>JAEOAD010000004.1:57856250-58475312 GCA_036365145.1 Orientallactaga sibirica
CTGGTTTATTTTCTTGGGTATATGTTCAAATAGACTTGGTGGGTTATAAGATCACTACACTTACCAATGGCAGAACTGCCAGGCTGTTTTCCAAAGCAGCTGGGTTGTTCGATAATCGCACCAGCATTGCATGGGGGCTCAGGTTTCTTTCTCTATTTCTTCACCAAAGTTGTTTGCTTTTTTATATTTTAATGCCTGGGTGTGTATATATCTATGTGGGTGTATGTGTGTGTGTGTGACCCAAAGGACAACCTCAGGTGCCATCATCAGGAGTACCATCCACTTCCTTTGAAACAGAATCTCTCATTGGCTTGGAGCTCACCAGTTAGGTTCCACTGGCCAGACAATTAGCCCAAGCATCCAACTGTCTTCACTTTACCAGCTTTGGGATTACAGGCATGCACTACCAGGTTTACCATTTTCACATGGATACTGGGGGTTGAACTCAGGGCCTCATTTTACTGTTTGAGCTCTCTCTCCAGCCCCCTTTTTTTTTTTTTTCTTTCAGTACTAATAATTGAACATAGGGCATCACACATGTTAGGCAAATACTGTTCCACTTATCTATAGCCCCACATTGTTTGCTTTTCATTTATTTTTAAATATTTAATTTATTTATTAGAGGGGGGGCAGATAGAGAATGGGCATGTCAGGGCCTCCAGCCATTGCAAACGAAGTCCAGACTCATGTACCATCTTGTGTATCTTTATTTGGGGCCTGGGAAATTGAACCTGTGTCTTTAGGCTTCACAGGCAAGCTCCTTAACCACTAAGCTATCGCTCCAGCCCTTGTTTGTTTTTTAAATAACCACCATTCTAGTAGTTATGAAGTGGTTTCTCTTGGAGGTTTTGATTTACATTTTCCTGATGACTAAAATGACATTGTCTTAATTTGTGTTGACAAAAATCTAATAAGCTAGGTAGTATAAATAACAGAAATGTATTTATTTCTCATAGTTCTGAAGGCTGTAGAATACAAGATCAAGGTACTGACAAATTTGGTGTCTAGTGAGGGGCCATTTCTTGGTTTATGGATGGTACCTTTCCACTGTGTCTATAGCGACCAGAAACTATCAGGTGTCCTGCTCCATCGTTCACCTGCCTGTTTTTCCCAGCACTGGGGTTACAGGAATGCATGGCCACACTTAGCTATTTATTCAGGTTGTCTTGGGCCTTTGTGTGTGCCCAGGAAACATGTTTAATTCCCAAGCCACCTCTTTAGCTCCCATGCTCACTTTAGTAACTGTTTTCTTTTTGTTGTTCTAAACATTTATATATTCTGAATGTGATGGGAAAATATTTTCTCCATTCTGTGAGTTATCTTTCTACTTTCTTCTTTTTCTTTTCTACTTTCTTAATATCTTTTGGAGAATATATGTTTTAAGTTTGCTGATGGCCTTCTCACCACAATTGCTTTTGTTGTAGTTGTCCAAGTTAGGAAGTAATCAGTTAATGCTTTGTCTTAAAGAGTTTTACATAGACTCTCTTTAACAGCTGTAGCTTTTGTGTTTATGTTTGTGACTTAATAAAGTGGCTTAACTTTATTTATTTGTTTATTTATTTATATATTTAAGAGTGACAGAGAGAAAGAGGCGGGGTGGGGGGAGAGAATGGATGCACCAGGGCCTCTAGCCACTGCAAACAAACCCCAGATGCATGTACTACCTTGTACATCTGGCTTATGTGGGTCCTGAGGAATCGAGCCTTGAACTTGGCCTTAGGCTTCACAGGTAAGCACTTAAATGCTAAGCCATCTTTCTAGGCCCTGGCTTAATTTTTAATATGGTAGGAGGTAGGAAACCTCTTAATTCTTTCAGATGTGCATATCCAATTGCTCCAGCACCATTGTATTAAAAAGACCTCACTTTGAGTGTCTTGGTACTCTCGTTGAAAATCAGTTATCCATAGATGTGAGGGTTAATTTCTTGATTCTTTAGTTTGTTTCATTGATCTATATCTAGTCTTTTTTTTTTTTTTTTTTTTTTTGAGGTAGGGTTTCACTCTAGCTCAGGCTGACCTGGAATTCACTATGTAGTCTCAGGGTGGCCTCGAACTCACAGCGATCCTCCTACCTCTGCCTCCCAAGTGCTGGGATTAAAGGCATGCGCCACCATGCCCGGCCTATATCTAGTCTTATGCTGGTATCACATTGTTTGATTATTCTAGTATTGTAGTAAGTTTTGAAATTGGAAAGTGCATTTCTAAGATTGTTTTGACTGTTCTTGGACCCAGACACTTCTATATGAATTTTAGAATCAACTTGTCATTGTCTGCCAAGCCACATGACTTTGATAACAATGGTATTGAATTAGTAGCTTAATTTGGAAGTGGCTGTCATTTTAATAGTATTAGATGTTACAATCCTTAAGAGGCATGTTTTCCTTTCATTCAGTCCTTTTTGAGTTCAAAAATACTGTATTGTTTTTAGTGTAGAAGTTATGTTTTGATATGTGTTTAGTGATTTTCATAGTCGTAGAGATATGCAGTCATCACCACTACTTAATTTCAGAGTACTTTCATCCCCTCCTATTTGTTAGCTATATTCCTCATTCTCTCCTCTCCCTAGGCCTGGGCAATCACGAATCTTTGTCTCAATGAATTTGCCTATTCTGGACATATCTTATGAACACTCATACATTGTGTATAGCTGTATCACATTTTGTTTATCCATTCACCAGGTGATGAGTAGTTTTGTTATTCCCACTTTAATCTGCCTGTTATCGCTTATGTACTATGAACATTAACATACAGGTTTTTATGTGATGCTATATGTCCATTTCCCTTGGGTAGTAATTCGGAGTTGAATAACTGTTTAACATTGAGAGGGCCTGACAGTATCTTTTCCAAAGCAGCTACATTGTTTTATGTTCCCATTAGCACTAAGTGAAGGTTTATTTCTTCACATTTTTGTCAATGTTTATTGTTACCTATTGTCTTGATTATAGCCAAGTATTATAGCCTAATCTAGTGTATGTAATGGCATTTAATTGTGATTTTGATTTGCAGTTGTTTAATGACTGAATATTTTTCAAGTGCTTACTGGCCACTGATATATTTTCTTTCCTTTGCTTATTTTTAAATTATTTGTGTTTTTTAAATTGGATTGTGAGGGTTTTTTATATACTCTGGATACTAGATCCTATCAAAAATGAGTTTTGAGTCTTTAGTATCCTGCTTTAATAAACATATTAGCCAAACACTATTACCAGTATGTGATAGATTTATTTAACCAGCAAGTTCATGTTGACATTGTTTCTAATGAGGAGTAAAGTGACAAAGTAATGTACAAACACTGTTAACATTCTCCTTAGATAGTCACTATGACTTCTTAAAAGGAATGATGAGTTTTTGGAAATGCTTGGTGGACTTTACTTACGGCTAGGCTATAACATGAAAGTTACTTTCTTTTGCACGTGTATGTAGTGTACACGTGCTCCCCACTTTATTTACTGAGGCAGAGGTCTCTTGCTTGAACCCAGAGCTTACTGATTCAGCTTATCTAGCTAGCCAGCTTGCCCTGGGGATTCCCTGTTTCTGCCTTCCAAGTGCTAGGTTGACAGGTGACCACCACAGACCTCCAGCATTTACATGGATATTGGGGATCTGAACTCACTTTGTCAGGCTGTGCGTCAAGTGCTTTATCCACTACGCCATCTCTTAGGCCCTATTTTTCTGTTTCTAAGAGTGTATTTCCTTTATGGTGTACTCTTTCTTCTTCAGTGGGAAATAACTTCAGATTCAACATGGGCTGAAAACTTAGAGAAGCATCATAAAGACAACAGGAAGATTCTGTGTGCGTATGTGGAGGTCAGAGGACATTGGGTGTTGTTCCTCAGGTGCTACCCACCTTTTCTGAGACAGTCTCTCACTAGCATAGATCTCACCATTTAGGTTATACTGGCTGGCCACTGAAACCTAGGGATCCATTTGTCTCTGCCTCCCCAGTGCTAGGATTACAGGTGCATGCCACCAGTCTGGTTAGACTTAGGTCCTCATACTTCCAAGGCAAGCCCTTTATTGACAGCTGTCTTCCTAGCCCTGAGAGTTCTATTTTTACTGCTTGATAAACAAAGGATAAGACATTCTTACAGAATCCAGTTATTATGGCCTCATGTTTAGTAGCAGTAATCATTTTGTGTTATAGTCCAGTGAAATAGGTTTCAGAATTACCAGGGACAAGCCAAAATTGAAATATTTAAGTAAGTTCAGTGGTGGTGAATGGTCAAATGAGAAATCATGAACAGAGACAAAAATATTCTGTAGTAAATAGTGATTCTGCTTTAGCTTGTGTTTAACTTTTGGAAACTTGGCAAACTCAACAAATTTTAGGCAAAATTAGAAAACAAGTTGACTAGAACATTTGATTTTTCTATCATTCCATAGTATATTTTTGTACATTTATATCAGCATCACTGTGTAGCCCATGCTGCCTGCAATTTTATGATCCTCCTCCCACAGCCCCCTGAAGCCTGGGATTAAAGGCATGCATAGCCTAGCCGGGTGTGGTGGCGCTCGCCTTTAATCCCAGCACTTGGAAGGCAGAGGTAGGAGGATTGCTGAGAATTCAAGGCCACCCTGAGACTACATAGTTAATTCCAGGTCAGCCTGAACCAGAGTGAGACCCTACCTCGAAAAACCAAAAAAAAAAAAAGGCATGCATAGCCAAAGCTGGCCATTCTCAAGTACATTAAAGCATCTTGTTTTGATTTGTTCTTTTCAAAATCTTCATTCTGATGGCTTAACACACTAATCCTATACAAGTGCTGTTTGAGCTACAGTGAAATTTTCTTACAGTCTGAATTTTAAGACAAAGAGTAAATTGAACTGAGAGAGAATTAAAAATGGGACTGAAAATAATGAGAGCTGGGCCTGGTGGTGCATGCCTTTAATCCCAGCACTTGGGAGGCAGAGGTAGGAGGATCGCTGTGAGTTCAAGGCCACCCTGAGACTACATAGTGAATTCCAGGTCAGCTTGAGCTAGATTGAGACCCTACCTTGGAAAATAAATAAATAAATAAATAAATAAATAAATAAAAAAAAAACAAGTGAGAGGCAAACTAATGTATATGCTAATGAAGTTTCCTTTTGTATGCATAACTGTTTTTCTTGCCTTTGCCTGCTTTTGTGATACAACTTAAAAACCATTCTGAATGTTCATATGAAATCTGAATTTGCTTAACATTTATCATGTGGCAGAAGTTGTGCAGTATAAAGTACATTGGGGTGTTGGAGACCCAAGTGCTATTTACATTATGTCTGACCCTTAGAAAATTATTACAAGGAACTGAACAGTGTCATAGGCCTTTTTAAAACATCAAGGGAATTTCTACACGCTGGACAATCTGAATCTGGCACTTTAACCACGGATAAGTTTTCTAGGTTTGTTATTTTAATATCTCATTTATAAGTATGAAGTATGAACAGTCAAGAGCAAGAAAGTCAAGTTTGATAATATTAGAAAAGCAGCTAGCTACATAACTTCCATCTGCACATTGGCTTCAGTTTCTAACTGGGCCTTTGGAATATTGCAAATTACTACATATTGTGGAGTTCATAATTGTATACAAATGCCAAGATACTATGTCATGTCAGTGTCTTATATTCAGATGTCATTAATCATAGCTCTCTAGTTGGAAATGAAATTTTGTTCAAATAGTTCACCTTTTTGGTAAAAGCATACCGACTTTTATTTTTATTATTATTATTAGTTTCTAGTTGGATAGGGTTTGGACAAGTGTTCCCAAAGGTCCATGTGTTAAAAGCTTGTGCACCAGCAAGTGGCATTCTTGGGAGATAGAAACTTGAAGAACTAGTACTTAGTGGGAGCAAGTTAGCCCATTGGGGTGTGCCCTTGAAGGGGATATTGGGAACACAGACCCTTCTCTTGCTTCCTAGCCACCAATAGGTGAGCACCTTTCTTTGCTACACGCTCCACCAGGTGGTTTTGTCTTGCTACAGGCTTAAAAGCAGCAGGGCCAAGTGATCGTGAATTGGAACCGCAGATGCTAAGCCAAAGTAAATCTGTACTCCTTTTAAGGTGATTGATTGTCTCAGGTGATTTTACCAGAAACAGAAAGTTTATTAACATGAAATTGAAAAATAATACAAATTCCTTTATAAGCTTTTGCATCAACTATCTTTACATCCTCAAATTTTCAAAGTTCCATGTTTTACTTCCTCATAAACTTTATTGTGTAGATTTTCATATGTTGCCTAATGCAACCATAAATGTTCTCTTTAGAATCCCTTGGGCTACGTAGTAAACTGCTGAGGAAGATTGAAGAACTTAGAACCAAGATGAATTCCCTTTCTTCTGGAATTCCTGATGAATTTATATGTCCAATAACCAGAGAACTTATGAAAGATCCTGTCATTGCATCAGGTATGTGCATGGTGGCTCCGAGGCTCAGGACATGTTAGGTGTTGAATGAAGTGGGGAAATTTCAAAAGTCCTGTTTTGCTTCTCATATGTAGTTTTTTATTCTTTTAGAAAGTAGACTTGAAGTGAGCAATTAAACACTATATATTTCATAAAAAGTTGGACTGAGTAGGTTTGATACTGACAACCAGATTAAGTAATTTATTATTTATTTACTTGTGGGAGAATATGTGCATGGCAGAATGGGTACACCAGGTCCTCTTGCCACTCCAAATGTATGCACCATGTTGAGGATCTGGCTTTATATGGGTACTGGGGAACTGAACCTGGGCCAACAAGTTTTGCAATCAAGTGTCTTTAACTGCTGGGCCATCTCCCCAGCCCCAAAAGCATTAAGTTTTATAGTTTCACGTAAACTTGTAACATGTATATTTACTAACCAAATGTAAAGATTGTTTTTTTAAGTTAGATGGTTTAGATGTCATATTTATTTTGTCTGTCATGAACTTAAACTATTCAAAAATAAGACCTTGAAGATTCTGGAGTTGAGATATTACATATCAGTTTCTAATTGTCATTGTACAGGCATGCACAGCAGAATATTCTTGATTGGTTTATCTTGTTGCTTGTATCCACAATTCATTTATTTTTATTGCTAACTAGTGATCCATTGCTTTAGATATTCCACAATACATTTATCCATTAACCTGGTAATGGCTTTTAGGTCTTTTCCACTTTGTGGTTACTATGTATGAAGCTGATTTAACATTTGTGTACAAATATTTGTCTGGACATGACTCATTTCTCTTCGTGAAATATTTATGAGTGGAATTTCTGGGTTGTTTAATAGGTGAATGTACCATTTTAAGTTTCCAGCTGAGAATTCCAATCTTTCCATGCATCTGCTAACATGTTAATGTGTTGTTTTACTTTTGGCCATTCTGAATAATGGGTGTGCAGGGATATCTCAGTGTGCTTTTCATTCACCTCTCCCAATGATGTATCTTTTTTTTTTTTTTTTTGGTAGGGTCTCACTGTAGCCCAGGCTGACCTGAAATTCACTCTGTAGTTACAGGGTGGCCTTGACCTCCCAAGTGCTGGGATTAAAGGCTTGCGCCCCCACACCCAGCTATGAACCTTTTCGTATGACTGTTCATTACACATCTTTCTTATAATTCATACCTTCTAGTCTTTTCTCTATTTTCTGTTGCTTCTTCTATATATGTCTTTTGTAAGCTAGTATATCTGTTCTCTGTGGCATGCCTCTTCATTTTCTTAGTGGTATTTTTGAAAGATGTTTTTAATTTGGAAGCTGTCCACTTCACTCCTTTTCTAGTTTGCTTCTCAGAAGTCTATCTACCTGAGGTTTTCAAGACTGTTTTACTTGAGTTATTTTATAATTTTCACTTTTACATTTAGGACTATGGTTTATTTCAAATTAAGTTTTGTAAATACAAGATAAAGCCTTTTCTTTCTGCTTCCTGAGTGAATGTCCAGTTGTTTTGGCACCATGTATTGAGAAATCATTTTGGCATTTTTGTTTAAATGACTGACTCTGCATTTCTAGATTGTCTGTTGATTGTTATGCCTATCTTGTATGGATTTCTGTAGCTTTCTCGTGAGTCCCAGGCAGGCATTTTTGTTCTGTGTGCATGTACATATACGTCTAGAATCGCTGTCTCAGTTCCAACAGAAGAAGCTTGCCAGGATTTTAATTAGGGTACTGTTTAATCTTTAGATCAACTTGTTATATCACTTGTCAGCTATTAGGCTTTTCCCCCTTAAAAGTGCTTTGTGTTTCAGTATTCAGACTGCTCATCTTTTGCTGAGATTACTCTTAATTTGTATTTATGATATTTTGGCCTTAAAAATTAGTGTGCTTGTAAGTGGGAATACATTGTTTTTGCACATTGACTTTGCTACATTCATTAGTAAGAGTAGTTTTTTTGTTGTTGTTTTGTTTTTCCAGGTAGGGTTTCACTCTGGTCTGGGAATTAACTATGTAGTCTCAGGCTGGCCTTGAACTCATGGTGATCTTCCTACCTCTGCCTCTCAAGTGCTGGAAGAGTAGCTTTTTAATAGGTGCTCAGACTAGATTTTCTTCATACCTGACTGTGATTGTGTCATCTGCCAGGAGACAGCCACATTTTCTTTCTTTATTTCTGATCTGTATTTTTTTTCTGTTTCTTGTGACATGGCCCAGGACTTCCTATACAATGTTACAAAGGAAAGTTGACCTTAGAGGGAAAGCATTCAACCTTTCAGCATTAAGTGTGATGCCGGCTGCCCTCTATCAAACTAGACAAGTTCCCTTCTGTCTTTAGTTTTTTTCTCCCTCCTTTAGTTTGTAACTTGACAGATACTATTAGTTTTCTGTTGAATAATAAAGTATGCCTCTTTTTTATGGGTTTGTTTACTTTTTTTCATACGTCATTACACAAAGAAGGAATTTCTTAATTCTGTAGTCTAGTGTATGAACATATACTTACATTCTTTTTTTTGGTTTTTGTTGCTGAAGCTGGAACCTAGGGCCTCCCACATGCTATGCATATACTTACTATACCACTAAGCTTTGTGCTAGCCCTGTTCCTTCTAGTTCTCATGGGCATTGCTGGTTATTATGAACATGCCACCATGAACATTTTGTGAGTTTGATCAACACATTATTGTTGGGTCTGTTCCTATGTATAGTCATATACAAAAAGTTTTCTGGGGTGAATTGCTAGCCAGCTTGCTTCCACTTCCTGAACATTTACCTGGGTGCTGGGGATCCAACTTGGGTCCTCACACTTGCATGGCAAGCACTTTACTGAGTCATCTCCCTAGCCCTAAAAACAATTTTTATAAACCCAGTCTTCATCTTGGGATAGTGGAGTTAATGAGTGTCTTTATTATGGCTATGGCTGTTAGTATTTAGGAGACTTATATCTATTAAATTAATTATCCCATAACAATTCCCATATTTTTCCATTGGTATTTCAGTGTTTTACATGGTATTTCATTGTTTTAAACAGTGTGTGTTCACTGAAAGTAAGTCAAATAATAGAGGAATATTTTTAAAACAAGAGGCTTTCCTATACTGTGGTGTAGCAACTAATAGTTTTAATGTATCTGTTGTAGTCAGTATCACATTGCAGGGGGAAGTCCATCTATGGCAGAAGAAGCTGGCTTCCATTCATAAATCCAAGCAGAGAGAAAAACTACAGCAAACAAAACACCAGCACTCCAGCAAGCAGGACCCCACCAGAGCTCAGACCTACCTGCAAACACACCTTAGGGCTGGACTCCAGGATCCACCCCCAGTGGCACCTCCTCCAGCCAGGTGGCTGGACACCCAAGTTACAAGCTTTAATAAAATACCTGAGTCTTTGGGGAATACACATTCAAACCACCACATTCTGGTGCTGGCCCTGAATAGACTCACATCCATTTCACATTATAAATTGTATTCAGTCTAGCTTCAAAGATCTCAATAGTCTTTACCAACTTTAAAACTGTTCCACAGTCTCAGGTTTCATCTGAGATTCAAGACTGTTTCTTAACTGTGAGATCTGTAAAATAAAAACAAGTTACATACTTCCAACATATAATGTCACAGAGTAAACATTTCTCTGGACTGGACCATTTCAAAATTAATAACCATCAGGTAAACATCAGCCATTTGCAGTTTAAGTCCAACATCCATAACCAGTGATGATAATTTCTGGATTTCCAATTTATATCCTTCCAGCTGGGCTGAGTAGCCAAGGTAAAATGTCCATCCTGAGCCAAAGTGCTCCATAGTAGCCCTTGCAAATTCCTGGTATATCCAAAACTTCTTCAGGTCTCCATTGCAAACCAAAGTCCATCTTTTACAATGGCCTCATTGGTCTTTTTGGCCAGGGACACCACACCCTGCCTTATATGCTGCATCTCCGCAGCAGCTCCTAGATATGTGTGCACTTCATGACCCACTGCCATGCATTTTTCATGCTTCCAAAATCAGTACCAGGTTTGCAGTTACAGACAGAGCCATTTTTAATTCCAGGGGGGAAATAAATCTTGACCTTGAAGAGCAGGTTTTTTCCTTTCTTCATGGAATCTCCTTTCAAAAGAGTTTGCATTTCTACCATTCAGTCTTTCCTGTGTGGAATCACCTCAGGTGTCCTTTGCATTGTTTCAGTGTAAAGTAGTTGAGCCATCCTTAATGGTGGTACTCTTCTTAACAGTAGCAGCTTTTGCAACCAGTCTCTGTGTCAGTAACCTTAAATTTTTCCAACTTTTAACTCTTACATCTTTAAGTTCTCTATCTTCCATGAAGCATATTAGTCTATTACTTTCAAATTCAACCTTGCTCAAACTCTGGGCATGAGCAGCAGAATGTAGCCAGCCTTGATGCCAGTATCCCAGTTCTAACAAAGTTATCTGCCATCTTTCTTTCCCTGTTGAAAGGATTCATAAGCAAAGCCTCCAGATACAATGCTGTCTTCATTTAGCAGTTTCAAACTCTCACCAAAGTAGCCCATAAATTTTGGCTCACCACACTGTGAGACTTGCTGCAGTCACAAGTACCAAATCCATACATATTCCTCCTCTAGCACACAAGTTCCAAAAGATCCACATGGTCATATTCATCTCAGCAACACCCCAACTCTCTGGTACCAAATTTCTGTAGTAGACAGCTTCCATGTTGCTAGAATGAACATCCAAGCCAGGCACAGGAATGGATTTCAAGATTATAGATTTAGGGGGTGCCCATAATGGGGGAAGAAGCTGGCTCCCTTTCACAGATCTAAGCAGAGAGAAAAACTGCAGCAAGCACATTAGCACCAGCTCACATACCAAAAAGCAGCAAGCGACCCCGCCAGAGACCAGATCTCTCTGCATACCTTTGGGCTGGAATTCGGATCCACCCCCAAACACACCTTAGGACTGGTCCCCAGCATCTGCCCCCAGTAACACCACCTCTAGCCATTTGCTGGAGACCCAAGTTATAAGCTTTAATAAAACACCTTAGTCTATAGGAGACATACATTCAGACTACCACAGTATCTTGCCAGATATTTTTCTATACATTTATAATGGATAACAAATGGTGTTATGTATTTTAGAAATTGCCATTACTTAACCCAGCATTTTGTTAGAGCATTCTATTTTTTATTTATGTAGGGGAGAAATGAATGAATGGATATGGGCACACCAAGGCCTCTAGCCACGGCCAATGAACTACAGACACATGTGCCACCATGTGCATATATCTTATGCGGTTTCTGGGGAATCAAACCTAGGTCCTTAGGCTTCACAGGCAAGTGACTTAACCGCTAAGCCATCTCTCTAGCTCCAGAGCACTCTATTTTTGTCATTATATTTATTTTATTCTCAATTACAGCTCTGACAAATAAAAAGTTGTATTTGGGGTACCCTGTGATGATTTGGAACTAGGACAGTACTTCCAGTGTAGATGTGCTGTAAGTTAATTCCTACCCAGTTGTTAGCCCTTGTTCATTTTTATTTTTATTTTGTGCCAATTTTATGTGATTCTAGAAAATCTTCAGTCATATAGTATATATAAGTGTACTTGCTCACATATTTGTGTGAATAAATTTTTAATCCTGTTTTTAAATCACTAGTTTAAATATAAGTTGTTTTAATTGCTTACATTTTAATTTTAAATTTTCATAAAACTCGGTCATTTTTTCCCCTTCAGCTAAATCTTAAGACTAAGCTTAAAAGAAAGCTGAATGTTAGGAACATGGCACTAGTTAGGTATTCCTTCCCTCCCTTTCAGATCTATCTGAATATTCACATAAAAATTCAGTGGCGCTGACTTTTCTGTAAGGGTAGACTCATACATATAATTTGTGATGTAAAAACTTACCCACATCTGACCACTGAGCCATTTCCTCAGTGCTGCTTTATTTATAGGAAGGTCAGGTGTATGGGGAGGCCATGAAGACTGTGCCTGAAAGCTTTAGCCTCTGATCCCTGTAGTACTTCTTTGGGATGACCATTGATAGAACAGCTTGAAACCTTACATTAAAATCATCAGTGCTCAGCCAGGCTTGGTGGCACATGCCTTTAATCCCAGCACTCGGGAGGCAGATGTAGGAGGATCTCCGTGAGTTCAAGGCCACCCTAAGACTACGTAGTGAATTCCAGGTCAGCCTGGGCTAGAGTGAGACCCTACCTCGAAAAACAAAAAAGAAACAAACAAAAAATTATCAGTGCTCTAGACCCATTTCTAATGTAAGAGGTGTGTGTGTGGGGGGGGGAATGAGCACACCAGGGCCTCTAGACATTGCAAATGAACTCCCGACACATGCACCACCTTGTGCATCTGGCTTATGTGGGTAATGGGGAATCAAACCTGGGTCCTTAGGCTTCATAGGCAACTGCCTTAACCGCTAAGCCATCTCTCCAGCTCTCAGTTTTAGCAATTATAGAAGACTGTATATTAAACTTTGGGATAACTGAAGTGCCTATGGTGATAAGTGTGTATCATCACAGTGAAGGATTTGCTTAAATTTGACAAAAAATACTATGTGATGATTGTTCTAACAACAGGTTAATTGAGTCAAGCCTTGTTTTACATATGGGGTCGGAGAAAGGAAGATAACTAGCTAAATATTAAATACAGCAAAATGGATACTATCTTATGATATTCTTGGTCCCCCTTCTTTTAAAAAAAGATATTAATGGGCTGGAGAGATGGCTTAGAGAGGCGCCTGCCTGCTAAGCCTAAGAACGCTGGTTCCAATCTCCAGGTCCCACGTTTAGCCAGATGCAAAGTGATACAAGGGTGCAATGCCGCACTTGCCCACAAGGGGGCGCACACATCTGGATTTTGTTCACAGCAGCTGAGAGACTGCTGGCGCGCCCATCTCTGTCTCCCTCTCTCTCTCTCTCTCTGTCTCTCTCCAAAAAATAAATAAAATAATAATAATAAAAAATTAAAAAGATAATTGTATAACCAATAGATCAAAAATGTAAACATTAAGCATGAAAAGAAATTTTGTAAAACTAGTTACTATAGTGAAAGAATTTCTGACTAATATAAAAGATTCTGAAATGAGCAAATAGAGTGTAACTGCAATCTAAACAAGACTATTGCAGCTAAAAGGGAGAGTCTAGACTCAAGGAAAATACGGACAGAGGATACTTTATAGTACTGGAGACCTTGATTCTCAAGGAACAAATAGTACTAGGTAGGCAGTCCCCTGTACACCTTCCATAAAACAATGTCCATGGGAGGAGAGTGAGTATATGTCCATACTCAACCCAAGAGATCCAAGCAGACAGAACACGAGTCATATAGAAAGTGTACCTTCTTTCTGTTTATGAACTATTCATAAATATTAACTATATAAGCACTACAAGATACCAGTTATGTTTACTTCGGTGGACTATAAAAAATTAGTTTATACAGATGTTGTTGACCTAGAAAGTTAAATCATGCTGTTATCACATATTGCTTAGTGGCAAATGAATCATTTGAGCTCACAGTATTCCACATAGTAATACTAAGATGCCCATAATTTGTCAGTAACAGGTGATTATAGTTAATATAACTGATGTTCAACAAATAGTATTATTAGTGAAAATGAGTACATTTCCCTATTCAAACTATTCACTTTGTTGTTTGTTTATTTGTTGTTTGTTTGTTTATTTATTTATTATTTATTTATTTATTAGCAGCAGACAGAGAAAGAGAGAGAGAATGGGCACACCAGGGCCTCCAGCCACTGCAAATGAACTCCAGATGCATGCGCCAGCTTGTACATCTGGCTTATTTGGGTACCGGGAAATAAAGCCTTGAATCAGGGGTCTTTAGGCTTCACAGGCAAGCGCTTTAACCACTAAGCCATCTCTTCAACCCAAACTATTCTTCAAACGAAAGCAAGGCAATGACTTAAAAATAGGCAAAGAAGTCAAGCATGGTGGTATAATCCCAACACTTGGGAGGCAGAAGGATTGCTCTAAGTTCAAGATCAGTCTGGGTTATAGTGAAACTGTCTCAAAAAAAAAAGAAAAGGCAAAGGATCTGAGTAAAGTGTTCTACAAATGGCCGTATGCACATGAGAAAGATGCATAGTGTCGTTAGTCCTCAGGGAAAAACAGCCCAGGCCGCACAGAAATCCTACTACTTGGCAAAGATGGCTGCAGTTGAAAAGTTGAGAAATGTTGTCAAGAATGTACACAAATTGGAACCTTATGTTGCTGGTCGAGATGTAGAATAGTGTGGCTGTTGAAACCAAAGCTTGGCAGTCCCCCCCCCCCAAATTAAAACATCATCAATAGTTCTAAGTGTATCCTCACATTTATATGAAAAGCACAGAGTGGAAACAGTGTCATCATTTATCAACAGATGAATGGATAAATAAAATGTTATAGAACTGTACAACACCACATTGTTCACCGTATAATGGAATACATGCTGAGTCATGCACACACCTGGGCATGGTGGTCAGGCCTGCAATCCCATCCCAGCATGGGAACATGGATGAGGAGACACCCCCATCCCCCAAACAAGCAGAAAACCCACAAGCCCTCCAAGCAAAGGAACCTTGGAAGCATGCTAAGTCAAAGAAGTGAGGCGTAAAAAATACCTATTAACTAAGATTCGATAGTCTGCAAGAGGCCAGTTCAGAAAGGTCAGTGGTTGCCTAAGGGTGGGGAAAATGGCTGTTAATGGGTATAGGATTTTTTTTTAATAAAAATGAACAGGAATTAAATGGTGATATAGCCGTGTAACTCAGAAATGCAAATCACTGAACTTTCTACTTGAAATGACAATTCACCTGGCACGTGAAATATGAAGGGCAGTCATGGTGACAGTCACCTGCATCGAGCATGAGCTGTACCCTCCAGGCACCAGTGAGGAGGGGCTGTCACAACCTCCCAGGCTCTCCGAGCAGAACGCAGGTCTCCAGGGAGCTGAGCAGCCTCACCAGTGCCTGTGTCTGTGAGGGCCAGGATTAAGACAGATTTGGGAGATAACCAACTCTCAGAAGAGAAACCATGGCCAGCTCAGTGCTGGTAGAACCCCCCACCCTGTTTTCCAGTCTCCCTGTAGAGAATCTGCTTCAGGATCTAAGGTACTCAGTGGACAGAGCAGGATGTATCATTTATTCCGGATCAGCACAAAGACTGCAGCATTCACTGTGAGAGGCAATAGCTTATCAAAACAGCACTTAGGATCATTGCCCTAAAAGCCAAAACCAAAACATTTAATCTAGCATCCAGGAACCAATCAGGAAAACTGTCTTAGTATGATTTTGGTACAGTGGCAAGTAGGAGAGGAGTCAGTAACCTTCTTGTGCTTGCAAACAGTTAAAAGGTTTCATGGAAAGCATTTTTTTTTTAATGGAAAGTATTTTACAGAATCAGAAACAAGAGCAAACCCCCTGTGTCAGGAATTTGCAAAATTTACTAAACCTACATCAAGAAACAATAAAACATCCTGATGAAGGATACCTGAATGGAAGATTTAGTGTCAACAGTCACTGTTTCCAGCTTATAAATTCAATATGATGCTTACACACTGTTTTTTCTAGATATAAAATGTTATTAGATTCTGTATTAAAGTATAAACAAGAATAGCATAAATAACCTGGAAAACAACCATGAAGAAGGCTGCTAGCTCTACCAGGTATTAGAACATGCTATAAAGGCTCTGCAAACAAAAGTACAGTATTACTGGCACATGAATAGACCAAAAGAAAATAATCCTTAGAAATGCAAGCAGCAGGTTAGAAATCTGGTTAGTGGCTGAGATAGCATTTTAAATAAGTGTTGTTCTAACAAATGCACAGCCATGTAGACACAGGGCAATACTGGATCTTTTCCTCATGTTACACATTTAATTCCATATGATTCAGAAATCTTAACATCAAAAGTACCTTTCAAGTACCAAAAGGAAATGTAGTTGAGTAAAGTTTTCCTAACCAGAACTCAAAGGAAACATGGATAAAGTATTAATATTTCATAGATGTGTACATATGATGAAACCTTCCTTAGAGGATACCTAATAAAAATATTTAATTTTAGTTCACAGGAAAAAGACTGGCTCCATGATGAAAAACAAAATGGTTACATACCTGACATACTACCCAGACTACTAATACTGGGAGTTTGGCATCATGTTCTGTTGGTGATGCTATAGCAAAGACGACACCCTCAAAACCCATGCTAGTAAGCACTATGAAAACGGAACCAGACAATATTGAAGCTACAAGATTAATGGTCAGTTATAATACAGCAATGATGCATCAGATTGCACTAAAACACCAATAAATGTTCTCTACAAAAATGCTAGAAGAAAAAAAATGGAAGGATGCTTATGAAATATAGTATTTTAGAATACACTGGTGAATCTGTCCTTGTTGACAGAAAAACCCTCAGGCTTGTGGCGGGGTATGTTGACACTGCTTTAAAATGGTCATAGGTATTATGGATTACAGGAGAGGAAGCAGGCTTTCAGCCTGAGAAAAAAAATGGAACAACAGGAATAAAATCAAATGAAGCATAAACTCCATTTTCACTGTGTAGCTCAGGCTGGTCTCAAAATCACAGCCTCCTGCTTCAGCCTCCTTAGTGCGGCAGTACAGGTGTGAACCACCATGCCCAACTCAGAAACTTGTTTTTAGATGTGTAAAAGCAGAGTTAGAACATTGGCTTAAAATATTAGTGGATTTAAGAACTTTTTTTTTTTGGCAGACCTTATGTCCCTTTATGGTCAAGTTCTATAATCTCTGTTTGCTTCATTGACTCTTGATACACTAAAAAGTAGTGTTATTCCTACTGCTCTTTCCTTTTAATCACTATCTCATTCACCTTCATGACCATACTACTGAACTCCTTCTCCTGTTTTCTGCCAGTGTCTGAATGTTGACAGGGTTCTGGTCTCAGTTGTGTTAGAAAGCAAGCAGCTAGAACAGTATCGTTATAAGCTCATAACACTTAAGTGATTTATGATTCACAGAGCTTAATCCAGGCTTAACTCATGTGCACTGGTAAAAACCAGTAGCTGTGGCAGCAATAGGAGTATACAATACAGACATGGCAAGAAAACCACTTAAATCCCAGATGGCATCATGGCAATGGAGTTTTCATACTCTTAACTAATTTTAACTTTCCTTCCCTGTATGTGCTTTTTTAGATGGCTATTCCTATGAAAAAGAAGCAGTGGAAAACTGGATCAGCAAAAAGAAACGTACAAGTCCCATGACAAACCTGGCTCTTCCTTCATTGGTACTTACTCCAAACAGGACTCTGAAAATGGCCATCGATCGATGGCTAGAGACACATCAAAAATAAACATGCTGGCTGAAGAGATGGCTCAGTGGTTAAAGGCAAATGCTCCCAAAGCCTGCCATATAAAGCTGGATATGCTTGACAAGAGACTTTGGCATGCCCATACATACACATATGCACATGCAAATAAAATTCAGACACTTGTTTATATTGTATTAGATGTATTTTTCAGTGATGTCATTTGAGTGACTCAAGGATAAGTACTATGCAAGCATTATAAAAGCAAAACAGAAGGAAAAGATAAGCATTAAACTTAGTTATAAAAATTAATCTTCATTCTTTAACTTCATTAATCTTTAACATTTTTACTATAAAAGTTTTTTTTGTACTAGTGGGGGGAAGTTCTAGAAATAAAGTATTATTATGACTTTAAATGACTAAATTTTTATTTGAGAGACGAGAGAGAGAGAATGGGTACGCCAGGGCCTTCAGCTACTGCAAATGAACTACACATGTGTGCCCCTTGTGCATGTGTGCAATATTGCGTGCTTGTGTCACTGTGTGCCTGGCTTATGTGGGACCTACATATTCAAACATGAGTTCTTGGGCTTTGCAAGCAAGCATCTTAACCGCTAAGTCATCCATCTCTCCAGCCCCTAAATTTATACTTAATAGGTCATATCCCATCTCTTCCATAGTCTAAAATAGAGAATGCACAAATATTTTCACCCTAGATAATAACTATGTATTTGGTAACTCTCAGAAACCTTTGTAGTAAAATTTATAACAAAGTAATTAATAGTTTCTGATTAAGAAAATCACTTCAAATATGTTGAATACAACTTTGTTGGAATCTAAATTTATATAATAGTAGGATATTTTCCTCCATTGTTCAAGCCCAGGTATCACTTGGGTGGAATAAACTGACCCTGCTGAAATATATCATGTTAAACTAGCCACTTTTTAAAATTTAGAATTTTTTAAGTTCTCACTTAAAGCCACTATTGCTACCTAAGTAGTGCCCACTCAGAAGAAAAGTTCAAGTTCAGGAAGGCAGTCTGTACTGACTTCTGACATACCTGCCTAAGCTTTTGGCCAGCATGGGAATCAATGAGTTTCCTGAAATGTAACGGCAAGGACAGGCAGGGACCTGGTCAGTCTTTATTCCGCAGTGTACAACCAACCCCCAAACTGTCTGCAACTGTCCAAGAATATTAAAATTCAAAAATAAAAGAGGGGAAACAATGTAAACACACTTTTGTGAGGGGTTTCAAGGTAGGGTTTCACTGTAGCGCAGGCTGACCTGGAATTCACTATATAGTCCCAGGTTGGCCTCAAACTCACAGTGATCCTTCTACCTCTGTCTCCCATGCTGGGATTAAAGGCATGTACCACCATTTGCAGCTTAAATACACTTTTTAATCTTGCATTACATAAAAATATTTTTATTTATTTATAAACAGAGAGAGAGAATAGGCACACTAGGACCTTTAGCTGCTCTAACATTTGAGATGTGTGCACTCATGCATTTGGCTTTATATGGGTACTAGGGGACTGAACCCAGGGTCATTAGGCTTTGCAAGCAAGTGCCTAACTGCTAAGCCATCTCTCTCGCCCAAATATTGTATTTTATAAACAGTTACTATAGTGTATGGTCACAGAAAGTTGGTAAGCTACCACAAAATGTCCTTTCTTTGTACTTTCTATAAGATTTTTTTAATAAATAGATTACTGATCTATTTCTTTTTGCGGGGGCGGGGGTTGGGGTTGAGGTAAGGTCTAACTCTAGTCCAGGCTGACCTGGAATTCACTATGTAGTCTCAGGGTGGCTTCGAATTCACAGTGATCCTCCTACCTCTGCCTCCCGGGTGCTGGGATTAAAGGCGTGCACCACCAAGCCCGGCTTACTGATCTATTTCTTTTGTGTCATAGCTGAAATCCCCAATCTATTGTAGAAAGTAACTTTTTTAGACTAGATGTACTTACATTCTTACTGCAGATAGAAGTTTGGAAATGTATTCCATAGGGTGTTTTAAAAATTTATTCTGTAAAGAAAGTTATGCTAACATTTGTAATAGAATTGTTTTTTAACATTCAAAGACCCCACCATTGAACCAAGTATCTTTTTGTTTTAGCAAAGTTATAGACTCACTGGATATTGACTAGTTTTTGCATAAAAATTACTAAGACAATTGCTGTAAGGCACTGCTAGAAAGATAGTTGAATGGTAGTTTTTTTTTTTTTTTAATGTGTTCAAGGTATTTCTATCATTTCTTGTGAAAAAAAAATGCATGAAAACTAATTTCCCAAGTTGAAGCGTCTGTTTTTATATAAACAGACAAACCAAAGCCAAACAACCCTCTTTCATGCAAGTTAATAAAAACCAAATCCAAGACTTTCTACAGGAAACATCTAGAGACTCAGCCTTTCTGCTGAACGCTCAGGCCCATGTGGGAGCAATGTATAGCACTTTTGGACCCAGAGCATCCCAACTGACTTTATATCAAGATGATATCAAAATCCTAACATGTCAATGCCACTCATACTGGCTGCTTTATAGGAAAGCAAGACAAGAATTATGTGATACCCAGTAATAACACCTGGCCCATTTTCTTTCATTGTACTCTTAATATATATATTGTTAAAGAAGGACTGGAAATATCTTTTTTAGGCTTCTAGCCATAACAGTAAACAGACAATAACCTAAATTTGTATTGGGCTTAAGATTCCAAGTGATAATTTTATACAGATACAAGAGCTTAATATTCACTTTCATATTGCTGTGAAACAAATATGCGGGCATTTTTAACTGAAAGACAATACAAATATGTTGGAGAACCTAACTGTCTCAGTGAATAATAAAGGTTTGTTTGTTTGTTTGTTTATTTATTTATTTATTTTAGAGAAAGGGGCAGAGAGAGAGAGAGAGAATGGGCACACCAGGGCCTCTAGCCATTGCACAAGAACTCCAGAGCATGTGCTACCTTGTGCATTTGGCTTACATGGGTACTGGGGAATGGAACCTGGGTCCTTAGGCTTCATAGGCAAGCTACTTAACCACTATGCCATCCTTTCAGACCCCCAAAGATGTCTATTTTAATACTTTTTAAAAAATTACTTATTTGAGAAAGAGGCAGATATAAGAGAGAGAGAATGAGAATGCCAGGACCACTGCAAGTGAACTCCAGACGCATGCACCACCTTGTGCATATGGCTTTAGGTGGGTACTGGGGAAATGAACCAGGGTCCTTTGGTTTTGCTGGCAAGCACCTTAACTACTAAGCTTCTTAGCTACTAAGTTTCTCTCCAGAAACTAAGTATTTTGAGAGTTACAGCATTAAATACAATCCTGTGGCCAGACAGGGCACAATTAGTATAGATTGCTTTTCTCCAGGCTGCCTTCCTATGTAAGGCAAAAAGACCAATTGTGATCCTAGAATATTTTAGAATCTCTAGAAATTAGCACATCCTTATGCAATAAAATACGCCACTGGAAGTATATAAAAAGTGCTTTTCACTAGTTAGGGTCATAAGGCAGGTAACTATCATCAGGATATTGTTTACTTACCCACTCAATCAAATGCCAGCCAAGTGTATTAATAGTCTTTATTCCACATGGAAAAGTACAGTAGTTGTGCAGAAACAAAACTACATAACAAAGAGTAGGACTCACAAATCTTAAAGAAAATAATAAATAAGCCATAGTAATTGTAGAACTCACTGAAAGCCTACAAAAATGGTATAGCTTTTTGTACAAAGCATACTGTACACAATACAGGAATAAACATTGAATGACACTGGAAAGTTCCTATTTGTACAAAACCTTCATGATGTTCACAGAAACTTCGTAACAAGTATTCATTTTGAAAACATTCTGCAAATATAGAACTTCCTTCTCCATAATTCTAGAAAATAAATTTCACATCAACATTATAAAATACACCCCTACCTCTCTCAAACCAGCATTTTTAACATCCCCCAATAACACCATTTTTGTATAAAAATACCCTAAACCAAGGTTCATTCCTGTACCTTATCTTTACAGATGAATAATACATCAGTTTGGATTTGGGTAGCACCTCAGAGGTGTTAAGATAAAGTGCTGTACTGCTCTACTGTTAACATGCCATAATTCCACGATTCAGTGCAAGAACCAGCATGGACAATGCTTCCAAAGAACATGCAAACAGTGACTGGGGTTTGTGGTTTCTCGTTAGACTGCTTTTGGTTATATTTACAAGACTCCATAAAACCGGGTAACTATTTAATATATACAACATGTGACTCTGAAGTGATGATTGTGTAACAAACAAAGCAACAACCAACCATACCTTAAGTATGGAGCTTAACCACTTTCCTTAAGGGACTTTGGAAGGCTTGCTTCAGGAACTTTATTACTATTAAATGCACTTTTGGAACCAGCTGAGAGCTAATTATAAACACCACTAAGAATGCTCAACTTAATACATTAGCACAAATCTGACCTGAACACCAATCAGAAGTCTAAATAGCTTATCCTGTCTCCACATATCAAAAACACCATGAAGCATAGAGATCCACAGCAGGTGCTATAAAAGTATTCTGAAGAACCGTAACATGGAAAGAAGTGTCTTGTCCCCTTGTAACGGGTATAAGGGGAGTGATACTTGGATATTATGCTTAGAGAAAAAAAAATCAGCTTTGTTTATAGTCACATTTACATTCAGGTTCTAATTTATATTATAAATTGTGATTTAACTGAATGGAACTGTAACTTTAAAATTCTTCTATTGTTTTCCAGAATATATATCTGGATATTATGTCATGAATTTAAACCTATCACTTTTTTAGCAATGGACTTTTTTTTCTGTAAGTAAATGCTAGGATTTTACACATAGCAAAGGCTTAAAGAAAACCAAATAATTTCCTAAGAGAAAAGCAAGAGTTAATGTCTTCTTGGCTGTCTTAAAATTTTAACTTGATAGGTATAAGCTAGTTGTAGTGTTTAATTCTGTTTAGCATTCTTACTTATGGGTGACTTCTAGCTACTTATTAAAGAAGCTTTATCCTATATTTTCCATATGTTAGTGGTCTCAGATCTACCCAAAAGGGGGTGATATATGGCTACAAAGTGATTTTTATGATTAAAAAATAAAACAGTTATTTACCACCAGAAGCCAATGAACTGTTCCAAATTCTACAAACGGGTCTCTTAAGGCTTACACATTTGACTCGATGAATGATCGCTTTGGTTTCGCTGATGTGAGGTGACTCCTGTGGGCTTCACTGCTGACATGAGGTGGCTGCTTGGAAATGCTTTCCTGGTACAGATGAGACACACTCTTGGTTATCCTGCTGTCTTGACAGTGGACTGGAATTTGGCACTTGTTTTCCTCAAGCTCCTTCACCTGTGCCCCATTGTGGACACTGCCACTCAGTGGAGAAACAGCACAGGGCTTGGCTTGGCTGGAATATCCTCCTGGCTTGAGACAGGGCTTCTCAGAGTTAGAGGACTGCAGACCAGCTGCAGTGGCTGTGTTTGTCAGTAGCCCCTCTCCCACCTGACAGTGCCAGGTGCGGCCAGCAGGGTTGTTCTGCTGCTGCTGGAACCTTGCAGTCTTGTCCATGATGCCCATGAATGGCGTATTGCGGGGTCTGTGTTCGGCAGTACCACCCTGCACCTGGCTTATGCCTTTGTCTTTAATACGAGCATCTGCTCCCTGGACTTTGAAGCCATCTGAAAAACTACTGCTTGAAGTCAAACTACTGGTTGAACTTGACATCTTTATGCTACTAGATGGAGAACCAGAAGAGCCCGAGCTGCTGAGGGAGGCTGGGTGTCGCATGTCACCGCAGCTCACTGGTGCACCCTGGCTTGGAGGGGCTGCATCCATCACCACCGAGGCATGTGACAGAAGCCTCTCTGCAGCTTTGACCTTGCTTGGTAAAGGATATGCGGTACCACCCTCACTGCGCTGTTGTGAGCCCACTCGATCCCCAAAGTGGCCACAACCAGCTCCTATAGTGAAGGGACCACCCTCTAAATGCTGGTTTCTACTCCCAGCAGCAGCAGCAGGAGCAGGAGCAGGAGCAGGGATTCTACCAGGCATGGGGCTCGGGGGAGGGTTCTGAGAGGACACTTGCATCTTTGTGCTGCTGTTTCTCATGCCAGACTGCCCAGAGCCCAGGTGCTGGTTGGTCTTCACTATCTGTGCCTGTTTTGTGGGCTGCATAACCAGACCTGGCTGAGCGACTGTTTCCCTGAGGGGCTTGCTGGTGCCTGCCCTGCTCGGTGGTGATACTGGCCTGCCTTTGGACTGTAACCCTTCTTGAAGGTTTCGGATATATGGGGAAGGGACAGATGAGGGTGGCTGGGATCTGGGGGTGGGGGAAATGGATTCCTCCTGAGGGGAGGTCTCTTCTTCTTCAGCCTCCTCAAGAGGGAAGTGATCGCTCAGTCCAGGTGTTGGGGTGTCCTCTTCATTATCTGAGTCATTGGGTGGGGCTGGCAGTGGGCCCTGCTGTTTTTGCTGCTGGGTCCTCTGGAGCTGCTTGCACTCCTCTTCCACGCGGGCCAGAAGCCTCTTGATTTCCTGATTGGTGGGACAGATTTTCACTGCTTCCTGCAAGTCAGCCAGAGCTGCCACAAATTGCCTTCGTATAAAAACACAAGAAGTGATTAGAAGCCACAGGAGAGCATGCTCTGAGTGTCACTTCACAATATGGTTGCTCACAGGAAAGGGAAGAGAGCCAAGTAAGGTCTGGGTACTCGCTGGGTTCTGTTCAGCCTACAGTTGGTTGGCAAAGTAGTAGTGCTGAGTTCTAATCTAGGTACATGTGACTCTGGGTCCCTACTCTACCTGGAAAAACCCCTGGGCTAGGAATGAGGGCGCAGCAGAATCCTGCCCATATCACCTTCCTCCAGCCCTCATTCTGACCCTGTCTAACTCAGTACTCAGACCCAACCCTCCTCGTACTGCCCTGGATTGTTAGTCTCACTGAAATATGAACTAACCAGGTACTCTGTGTTGCAGTAAGTCTCAGCTAATAGAGGGTACACAGGGGTACTTACCGGGATGCTAAGAGAACAGATTAGCTGAAAGTAATTTCCATGACCATGTTTCTTAAAAGCTACTCATTTTGTATGGAAAGGGATGAGTGTCATGTGACTAGCCCTGATGAAGTTTTAACTTCCTCCAACTCAATGAGTGGTCATGCAGTCATGTGGGTGGGTGACCCCCGGCAGTACCTGCTATTCCTCTTTGCTCTTGCCCTGGCATAAAAGGCTTCATAGGACTTGGGTTTCAATTCCAGAGCCTTGGAAGCAAACTCTTCTGCCATGCCGAAGTCCTGGTGTCAACAGTTAAAGACTTGAGTCAGAAGCAGCACTGAAACAGGGTGGCTGACTGAATTTTACTCTAAAGGGCAGCAGGGTATTGGGACAGAATGAGAAGGGTGACGGGCAAGGCATGTTTTCCTGTTTGTCATGATTTAAAGTTCGATAATCACATCTTATCCTTAGCGATATAGCACAGAAGCAGCAGTTTGGACTCAGGAGAGAGAACAGTGGGGCTGGGGAGATAGTTCAGTGGGTAAAGTGCTTGCTGCGGAAGCATGAAGACCTGAATTCAACATCCCCAGTGCCCACAAAAATGCCGGGCATGGGGGTGCACACCTGTAATCCCAGCACTGGGCAGGCAGAGACAGGAGGTTCCCAAGGGTTTACTGTGTAGCCCAACACTAAGCTCTAGGTTCAGTGCAAGACCCTGTCTCAAAACAAGGTGCAGAGTGACTGAAGAAGACACCCAGTCAACCTCTGGCCTCCACATGTGCATGTACTTGCACATGCATGTGTGCAGCCACATATGAACATGCACACACACACATACACACAGTGGAAGAGATGCGTGCAGGATCCAGCTAAGCTGAGCCTTTGGTGGTATGCATGTGCATACATCCATCTGCTACCCCAGCAAGGCAGAAGGTACCAGCCTGGGGATAGGGGAGTCAGGTTGGGCAGGGAGCGTATGAAATTTAAAAAATCACGTAAGAGCCAGGAGTGATGATGCATGCCTTTAATCCCAGCACTAGGGAGGCAGAGATAGGAGGATGGTTGTGAGTTCTAGGCCAGCAAAAAAAAAAAAAAAAAAAAAAATCAAGTAGGAAGAAATACAATGCATCTATTAGAGACAAACTCTGAGCTAACCACCACTAGTTTAGTTATAAATTAACAATTCCCAGCAGACCCTCTGAGCAAACCTAAGGACCACAAGGCAGGCAGATTATAACAGCAATTTGTGTTGGACTTTTCTGTGCATTTGGGAAGAGGATAGCTTGCACATGTATATCAGTGAAGCAGAAGAAAATAAACCCAATTCTATCCTATCAACATGGGTGGTGCCTGATAGCTACAGTTTCCTTAAGCATCCCCAAATCAGTGGTCCCAGGATCTGGCCTAGGAATGGCTGGCCTTCACCTACTGCCAAAGAACTGAGTTGGGATGATGACTCCTGGCTTACATTGGTTTTTCTTCGGCATCGAGACAGATTGAGATACAGGGAAACTCTTAGCTCATTGAATGGTCTGATGTCTTCCCCGAATCCTTCTCGAGGAAACTTCCTTAGGGCATACTGGTACCTCTGGGCCGCTTCCTTCATCTTCCCTTTCTAGGATTCAAAACAAAACAAAACAAAAAAAATCACACACTTTACCATTTTCCTGAGGATCTAACATGGCCACCCCCATGCAGATGAAGCATCACAGTATAAGCACACTCAGGCCTTACCATCTTCATGTGTGCCAGCAGCACATGATCACATGGTAGGGAAAGGAGGGCTTTACAAGAAGGCATTGTCAACTGCTAAATTGGTGACCATCCATCTTATTGTATGAAATTATTTTCTCTGTTATATGTTTTAAAAGTCACTTCAATAACCACCTCTCCTCTAAAGATATTTTAATGGCAAGTCTAATAGAAATCAGATGAAGAAATTATGCAGTTTCTAAGGCAGGTGGAGTCTGGTGGATAAACCTGGAACTTGCTTCAGAATAATCATTTTTCTTTTAAGAAGCAATAAAGAATGAGCTTTAAAAATCAGAGCTGCACATCACTCTCAAGGCTAAAGAAATCCATTTGCTCAGTCAGCCCCACTGCACAGCGGGTGGACAGCCTGTTGAAAATGGCTTGGCATTTCTGACATAATTGCCTACCAAAATCCATATTAAAACCACTTCAAAGCCACAACAATGCACACTCTGAACTCAATTTCAAACTGATTCCAAGCTGGGAACCCTGCTGGGTCATGCTATATGCCTAGTTATTTGTTACTATGAAAAAAAACGAAAAGTCTTACAACATAACAAATATAACTGCTGGCTAGTACAAAGAATTAAACTAGTCACAATTATGTGTTTTTTCTCTATAGTCTTTTAATTCTACCTAGTTACAGGTCTGGAAGAGTTGTGAGCTATGTAAATGGCCTACATTTCCACCTTACCTTGGGGTACACTATAGCTTGCAGGCCTGGATTTACAAACAAGGTTTTCTGTGGACACAGCCACGCTTCTTCACCTGTGAGGCACCCATGCTGCTCTTGCACTACCACTGCAAGCTGCAGAGTTGCGAAAGATGAATATGCAATGCCTAAAACATACACAATCTGCCTTTCACAGATCTAAACTGATTTATCATTTTGGAAAATTTAAAGTCAAACTTACTAATCTGTAAATCATATTTCCAGTTCTGAGGAAAAGTGGGGGAGGGCTGGAGAGATGTCTTAGCAGTTAAGGTGCTTGCCTGCAAAGTCTAAGAACCCAGGTTCGATTCCCCAGTACCCATGTAAGTGAGATGCACAAGGTGGTGCATGTGTCTGGAGTTTGTTTGCAGTGGCTAGAGGCCTTGGAGCACCCATTCCATTCTCTCTCTTCTCCTTTCTCTCACTCAAATAAATAAAGTTTTTTTTAAAGCAGGGGATTTTTTAACTGGCTCCTGAAATTCAACATTGCATATTACTTTACTATGAAATAAACAATCTCTCTAAAAACATTTTGAAGTGATGCAAGAGTGCAATGCCGCACTTGACCACAAGGGGGCGCACTCATCTGGATTTCATTCGCAGCAGCTGAGAGACTGCTGGCACGCCCATATCTATCTGTCTTCCTCTCCCTCTCTCTCTCTCCAAAAAAAAAAAAAAAAAAAAAAAGAAAAAAAAAAAAGAAAGAAAAAGAAACTTTGAAAACCCCAAAGTTTAAAGAGAAAAACTAAAGAGCTAAAGAGCTGAGGGGGGCAGGTTCATCACTGGTGTAGCCACTGGCAAGTTTGTTCATTCCATGATAAACTTCCACCCATGATCATGCAAGCAGCCTTAACTTAACTCGATAGATTGAAAAAAGGTCTGAAAAGTAATATGGGTGTTAGTGGGAGGAGGAGGGGTAATTTGGAGGAATAAGATCAAAATAAATTGTGTTTCATGAGAAAAAATGAGAAATAAAGAAAAAGTAAAGGCTTAGGAGTTGAAATGCTTTTTTCTTGGAAATGTCTCAGGGTTTCCTTTTGAATCTATCTCATGACTGTGCCCAGGGTGCTCTGAACTCGGAGGCCCAGGGACCTCCAGTTATGTGCAGCTGACTTAAAGGTGACTCTCCTTCACACAGTGGCTTCAGACAGGAAGTCACAGCCCTGCCTCAAGCATTAGTTCAGAAACAAGGGTTCTCAAACACAAAGAGATGTGCTTTCCCATTGAGATTCTTCTGTTAAGAAATTGAAGGAGCCGGGCATGGTGGCACACGCCTTTAATCCCAGCACTTGGGAGGCAGAGGTAGGAGGATGGCTGTGAGTTCAAGGCCACCCTGAGACTACATAGTGAATTTCAGGTCTGCCTTGGCTAGAGTGAAACCCTACCTTGAAAAACAAAAACAAAAACCAAACAAAACAACAACAAAAAGGAATTAAAGGAACCCTGGGCAAGAAGCCAGAAGCCAGGTTAGCATCTTTTGGAACTTCCAGTCTTTGCTCTGTGCAAGGGCATGGCACAGCCATGGCCATCCAATGCCAAACTAAAAAGTCAGAGTCAGTTGAAACAGCACAGAAAAGGGCAGTGTTACTTACTTTGTACATTACATTTCCTTCCTCCATTAATTTCTGTAAAAGTATAATCAAAATATCGGGTTTGGAAGTGGCCATTGCCCAAGCAGCATTTCCTGTAAAATAAACATGCAATCAGAGGTGCTTCTGAGGTCCCAAAGGAAGCAGTGCCTCTCTGGCCCCCACAGCTGTTCAGCCCACTGCTGGGGTATCTCGGGCTTCAGGCAGCAGCAGACTGGCAGGGAGTTGGTTTAGCTTCTCATTCCTTTTGTGCTGAACCAGCCACAGGTGAGGAACGGTGACTGCAAAATGTCTTAATTGCTCTGCTGACAAAGAGAAATTAAGAGGTTCACCCTTCCTCTCTGAAAGGGATTTGAGAGAAAGAAAGAAAGAAAAGCAGGTCTCAGAAGAATCTTCCCAGCTCTCTAGACCCTTATGCCAGTGGCAGGGGAGGCTGCTGTCCCAAAGGCCCCCAAGACCCTGCCCTTGGTTTACTATGAGGAATCCTAGCTTGGGGCCCATGTCTCGTCTCTGCCCGGCTTCTCTCCTGGCCTATGCAAGCTTGTCTCCAGCCTTACTCTGAACACTTGAGGTCCTACAGAGAAGCCTGCTGGGCAGCTGGACCACAAGTGACACAGGCAGCTCTGCCCTTACTATGACCTTGGGAGGCTATTTAGCTCCTCTGTGCCTTGGTTTTCTCACAAAAAAATGATGGTATCACCACAGTGTACATGATCAAGGTAAACTAGGAAACTGCTGAGGCTAGTGGGCCCACATAACACTCGCTGAATGTGTTTTACACTCCAACCAAATGCACAGGTGGTCTTCTACATGATACCCTCAACTTCTCTTTCACCTAAGTGGTATTGGGGTTACCAACACCCCAGCAGGCTGCCCATGATGACCCAAGAACTGGGGACCTTAGCCTTGTCACTCCTCAGGGGCATTTAGGGCCGTCTGAATGACTGATGCTCAGCCCACCTGCAATTAGTCTTAAGTCTAACTGCCTGGGTGAGTGTTTTGGACACATATGATTCTAGGCTGTCCCTCCATCTTACCCCTGCTCTTTACCCACCTGGCAAGAATGTCATAAGCTATTTCAGTATTTTGGATGACTGTGATTAAGTGAGATGGATGACAAAGAGAGGGGTGGGGAAATGGGATAGATGAGAGAGAAACACCTGACATCCTTCTTGCTCTGGAAAAGTGATTTTTATGTCCCTGCAGCTTCTCTAAAGTCTCTTGTCCTGCTGAACTGAGACAGGCTTCACTGACCTAGTTTGGCTCCTTTTCTGAGCAGTGTAACCACCACAGAAGTGTTTCGGCAGCCGATGGCTCTGTCCAAGGGGCGCATTCCACTGTGGTCCACATGCTCGATCACAGCTCCCTTCTCAACCAGGTACAGCACCTGCGGTAGCGGGGAAAGCAGAGACGTCAGAAGCAGCACTCTCAGGAGGGTGGTCACTTCCCAAGTCCGCCCTCTGATTTGGGGGCTGGCCTTCTTAGCTTTATGCTCCTTGCAGATGCTTCTGGCTATTAGGAACCTTGTGGAAATGAAGTTGACATGGCATCCAGAAAAGAGCCAAACCCTCCTGTTGAAGTGACTGCTGTCACATGCTTCCAAGGAAGGCCTGTTGTGCCCAGGTGCATGATCTCCTGTCTGGCCCCACTTCCTAGCCATAGGACATCCAGTCACCTTTCCATCTTCAGCTAATTAGCAGGAAACTTCCACAATAATCTCTAGCAATGGGCACTCCAGAAACACAGATCCCATAGGGCTGGGTATGACAAGTTCCCAAGATTAGCAGCCTGGGATCAGATAACCTGCTGTAATTTATCTTAAAGTTCAAGAAAGAGACTTCATGACTATTGAGACACTGAAGATGGCAAGTTGAGGCTGGCTATGATAAAATACGTGTCATCTGCAGTAAACAGGAAATAATAAGAAAAATCACTTTGGCCACTCAAAGTTTACTACTTACTAGAAAGGAAATCTGTCACCAGTTTAGATTTCATGTGTATCTGAAGGACATGTTTCCTATCAGCCCACCAAGTATTCAAAATGAAATGACACTAGACTGCTAATAGCTGGTCTAGAATATGAACGAGATAACACAAGCAGCAACACAAAATGAACAAGTAGATAGAGGACTTGAATGGACAGTGCTCCAACACTGACATACAAGTAAAATGTAAATCAAAACCACATCAAGATCATCAACTCACACCTCATCTTAGAGAAAAAACCAGTGCTTGCAAAGATGTGAAGAAACTGGGACGCTTTTAACGGGAATGAAAATGACAGAGCTGTTGTGGAAGAATGTGAGGCTTTGTGAAAAGTTAAAACAAGAATTATTGCCAGGCGTGGTGATGTGTGCCTGCCGTCCTTCACTTGGAAGGTAGAGGCAGGACCATCAAGAGTGCCAGGCCAGCCTGTATTACGTGAGGCTATCTCAAAAATTCAAAAGAATGACCATATGATTTGGCAATTCCACCTTCAAATATGTAGCCAGAAAGATGAAATACAGTATTTTTTAGAGATATTTATCCACTGATAGTTACTGATGGATGAAAGGATAAACAGAACATTGAACAATTCTTCACGGCATGTAGGCATGTGTGCACACAGAGCAAGCAGGCACCGTCTCACGAAGACTGAGAGGCTTTTGCTGGCACCCTTTCTCCTGCTGGACGTGTGCTGAGCGGGCACAGTGAGCAAACCCTTACAGTACTCACCGTCTCAGCATCACCGTAGAAGGCAGCCAGGTCCAAGGGAGTGCGGCCGTTCTTGTCAGTCTGGTCTATCTCAGCTCCTTCTTCAACCAGATACTGGACCACTGTCCTGTGACCCTTCAGACAAGCCCAGCTCAATGCTGACAGACCCTCTTTGTCCAGAGAAGAAAGGACAGCACCTGCAAGTCCACCAACACAACACGAACTTCTAAGACAAGGCCAAGCTGTGGAGGGTCCAGTGCGAGGTGCCTGTCTGCATGTGTCAGCCTGAGCGGGCCTGCCTGCAGAGCTCAGTGCCTTGTGAAGCTGATGGCCTGTCTCCATCGACACTGAGCAGTGGGCACTTGGGCTGCACTGTGTGGCTTAGAAAACTTCCTTCACAACATCAGTTTTCATTCAAAAATAAAAGAAAATTTGGAAGCAGCAAGTCCTGAATAAGCCTGCCAAAGTTCTTTACTCTGCAAAAGAAACCAGCACACCAAGACACCGTGTACCTTTTGAAAGGAGGAATTCCACGGTGCTCAAGTGTCCTTCACAGGCAGCCACCATGAGGGGCGTCCGTCCCTGCTTGTCACTCAGGTTCACGTCACAGCCACGTTCCAACAGCAACCTGACAATCTGAAAGCATCACTCAGAATTAGTCCTTCTGCTGCATTTGAAGCCACATTCTCTAATCCAGCTGGTTTCCCAATCCTTCAAAGATGAAAAAGTACTCTTTTTTAAACCAAGTTGTGTGATGCACAGAGCCTATACAATCTTCCTACTGTATTCCTGTGAGCAGAATTTTTCCTGAATACATCCTCTTTTTAATGTGCTTAGTTATTCTATCTATAAAGCCCACACATACTAGGCAGAAATAGTGCCAAGGGGGATGCAAATTGCAAGTAATGTTGGGACATCTGCAGTGGAAAGGATGGGATAACCAAGGATAATGTGGCACAGGGAAGTGAGAGCAGTGTTCGGGTTCTTAGTTGGTGCTGAAGTGAAATTCAGCCAACCCACGAATCTGGGAGTTCGGCACTGGCACATTCAATCAACCTGCATGTGAGCCACACATGTGCAGACTATTTTCCTTGACGTCATTCTCTAAACACTACAGTGACTGTTTACATAGCATTTGTATTTGATATTTTAGGTCATCTAGGGGTGATTTCAAGTATAGGGGAGAATGTGTGGACACTGTATGCAAACACCATGCCATTTTCTCAAGAAAACTGGAGCATTCACAGACTGGTATCTGTGGTTGACACTGAGGAGTGACCACACTTACAAGAGTGGACATGGGGCAGGAGAGTGGGATCACACCCTCAAGGGAATATGCTCTTCTAAGACTTCTAAGACAGGACTGGGGAATGGCTTGCACTTCTCAGAGGACAACTTTTAACAAAGTTCAACCTCGGGAATACGGCTTCATACTACCATGCCATGCACCATGGGAAGAACAACCAAAGAGCAGGCCAGTGGCTCATGCACTTCCTCGGACAGGCAAGCAAGCAAGCTGCTTTATCAATGGGGTAGGTCCAGAGGTTACTTGGGCACACTTTTGGTCTCACTGCCACAATGACAGAAGGCAGCTTTTCCCATTCCTTTCTCTTTGTGCACCAACAAATATCTTATACTTTCCTCCAGGACTTAGGAAACACTGAGAGCCGGAAAGGGTTAGTCATGTGGCACTCTTCTTCCTGCAGTGGTCTCAGAGCTGTTCATTTGTGTGGGCAGTGTGAGGGAAGTTGGCAACAGGTGTGGGAAGCATGTGGTCACTGCTACAAAGTAAAGGCAAGATGAACTGCTATGTGAGGGTCACTGCCCCTTGAATCAGAGCATGTAAGAATGTTTTATCTTCCTAAGAGCAACCAGAACAGTCTTTTTCTACTATGTTCTTGTACCAACAGGTTACAAAATAACAGTAGCAGCAGATATATTAGAGCAAACCTCTTATTGCTGTGTTCTGTCCCCTCTGAAGCTAAGAGAAGGCCATGCATCTGGCCTGGCTGCCAGTCTTGGTGCCTAGTCTATATGGCTGATGGTACATACTGGCTTGCCACAGATGGGAAAGGGCTCAGGGCCACAGGTGGCCTCAATAGTGAATTCCATTTCCACCCATTGTTTCTGAAGCATTCTAGGGCCCATGAGGTACCTGCCAATGGCCCTGGCGGGCTGCACAGAACAGAGGGGGCACCCCTCTCCTGTTGGTCTGAGACACGGCAGCTCCTCGCTCCAGCAGCAGCTCGCAGACCTCCAGCTTCCCTCTCCCTGCGGCAGCAGTCAGGGCTACAGGAAAGTCAGGGGTAGAGGAGACTGTGAGTAGGTGTGGAGATGCAGGTTGACTCATCTCCACTGTGTACTCTCTCTCTTGGAATCTGGTGGGCTCTGCAATAGCTGTGATGAACAGAACCTAGCACAATGGCAATGGTGCCATGATGGTGTGTGGGCCTGACTCCAAACAGTCATTCTAGGAACCCAGCTGCCACTCTGCGGGAAAGCCTGAGCCACATAGCCATGGGGTGAGAGCTACAAAGAGAAGAGCTTAGGCCTGCGTGTACTGGACAGTCTTGGGTGAGCGTCCAGTGGACAGTCAGCATCAGCTGGCTAGCTGTGTGCATAAACTACTCTGGAAAAGATCTAGTGCCCAAAGTTTGCTTCTTTGCCTAGAGCCATGAGGGCAGAGCAGCTGCTCTGAAACTCTGTTCCACTTAGGGACCCTTCTCTTCCTTTTCTGACTGCACCCAGCTAGAGAAGAAAGGAATCAAATGGCAAATACAAGCCATGCACATGTGTGCACAGACACAAATGCACCACCATGGTTTCTGGACCCATCAAAAGAAACAGACCCGAACCTCCATTTGATGAGACTGCAGCAGCCCACCCACGAGAGACATCATTCTCTTATTCAATAAACAAGCCACGTTCTAATCAGAAAGGAAGCCTTCCATCAGGATCTCTGTTGCAGCTGCTACCACAGCCCATCAGACAGGCTGTGCTAAAAGTAGCATCTGCATGTTTCACAGGGGTCTGCCAGAGAAGTGAGCAGCTGACAAGCGTGCCACCCCAGGCCTGGCCACTAGGTTAGGTTACACCCAGTTCTTCCCCTCACAGCCTGCCTTGCTGTGTACTTGGTGAAGTTGCTTCTGCTGGACACGCCTACTTTGCCCAGGCTCAAAACAGATCCCTGCACACTGACATGCCTGAGGAGACACTGATTTACAAACCGTCTAACAGACAGAAAGACGGTTTTCCTTTTTCTCAGAATGGGTATTTTTAGCCCCATCACCACAAACTCCCAAGGCTATGAGGCATCTCAGCTTTCAGCAGCCACAAAGACTTCAGAATACCATATTCGGAAACAAGGGGGACTTAAGTACAGCCCACTACAAGCTTAAGCAAACAAACTCAGGGAAAACTGCTCAGGAATGCCAACCTCTTGGCAGCAAGGGGATGACCTCTGAAATGAACCCTCTTCTAATGAGGGTCAGTGCACTTTGCTTGACCCATCAAAAACACGCACGGGGGGGACATCAAGGCTGAAGGAGAATGCTGCCAATGGTAATACTATCCTTCTCACCAACAAAATCCCAAAACCACGTGAAATGGAAGCTTTAAAGTCAGCGTGGACACATGGCAGTTTTTTTTTTTTTTAAAGGGCTCAAATTGGACACAAGTTCTTTTACTTACAAAATCCTTAACAAGATGTCATTTGAGTAATTAAATTACCAAGAAAGCTCATATCCTCTTTTGAGAATCTTGTGTAATTTTGCCTCAGTAACACTGACTTCTGAGCCTGAGTAGATTCATCACGGCAGATGTTCATTTTAAGAACCATCTGAGCTTATGGAAAACGTCAGTGAGCAATACTTCTTTGTGCCATAAAATGGATCATTTGCAGGAATCGTTCACATAGTAAAGTTCTCTGGGCAAAGATTTGATTCAGAAAAAAAAACCAAAAAACTCAACTTGCTGGAATATAGTCATTTCATCAACTGGGCTGTTTGTAAAATGTTGTAGTAGATCTGCCACTCATACACAAGGATGTGCCACCCAGGCCCAGGGAGGCTCGGCTTCAAGATCACAACCGGGGACTGCTGTTCTGCTTTGTTTGCTTCTGGACCCAACATGGAGACTTGGAGGGAAGGGGACCGGTCAGCACAAAGGCAGCATGCCTGTGGAAGACAACTGTCTTTTGTACATTATGCATGGACATTCAATCCAAGCCGTCCTCTGAGGCCAGGTGTAAGCTCTTGAGCAAGAGTTGGCAACCTGCTGCATACTCCTGCTGGCCGACAGGATACCATGGGCAGAATAGCTCAGCTGCCTGCTTTTGTATGTCTGTGTACAGACACACACACACACACACACACACACACACACACACACACACACACACAGAATATATTTCCTGTTACACTGGTCTTTCCCATCTTTATCAAAAGGCAAAAAAGGAAGTGCCAGTATTAGTGGTAGGCAAGCAGGGTTTTCAGAAGGGTTATCTAATTGTGCCTAAAGAGGAACGCATTAGAGGTGACAAGGGCAGTGATGTCTCACTTGACTAGTGGACACATATCCAACTGTAAAGCACAGAACCAAAGCAAAGAGTAAGCAAAGGAAATATTGGGAATATTTCTGCTCTTTTTGTTTAAAAGGTAACATGAAATTATAAATGTTATGTTTTTCCCCTGACCGCAATAACCTCACCCCACTTCAGCTGAGCTCTTTAGACGCTACTAGATGCAGAGTCTATCTGTGGCAGGTTTTTTTTTTTTTGTTGTTGTTCTTGTTTTTTTTTAGACAGGGTCTCACACTGTAGCTGAAGCTGACCTTGAATTCATGGCAATTCTTCTACTTCAGCCCTACAGCTTCCAGGGCCTGTGTTCTGAGGCTCTGCTATCACATGGATGGCTTCAGATAGGCTGGCACTTCTCCAGAGAACAAAAGCAACCTATCTCCACCACCTTCTCTGAACTTCCAGAAGCCAACTCTCCTGGCTTGCTCTCTTAGGCATTTCCTTCCGTACTTTGCAGGACCTACACATTCTTTGTCATTACAAAGCTGGGGCAGTTATGATAAAGTGAAAACAAACACTGCCCCAAGTCACAAAGTGACTCCCCATGGTGGTGGGAGCTTAACCTTGCAGCTGAATTAACTAGGAGCCATGCTCTCAAAATAGGAAGACCCTAGCCTATTTTTTTACTATATTTTATTTATGATTTATTTGCAAGTAGAGGGAGACAGAGGAAGGGAGGGAAAGGAGAGACACAGGTACTTTTGCCATTGCAAATCAACTCATGCATACACCATTTAGTATAACTGGCTTTATGTGGGTACTGGGGAATCAAACCTGGGAAATCAGGCTTTGCAATCAAGCACCTTTAACCCCTGAGCCGTCTCTCCAACCTCCCTAACCTATTTGAATAATAAACTATGGCAAGTGTAAAGTGTTTCCTACATGTAGCTTCATGGCTCTCTGCACATCCATAAATCCAATCCCTACATAACCAACTTCTATGAGGCAAGTACTATGCTTATCTGTAATAGATGAGAGAAGAAAGACCTAGAAAAGTTTAACAACTTCTCCAAGGTCACATAGCTAGTAGGAGTTTGGCTGGCATCTGAGTTCTTAGCTCTTCAACTGTTGCCTCTAGGAAGTCTCCTCTAAAGACCCTGAACTCACCAGCCACCTATACAATTGTTTAGAAGAAAAGTACCAGAAAAAGCCTTTCTGTTCCCAAGGAGCTGTTAGGTGTTCTTCCAGAGACAATAATAGCACTTATCAATGTCTTTGTTGCCTTCTAATTCTAGTCATGGCATCCTGAGGCCAGAACACTAGCTCAGTTTCTGGGCATGCCAGGATAAGTTTGTGGCTTTCACATTTGAGCCATTCCTTGGATCTCACTTCTGACTCCAATTTTTTCCCGCTTATGTATGTATTATTTTGAATAAGCTTTTTCATGTCCTTTGAGCCTTAGTGTACACTATAGATAACATCATTTCAATTTAAAAATATTTTCTTGAAATATAGATAACATAGATGCTATTTCACATGGACTCTTTAAGAAGATCTCAGCTTTGAACAGCTGTCACTTCTGAGTGTGCCGAGAATGTTCACATTTCTCATAGATCCAGTTACCTGCCGAGTAACTGGATGTCACTGAAGGTGGGTCTCATGTCACCAAAAGCATGTCTATGCTCTGTCTTCTCCTCTAACAGCTGAGTACATGCTAAGCAGGACAGAGACATGTTGGGCCCTAAGAGGCCCAGGTGTGAGGCCTAGTGGAACTTTCTGAGCCTGACTAGAGTTTAGTGACCTGTCTTTGGCCTACTTCCGCTTAAGAGTGACTCAGCAAGGCCTAAGCCAAAACTGCCTCCCCCCAGCTACTGCTGACGTGGTGAAATACTATTGGCCCTTACACCTTTTTCCCATCCTGAGACACACCCTCTTTCTCAAAGCTATATAAACACCTTCCCACTACAATAAAACGAGTTCTTGCCTGGACAAGACTCCCGGCCCAGTGTGTTTTTCTCTCCGGTGTTTTGGGGGAGGGTCTGAGCCACCGACACCCATCATCCCGCTCAGCCTCAAGAGGAGCTGCTGGTCCGGCTCTGTCTTCAGCTCTACCTGCCGGGGGAGGAACCAGCAGACTGGTGCCCCGTGTGAGGATCTCTCTTTCCTGCTTACGGAAGTACGCTGACGGGCCAATCGGACTGCAGACGGGTGTTCCCTCATAAATTATGAGGTAGTCTTCATATCTAACGTTCTAACCTTTGCTTCTGTAACCTGTGCTTGCTTCAGTATCTTTTCGTTCCTTTCTCTTTCCTTTCACTTCCGGGTTGCCGGCAAGCAGCATCTGCGGCGCCTGCATTTCTGAACGGGTCATATGTTCCTGGTGGACACACCACGTGGGCAGACCTGGGGGAGACTCACCACGTGGGCAGACCTGAAGGAGACTCTAAGTGTTTTGCCCCCTCATTTGAGTGGGGGGCTCCGTCTCAGAAGACAGAACAAACCTGTTGAGGAGATCTGCTCCCATCTGTACCGTGTTTGGTATCATTGAGCCGTCCCCTAAGGACACAGGCTTGTCTGGCCGTCAGAGATCTAAATCTGAACTTAATTCTACAACATGTTTAGCTATTTTTTGGGCCTTTGTGCTTTTGTTGTACTCATGTGTATTACTGCTGCCCTGATTTTACTAATACTCCTCCTGCAATGTGGCTTAAAAGTAAAACAAAAAAACCTCCATGGCTTTCGGGACAAAACTCTTGTTTTAGCCCCATGGATTAGTTCAATCCTCCTTGCCATAATTGCCAGCCTTAAAGGTTTCTCCATGGAGGAGTTCATTTCTGCCCTTAACAAAAGCTGTAAGGAAAAACTAAAACTAGCTTTTAAAATCTCATTCCTCCCAAGGCTACCACCCAAACCACCACTGGCCCGCTGTCTTTTCAGCCCATAGCTGCCACCTATGGCAATCGTGCTCACAACCACCCCTCCCCCTCTTTAGCCTTGGAAGAAAAAAATGCAGAGGACTTTGTTGGAACTGGATTACTGGCATAAGGGATGACTACATTTTGCTATCCAGGCCCAAAAAGTTTGATCAAGGTTAAATTTATAGTGGACTGATGTGCTTGACTAAAGATAACAGACTGAGATTTTAAGATTTTAACTTAGAAAACCTCAAACAAGTTAAAATTATAAAGACACTAAGACTGGTTTTAGGTTACTAGAGCTGCTATTGTCAAACGCATTAAGGAAGGTGGCCTGACTGCTTTACATTAAAACAATGGAGAAGATGCCTGAGGAAAGACTATTAAAAATGCAAACTCTTGGAAACAGTTAACTGGAAAAGAAACCTGCTTTTTAAGGCTATGATTTATTTCGTCCCTAGATTAAGAATATGGCTATGTCCTACACACCATTGTCCCACCCTTCGCTGCCTTCCCATTAACGTAGGGCTGGGGGCTACAGCCAGGCCCTGGTACCCCAACCCCCTCTCTTATCTGCAAGGCAGCCCAGGAAAACAGGTCCTTTTACATACAATGGGCCATCCACCTCCAGAATTACTGAGCACATTCGCTCACACACTGGTCTGCCTGACTTTATTGCTAATGGGGATTCACAGGTAGACAAATTTATTGCTGTCTCCTCCTTGCCACCCTTAGAACAAGCTAAACGTTTACACCAAATGTTCCATCTATCCCCCTTAATAATTCAAGCCCGACTAGCTCAGTCGGTAGAGCATGAGACTAAGCCCACTTCCTACTTAATGTCACTGGGGGCTAATCTTAAGGTGTTAATGGTGGGTTTGAGATTCCATTGTAAAGATATGCAAAGTGTGCCTAGCAGGAGTTCCTGAAGCTTGCTGTGGCTTGGCTGCAATAGTTTTGCTCTGTGTGCTGTGTGGCTGATTAAATTTTTTTTTTCTCTTTTGCTTGGCCCTAAGGCAGGCCAACTTCTTCTGCCATTATGGAACTTCCCCTAGATCGGTAAGCTTCAACATCTCAAAGGCCATCAAAATTTACAAACTGGCTTCTCTGCCTCAGTGTAATACAGTCTCAGAAGCTACACGCTTCCACTTATTAACCCACGGGGCCAACCCATCATAAAAAGGTATAATCAAACTCTAAAGTCTCAATTACAAAAACAAAAGGGGGAATCCCTGCCCCCACTCGACCAACTAAAAAAGGCATTATTAAGCCTAAATATTTTAAATTTTTCTAAAGAAGATAGACACTTGTCCCCTTTTCAAAAACATTGGACCTCAGCTGTTAATTACAGCTCCATCTGGGTCAAATGGAGGGACCCATTGACTGGGGCCTGGAGAGGACCAGACCCCCTCCTCACAGCAGGGAGAGGGTTTAGATGTGTCTTTCATCAAGAGGAAAAAAGACCCATTTGGGTACCAGCAAGAGACCTAAAATATTTACCCCAACAAGGGGACAATAACAATCAACTCTCCAGGGAGTGTTCCACCCCTGAGAACTGTGCCTGCTTCTTCCCCAGGGACAATTGGAGGTGTGGATGCTGCTAGACCCAAATGAGGCCAGAAAAGCTCCAGAAAGATTTGAAAAAGAGGAGACAGGACTTCCAAGACAACCCGCTGTGGACGGGCTTACATGGCTTTTTACCCTACCTTTTCCCTCCCCTTAGACCTCTCCTTCTTCTTATCCTCACTGTCGGGTCCTGTGTAATTAATAAGATTACACAATTCATTCACCAGCTAGAGGCAATTAAACTTCATCAGGTCAAAATACCACAGGCTCACAACTCAGGAGCCGGGCTCTTCCTCTGACTGGCTGTCCACCTAGCATCCCTCCCCCGCCCTCCATCGAACCAATGACAGGTAAGATCTCAGACAGGCTGAGACAACCTAAGACAGGTCATGAAGTAGATTTTCAATGGGCTAGAGGCATGGTACCCAGTGACGGGTAAGATCCCCAGAGGGGGACAACCTAAGACAGGGGCCATGATCTCCGCCGTTCTTACAAAAACAAAAGGGGGAGATGTTGGGCCCTAAGAGGCCCAGGTGTGAGGCCTAGTGGAACTTCCTGAGCCTGACTAGAGTTTAACGACCTGTCTCTGGCCTACTTCCACTTAACAGTGACTCAGCAAGGCCTAAGACAACTGCCTCCGCCCAGCTACTGCTGATGTGGTGAAATACTATTGGCCCTTACACCTTTTTCCCATCCTGAGACACACCCTCTTTCTCAAAGCTATATAAACACCTTCCCATTATAATAAAACGAGTTCTTGCCTTGACAAGACTCCCGGCCCAGTGTGTTTTTCTCTCCAGTGTTTTAGAGGAGGGGGTCTGGGCCGCCGACACCCATCATCCCTCTCAGCCTCAAGAGGAGCCGCTGGTCTGGCTCTCTCTTCAGCTCTACCTGCCGGGGGAGGAACCAGCAGAGACATGTGCAAAATCCCACTCCAGGCATCAGTATGGGGGGAGAGGGAGTTCACATCTCAATTCTCCACAGGCTTCAGCAATCAATGGACAAATTTTTTCCTTCCAGTCTCTCACCCGTAATTCTACTCAGAGTACTACAAAAGCGCAGTGTCTTGAATCTCTAAATATAAAATCTGAAAAATTCTGAGCACCAATATGATGAATATGGTTTGAAGTTTTGGATTTTGGAACATCTCAGATTTTTGATTTCTGGATTAGGGATGGTCAATCAGTAAAGTTTATGCAAATATTCCAAAATATGAAGCACTCTCAACTCTAAAACATTGCCAGTCCCAAGTATTCTGAATGAAAAACAACCTGTAAATATGAAGGCCAAACTCAACCAAGCAAGTTTAATGTTTAACAAGGAGTCATTTTAAAGCACTAATAGACATACTGTTCCCTGTGTTCTGACGTAACCTTGAACACGGTAAACCAAGCCTCGCACTGCCCAGAGTACTCAGGACATACTTTCAACAGTCAAAGAATGGGAAAGGAGAGGGGTCCACCAGGACAAAAGACACATACATGTCAAGGTCTGAGCCACGTCTAACCCAACTTTGTGAGGCAGTGGGTCAAAAGGTATGCAGACTTTCTTCCCTGAAGCTGGAAGTCTGGAGACACTCCACCCCAACTGACGGAGCTACACTTGGGACTCAAACCCCAGAGATGTCCAGGTTCTGCTCAGAACTAGAAAACAGTGAATAGAGCTGGCATATATGCCAGGCTCAGTGCTGTGAGACCCCAGGAAGGGGGCTCCACGGCCAAAGGCCTTACTCCACTTACAAGGGAGAAAAGAGCTCTTCTTTGGAACAGGGTGAGTGAAGTGTTGTTAATAGCTTTGGCAACAGGAACAAGTTATTTACAATGACCCAGCTGCTTTGAAAAGAATTTAGTAATTAAAATACGCCAATTTAAGTTAAAACACTTGTTGCTTTACACAAGTGTTACAGTCAGACTTAACTTTGTTGGAGCATCCCCTTCAAAAGCTAGGAAGGACCCACCTTCATGGGCAGTTAGTGACCATCCTTTTGGAAGGCCAAGGCCCTGGGCCTGCTGCAGATGGCTATGCATTAGAGAGAAGGACCTCTGAGGGGACAACTGAGTCAGTGTGGGGCAGGTTACAAAGGCACAGCAGAGGGAGAGGTTATGGAAACAGAAGTGGGTGTGGGAACGAGCCATTCCATCCATCAGCAACATTATGCTGGGGCGCATACACCCCAGCAGAAACATGCAAGGCTCCAAAGTCAGCAGGAATGACTGCCTGAACACAAAACCTTGTCACTGGCTCTGTAAGAATGACTGGCTCCTTTCTCTGTCCTCCTTCACCAAGTACTTCCCCAGCTGACACAACAAAGCAAGTATCTGCCGTAAAATAGCTTTTATCTTCCTGCACTAGACCAGTACTGTCCACTGCGTACTTAGCAATCACAGGTAAGTACTTCAATTTAAATACATTAGGGCAAAATAAGACTTAAAAATGTCTCTGCACATATAACATTTCATATGCTCAGTTCCATAGCTAGTTGGTGGTGACTGAACTGGTCAGCACAGATAGCCAGCAACTCCCTCTAAACCTCTAAATGGAAAGTCCTTTCCGGCAGTGCCAGATCAAGCAGGCACATCATAGTGGTGACCACGTTAACAGGAAAGACACAGCCTTCATGAAGCCCACAATGTGCGGAGAATGGTCCCTTCTCAAAGAACATCCATGGTGAGACTTGGGGGGAAGAAGCCCTTGCGCATCACGAGCAGTCTGGACAAGAACCTTCTGTTTGTGTCTATTCAGGGTGGGAGGCTCTGGTCCGAAGCCCAGAGCACAGACTCACACACTGGGGCCTGGAGTTTGGAAATGCAGTCCCTCTGACAATTCCCACAGCATGAGGTCACCAGTTAAGCGTCTCTGGTCATTTTGGTTTGGGCTGATTCACATCACACACTGACATGGAAACAGTAACTCAATGTAGTAGGGACTTCGTGGGAGCCAGCACTGACTTGTCATGGCTGTGGAATGTTGTGGCAGAGATAACCCGTGCTTCTTTCTGATGGGCTCTCACCTCATTTCAAGCCCAGAAACTGTGTGCTATCATCTGACAGTCTGGGGGTGTCACAGAGCCGAAGGCTTGGCAGCCTCTAGGCAGTGCAGTCAGGTGAAGGCTCTGAGCCTTCTTCTGACCAGTTCCCCTCCCTCTGCTTCTCCACAGAAGCGGGGGAGGGAACAAGGGGGAAAGGGGAATAACGCTCAGGAGCTACTGCAACCTCAAATAACTTGAAGGGCTGGTGTCTAAAACACTGGCTAGACAAGAAGCAAATGGCCCAAAATGCTGGTGAAAAGGAGGACTTTTCTAAGAAAAGCTCTCTTGCTTTCCACTTTGGCACTCAGTAGACAGAGCTGGTGAGTTCTCTAAAAGTTGTGGGTTACGGCCCCTGACTAAACACTCTTCTGTTTTAGATGAATGTCTTTAAAATCTGTAATACATGTTCTTGCCCTTTTAAGCCTAAGAGAGGCACCATCTCCTCATGATGACGTGTGAGGCCACCAGCAGGGACATGCTTGAGGCATTGAGGGCACAAGACTGTCTCTACTTCCGATGACCCCACCCCATGGCTGGGGTGTCAGGGCGGGGGGCTCACACTGTCCTGCCATTTTTCTGTGTGTCCTCCTCGCTGGCTGAGAGCTTCATCACTTCAGAGAAACCACCCCTCCCAATCAGCAACAGGCATGACAACCACCCAATGTGCACAGTGAAGCAGGCACACGAGGACTGCAAGTCTGTCTGGGAAGGCAAGTGGAGAAGCATTGTGTGCAAGAGTTAGCACCTCACCCTGGGAGCATGGTGCTGCTGCGAGCCAGGAGAGATGGCAGGTGGCTGCACTCCAAATAATATTCCCTTCAAAGACAGGCAGGTGAGCCAAAACCAGAACAAGAGACTGCCTTTGTAAGTGTGTCAGCCAGCGTCTTGAAGCCAAGCTGTTTATGGCTAAATCTATACTGAACCGACTTGCAAATGGATACAAGGGTTCCAGGAGAAAGAATGAGTGCATTATCCACACAAAGCTCTGTCCCCCAGCTTCCCACAACTCCCACGGGAGTCCCTCTCACTCTCGAGATCCTGCTCTGCTCTGGCTAATAGACAAATTCCAGGCGAGGGCATTTCGGACACAAAGCACTACTGAGAGCCTTCAAGAAAGGGCTAGACAAAGCTGCTAAGCCAACAACTGCTTTTCCTGCTGCAGACTCTTCTAGTGACAAGGAACAGTATATCCAAGTGCACCCTACAAGCTGGGAAGTTCCAGGGTCTGCTGCTTGCCGTGGACATTGACCCATTTGCTCATGTGGTCACCATCATTGCCTCCTATTATCCATCTGCAGGTTATGCTGAGTCAGAAGGCTGCTTGTGAGCCTTGCCCATCTCTCTCCTCCTCACATTTGGAGTTGGCCAAATCCCAAACTTTCTTCACCTTGCCGACAGGGCAGTAGATATTGATGGAAAGCCCCAGCTTGACAGATGTTCTCTCATCTAAGACTTCCCCTGCACAGCTTCAAGCTATTCCCTTACATGTCCATATGTAAAAGGCAGGCAGTTTTGGAGCAAATAATCATGTCAGATGTGAAGAAACTGCAGGAAAGTACCACAGAGAAGGTACGAGAGAGAAAAAATTCAGAGACTACAAAGAGCCACTGTGGCTCTGACAGACAGTGTGGACTATGCCTTTCCTTAACTTGAAGTTTATGACTTTTAAAATTCTCTTAATACATTCTGGCTGCCAAACAAAATGATATATAGTAATCTTAGTACTCAGAAGGCTGAGGCAGGAGGATTGCTGCAAGCTATAGGTCAGCTTAGTCTCTGCCATGAGTTCTAGGATAGCTACATAGTAAGACACTATCTTCAAAAAGAAAGACACAGAGAGAGAGAGAGAGAGAGAGAGAGAAAGAGAAAGAGAAGGAAAGAAAACCTGATTAACCAAGAAGGAAAGAAAACCCAACTAACCAAACAAAAATCCCTTCTTGACTAAGGAAATTCATACTAACACCTACCAAGGAAGGTGGGAACAGCTTCCCAGTGTTTCCCAGGCTGAACAGTGGTCTAAACATTCTGTGTAAGGCCTTGCCAGAGAGGCGCTGTCCAGGCTTGTACCTTTTCACCACCCATGGACAACTGCAAAAAGATGAATCCTACCGAGAACCTCCGTGCTTGGCTGATACCTAGATTATGTGTAACACCCTGAAGCAGCAAACCCAGCCAGCTCTGCTGTGCTCAGATTTCTGACCTACTGAGACTGGGAGATAATAAATGTGTACTGTGAAAAAAAAATCGGTGGGAAGTCTTTAATTTCTCAGGTGTCTCTGTAAGCCGTCAACCAACTGGCAGGATCTCAATGGGGAGGAGTCAGAAACTCGGGACTGGTCCGTACCATCTGGAGTCCTGTACTTCCTCTGTGACCTGCACCATGCCTGGCTCCTCCTTCAATCTGCAGTGAGTGGTGGGAAGCAAAGCTGATGGTGGCGGCTGCCCAGAGGGACCATGTGGCTCTGAAGTGCAGGCCTGCACTCCCACTAAGAAGATCTCTGAGGCTTTTCTTAAGTGTGAGCTAGCTAATAAACTCTCCACACCACCATCTGCCTTGTTAGGAAAGAACATAGAAGCATTTAGAAACAAATTTGTCCAAGAGAAATGGAAATCGCATACACCATGTACACATACACACAATCCTGAAAAACACCCATGGAACACCCTCAGGTACATTCACCAAGAATGACTCAGAATATAAACTCTTAGACTTCTAATACCAGTTCAAATAGAAAATTTCAAAGCAGCAGCGTGTCTTCATTAATCTGAATTGTAATCTTCATTAAAATGTCATCACTTCCAGCTTTTTTCCCATTATGTTAGACACCCACCACCCCCAGACTACTGCAAATGGACTTTGACATTCAGTAATTTCAGTGAGGCCATGGGGCCCAAGTTCTCTCCATATTCTACAAGGCGGGGCAGGTTCATGGAGCCACCTTTGATGCCCCTGACAACAGGGGCTGTAGATACTACTGTGATCACTACAGGAGCTACAGAAAGATCCCATGGGCTAGAGCATATGAACACCCAGATGCCTTACTGACTAGTTTCACTGGACATTCCTCAGATGCATGCTAACTGCTGGTCAGATTCTAAATGAGTCAATTTTATGTGCTACTAAGTAAGTTTGCCCACTCGTTTGGAACATTTAAACAGCTGACCAGAAGTAGCTTTGTTTGTTTGAAACATTTAGAAACCCTTAACCTTCAAATGCCTTATGACAAAATAAAATAGGAGTCCATACATCAGAAGTCATTCTTAAGACAATGAACCCAAGGTGCAGGCTGAGACATCACGTAAGCTGCCCCTGACCTCAGTGGAAGCATAATTACCTGTTTCTCCCCACAGCGTGTCGGTGCCATTGACTTCGATTTCATGTTCTTCTTCCATCCCCAGCAAGCACTGGACTACCTGTCAGATGTGGCAAAGTGATTTAATGAGTTCTCACAGCAATAGGTGCTTATTATAGTCATGTATCAAAGGAGAGAGTGTTGTTTTTTAACCATTATTATCTCATGCTGCACAAGGAGAGAAAAATATAATGAAAACCATGTTCAAGCATAATTTATATGCTATTCACACTTTCACTTGGAGAAGAAATTTAAAAAAAAAAATACAACCTCTGTGAATTTCAGCAACATTGCTCAAGATTACTAGGTACTCAGAATTCTAATGAATTCCAACATGACCCAAATATGCCAACATAATCAACAAAGGACACGAAGATCACACAAAGTGCAGCTTCTGCATAAATCACAAGATGGTGAGTCTGTTTTTCACAAGGAAGGAAAACAGGGTGATATGTACATTTTTCAATGAAATCTTTAAAAAGTATTGTCCAAATGATTTTTTTTCCTGACAGCCTTGTTTTTTCCCTCCTGGGCATCTTCCTGTTGAAGAGCAGAGCAGGTCACAGGTCTAGGGGCAGGTAAGCTGGCTCTTTGGGGAGATGAAGTGCCTGTGCCCTGGACCAGAGCCAGCATCACCCAAGTATGCAGTGACAGGAGACACAACAAAAGCATCTTCCTAAGAGCCTCCTAAGCTGATTAATGGCTGTGAAACAGGTCACACCTAATCCTGGGAATCTGAAAACATTATATTAAATGGCAAGAGGAAATTGAAGTGCAATTATGAATCTTGGAATGGGGGTGATTAGCCTCACTATGAGGGTGTACAGTGTGCCTGCCACACATGTGATATGACCATGACAGTCCTAAGAGGAGAGAGGAGGAGTCTGGGTCAGAGGAAGGAGCTGCAAGGGATGACTGAAGCGACAGTTGAAGCAAAGCACCCTGGAGATGGAGGAAGAAGTCACGAGCTAAGGAATACAGGTGGCTGGCTCCTCGAAGCGAGACAAGCCAAGGAACACTGTTCCCTGGAGTCTTCGGGCCTCCTTTAATTTTAAACTGCTGACCTCCAGAGCTCTAAGGGTAAGGGGTGGGTTGGCATTTAGCCACTAACAGCCTTAAAGAACTAACACTCCCTTCAAGTTTTCTGGTGGGTAAATCCCTTTTTCCATGAGATGGGCTATTGCTGTGCAGAGACCAGCTCCTGACGGGTAAACATGATTTCACCCAGTGTTCACAGTCCCCCTAGCGATGACTTTTCACATGCTAGACTCATTCATTCAGAGAATAACTTAGGAAGGTGGATATGTCTGTGATCCTAGCACTTGGGAGGAGGAATAAGAGTCTTCAGCAACTTAGAAAGATTAAAACAATATTTTAGTTTTATTTTTTGGGGGGGGGTAGGGAGACTGGGCATGCCAGGGCCTCTAGCCACTGCAAACAAACTCCAGACACATGCACCACCTTGTGCATGTGGCTTTATGAGGGTATTGGAGAAAAGAATCTGGATCCCTGCCAGCATATACCTTAACCGCTAAGCCATCTCTCCAGCCCTACTTAGCAAGTTTGAGGCCAGCCTAGGCTATATGAGACCCTGTCTAAATAAATAAATAAATAAATAAAATCTTTAAAGGAAAGCATCTACATTTTTATATGTATATTTAACACACTATGTATTTATGTATACGTGTTTTCAGTTTTTTAAATGCCAAAAATTAGCCAGCCAGCAATGCATGCTTATGTGTACATCTGCCCTTGTGGGTAAGTTCCAAATGTCAGTCTGCCAGCTTGGCATTCAAACTTAAGTCATTTTGGGGAAAGAATATTACTAAATACTGGCAATTCTAATTGCCTGAGGTAATGAGAGTGAGAATCACAAGGAAGGTGTTACTAGATTCACAGACAAAGAAAGGACAGGCCAGGAGGTGACAATTAAATCTTCAAACCAAGAGTTGCCAGCGTCTACCAGAAATAAATGCACTATTTAAGTGCTGCATGAAGTTTTCCTTCCAGTGAAGAAACTGCAGATGACAAGCATTCTCACATGTTCTCAGAGTATTGAAGTTCTATTTTAAAAAGTCTTTCAAATACCCAAGAATGATTTTAGAACCAGGATTCCATATGATTATTTTAAAAAATACTAGGACAAAATAAAGAATCAAAGGAGGGGACAACAGGGCAGAGGGTCAAAGTAGAATAAGGGAGGAACAAAGAAGAGGAAGGGTGGAGAGGGTCGTGGAGAGGTCTGGTGCAAGAAGAACCAGCCGGCCCACCCCATGACATACACAGGAGACCACAGCCTCACTGGCACTAGTAATATGGTATCAATAAAAGCCTTTCATGCTGGTCAAGACTGAGAGCTCGTTCTTCAAATCCTTGCTTCCTTCAACACACCAAAGCCCATAACTAAGAAGGTGGCAATTGGACAAAGCAAAGCAACTGATATGCTAGGCTAGGACATTCTGTTCCCTGAAGGAAGCCTGCAGCTCCACTCACCGAGCTGTGGCCCATACTGGCAGCTGCTGTCAGTGCCTGCTGTAGGGCTTGACTCTTCCTCAGTGTGCTAGGCTGGGGAGGCCCTGGTGACCACTCACATGCCAGCAGGTACCGGAGAATGTCACTGTGGCCCCGCAGCGCGCTGTGGACAAGTGCACACTGGCCTTTCTTATCCAAGTGGTCCACCTGGGGGGCAGGAACAGGATAAGGAAAAATAGATGAGTGTTTTGTTTGCTCAGAACACTGGTGACCTGAAGGCTGTGTGCAAAGCCACACTGCTGTACATGGGTGGTGTTCACACTCTTACTTATGGACAACACTGAGTCTCTGATGTCCTTCATTGTCCTTTTGCACAACATCCTACTCACCCACTTGTCTTGTCAGTAAGCTACATGGAGCTACAAGTTTTCTTGGAATATGTATGAGGAAACAGACCAAAACATTAAGCGAAGCTCTGGGTGTCCCAAAGAAGTGCTGGGGCTGTGTGTGGATTTTCAGGCTACTATGAGAGTCTCAGACTGTGGACAGGAGAGGTTTTTGGTCAGCGAATCAAGGGATCCAAAGAAAGGGAAGGCTGTCGAGAATAGAAGTGAACAAGGAAGGCCAGAAAGCAGCCTTTGCAGGCAGGTGTCCTGGACTTGCCAGCTTATAGCTGGGGATGCCACAAAGCTGAGGGAAGCCAGAGAGCCAGAAAGGACATGAGGCCCAAAGGCATCAGACACCCCAACATTCCTTGTCTATACCTAGGGAGTTCTGGAGCTGGAGAAGAGCCCAGGGCTCAGTTGTACCATGTTTGCAAATTTGGGGGCATTCTGAATCCGCACTTAGGGACTTTCCAAGAGCCACTGACATGACAGCTGGCCTGCTACAACTGTGATAGATAAAAACCTGCTGGTCTCAGAATAAAGCTCAGGGACAGCTGGGGTCCAGAAATGGAGGCATGTAGCAGTGAAGTATGCATGGCAAAGATGGGAGCTGACATTCAGACATCGCAAATGTTAGATTATTTAGAACAAAAAAAGGACTACTATAAACCTAATGGTTTGTGGCATGCTAGCTTCTAGACAGAGGAAGTTCTAGGTCCATAGTCGCAGGTTTTGTAAAGGATGTTCTATTCATGCAGCTAGTGGCCAGGAATGTCCCTGGTGCAATAGCTTAGGTAGGAGTACGAATCCCTCTCTCCCACAGCTTCTCCCACCAAGCTGCCCTGCCGCTTCTTGATGCTTCACTTTCCCAGAGACCTGCAATCTGACAAAGTGGAAACCAAGGGAGCATGGCCCAGTAGATAGCAATTCCAGCAATGTCAGGAAAGTATTTCCCACCCCGTCAGCCACCCTGCCTGCCGCCTCCCACAGTAAGGAGGCCTGCTGCTTACCCTCGCTCCCTTCTTGGTCAGCAGGCACACCAGCTTCATGTGGCCGGCAGCTGCTGCATAGCAGAGCGCAGTCATGCCATTCTCTGACATCCCGTCCAGGCAGGCACCAAATTCCAGAAGCAGAGTGACAACTTCCTCATGGCCGAGGTGCGACTGGACGCACAGGATTGGGGCATTATTTAACACTTCTGTCCTGTAGTTCACATTGGCCCCTCCCAAAATCAAGAGACGGCTCACCTGATGGAGAATACCCCCCAACAAGATTAATTTCTCACATACATGTCAATCTCAAGAATGTGGAGAAGGGCAGTTTTTAATCTACTAGATCATAAACTTTAGTGTGCACCAGTATCAATCAGGAAACGTGAACAGCAGTGCAGACACAATGTCTGGTAGGCCCTTAAAAACATGGAAAGGAGGGACTGGGGAGATATGTGTCAGTAAAGTGCTTGCCATGCAAGCGTGAGGACCTGAGTTTGGATTCTGAGCATCCACATAAAAGTAGGGCATGGTTGCAAATGCCTGTGATTCCAGCTCTGGGGGGTTTATGGCCAACTAGTTTAGCTAAACTAAGTGAGCTCCAAGTTCAAAGATCCTATCTCAAAGAATAAAGTGGAGAATGACTGAGGGCGACACCCGTTGTCAACCTTTGGTCTCAATATTCATGAGCACACACCCACCCTCACATATGTCCACATGCATATGTGAAGACACATGCATATGTATCACCACATGCATACACACAAAAAAACTTCTTCAAAATGAAAAATAGAAGTATAATATGACCCAGCAATCTCACTTCTGGTGATAAATCCAAATGATGCAAAGTGGAGTCTTGAGGTAACACATGCACACCCATGTTCACTGCAGTGCCATTCATAAAGGCCAAGATACAGAAACAACACCAGGGTCCACCAGTGGATGAATGGAGAATGAAAATGTACACCAACTATGGGATAATTAGGGCTTAAAAGGAGGACAGTTATGATGATAACACAACAGAGAAGATTATAAAGTTGAAAAGTTTTAGAGACAGCACTAAATGTGAATATACCTTGTTGATCATTTCACTTAAAAATGGTTGTGATCATAAATTTTCTATTATGTTCTTATCATAATTGAAAATAAAATTTTAATGAGCATTATCCTCTATCTCACCTCCTAGACTGGCTGACACATTTTAAATCAATTTCCAGGTAACACTGATATTATTGGTTTGGGGACTATACTTTGAAAAAATAGTAAATAACAATAGAAAATTAGTTTTTCTAGCAATGCACTAATTATCAATGATTAAATAGCTAGCAGGGAGATAAAGACAAAAGAAAACACAAAGAGTGTCTTCTCCTTGCAATGATAGGTTCTCAAAATAAAAGTGGAATGCATAGAAAAGCCCCTGTGTCCCAGGGACAGTTTGCACAGAGACACTGTTGGAAGGTCATCTGATGTTCCTGCTAATTACTACACCCACCACCCACTCAGTGTCTCCAATCCAGGAACCAGGGAAAGTTTTTAATTTATAGATGTTAAAATAAAATCACTGAACACATGCCAATTTTAACTATCCCTTCTTCAATCTCCTTTAAATTTTCAGAGCATAAGAAAAAAAATGACACTGCTTTAACACCTATTATGATGCCCAGTGCATTTCTTCAAATGGTCCCCTTCAACACTTCCAACGTGCATCCATCACCCCCCTGCCAAGCTCTGGCAGGTCCTCAGGGCTGCCCATTAGATGGGAAAACCTCAGAGACAGTGTCAACTATTTGACTCATGACAAACGGGGATCATTAAAAGATACAGAAAAACGACAGGCATATAAAATTCTGGGAAGTTCAATGGTGTGTCCGCGAGAGTAGCTGACAGGATATTTAAAGAGTGACAGGTGTGGAAGATCAATACTGCCAGAGGGACGACACAGTGCAAGATGCATCTAGACAGTGAGGACCTGAGGTGTCAGCTGTGGAGAGACCATAGTTGCTGCTGACTCCTGAGCCCCACAGGACAGGGCCCTCCAGTTTCCTCTCTGACCTTCTTCCCAGGGTCATCCCTTCACTTCCCTCACTATAGGCTTCTTGGCCTCAATGCTACCCAACAGGACCCATCATCATGCCCCTCTAGAATGCTGGAATGTTCCATAGACAAAGCCAGCAAAGGATTTTTTTGTATGGGTCTCTATTCCAATACCAGAACCTCAAAGACAAGACCCCACCTCATAAGCGATATTCCTACGCTGCTTCCATGCACATTCTACACAGGCATGAACTCCACACCCTGTCCATCCCATGGCATACTGTTCTCCTACACTCACTGTAGCACACACTAGTCTTAAGATAGTTCACAGAGAAGAGAGGCATGAGAAAACGTCACAGTCAGGGATGGCCCACACATTAGAAATTTCACATCACTGGGACTACCACTCATCCACAAGGACAAGCCACATACTTGTGTTGAGGAGGCCCTGCTGGTCACCTGACCACTCACCAAGCTCTCACCTCACAAGAGGGACCACTCATACTGCCAGACCTAGGTCAGCACCACACCAGTCTCCTACTGTCAACCAGCACTTACAGATGGAAAGGCAGAGAACACACAGAACGATGAGGAATCTGAAAGGTGTTCCTGTCCTAAGACTGACATTTAATAGAGACTCAAGCAGACCACCTAACTGATACCTGATACACAGCTAGGCAGGCTCACTTCTACAAATAATTCCAGATGCAAGTATAAATCAAAAATATTTTAAAATCATGAGCCTACCTAAAAGAAAAGATTTTAAGAATTCACTGCTGACTAAGCAGTCATAGTGCTGAAAGTGCTATGCAGCCTGCTAGGGGAGAAGTCATAGGTGGTCTGAACCAGCAGTGGACCTTGAAATCTGTACAACTAGCTAGCTAGGCAAGATGGGCCCACTAGAGCAATAGTGGCACATCTGTTATGGGGATAACAAACTGCTCTCAGGTTGGATTTAAGGCCTGTTCCAGGGGAAGGAATTCATGCCTGATACTGAAAACCTAGTCAAAAGCTTATGGTAGCCAGGCGTGGTAGTGTACTTCTTTAATCCCAGCACTCGGAAGGCAAAGGTAGGAGGATCCTCACCATGAGTTCAAGGCCACCCTGAGAATACAGAGTGAATTCCAGGTCAGCCTGTGCTAGAGTGGAACCCTACCTTGAAAAACAAAAAACAAAAAACAAAACAAAAAAAGCTTATGGCTGGGAAACTCATAAGCCCTAGGGGGAAACTACTACTATTGTTTGGTTACATTTTATGCCCACTAAATTTCCCTCTAAATACTTATATACTCAATATGTACATATTAGTGCTGCTCTCACGGAACAGGGCAGTGACTGCTGAGGACACTCAATTCTTGAAAAAGTACTCAGAAGAAGTGACAGTGGAGTATTTGTGGAAAGAATGTAAGAGCCAAAGGATGGAAAGGAGTGCTTTGGAATCTGTCTTCAGGACACAAAATGGCTATTGTATTCATGATCTCACTGTGGCTGTTGTTACTTGTATAAGACCCGCATAATATTGGGCCCATCAACAGATTATTATTGATGATGAAGGAAAACAAAAAAAAAAAAAAACACATCAAAATAGAAGAGGAAAAACGTAAGAGGAGAAAAGAAGGAGTTCAGTGGAGAGTGGGTGTAGGGGACAAAGGAGAGTGTTGGAAGTAGATGGTATAAAAATTTTAATAAGATTTTTAACTTACAGAATACTATGGTCGAAGCAATAAGCAAAGATTCCTAGTAGAAGAAATATGCATGAATGGTTTTTACTAGCAATAAAACACAAGTCTTTGGGGAAAAATTCCCTTTGAATAACTATTATCAGTACGGAAAGAAAAGATTATGCCGAAAAACTACTTGGTGATTTTATTAAGGCCTAGGAAGTAAGTTCAGATCTAGATGATTTTAGAAGATATGCAAGCATAAAAATAGACTCTCAAGGGCCACATGGGGTAAGGCAGGAAAAGTTTGTAAATTCCCTGGATGATTTTTCCAGCAGCCCCATCTCTTCCTGAGACACATGAGCCTTAAAGAAAAATATGAAAAAGTAGTCTACAATCTCAACCAGCCCTGTAACTTGCCTGCAACTCTCAGAAAATTCCTTGATTTTCTTTGGGTGCCTCCATGAAAATATAGTACATCACCCCATTTTGCCAGCAGGTTCTTTTTTTTTTTTTTTTTTTTTTTTTTTTTGAGAGAAAGACAAGAGAGAGGGAAAGGAAGACAGAGATGGGTGTGCCAGCAACTGTTCAGCTGCTGTGAACGAAATCCAGATGTGTGCGCCCCCTTGTGATCAAGTGCAGCATTGCACCCTTGCGTCACTTTGCATCTGGCTAAACGTGGGACCTGGAGATTGGAACCGGCGTTCTTAGGCTTAGGAGGCAGGAGCCTTAACTGCTAAGCCATCTCTCCAGCCCCAGCAGGTTCTTTTTGCGTCACGTTGGACAATGAATGTTCAGTACTGTGGTGTATATCTTTGTGCAATTACTTTCTCATTGCTGGGACAGAACACCCAACCAGAAGCAGCTTATAAGAAAAAAAGGGTTTGCTTCAGGCTTATAGTTTTGAGGAGAAGCTTCATCATGGAGGAGGCAGCTGGCTCACAATCTCATACATCCACAGCACCAGACAGAACAAAAAGGTAGAGCTCAAGCTGTCTCTGAATATACAGTAGAGGGCTGGAGAGATGGCATAGTGGTTAAGGCACTTGCTGGAAAAGCCAAAGAACCCAGGTTCAATTCCCCAGTACCCACATAAAGCAAGATGCACAAGGTGGTACAGGCGTCTGGAGATAGTTTACAGTGGCTAGTGCCCCTAGTATGCCCATTCTCTCTCTAACTCCCTATGCTTCTCTCACTCTTTCTCATAAATAATAAACAAATAAATAAAATATTAGAATACACAGTAGAGCTGGACTCATGATCTGCCCCAGTGACACACCTCCTCCATATGCTAGAGACTAAAGTAGGAAGCTTAGTCAAAAATACCCAAGGCTATTGGGTATATTTCCATTCAAACCACCACCAACAGTGCAGGACTTCTAGGAGGTGCTTAGGGCACAGCCTTTCTCACCCATTCACACTATCTTTTGGGGATAAACATTTCCTGTATTGATACAATGTTATGGATAATTTTACTGCTTAACCTCCAGCCACTTTGTGGATCTTCCCTTCATCCATGTTTTAATGCTTTTTTTAATTGATAATTTAACACACGTGTATAATGTATTTTGATCACAATCATCCATGGTTTCAACTCAGCTGCATACTAAAACCTTCCAGAGCAGGAAAGTGTCTAGTTTCTGAGCCCCATGCTGGAGATTCTGACTTAACTGAGACTGAAGCTCTGGCACCCCAGCTCCCAAGTGAGTTGAGTTGGCAGGCAAAGATGTAAACATACCACGTGATGCATGTACCTGCCGACATGGGCTAAGTGTGTTAAGTATCAGGTATCCATCAACTTCCTCAACTGAAAGATGGGGATAAAAGCAGTTTCACTTCATGGAGTGGTTGTGATTAAAATTGAATGTCAAAATGACAACAAAAATGGTGTGTGTAAAAGCATTTAGCACAGCACTCAGCAGCCCCAAAGTGCTGACTAAACATTAACTGCCTCTGTCATCATCACCCTTCTGTGGAGTCAGAGTGCAGGTCCCTGGAGGCCTGTCTCCCATCCACACGTCCTTGTGTATGCCCTGGGCTGATCACAGCACAGCAGAGCATGGAGACCCACACAAGGCAGAGGGCCTCACCTGGCTCACAGCATAGCCTGCAACCTGAGTAAAGTCACTGTTTCCAGAGCCATGGGGAACAGTGATGAGAACAACTCACCTGAGCATGTGAGATATGCCAGGTACTTTCCCAACAGCATCCCCAGCAAGCTTTCTGATCCCTGCTTGAGTTGTCTCCATTTTATGGGCGAGAGCACTACACTGCGGCTCAGAGTGAGAGGGCAAAGGGAGCTCAGGGTACAAAGCTAAGTCCTGCAATGACCCATCTTACACATTCCCAGTGGCATTAGGATCTCAAAACCTTTACCAAAGAAGGTCTCCTAGGTTAACACATGGAAGTGACAATATAATCTATCAATTTATGGATTAATGAATGCAAGAAAACAGAGAAGGGTGGTGGGGCACCACTGAAACCAAAAACTGGAGACACGCTGCCTAGCTTAGCTATGTAGCAGGAAACACATTTCTTGGCTAACTATTCTAGAAGCTTATAGAAGAAGAACCATTTAAAAATGTATACTGCCTAATGGTGGTGCAGAACATGACAGGGTCCACACCTCACACCAGGTCTCCCTTTCCTACCTTCAGTTGAGCAGCCTATTATAAAATAAAAATATGTGAGCTAAGCAACCAGCTGGTCAGAAGCCTGGAGGTTCTGGTGGCAAGGACTTCAGTGGCCCAGCCAGGTGTGAGCTGGCATGACCCTGGCCCAGTGACAGGAGGCTCCCACACTAGAAATCACTGGCATGCTTCTGAAATTATAAAGTACTCATTCCAGAGAAAGTCATTTTAATTTGCCAAAGTGGCAAACTGCAATTATTTTCAAAATGACATTCACTCCTGTATGACAACATTTAATACTCTCTAAAAAAGTTCCTTAATTGCATGCATAATTTAAAATTACTGTAATTTGTTCAGTATTCTGTGAAAATCTTTTTTCCCTCCTGGGAAGACTTAAAAAGATAAAACAGAAGGATAATAGAAAGCCTTAAGATTCTATAATCAAGTTATACAACTTTGGGGTTGATATAGATGTCAGTAACACTGCCATTTTATACATCAAAGTAGAAATGAACAACTGTTAACACTGCCAGTATGTTAACAATGAAGGTTTATAATCCCCAGAGAGCAAAGCTTATTATGTTGTGTCTTCCAATTTGCTGTTTTGAAAACTTATATTCAATAGAAGATGATGCTTCCTATTTGCCTTTCTCCACATTTACTGGCCTAAATAAGTATCCCATGAATTCATTCAAGTAGTGAAAATAAATATTTCCATTTTTATTTCTATTTTTCTTCTTTGTTATATATAACTTATTAATTACACACAAGTTAATAGGTATACTGTTTGCTAGCCAGAAAGATGCAACAATGCTGTTGTAATCTTGGTTTGAATTTTTTATACAAGTGAAAAATTCCCAATACACTTTGTCAGTACATGAAGTCTAAACTTAGAGCCATCGACCTTTGTTTTGGAGGAACTCTGTCTAGAAAGTAAGTGCTACTCTGGGATGTGGAGCTCATTCTTATGGAAAAATGGCTTCCTGCCCAACCACTCAGGAACACCTGCACCCAGAGTTGAGTCTAGTCGGGATGAAAGCACTGGGGTCCACAGTCTGGAGGGTGAGCATATACAAAGGAATAAGCACAGGGTCCCCGTGAGCAGTCCTGTGATGCTACACTGCACAAAGGCACGAGTCAAAGCTGTAAGCCAACGACGGGCCCTTTGCGTGTCACACTGCAACTCAGAGGGGCTGAGTCTACCTGAATTCAGTGGCATGTTCATTTCTGTGCACACACTGCTTGCATCCACCAGGCTCTTTATTCTATCTCAAAGCCCTTTACTGGGCAGTAGGGCTCTGGGTCAGCTACCCAGACACAACACATTGCTAGATAACTCCCTGACTCCCAGGAACTTCAGGCAGCTTTGACACCCTCACCACTCTCACTCACCAGGGAGAAGAGGGAGAAAGGGGCAGAGCACACCTCTAACCAGACACAGGGAAGGCTCAGCAAGACCACATCCCAGACCCATGGAAGGTGAGCATGCTGAGGGTGAGATGTGTGCACAGCAGGGGAGGAGGGGCACCACAGGCCTTCTGAGTGTGCACTGCCTTCATCTCTGGTGCATGCGGCCTCTTACCAGGTATGTTTGAGGAATACGAGTAGGTGAAGTGGGTATCAGGTGCCTGGAAACTGAGGTGGGGCTTGTCTTATCCTTCACGCAAAGGGTGAAGTATCCTGGACCGCCCTTGTTACTATGAAGGTGCAGGTACCATAATTATTTCACAGATGTGATGAAGGGAAGGTTGGTTCACTGGGAAACTACCCCAGAGGTTCTGCAGCTGGGGATGGCAGGGCCTGGGCTGGATAATAATGGCTTTGACCAGGTGTGGCCTCTGATTTTGATTCTCAGACAGCATTAAATAAGGAAGGAAAGTCTGCCCTAAAAAGCAGAGCAGGATATTGTAACAGAACAGCCACTGGCCATAGCACAGAGCCAAGTCATTTTTGGTTTAGCTGTGAACCAACTTCAGTACTCTGCACTGCTAGAAACACTTGCGTAACCCAGGACACTTTAAAAATCCACTTTTCTTACAAATCTCTCTCTGACCTTTGGCTTCCTTTGTGAATTGCTTCCTTATCACATCCACTCTGCAAAGGTCACTAAATGTTAACAGAGCAGCTCCAACTACCCATGTCTTCGTGATGTGTGAGGGACACCAGTGAAACATCACCAAGGGCTAAGTGCTAAGACTGGCAAGAATGACTTTAGATGAAAAGGCTGGGCAGGGCCGGGCTTCTGCAGAGGGCTGCTCACCTTCACATTGGGAGTATAGAGATTCCTGAGAGAGGCCAGGGCAGCAGATAACCCCTCTGTGCTGTAGCCAATCCACAGGGCCTGCAGATGGCTTGAAGAGATTCCAGTCTTCTTGCTGAGGCCCTGGAAACAACCAAAACAGACCTATCCTAAGTGTCTTCTTCCCACCTGGGTGGCAATCTGAAAAGGAGTCGGCCCCAGACAATGATGATGTGTCCCGTTCAGAACACAGTGACTTGCAAATGGGCTGCCTAGGCCTGTGAGCTTTCCTTGGCTAACCAAGGGCCAAGAAGTCCTTGGCCACATGAATTCATTCATCACTCGGGGAGAGATGGCAGATAAGGAGGAAGCTTTCCCTTGCAGAAAGAAATCAGAGGAAGAATAAATGATAGAATCAGATAACTACCATCTAGAACCCCTAATGAATGGAGGAGCCCAGGCCTTGATCAGTAATGGCTGGTGGTATCAGAAAAGAAGCAAGCTCAGGGCTGTGTTTCCTGATGCAAGAAACTCTTACCACTGAAACCATAGCAACTTGCAAGGGGGAAAAATCAATTTAAACTTGATGAAGGGCCTAGACACACCTACCTAATGACAGAAAATCTAGGGGAAAGAGGAACATGTTAAACTTCACCTTGATAAACAAGTAGTCAGAAATTCCGGGTGGAAATGGAATTATATAGGTCAAGGAATTCAGGTTCTTTGACAAGTAACTGACAGCAAACAAAAGGGAAGTGAATGAAATGGAATCTTCAGATAAAAACAAACTAAAAAGGGGGGTATTCAAAGGAGGAAAAGATAGTGTCAGCACAGCAGTTAATTTTAGGGAGGGAGTGTGTCTGTTCTGAGATGGTTCACCATGCTGTCTGAAACCTCTTAAAATGACCACAACTCCACCTTCCTATCATTGGTGTGCACCTCACCTTGAAGATGTGCGCCTTCAGGATGTGGTGGCCGAGCTCCATGGTCTGCTGGCGGTTCAGCTTGCCTTCCTGTCGAGAGAACATGAACGCCAGGAGTGCATGTCCATTCCTAGGACAAGAAATACAAAGGCTTGTGACAAAAGCACTCAACAACTGCACTATAAGCCCTCAGATGTGCACATCAGCAATTGGTGGCTTCAGCTCGGCCACACAGGACAGACAGGTGGACTGCTGCCTCTTTATAAAGAGGGCAGACACTGCTTATTCTTCATCATTTAAAGAGCTTCCTCTGGGTCCCTCTGCCTCTGCAGAGTGGCCCTCCATGAGGCCTAAAGGCCTGAACCAGAACCACCCACTCTGCTCATTACTGTCACTGTTACCACCTGATCTGTTTCTTTATGACTGTCACAAAAATGCATAATGAAACAAATGAGCAATAATCCCAATACTGAGCAAAGTGCTTGGCACTAAGTAAATACACAAGTAAGCATTTACTGGATGGATGGACAAACCGACAGATGGATCCTAATCCTCAGTGCCCTTCAGGTTCCCCTTGGGATCCCCACCCAGGGCAGACTTGGGAAATGGGGGGAAAAGTCAGGTCTTGCTTAGCAGTAACTCATGATGAGTACTGTCTAGAAGTCCATCTTGGATGGAGCCCAGGTTCCTGTGGACTGGCTGTGGCTGGACACATGGTTGTCATGCAGCAGCCAGCATTCCTTTATCTCCCACTAACATTTTTACCAAGAAGCCATCCTACCATTTACCCATCCATGCCTGTAGGACACAGGCTATCCATCTCCTTGTGGACACCATGCCTTTAAGCCCACTTTTTGGAAAAGACAGGAAGACAGGAGAGACTTCTATGCAAAGTGAATTATTTTCATTTCTATAAACCTCACAACTCTGAGCTGCTGTCTTGTTAAGAAGCAGGCACTTGTGGAGGAAAGGAGAAATACTATGTGTGTATTTGTACACATTTGTGTGTGTGTGTGTGTGTGTGTGTGTACTAAGTGCCAATATGTAAATGTTAGTATTGTCTTAGTAGTTGCTTATCTAGATGATGAAAAGCATATATCATAAGTTGTATTTACCCATATGAATGCCTGCTTCTCAAAGAGGACATAAACTGTAGAGATGTGGAGACCACAAGATGAGTTTTATACTGCAGGGAATGGCATGGGCTTTGAGCTCTCTCATGACTGCATCTCCGTGGTCCCTTAGATAAATCTTACCTCCCAGACCTAAAGGCTGCAATTCCCCTTCAGGTGAGTTTCCTAAACTCTTGACTCTCATGTCATACATGAGAGTTGTGTGTGTGTGTGGGGTGTGGGGGGTGGTGCAGTGGTCAGTGGCCCATTGCCCCATAGTCTATGAATTACATGGAGATGAGCCTGAGAGCTTACAGCCTGATGCTGGTGGGCTTTCTCTTACTATGGCTCCCCATCTAATATAGAACTCAGAGCTTGGTTTTGTTCCTCCCCTCCCATTTCTAATGCTCTTGAGACTGCCCTTGGGCACATCTCCAGGCACACAGGCTGGGGAGGCTAGTGGGAACCTGCTCAGCTCATAGGAGCAAATAGCAGCTCCTGGGGAACAAGGAAGGGAAGCTTCCCAAGTGAATGGGGCCCAGTTGCTGACCACAAATCTTTGAGAGGCCTTCAGATGCACATTACCAGCCTGTATGCTGGGAACAGACTGGAACTACAACAGGTTCCAGGAAGACCCTCTACCCCTCAAAGCCAGACATGGGAACTGAATCCAGGACTGTGTGCCTGCCAGGGAAGCACTCTACCAACTGAGCTACAACTGAGCCCCTTCTAACTGCTTTTATTTTAAAAAAATTTTTATTTATTTGCAAGGACAGAGAGAGAGAGAGAGAGAGAGAGAGAATGAGAATAAGAATGAGAATGAATGGGCCTCCAGCCACTGCAAACGAACTCCAGATGCATGTGTCACTTTGCACATCTGGCATTACATGGGTCCTAGGGAATAGCACCTAAGTCATTAGGTTGTTAGGTTTATCAGGCAAAAGCCTTAACCACTGAGAAATCTCTCCAGGCCCTTTAATTGCTTATTTTTTTAAACTGTATTTCTATATTTGTTTGCTGCTGGTGGCATTATTGCAGTTTGCTCTATCTCAGAGAGTATCAAGGATCAGGCCCCCAAGAAAAGCTGCTCACTACGAAGTTTACATTAGATACAATGGGATAGATATCCATCTCAACAGATCTACAAACCTGAAAATGAAAATAAAGAAAATATCCAAACAAGATAGCATGGCTCCTCTAAATCCATAACCCTTCAAAAAGTGAATTCAAAGATACTGCAGTAGATGAAGCAGAAAAATGATCACTGAAGCTAAGGAGGTGGCTCAGTGGATAAAGTGCTTACTGATCAACTCTGAGTACTTGGTTTCTAATCTGCAGACCCATGTAAAATCCAAAAGCTGAGGTATGCTTCTGTAATCCTGGTGTGTCTACAATGAGATGGGAGGCAGAGACAGGAGACTTTTGGGAATGGAGCGTTGAACAAGGAGAGGCCCTGCCTCAAATGAAGTGGAAGGTAAGGACTGACCTCAACTTCTCCTCTGACCTCCACATGCACACCATGGCATGTGCACACTTATACACATAGGAACACCCCCCTCACATGCACCAAATCAATAAAAAATTAATCAGTGAATTCAAATAGGATATAAGCTGCTGAATTAATGAAAGCAGACATTATGGGATATTAAAGAAAGAAAATTAGAAAAGAATCAAAGAGTATTAATTTAGTAAAACATTGTAACTGTAAGACGAACAGGGAGGAGGAAGAGAACAGAATATTCAAAACAACCAGACAAAAAGAAACAAAACAGAATGAATTAATGCATACATTTCAACAATAACTCTGAACACAGAGGGTTTTAATTCTCCCATTAAAAGACATTGGCTTAAAAAGTACTCAAATGAGGGCTGGAGAGATGGCTTAGCAATTAAGACACATGCCTGTGAAGCCTAAGGACCCCGGTTTGGTTTTCCAGGTCCCACGTAAGCCAGATGCACAAGGAGGCGCACATGTCTAGAGTTCGTTTGCAGTAACTAGAGGCCCTGGTCCGCCCATTCTCCCTCTTCCTCTCTCTCTTTCTCTCTCTCTGCCTTAAATAAATAAATATAAAATCTTTTTTAAAAAAGCACTCAAATGAGGCTGGAGAGGAGCTTAGCAGTTAAGGCACTTGTCTGGAAAGCCTAAGAACTGGGGTTCAGTTTCTCAGTATCCACATAAAGCCAGATGCACAAGGTGGCACACGTGTCTGGAGTTTGCAACAGCTAGAGGTTCTGGCACACCCATTCTTTCTCTCTCAAATTAAATAAATAATAATCAAAATTCAAATGTCTACTGCCTCCAAAAACCTCACACCTTGGACAAAGACACACAGACTCAAAGAATGTAAAATTATATTCCAAGCAAACAGAATCTGTAAGTGAGCAGGACTAGTTATACCCATGCCCAGTAAAACAGATTCCAAACAAACATTGGCCAGAAGAGTCAAAGGTGAGCAAATATTGACACAGGAAACAATGTGTCAAGATGATATAATGATACACCAAATATCAGTGCACTAAGTTTCATAAAGTGAGCACTACTGAGCATAAAGAAATATATAGGTCCAAATAAATAACAACTGGGGATTATGATATCCCACTTTCCCAAATGATATCTTGAAAAAAAAGACATATTAGAGTAAAACTACAATATAGATCAAATGAACTTAACAGACATCTGTAGTACATTCCACCCAACAGTGGCAAAATACATATTCTGTCCAGAAGCTCATGGAACCTTCTCCCATGTGGATGCTATTTTAGGACATAAAGCAAGTCTGAAAAAAACAGGATATAATTGAAGTATTTTCTAATGCCTTAAGAGATCATGTGGAACATAATTAGAAATCAACAGTAAAAGAACTACAGAAATCCTTGGAGGTTATATGATATACTTCTAAACCATTAGAGGTCCACTGAGGAAATTAGGAGGAAGGATAGAAAAATTCCTAGAATCAAAAAGAAACACAACATACCAGAAAATAGAAAATAGAAACGCAACATAGCAGAACCTGTGGTAACTAGTGAAGCAGCTGTAAGAAGCTATGACAGCCTAAATGAAACAGAGCCACAGGAAGAATAAAGAATGAACCTCAAGTAACTTAAATCTTAGAAAATAAAAACAAGCCAAACACCAAACCAGCTGAAGAAATCAGAGTTGAAAGAATACAAAAGATCAATGACACACAGAATTTGTTCTTTTAGAAGACAAACAACCAGACTAATCAAAAGAAAAGAAAAGACACAAATTGATAATTAGAGAGATGAAAAAGGGAAAATTAGAATAGGCACCACCGAAAGTAGGACTTTTGGAAGCTTGTATCTTAAAAAGCTAGAAAATCTAAAAGAAATACATAAATTCTCTTTCATTTTTAATTTTTGTTTTTCAAAGTAAGGTGTCATTATGTAGCCTAGGCTGACCTGAAACTCACTATGTAGTTTGAATTTATAGCAATCCTCCAGCCTCAAGTTCCTAAGTGCTTAGAGTACAGGTATGAGCCACCATTCCTGGCTTAGAAAGGGATAAATTTCTAAACATGTATGACCTATGATAAGGGAAAGCTTAGAAGAAGACTAATTCACTGCTGAATTCTACTAGACTTTTAAAAATGCTTTTATTTATTTGAGAGAGAGAGAGAGAGAGACTAAGAAAAAGAGACAGATAGAATGGGAGTGCCAGGGCCTCTAGCCACTGCAAACAGACTCCAGATGCATGTACCACCTTGCGCATCTGGCTTTACATGGGTACTGGGGAACTGAACCTGGGTCCTTTGGCTTTGCAGGCAAGTATCTTAACCACTAAGCCATCTCTCCAGGCCTTCTACTAGAATTTTAATAAAGAACCAACATCAGACTAAGTGCTCCCTAACCAACCTATAACACTACTTCCATACTCACTTTACAGAGCCAGTACTACCCACACACTTAAACCACATAAGAACAAAGCAAAAAAGACAACAATAGGCCAATTTCCTCAGTAAAATCTTTGCAAACAATTCAACAACACATTAAAAAGATTATAAACCATGATCAAGTTGGTTTAATTTTAAGTATTCAAGGATGGTTTGACATAGGCAAATCAATGATGTGATATAGCATATAAACAGAAATATAACATCTGAGAGACCAAAATATGCTATAGAGCCACAGTAACACAAACATCATGGTACTGGTATAAAACAGGCAGACATGTACATAAACAGAATAGAGGCCCTAGAAATAAACTCATTCAGTGTTAGCCATCTGATTTTCCACAAAGGTCCAAAGCACATGCTTCAATAAATGGTGCTAGGAAAACTGACTAGCCACTTGTAGAAAAATGAAACTATATTCTCCTCCACTCCCAGAAGTCCAGAAGTGTTTTCTCTATCATTGCAGAACCCTCTTCATTTTTGTACCCAAGCATCTGATTGATTGCCCACTGCAGTACTGAGGGGACAGGCAGTCCATTACCAGAGTAGGGGACAATACTGATTGAGAATATGGTTAAGAAAGCAAAGATACAGGCCAGTAGAAAGAAAATGAGCATGCCCTCATCCAAAGGCACTCACACTAGGACATGGGACAGGCAGGCAGGCAGACTTGCCTTCCACCCTCTTGTGGTTCTAGTACTGTAAAGAGAGCCACATCCTGCCCTGGCCTGGTATGCAGCACTGCCCTGAACCACTGATTGAAAATGAGGCAGCCAGGTTGGATCACAGGGCTCCCCTCTGTCCCACGGACACTGCTGAGCCCTAGGGCGAGGTGCCATATGGCCAAGAGGTGGTTGGGAAGTGGCAAGGCTAAGAATCCTAGACAGACTGCAGTCCACAAACTTTCTGGAAAAGACTGCTGTTCCCTGGAGCAGGGGCCACACTCTCCATGTATGACCTTCTAGGCTAGTATGGGAGGACACAGGTTTGTGAGAGAATGGACAACCCAGGCACCGCTCAGTTTCTCTTCCACCCAGGTATACTTCAAGTCTTGTGATCTAGCAATCGAAGGATGGAAGCTTTTATATAGAAGTAGGGAAGACTTCCACTGCCCCTTCTACCCAGAAGGATGAAAAGCAAAGCAGCAAGCCTGCATTCTTCATTCCAGGTTGCTTTTCCTTAAAACTGTACCACCTTTCCATCTCCCCCCAAATGACACAGAGACCCCATGAGCTCTGACAGAAAGTGTCTCCCATACCTGGGCTCACACAGGAAGGCTGTGCTTTCGCCATCTGCTCTCCACACCAGCCACTCCCTGAAGGACGGGTGGCAGAACATGCGAGTTTTGTCTCGCCTCTTAATGAGGAAGCAGGAGAGGGCCTCCATCCTCTGCTGAAAGTCTTCCCAGCCTTGTTCGCCTTGGATATGGCCAGCATTAATAGCTTGAAAAATCTGCTCATCCGTCATGGGGTGGAGGGATGCGAGGGCCACATTTAAAATGGGAAGCGCTCTGTCAAAGGCAGACTGGGTCATGAACTTCATGTTGCACTGCAGCAGGTAGAGTTCAGAAAGAGACACGGGCACCACCTTGTAACTGGCACTTTTGATGACCAGATGTCCCCGCTGGAAGAGGTCCAGCGTGAGCTTGAGGTACAGGTAGGAGCCAAGGCTCCGCAGCACCAGGTGGCTGCTCACTTTCCCAATGAGGGCGGCATCGGCCTTGCCGTTCAGGGAGATGTTGCTGAGGATGTCCTGGCTGCTGTGGACCCTGTGCTGGACGTAAGCGTGCAGGTCACTGTGAATGTCCTTGTTTTCTGGAAAGTCGTCTAAGGAAACTCTGACGAATGGCAGCGTGCTGATGATTTCCTGGGAGGAAACAAAACCCACAGTGTCACTCCACAGAGATTTTTTTTTTATGGTTTGAGCAGCATTTTAAACCAGGTTCACTAGTTCTTTTAAGGAGGATTTTCATGGATTACAGGGACCCATTGTTTTGTATTAGAACATGTAATAGGATAAGGTACAGATAAAAAGCTTATGTGAAAGAAATCCTGATGCGAGATAGAATCAGTAAAGGCTTTCCCAAAGCCCTCATAGAGGACTCAGAGCCAAGTGAGCAGGGAAAGAGGCTGGGGCAAACAGTGGCAACCAGCCACGTCAACAGTGGTGCCATGAGACCCTGAAAGTGACCTAATACCTATAAACCCTGTACTGTGCAACTGATTATATAACAAGGATGAAGTCAAACCAACAATGCACATCTAAGAACAATGCCGGATGCTGAGATAAGAGGCAGCCCTCGCTGTGCATCAGGTCCTGGGGCTGTGTAACCAAACCAGGAAATCTGAGACTGCTCACCACCCCCATCCCTTCACAGTGTGCAGTGAAATGCTGTCTGCTCCAGTATTACACATTATTGCTTTAGATCTTTAAGAAAACTTTTCAATGGGATTATGACATAAATACACTGGTGTATGAACTACAACTGCAGGGTTATTAACTTTCAAGATACCAGTGTACCTGACAGGCAGAAACAACATCAGCTCCCAGAAGCCAGTGTTCCCTTTCTAGCTCTTCCTCATTCTCAAGCTAAGCATAATCCTAACCCCAAGAGCAGAGAAGAATTTTCGTTTCAACTTCTCACTATTATTTCGGGAACATTGCAGCATGGGTCCTTTCGGTTTTATTTATTTGTGAGTGGCGGGAGGGCGCATACGCATGTATGTGTTGAGGCCAGAGGACAAGCTCCGGTATTGTTTCTTCATCAACTCCATCCACCTCCTTTTGCCACAGAGCTCTCACTGGCCCGGAGCTCACCAATTAGGCGAGACTAGCTGGTTCATGAGGCTCAAGAATCCTCCTGCCTCCACCTCCTCAATGCTGGAATTAAAGCACTAGCTACCATGACTGGCATTTTTGTGTGGATACTGGGGGTTCAACTCAGGTTCAGGTTCTCATGCCTTCGAAGCCAAGAACTTTATCCAGAGTACAGTCATTTCCATTTGGCATGGAGTATAAGCAAACCTGTGCAAAGTCATCTAATCCTGTTCTAGTCCTCTCCCATCTGATAGATTAGGCTTACTAAGGAAAGCATGATTGACAGTGTGTGACCCAAAGGTCCATGAAAAGAAAATTCTAGTTTAAGTTTATGCTTAACTTCAATTTAAATGAAAAACTGAATATAATGTTTATTTCTGTATATTTTCATTTATTTATTTTGTGTGTGTGTGTGTGTGTGTGTGTGTGTGTGTGTGTACGTATACCAGGGCCTTTTGTCACTGCAAACAAATCCAAGACACACATGGCACTCTGCACATGTGGCTTTACATGGGTCCTGGAGAACTGAACCCAGGCCACCAGCAGGCTTTGCAAACAAGTGCCTTTCACATTGAGCCATTTCCCCAGCCCTGGATGTTATTTTTAAATACATATCATAAAAGGAGAAAAATAAATGTCCAAATGACTTTATTGAGACTGGACAGGGGTAGAGTGAGTTACTAGTTAAAATATACTTTTAGGAGTCAAATGAGGGAAAAGAAAATGATGCTACTTTGCTACAAATGGTAATGTATGTTGAAATTTCATTGTAAAAATAACAATAAGTAGATCTCTCAGAAAAGGTCTTAAATTTTTTTTTATCCTTCACTTTTCCTTCAAAACAAACCCTTGCCACACATACACTGCAGGGATATAGCTTAGTGGCAGAATATGGGTTTTGTTCTACTATGAGATCCTGGGTTAGATCAACAATACCACAAAATAAAAAATGCCCTTCACCTTAAAGGCTCACAACAACCCCGTGGAAGAAGCTACTGGTGGGAATAGCTTTAGACTACAGTGGAACACTGGCTATAGCCTTGGCCAGCACATACCCTGTGCTATAGTCAGCCATGGCTAGACGATGCCATTTCAGAAGGGCAGGTACAACTCAAGGCTGCCAGGAGGCTTGGCTGACATCTTGATAAACATATGTTGGAGGGAACGAAAATTGAGGTTGTTTTTTTCTGCCTTTGGGGCTTTCTGAATTAATTTTTCAAAATCCTAATAGCGTTTTCAATTCAGTACTGAAAGAGTTTACAACCCTTTAAATTATTAGCATTTATCTCTGTACAATTGGAATATGGGGACTTGGAAAAAGATTTGAGAGTTCTTTTGTTACCTGAAAATTTGCTCTCACAGTCACAATCAACTTCAACCAGACAGGAAATTTTGAAATAATTTTGGTAATAAATGAAGAAAGTGTATCTCCATAATCAGGTTTGTGAAATTCAGCTTCATTTAAGCCATCTATCAAAATAATGTAATCTTCTGCAGGAATTTTCTGCTCTAAAGGGAAAACAATTTTTTCAAATTAACAAAGTATACATTTCTATAAAATGGCACCACCCAGTGTATTTTAACGCACAGTTTAAAGTGTTAGCAAACACTAAACAGGTTACAGATGGCAGAAGACATGGTTTTCACAGAAGCTTATTTTCTATTAAATTTATAATGAAAACCAAGCATAGAGCCAAAAGAAAACCAGTTCTTACAAAACTGTTTTTGGGAACCTATTGCATTGCACACATTAGCAGAATCACAATCACGGCCTCTATGACTAGGGCAGGCTGCAGCAAAAACAGCTGTCACAAAGAGACTTAACCTGAACAAGACAGGTTCCGCATTAGAACTCCTTGGTAGATTCTAGGCAGGAAATCTGACCCCCAGTTTCAGTGCCAGCTTTTTGCTCAGAGAACAAAGAAAGCATGATGCCCATTGTAGTCTCTCTTTACACCTTCTATCAGCAGTGCTATGCAGACAAGTAACCTCTAAGTTTGCTTCTGTGAGGAACAAAGGTGACAAAAGCTGGGAACCTTAAGGGACCATGATGTCTTACGTGTAGGATATTTAGAAGAAAAAATGAAAACTCCTAGAAATAATGTTAGCTTTCAGCTTAGCTGAGAAGGAGATCTAGAACAACAACATTAACAACAACAAAACATACTGAAAAGAATTTCCAACAATCTATGTATTCCCCTGCTACCTCCAAGTGTAAACTACATGGGCAACAGTCTTCATGGGTACAAGCCATCTAAATAGCTCACAGGCATAAAGGAGACAGAGTGTGTTTCCTTGAAATAAGAGATGAGAAGGATTAAGGTGAAGACAATTCTAAAGCAGATTCAGAAAGCTCTCTGCCTAGCCTTTTGCCTAAAAGCAGGAGATACATTTCCACCAGAAAGGGCAGAACTGGAGACCAGAGGAATCTATGTATGTACTTTTACCTGGCATTAGATTTCTCATATATTTACCTTCCCACCATTTCCCACCTCTGGAAGGCCACACTGTTTTCTTTGGTCTTTCTATTTCTCTGAAAGTCACTGCTCTTTGCTGAAAATGCTTCAGGAGCCCTGGCTCTGTTACCTCCCCTCAGGCTCTTCCAAATGCACGTGCTGTAGGCATTAGCAAGCTCACTGGGAGGCAGAGTGAGTGTCTCCTCTACAGTTACAAATGGCTTCTCTGGAACCGTTCAACTGTAGGTCCTATTCTTACTAGAGATGGTTTATTGGAAACTATACCACAGGGGGTGTGTAGGAACCAGATATGCACCAATATCCTCTCCCTGCCACCCCAGGGCTGAGTTGACCATCCTCCTTCTGAGGACCACCTGGGGTTTCCTACGCTGCTATTAGGGAAGGGCTTGGGGGTTGCCAGGTACCATTTCTCAGGCTTGTGAGCGGCTCCAACACGCCCCTTTTGAAAGCGGCCACAGGGTCCTGCACGCAGGACCGGAGGCTCAGCATACTCTGCAGCTGGGGCTCCCTGATCAGAAGGTCTCTGTAGGCAGCCAGCTGGTGGGACCGGCAGAGCAAAGCGGCGATGCTGTGCACAAACTCAGGCACCAGGCACGTGTAAGTGTTGTCAGCCTGGCAGTAGTGGTAGGCCACTACCTATGGAAAAAGAGAACTGTTAGCACAACCTGACACTCTCTCCACAGCCCCTTCTGTGACCTCACACAAGATCGCAGTCCTAACCCTTCACTAAAGTAAAAGGGTACTGCTGCTTCTATTCTCCAAGGCTGGGTTGTGAATTAGTTTAACTATTTATTTATTTCTTCACTGGTGTGATTTGGTAAGTTCTCTGCAGACCATTAATTGTAGCCACAAATCTACCTTCATTAACACAAAAAATAAGCACACAACTTACTCTGTATTGAGTGTAGTTAGTAAAAGTCATTTATAAAACCTGGAGCCTTGCCTGGCTTAGCGTACTTCCAGGTAGCCCCAATATTCCCAGCAATACCATCTGTACTGCAATCGTGTTCCCTAAGGAGCCCTTCACGGATCCCCCAAAAAGCACACGATCAAGTTGGCAGCTATGAAACCCAAGCCATGAAGCCAGAGCTGTTTCTTCTTCCTGGCAAGAGGGGCTCAAACTCTTGGGTCCCTCCTCATATCAACACTCCTGCATGGGACACTATGGAGAAATTCAACAGGGACACTGGAGGATAAAGATAAAAAATGAGCAGATTTCTACATACCATGTGAGGGCCACAAGGCAAGAGGAGGGGGGCTGCCAAAGCACCAGAAAGATAAGGAAAGGGACTTTGTTAGGTCACATTTGTAGTGGCAGCAGGTTACCTGCTAGACCCCATGGCCAGTGCCAGAGACACAGCTCTTGGGAACAGGAGGCATGCAGTACAGAAATGGAATGTCCTACGTATTCCAAATGAGCATGAAAGGAAGAATGTATGCATGAGGTGAGGAAGGGGAAACAGGGCAGCAACTTGTGTGAAGGGCAGTGTTTTCCAGAAGGCTGTGAGTCACCACTGTCCCACACTGTCAGCTTGGAAGCCTCTGTAGTAAGGAGGCCAAAACCCACAGGCTTCCATCATGGTCAGATACAGACACAGGGGAAACAACCTTGCCAAGATAACAAGGACAGTACTGGATCCTAGATACGATCCCAGGGCTACAGACTCTTAGAAAGCAAGTGGCAAGAGTAGATGTGGATTGGCTTTTCTTAGGCCAACTTAGAACCACCACTGGCTTAAATTTGTCAGCAGCACTTAGAGAAATGCTTACTGCCCTTCAACTCTCACCTAGAAAGAGCTCAGCAGGAGCCTACTTGAGAACCCCAATCAGCCTGTGTAAACATTATTGAGGGATCTCGTACCACAGCCTGGCACTGTGTTTGACAAAAGCAGCATGGAAACCCAGCATCAGCTCATACAATCTATCTGGAGCCATTTAATTTGAATAAAATGAACTTAATGACAGGACATGTTGTAGGACATAAGAATAAGTGGTTCAATGATGCTTTTGCATTCGTTACATGTATGGTTATGTGTGTAGGAGTGCTAACATGCATTTCCTAGCATAGGTCACAATCAATAGGTTTGAAAAGTCACCTCAGCAAGGATGGCTTTGAAACTGACACAGCTCCCTCAGCTTACCCTTGGGGATCAAAGGACTTTTCTGAATCAGTGGTAGGAGAACAGCAGCTGCCCTCTGGGGAACAGATGACAGAGGCAGAGCTGGGCATCTTTCCTTCCAGTTCTCTTGCACCATCCTTACCAGAGGTGCCCTTCATCACTACCGTCTCTTTATATCTCCAGCTCTGCCAGCTCCTACCAAGGGATACCCAAGGGCTCACCAGGGCAAGAAATGTTATCACTTTATTGCAAGAAAGCGGTATATGGATCAGTGATGCAGAGGGAGCAGAAGGAAAACTTTAGGAAGCCCTTGATGACTATGCATTGAGGAAGAGAAAGTCAGCCAGATAGATCTCCTTTATAATGTCTGATAGAAGGGTGCAAGTAGAGAGCAGACAGAGAGGTCTGGGCCAAGCTAAAAGCTCTCCATATCCTGTTCACATATCAAATTAAAGGGCATACACTTACAAGGAGATATGACTGCTGCTGGCTAGAAGAATCTTTCCACCTACTCTTTCAGATGGACAAAAATCCATTGCCAGTGTCTATAGAGATTTATTTTTGTTAAACACTTTTACTTGGAGGACTTGAGCACATTTTATCAAAATCTACATTTTAGTACCAAGCAGTTGTTTCTGTTACGATCCCTTTTCCAACTCACTTCTCAAAATCAAACCAGCAAATATCTGTCTGGAAGACTCCCATAAAACAAGAGCAGGTTACCTTAGAAGCGAGGGATTTCACTGCATCCTCTCTTGGCCTCTGGTTTTCAGAAGTACTGGACCCAGCAGGTGTTTTAGCCACAATGAGACCACTCGTGGAAGAACTTGGTGAAAGTAACGGAGTGAAAGGAAGGTCCTGAGTGGGATCTGATGCTAGAGGAGAGAACCACCCATTGCAACATCATTATTTATAGAAGGGATGGGGAGTGTATTCCTGGACTAGTTCCAGACTGTGTTCTGGGGTGATGAGTGAAAATGATCCCAAATGAGCACACCCGCACCCTGGCCCTCCTATCTCCCTCCCCCTTTGTGGAGAACTGCTATTCCCAGTTTGCTAATTTTTTTTCTGGTTTAAGAGAAGACCATCCCAATACTTCCTTGTTTATCATATTTCAAGACATTTTCTTTGTTATAGGTTTACTGCATATGAAATAAGCAGCAAATAAGCCAGGCACAGTGGCACAAACCCAAACTCCCAGGACTTGGCAGGCTGAGGCAGGTGGATTGTGAATCTGAAGTCAGCTTGGTCTATTTAAGTTAGTCTTAATATTTTTGGTAAATCCAGCACTAAAGACAAAGGTTGTAGTGAACAGAATGGAGAAGAATTCTTCATATAAGAAAATAGGAAAAGAAAAAAAGTTGTTTAAAAAAATCTTCTAAAGGCTAGAGAGATGGCTTAGCAGCTAAAGTGTTTGCCTACAAAGCCAAAAGGACCCTGGTTTGATTCTCCAGGCCAACGTAAGCCAGATGCACAAGGTGGCACATGCATCTGGAGTTTGTTTGCAGTGGCTGGATGCCCTGATTTGACCATTCTCTCTCTCTCTCTCTCAAAAATAAATAAAACATTTTTATAAAGGTGTTTAAAAAAGAAAACAGGAAAAGGAGACCCTTCCTCCTTCTCAAAAATGAATATGCAGTGGATTCCATCTAGCCTGTTCTTCCAGGAGCCCAACCCCTTGGTTTTCTCAGGACACCTGATCAGACTCTTCTGCCCACCTGGGCCTGCACAAAGAAGGAGGCAGGGGCTCCATGTCAGATGGGCATGATAAGACTGGCCTCAGCTCAGACTGTAGGTACATAAAAACTATGACATTGTGCAACCCAGTCATACACATATACACAAAAACATAACCAAAAAGCCAAAAAAAAAGTACAATTCACCACAGTACAACAGATGGAAATATTCAGATAGTTCACTTAACACGATCACACACGAGACAGTATCTGAACAACTGAAGGAAAACTGAGCATCTCTGTCTATGCAAACAGCAGTTTCCCCATCTACCTTCTATAACTGTAATAACCCAGGTGAGTGTTTAACTGTGGACATACTTTTAGGGAGTGAACCGGGGCTGTTTGATGCAATCTGCCTCATGCGACTTCCATGGCAGCTTAGTGCCACCAACTTGGAAATGATGGCTGTCTTCCCAAATCCCACATTTCCAATAACCACTGCTCCTTTATTTTCTGCCAGTTCTGTGTTCCTCAGGTTTTCTTCTATCTGGTCAAAGAGCCAATCCCTTCCCACAAACACAGAGTCAGTTGTGATGCTTGGGACTTCAAACAGCAGAGGTTTCAACAAAATGTCTTGTGGCTTGTAGGGAGCAAATCGTGCTTTAAAAAAAAAAAACATCATTTTAGGGAAACGTCTATCTAGTATTTATACAACATACCATTGCTCATATATCTTTGAATATTTCTAATCTGGTTCTATAAGTACTTCTGTAATGCTTCATTTATCATACCCTACTGGTCCCACAAAGTATCCTATTAAAATGATTTGCTAGTCCTTTCATGCTTCCAGGTTATTTTCATGTCTCAAGACAGACATATAGAGAAAGCAATGCAAGGGGCCAAATCATGTTGGGCTGGTTATTTTAAACCATATGGAAGACATGTTTCTTCCACCCTGCATAAAAAAATAATGTAAACCATTTCCTAGACACAAGGGGATAGGTCTTCTCTGGGTTCAATGGTGCTTTGCCCACAAGGTAAGGCCACTGGCCATACACTGTGCATTACAGATAGCCACAGGATGTAGATGACATGGCCAAAGGAATGGAAACAAACTGATTCTTTGTTAGTGGCAACGATCTAATGAGTGTTAAACTACCTTGTACTACAAGATAAATTACTGCAGAATTATTTTTCAATTCCAAAAGTAATTTAAGCATACATGTTAAAGAAGTCTAAAACTATTAAGGCTGGCCCCCAGCAGGCTTTTGAGATTCATTTTTTAAAATACATACACACTTCACATTATGCTTTAAGAATGGTTTTGGTGATGGCTGTCAGAGACTTTCAGTGTTTAGTGAATAAGCTCACCTTTTTGAATGGGGTGCAAGGATAAATACCTTTAACCTCTTGGGCCTACCTCCAGCTGTGTTGTGCCATGGTAATCTCATTGATGTCCGGAGAGGAGCATTTCTCTGCCCATCTAAATAACTCAGATCTTCCAATTTGGTAGAGCTTGTTGCTGTAATAATAAAGCATAGTTCAGCTTAATGGTGAATTTAATGTCATACCTAACCTACAGGACATTACAAATTACTAAGTAATTCAGCTCAGATTTTCAATAAAATTTATTTCAAGATAACTGTTTGCCTCAGTTTATTTTCTCAGTAGTCTTAAAAATGGAAAGACTCAAGCATTACTCATTCTTAAAGTTATGCTGATCTGGTTGCCAGAATTCTCCAGTATTCCTGAAAAGAGGACAACTTGACTATAAATTTTATGAAGAAACTTGACAAGCAGTGTCATGCAACAAGCTTTCAGTACTTACTGCTAAAACATGGCATGAAACCAGATTCTTCTCTGCTGCTCTTGAAAGCTTTCTGCTGTTAGGAATCCCAACACTGCTAATTAAATAAGCAGATTCTACACTCGTAGGTCCACAGCACTGTTAACATTAAAAGCCAGCACTTGGCAATAAAAGTACAAACACTCGCACATTCTCTCTCTCTCTCTCTCTCTCTCTCTCTCTCTCTCTCTCTCTCTCTCTCATGTTTCTGACCAAATCAGCAAGATTCATAGATACCTATTAAAAAGCATTGAGGGTTGACATTAATGACCTCACAGTATCTGATACTACATACACAAGACCTTCACAATAGGAGGGAAAAATGATAACATCAAAATAGAAGAAAGACTAATTGGAAAGAAGAAAGGATCCAATGGAAAGTGGATTTGGAAGGGAATTAATCATGGTTGTCTATAGTTATAGAAGTTGTCAATGAAAAGATCTTTTAAAAAAGCATTATGAGTCATTCACACATACACACATGTAGTGTAGATGTAAAAAATAACTAGTGTGGGGGCTGGGGAAATGGCTGAGCGGTTAAAGGCATTTGCCTGCAAAGCCTAAGGACCTTGGTTCAATTACCCAGGACCCATATAAGCCAGATACACAAGGAGGCGCGTGCATCTGGAGTTCATTTGCAGTAGCTGGAGGCCCTAGCACACCCATTCTCTCTTTCTCTATGCCTCTTCCTCTCTCTCTCAAATAAATAAATAAAATATTTACAAAAAAACTAGTGTGAAATGATTTTGCTAATTCTCAGCAAATCATACAAATACATAGTACATGTTTTTACTTTTAAAAAAGAACCTCCAAAACTTAGTTACATATACATCCTGAGTTACAATGTCAGCAGTACAGATAAAATTAACATAATTTAGTTTATGGAGTAAATGTTCCAACATAAAGACCTGCAAATATTAGACATATGATTATGATTATCTTCCAGGACAATAAAATGTATATACCACTTAAAATAAGGAGTCCAGAGAGCATTGCATTTCAAGGGCTAAGTCTTCTAAGGACTGCTTAAGTTATTAATGGGACCCGAATGCAAAAGAGAGAGGTCAAAGCAGACCATGAATCTTCTGAAAACCTCCAGCTACCCCACTGGCTATGTCCAGCATCCACCTGCTAGAGTACCATCTGTCCTGAACCCCTCCAGTGTCCCCTCAGCTCTCTGCTCTTTTCTTTTTTTTGTACATACCACTCCTCGTTGTTTCATTCAACCAGCACCTAGTGGTGGTGACAGTGGGGTGGTGGGCTTGCCCTGTCCCCTCTTGCTATATCCTCTAAGTGCACTCAAGCATGTGCTCTACCTATTCACGCCCCCCCCCCAGCAGAGAAACATCTGGACCTTTGCCTGCACGTGTGCACACATGCTTCTGTGTCCTATTTGTACACATGCACATCATTCACATACTGAAGTGAACACTTCACACATGGCCAGAGGCCTCTAAAGACTCAGTGAAGCCGGGCGTGGTAGCACACACCTTTAATGCCAGCACTTGGGAGACAGAGGTAGGAGGATCACCCTCAGTTCAAGGCCACCCTGAAATTACATAGTGAATTACTGGTCAGCCTGGACTAGAATGAGACCTTACCATGAAACACAAACAACCAAACATACAAAAAGACTCAGCGAGGCTAGGAGTGGTGGCAGATGCCTGTAATCCCAGCACTTGAGAGGTAAAGGCAGGAGGATTGAGAATTCAAGGCCATCCTTGGCTGCACAGTCAGTCTGAGGCAAGCTCAAAACAAAACAAGACAAAACAAGAATAGAAGAAAATGGGGCTGGAGAGAAAGCTTAATAGTTAAGGTGCTTGCTTGTGAAGCTGGAGGACCCAGGTTCTATTCTTCAGTACCCATGTAAGCCATATACACAAGGTGGTGCATGCATCTAGAGTTCACTTGCAGTGCCTGGAGGACCTGGGGTGCCCATTCTCTATCCCTCTCTCTTTTTCTCTATCTACATCTTTTTCTCTCTCAAATAAGTAAATAATTTTTAAAATAGAAGAAAATGATTTAGGCAATTCTTTTTAAAATTTAATTTTATGTATGTATGTATGTATGTATGTATGTATGTATGTATGTATGTACATACGTATATGTGTGTGAGAGAGAGAGGGAGAGAATATGTGTGTGTGTGTGTGTGTGTGTGTGTGTGTGTGTGTGTATGTGCGTGTGTGTGTATGGACACACCAGGGCCTTCTGCCATTGCAAATGAACTCCAGACAAATGTGCCGCATTATGCATCTGGCTTTAAATGGATATTGGGGACTCAAACCCAGGCCATAAGGCTTTATAAACAAGTGCTGTTAACCACTGAGCAATCTCTTCAGCCCTCAGCCCACTCTCTATGCAGGAATTTCAGAGGCCTTAGGAGGCTAAGGCAATGGCTGCCTTTCTGGTGCTTCTCTCATATCTCACACAGCATAAACTTCCTGGAGCAGTAACAGGACACCCAACCCTCTAGGCCTCCATCTCTTCAGGCTCCCCAAAGCAGCACTGATTGAAACAATTCTAGGTTCCTGTCTGAAACCTGGGATTCTGGGACTCCACAGCTAAAACCCATAATTCACTTAGGTTCAGCACATATAAGGGCACAGAACGTCTCAAAAGGGCTCACATTTACCCTTCCCTGATCCTTACTTAAAGCACAGGTTAGCTTGTAATTTGTGACAGATGAGAGGATTACAAATGTGGCTCTCACAGACATTCCAAACAAAGAACTGCAGAGGAAGCCCTACTTCGACATGGATGCAGGAGAGGGTGAGACATCAATAGTCTGTACTGAAATTTCCAGCCCCAAGCTGGCTCCAAAGTGTGTAGCCAGCAGCCCCAGCAACTCCATTGAACAAGGCTGATTCTCTGTTTCAACCATGATTAAGAATTAAGCATTGAGGCTCACACCTGGAATCACACCCAGCACTCAGGAGGCTGTAGCAGGAAGATCATAAGTTCCAGGCCAGCTCAGGGTACAAAGCAAGACCTTGTCCCCAAAAAAATCAAACATACATGAGTAAGCGAGTTGCCATAAGCCACCAGTGGCACCTACCCCCCGCTTTCTAAGGCATATTTGCATCCATGGAGACACCTGGGAGCAGGAGCAGTGAGGCCTCAGCTGCTCTGCTGTGAGCCCAGGCGCTTGCCACCAAGTGGAGCAAAGAACTGGGACCATTATGCCTTCTCACACAGATTCCCAGACATTAGCAGTACAAGAGCCAGACTCCCATTTAATACTAACAACAAACACATTCAAAATCCTAAACCCTATATAGGGCCAAGAATAATCAGAAATAAAGCAATTTCATTCTCCGTGATTAAACCATGCACTTTTATGTGTGCGTGCATGTGCGTGTGCATGCACACTGTCTTACATCTGGGGAGAAGCACATTTCAAGATGCTGCAGGAAACAGTTTAGTGGGGGAGGGGTCCCTATGCTAAACAAAGAGCACCATCTGCTAAAACCCTAAGTCACAGACCAGCCCACCAAAGGTAAACGCCAGTAAGTCCAGGGAAATCATTAGTTTGTATTTCAAGAAAATTGGATCTCAACTGCGAATTGTATTTGTTGGTTTTCTGAAGAATTAAACAGTGTCTGGGAGCTACTCTGAAAGTGTTTCAACAGAGAAAAATTAGTCAAAAACAGATTCTATTGACCAACATCAAGATTAGCCAAGATATGACTTTGAAGGCTTTGTATCTTGCTTTTCAACGGTGAAAGAAAGCGTCCGTGTCATTCACTTTGTTGTAATGCACAAACATTTCAACTCAATCTTAGGGCAAGAAATACCTTTACAAAGACCATCTCTATAGTGTGACCATCTCTAAACCCAGCCTACTTAATTTTACAGTCTGACCAAAAAAATAAATAAATAAAGTCATTGTGCTCCACAGTTAGCAGACAACCACAGCTCTCTCTGCAGCAATAAAGGCTGATAGAAAAAGGAATAACAGCAAAGGCTGGTGACCTTGGAAACTAGTTCCCTCATCCAGGGCCAGGGCCAGGTCCCATGCAAACAGAGGCCTGTGTCACCCTGTCAGTTCTTACTCTACCCCACATACACACCCTCCCACTAAATGGCAATTTGTACTTACATGGAACTTAACATGCTAATACTTCCAAGGGATTGCACTATATGGTCCTTCACATCTTATTTCATTCCCTCTAACTTTGAGTGTGCCTTGTCTGTATCAGGACCACAGCCTGCCTTTTAACTATTGAACCAGTGGTACTGCATATAGTCAAACAGTGTAACGTTATTCATCTCTACCAACCTTGAACATGTTGCCATTCTTTCCACCAAAGTGCAGTTTAGGGGTAGGAAGGTAGACAGTAAGACTCTTCCAGACTCCATTATTAACACCTACCACAAGGTAGGCACTTGCCTGGTCACTTTCAAACTGTGCACTTAGTTTTAACATATGCAACATTGGAAAAATGAGCAAACCCATTAGGACAAGTAGTCTCTGTTCAAACCTAGAGGTAAAACCCTTCCATTCCATACAGGAGCATAGCAGAATCAGAGAGCTTTCTCCATAATCACAGCAGTCTCCTAGAAAAGCTCACACCCACAGTCACTTCTCATAGCAGGAGACCAAATAAAAGCAGCAACAGAAGGTTTCCTTTAGCACTGCTAATGTTAACATATTAATGTGTCTTCTAATTTTAAAATAGGTTGGTTATAATAAACACAGGTGTGCTATTTTGGTGAAAAAAGTAAGGCTGGCAAGTGCTGGAACATAAGAAGTGACCCAATTCATCCTAACTAGGTAACCACAGCCTAAAACAGCTTGCATGAAACTTATTATGTTCAAGCGGTGGACCAGTGGTGGAGGAGAGAAAGCTTTTGGAAGAATCATCAGTCAATACACACTGTGCTCTCCAGTACTTCTTTCTGCAGGCATGCCAAATTCCCCTTTTGGAACAAGGCCATTTGCTTCCTTTGAAAGTGAATTAGAGTTGTACCTCACAACTTTTCCATTAAGGCCATTTATTTACCAGCTGCTTCAGGGTTCCATCGTAAAAAACACACAACACCAGCCAGAATGACCTAGCACATACTGAAGGAGCAGTATACATTACAGAAAAACCCTTTGATGTACGAAGAGTCTGTGTTAGTAAGGAAGACATTTTAAGTGCTATGCTGGTAACAACGAATTACCGTGACAAGACCATGGAGTGTAAAAAGGTAAGATTGGCACACCTCTCCCCACTCACCAGGCTCCTCACATGAGGACGGGCCACTGAGCAGTCCACCTAGCAACCCGTGCTGCCATCTGCATCACCCTAGTTCTGGCTGCCACATCTTGCTCTTGCTTCCTTCCATTGAATGTTTCAAGCTGTGATCACCATTAGAACTGAATTATACAGAAACATCTGACCTCCCACCTACAACAAGCTTCAATAATACAAAACTAAGCTGTAAACTTGGATTTGAAGCTCTTTGATCTGATATTACCATTTCATGGAAAATAATTCCTATTTACCAAGATGTAATAAGAAGTCGTGAATTCACTCAAGACCAAAATAAACACCAAGCAGAGTTTGTGAACTTTCTTCCCTTATCTACGAAGAAACACAGTACAAACCATAGATTTAAAGAATTCCAGAGTGAAAGAGTCACTGAAAGACAATTAAGTGTTTACGAATGAGGTAAACTAGGGTTCTGGAAAAAGATCATAATGCTGGCCTGTGTCTGGACTGGATTCCCATATGACAATTCCAGGGCTCCTCAGGGGAGAGGCATGGCCTTACCTGCAACTGAGTTGGGTCGTGGCATTATTAGCGAGCTGGAGCTCTGAGAATAAGGGACCGGACCATCTCCAGCTGAGGATTCCGCTTTGGGCAGCACGTTCTCCACTGACCCAGTGGTCTCCTCTTCTGCCACTGGGGAGCAGTTATCTGCCCTGCGATCATGAAGCACTCCCTTCTGAACCCCTAACCTTAGGCTTCCATCTTTATTCCATTCCAAACTGGAGCCACTCCGGTCATCATTTTCGGATGAACTTGTAATTGTGGCTGAAATGAGAGATCAGAATACTTTGAAGGAGGCCAGCCACAGCTAGGGCTGCTGACAGTTAAACATATACTCCGCCCTCCCCAGGATCATTGGGAAGTTCTTCCGGTCCACACAGATTTTTATCTAAGTAAGTTTCACACAATGTATTTTGGTAATTAAAAGAATGTTGCTTATCAGGGGAAATAAACTGCTAAATCACTCTACAGGAAAGATTTAAAAAAAAAAACAAACCTCTGATTGGAAGATAATGAAAAATCTGTCTAAAAGTATCTGAGACTTAACAGTAACTCTATGTAATTTGGAGATAACAAATCATCTCTTTAACCAAGATGAATTGCTCATATCTCATTAAATTCCTTTGAATCTTTAAGTATCTGATTCAAATGAACTTTTGTTGGGGGAGAGATGAGAAACACAGCAGTTAGTGCAGACAAAAATGCAGGAGGAAATCTATAGAAAGAAAAATGCAATTATCAAGTCAGGCAGAGAATTAAATGAATTTGACATTTATAACATCTATTCAGCATGGCCTAGAGAGGCAGACTTGCCTGAACGGGAACAATCTGTGGCCAATGCAGGGAAAGTAAGAGGATGGGAAGGTGTACTATAACCCTTGGGATGAAAATTAACCTCTAAGAAAGAAAAGCTCTCGGTGAGACGAGGAGACCATGGAGATCTGCCCCGAGAAGGAGAAGTCACTGGCCTCTCCAGGCCCTCCCCACCTTCAAGCCTTCATATAAAATGATTTCATCATGAAGAAGCAAAGGAGGAGGAGCAAGGGGAGGAGAAAGAAAACCAGCACAGGAAGGGGAAAAAATAGAAAAATATTTTGTAAACATCTTGGCAAAGAACAGAGAAATGAGGTTAAAGAAAGGAAGGAAGGGAAGAAGGGAGGGACAGAGAAGAGCATAACACTCACCCTATACCGTGTCTATAATCAGCAGCTTCTCATTTACAGATGCTGAGTTGTACAAGATTCTCTGCAACCCCAGGTCACCAGGCCACTCCTGCAGCCACACTGTGGACCTAATGCTGTGATTGTGGGAGAGCACCTGCCAAAGTGTGCTCAGACCCAGCTGCCTGGAGAGAGCAGCTTTACCCACACACCATGAGCAGCACACTGTATCAGCAACTGACCGATGAGCTCAGAGTCACTTACTTAGGATCAAAGGGGCCTGAACAGCATTTGGTTTTATTTTTAAAATGTTCTTTAAAAGTTGGGAGTAAAGACAAAACAATTTCCTTGCTATGGCTTAGACATCCTGCCACAATTCTAAGATTGTCCTTGCCTGGACTTATGCCCTCTGGTCTCCTTCCTATTAAGCAAAACAAAACAAAAACAACCCTTCCTACAAGTGGAAACCTCCACAAGGTGCTATGTTAAGGAGCTAAGCTCTTCCTTTTCTAGAAAGCACATAGTAAATACTCAATAAATGAATGAATGAATGAATGAATGAATGGGCAAATGAACCAACTTCAATTCCACTTGCATTCAGACTCTACACCTCACTAAACCTGCCTGCTCAGGACTGTTGCCATCATGTTTGCTAACTGAAGTGAAAGCTAACTTGGGTGGGTTCTGCCTCACCTTCTGGGAACCATCATTATTATTCCAACATTTTGAGTTACCAGCAGTCTGGAGTCAAGCACCGCCTTCCTGGTGTTTTTAAGTGGACCATTTGCGTGATTGTGAATACAGCAAGAATGACTCTTTCCATCATGAATGTGCCGCTGCTGTGATGTTAAAAGCTGCAGTCAATGGTCATTGGAGGTTTTACACTATGCCAGAGATCACGCTAATGCCTTACAGGAACGATTTCACTTATTAATGAGTTTATTGCTTACTTATAGTAATTCATTATTAATAGTAACTGCCAATAAGTTAAAAGCACAAAAATCAGATGGTCCTGTAAAACAAGCTGTTACAGAATTTCAGCATTTTGAACTCCTAGAGAGTGTTTTTCTCAGATATTATAGTAAGTTTCCTAGGCTACCCCAATATCTGAATCAGGAGGAAATGAGAAAGCTCCAGGCTAGTGCTAGGGGAGCTATGTTTGGCTTTGTTTTGACAATATTATTTGGTGGCACTAAGATGAAAAACAGGATGTCTGGGATGTTTTATCTCACTTGTTCTGCTCTAGGTGCCATGTGCTTTTGCAGTATCTCAGTCCTAACTAAGATCTCAAGCAGTGGAAACAGAGACTTGGACCATCTCACTTCTTGTAACAAGTAACAGCAGATGGCAATCCTCATAGCCTCAGGCCCCAGGAAAGCAGCTAGGGACATCTGGAGGAACCTGGCTGGGGATTCCTGGAGTACAGGACAGCTAAAGGCCCAGTGCTCCCGGAGGAGCCAGGTTCCTCATGGTACTCAAGATGTGATGGGGTGACAGGAAGGAAAGTGGGTGAGAGAGAAAGACCCAGTGCTGTAAGATCAGTAACTGGACAAGGAATGCCCAGAAGGAGTAGCCATTTCAGTTTTTTTTTTCTTTGTGGTGCTGGGCCTTGCATGGGCGAGGGAAGTGCTATACTGCATCCACAGCCCTGAGGTAGGCACTTCAAAAGAGGAAGATTCATTGTCAGTGTTTCTTAGCAGGAGCCTCTAGTGATGAAGAGAACCTGCCTTCCCACTGATGCTAGGAAGCTCGTGTCAGGGAGGTGGTCCTCAGTCCACACTCCCCAGGGTGTCAAGAAGCAGGAGGTAATAGGTCTTGAAGGCCCCTGCACAAAGCCCAGGCTGTGGGCTCATCTCTCACCTCAGCTATGACTAAGCCCTGGAGTAGACCAGCAGGGCAAATAAAGGCCAGCTAGCTGTTTTCCCTGCATACTTAAGAAGCCTACCACAGAGGGCAGCTCCAGTCTCTGAGAGAGAGGGGCTGGCTCTCATAATACATAACATGCTACTTCAAAATATTTCTGATTAACAAAAAAAGTCTTACTTAGGTTAACACAGTCACTTTAAAGAATATGTATGCACTTACACAAATAGGACAACATCTTAAATATCAAGACACTCAACAAATAAAGCCTCTAAATGCCATCTAACATCTTTCCAAGACTACTTTAAAAAGCGTTTTTCAATATGTTCTTCCTGCAAGTAGTAGAGATGCCAGCCTTTGTCAATTGAGACTTGTCATCATCACCCAAGCTGGGTCTTAATCACTCTTCCAACACGTAAGACTATGTTCCATCATACTTGCCCCACATGTGAAGTCAACCAGGCTTGGTGCTGCTCCTTGGTTCACACATGCCACTTCTTACTCTACAGCTAGTTTAAAAACTCCATTACCCCCGGGGACAGTATCTGTCATCCTCTGTGGTAACTGTACCTATGACCAGATTCAGTGCAAGGCTGTTCCGAAGAGCACAGATGTGATCATCACAAGAGGGAAGAGGTGGACAGCCTGGGGGCTACTCACCCCACTTTACAGGTGCATTGATGGTCTTGGGAGACACTGATTGGACGTGGTTGGTGGCATACCCAACACAGTTCACCACACTGTGTGCAGTGTGTCTCTGAAGCCACCCCTGCCTGAATAGGCATGGCACACACAAGGAGTTCTGTAAGCATGTGGTTACAAACTGTCTGCAGTTCATGAGGTCTGCTTTGTTAGGAACCATCATCCACCGTCAAATAGTTTACTAGGTACTTTTGTCCTTCTCTTTGGATTTTTTTCCACCTCTTTTGCTGTTTTTACGTTTTATGTTATAGGTACACTTAAAATCAAGTCAGAAAAAAAAGATAAAATCAGTGTAGGTCCAGAGCCAAGTAGCAGTGGTTCAACAGGACCTAAATCACACTCCAGGTTTAAAGAAACATCAACAAGAACAGGAACAGGATTATTGTTTGGATCCAGAAGGAACAAAGGACCAAGGAGGTCAAACCTATGCTGCATGCAGTAGACTCCCCCTTGAGCTACAGCAAAGATGAGGTGCAAGTGCAGAGGGCTCAGGACCCTGGGGACCAACCTGGGCTTCTCTGCTTTTGAGGACCCATATGGTAGTCTGATTCTCCAGGCACCAGGAGAATACATTTCTACCTTTACAAAACATAGTCTTATGCAACAGATTATGTTTCTCTTTCCACTGGCTACCAGGAAACCTAAGAATAAAACTTACTGGAAAGATGAGGTACACTGTATGATCCTGACTCCTAGTTTCATCTTTTCTCTAGCTCTTATTTCTTTTCCCTTCACAGAAATCTCTGTTTACTACATGTTTCTGTGAGAGCACTGTTCATTCTCTAGGGAGGAATTTAGTATGAGTAAGTATGCCTGAAAACAGTGAGCATCCACTAGTGGCTGGCATGCATCGTATGCTGGTGCTGACTGTGTGTCAGGCTGTTCTAAGCCCTTGTCATAGCTCAACTCACTGCTTCCCCATACAAGTATGCTGTGCCACACTCTTCTGATCATGCCACATTAGTTACAGAAAATCTGGGGCATGCAGTCCTAGGTACATTTAGAAATCATGTATGCATGCCACCTAGCTTGATATAAAACATACACTAAAATGTACATTTTTAAATGATGACGGAAAACCAGAAGTTATGATTTTCTTCACAGATTGCCACATATTCTCCAATTTCAAAATAAGGGCTTTATATATGACAGCCTTTCCTTGGGTTTGGAAAATTTTAGTAAAGAGGGCACACATACTTCAAGTACTTCTTAAATCATAAGGAAAATAGTGCTTTCCTCCTTGAATAAATGAAGAAAAATAAAGTAGTATTTAAACATTTGTTAACCTTCATATTCAGTTTAGTGGTTGACAGAAAGAGCTTAAACGTTAAAAAGCACTAAACCAATGAATTAAAGATCAAAAAAAAAGAATAAAATGGTTGCTATGAACATAGGAGAAGGGAAAAAAATGAATTAAAAAAAAAACCTAACTACTACAGACAGCCTCCTCTGACTTGATCAAATGAAGATCCCTAGCAACTTTGGGAAATTTTGTTTCAGTGTAGCAAGGGAATTCTGAGTTGTGAAAATATCAGCACCCCATGCAGGCAAAAACAGGCCAGCTCTCTAGGTCCTTGGCTTAACAGAAGGGAGGTCTCAGTGGTTCTCTGCTGTGAACTTACACCTCACACCAATAGCTGTTACAACTTCTAGGCCTCGCTTTGGATTCCAGAAGCGGCAAAGGCAGAATGGGTGAATTCCGCCCGCCGCTATCCTTCTAGTCAGGAATGCAGACTGTGCCTTCTCAGATTCCCACCCCTAGCCCACTATTCCTGCACACGAGCAAGACCCACACAGAACACAGTCCCTGGCTCACCTACAATCCCAGCTCCTATACTCTGTCAACTCAACAAGGTAAGGGGCCCTGGAAAGATAAGCAAGCTACCTTTCCTGGAGTGCCGGAGGAAATGCCCAGTAGAGCCTTGGAAACCAGCTCCAGAAGCAGTCTGGCTTCTTCTGCACCCGTCCCAGGACGACAGCTTGGCACTTCCGGCCAGCCCTGCCCCTTCTGGTGTTGCGCTAGGAGCCCTGTGCGCTGGATTGTGACAGCCAGATCTCTGTACCAAATCTCGAGCTCAGTGCTCGCCCACATTGCGCAAGGTGTGCTCTGCCACGACATGCCACAGGGCCAGGGACCCAGCCGCAGTTCCCAGGCACATTCATCAGGCCCTTTGATTGTGGAAACACCTAAAGGAATGGCTGCAGGCCGGGCAGGGCAGGGCTGTGTGGGAGGGGAAGCACTGGACCCGCCTCTTTCAACAAGAACACTGCCCAGGCTCAGTGTGCCCCGCTGCAGCATACTCTCCAGAAAGAGTCTCTTGCAGGAGCAGGCCACAGGGGGCAGTGGTCACCTTGTGCAAACCTGTACACAGACTGCACCCACAACAGAGCCTCTGACAGTACACTGTAAGGATGCTCTAGAGTTCCAGACCCTTGGAAAAGAGCTCAAGGCACTTAATGGTTCCTATTGTTATCACCCACAGCAAGCATCTTCCATTAATGACTCCTTTTATACTCCTCAGCAACTGGCAGGGCAGATCATTCTGCAGTCCCACAGGGAGACAAATTGCAGACCTGTTCCTGGAACACAGTACTGTAGATATCCATAGAAGTTTGCTGCACCAACAGAACAGCCTGAAGAATCCAACTACTGAACAACAGTAGGACTAGAATCATTGCCGAGGATTTCTTTCCCACACTGACTGTATTACCAAATTATATATGTAAAGAAAAGTTTTCCTCCTTCACCCAAGAGATTTTTTTTTAAAGGTCTTCTATAATTAAGGATGATTTTAAAATTTCAGGCAATGTAGCAAAATGAATATTAACCCAGATTTGAAACACTCTAAATAGTCATTACCCAATCAGTTACCAAACATTTCAACTCATTAGGGAGGGGGGACAATACAGACAGCAACAACCAGCATTAGCATAGAATCAAAGGGGCAGGATTCACATTTACTGCAAGTTAAAAATGAAAAAGAACTACAGTTAATTCATCATCATGTGCATTGGATCATCTCCCCGGGACACAAAGTCCAGAAAGCAAATGAACTATAGCTACCTCTGGAATCGCTTTCATTTTACAAGCCGGGGAGGAGGCATGAAAAAGTCTGTGGAAGGTAAAAGTCATTCCCACAGTAACATTGTTTTTAATGTCCTAAACACTGGGCAGAAAAGCCAATATTATCACACCTCACCAGACAGCAGCAAGATACTAATCAAAGGTCCGGTATTTTACCAGAAGCCACTCTTGTAGGACAATGTTTCTGCAAAGGTGTTCCTCTAAGCTTATCCCTGCCTCCCTGCTGTAAACCTAACGGGACAGGAACTGCTGAAACCCAGCACTCCACCACCCAGAGTCACCTCACTGCTGCTCAGCTCAGTTGTGGGAGACACACTGAATGGGGGGGGGGGCATGGCCACTGGCACTCAGGGTCCTCCTGCCTTCCTGGGGCCGTCCCAATACCACCTCTGAAGACGAAGCAGATGAAAAATGATTAATACTTAAGCAAATTTAAACCTGGACCATGAAGAAAGGAAAGTTAGGGATGACTGGCTTTTAACAGGCTCCTCCCTCAGCCAGAATTTTTCTAATTGCTACCTCAACATCCTCCTCCTTGGCACAGCTATCATTAACAGAACGGAAGGATCTTTTTTATTATCATTTAAATCTTGATAGGAAAATGTGGTTTTGTTGGTGTTTCTCCTCATCCAGGTGGGCATAAAAATTAAAACAGATTTTATTTAAAAAATGTTTTAAACTGGGTGTGGTGGCACATGCCTTTAATCCCAGCACTTGGGAGGCTTTGGTAGTAAGATCACTGTGTGTCTGAGGCCAGCCTGAGATTACTTAGTGAATTCCAGGCCAGCCAGGGCTAGAATGAGATCCTACCTCAAAAAAAAAAAAAAAAAAATTAAAAATTAAAAATAAATTAAAAATAAAAAGTTTTAAAATCCAATGTTACCAGCATGCTCCCCCCAAAAAAGTCCTATTGGATTTCATACACATCCCAGTGAATACACATACTTTTTTTTCTAAGCTAGGATTAATACAGTTTACAATTGTAAGTTGTAATAACTGCAATCATGTTATAGTTAAAGGAATGTCACTAAACACACACACACACACACACAAAGTTTTCTCAGGCATAGAGGAAACACCTTTAAAAGTATATTTCTTTCTGAAGTTTTTCTTTTGAAACCAAGTAATTGAAAGCTATTTTATAGTGATTGGGTACAGCTGGGTTTCACATTTGGCAGATTTTCACATTGCAAATTTGAAAATCAGACACTATCTTCTAGGTAATGCCAGTGATTTTTAATACATAAGAAGTAAAGAACATTTCGTAAAAAATTAAAAAGACATTCATAGAGAATTCAGTTAATCCCATCCAGCTTAGCCAGTATTTCTACATGACAGAATTATTATACTTCTAAAGACATTTCTGTTGGAAGAACTTGAACCTCTTGAAATAGGATAAAGTGGGACTCCCCTCTGGATAACATAATGAAGTTGAAAGGGGTGGGAGAGTCTATTAAGCCCTGGCCTCACAAAGCAAGGCTGGAAGGGGGCCAAGTTAAGTTCTCCTAACGGTCACTGGCCCGACTTTACTCCTGCTAAGCAGTAGAAACTAAACTCAGGCAGGGTACCTGTGGCAACTCCAAGGCAGCTGCCCGGGCATGTGGGAACACAAACTTTCTGCATGTACTGGGCAAAAATATTTAGATAAATAGAACATTATGCTAGAAGTCAGCTGAGGTAGTAAGAGGAGGTGGAAGAATTTTCAAGGATGGGTTGGCACTGTTTGAAATGTGTCCTAAATGCCCTTTATGAACTGTGCTAATCCTGTGATGGAAACAGTGCTTTGAACCTCCTGCCACCCCAAGTGTGTAATACCAAGGCAGCTGTGTGGGCACTGCATCAGCCCACCCCAAAGCCTTGGCCGTCCAACCTCAGCTGTACTGGGTCACAAGTCTTACTCTACTTCAAGTGGAAAATCAAATGGAAAGCTGCTTCCTGCTTTCCCCAGGCCTTATGCAATTTGGAACATAGATCCTCACCAGCCCATTTTCCAAGCCACTTCCAAGGCAAGGAGCCATTTCTGCCTGGTCAGATCATGGCACTCTTGAATATTTTATTCTCTTAAATACCTAAGATGTCTAAAAGCTGCCATTCTAAGCTACACTTTATAGTGTTCGCATGTTCTTCAGATGGCAAAAGGCACATTCCAACTCAGCAATCACAGAACCAAAAGTACGTATGTCACCAATGCCTGCTCCAGTAACAGGCACAGGCACTGGCACCAATATGCCCTGCACTGATTGCACAGGGAGCTCTTTCCCTTTTCTGGCCCCACTACTCCTGTCTCTTCCAACAGCTGCAGTTGATGTCTGATTCTTTTTCTTCCCCCACCACACCACACCTTTGTGTCCCTTGGCAACAGGCTTTATTTCTACAGGTCATAGAAGAGACAACAGAGGCACATTGTCAGCAGCACAGAGCTTCCATCATCTACCTGGAAACTTGAACTTGGTAGGACAGACAAGAGCTGACATAGTGGTGAGCACGGTGGTAAGAAGCTAGGGTCTCCTGTGCAAGAGGGACTTGCCAACCCATTCCTCACTCTTCCAACACCATCTGAATTCCCACAACTTTTCATGTTTAGTTAAAGTAGGGGGAGCACATTGGCTTGAATCAAGGAACAGATGTCAATTTTAATCGCACAAAGGTGTTCCTGTATCATCAAAGCAGAGCTTAACTCACTGTGATATTAAAAGTTTTCACAAACTAACTTGAAATGGAAATCCTGCATAGTTCTTTATAATGCTTTACAGTTCTTTATAGGTGCTCCCTCTGTCCATGAGACTTAAGGTAGCAGCGATTCTGTCCTTATTTCTAATTCCCATTATTCAGCTAAGACCCAGAAGAGAGCTGGAAAAGTAAGACCCCTGACCATATGGAGACAAAATTAACAAGTTACATATATAATGGGGGGGGGATTGAGCATGTAACATGAAGGCTGATCACTGTGGGGTTGAGGAAGACTGTATTAAGTCAAGGGTTAGTTGAGAGCCTCCTGCAGCTCCATCTTTCATTCATAGCACAGAAAGCCAAACTAGCACCTTTTCTTTCTTGTTTAGAATAGTTTTAGAAACTGGGGATGTAGCTCAATGGTATAGCACTTGCCTAACAGGAACAAGGCCTAGAGCCAATTCTTAGCACTGCAAAACACATCACTTTCAAAATTTCAGAATTATGTCTCAGTGCAAGAGAATGAATAATGAATGGGTGGCTCTGTTACTAAAAATGTTTGTACCTAATCAAAGCAGGTAATGCCAGTACTAGAACATTCAATGAAATAAGAAGCCTGGGGGGGGGTTACCACTGGCCAAATCCTTGAAGGAAGAAAAATTCTCTGAAAGAGATGAAATTTCACAAGAGATAAGGAAGCTGTGAAGAAAGGAACCTGGCTACCACAAAATTCACACCAAAGATCTACCAATAGCAGACAGTTTAGAAAGAGATAATGCGTTAAAAACACGCACGCACAGAGTAACACAGGAGGGTTTATTGAAGTAGACGTGATACAGCAGCTGGAGAAGCAAAGTAAGATGAGAAAGCAAATTAGCCAAACAAACTTAGTGGAAGGCCTTGAAGCTAAGTGAAAAGGCCACTCTCCACTCATACAAAACACCCAGGATCAGCTCACCCATAGTCAGAAGGTAGGCTTATTGGCACTTGGGGATACAGGGAGTGACTTCTGACCATTAGGTACAATGTTTCTCTTGACAATGGAGAAAATGTTCTAAGATCAGAGTGTGGTGATGGGCACACAATTTTGAATACACTAAAAATTATTCCACAGTTTAAATGAGTGAATATTAATGGTATGCAAATTGTATCTCAATAAATCAGTTAAGGCAAGATGAAACAAACCCACACACACACAAAAGACCAATCTCAGAAAAAAATGGTGGGAAGATGCTGCCTTGCTGAAACTGAGAGTCCCTAGGCATGCTGTGAAGAGATCTGGAGAGAGCTGACATCCCATTCCCATCCTCTCACTGGCCTCTGGAGCCATCTCCAAAGTCTGTACTGGATGAACCCAGGATCTGGGTTTTCAGATTAAGCTTGAAAGAAATTACAGATGACTGCAAAAAATAAGGAGCTCAAATGTCATTCCACTTATTCATCTAGTAGAGTTTGGTCCCTAATTAAACACAAATATCCCTCAAAGACATATGCATAACCCAGCAAAGGGGAAGGTATTCGCTGTTCAGAAGATCTCCAGTATGAGATCATACACAATCTTCGAGCAGAGGAAGTCCTGAGCAACCACCTTAGATTTTACCTGTCTGCTGTCTGAAAGGCACCAAGCTGGAGACCTGAGATACACACCCCTGAACCCCCGCAGAAATATACAAGCAATCTATCTGGGATGAGGTATAAAAATAAGAACTCATAAAATCCTTGGATTCTGGGCTGGGTGTGGTGGCACACACCTTTAATATCAGCACTCGGGAGGCAGAGGTAGGAGGATTGCCGTGAGTTTGAGGTCACCCTGAGAATACAGAGTGAATTCCAGGTCAACCTGGGATAGTGCGAGACCTTACCTCAAAAAAACCAAAAATTCTTGGATTCTAATATCATGCAGTTCTACAGACTTCCTTAATTTTCTAAAGAAGTCAATAAAATGTTTCTCAAGCCACCTAGAACCTGTGCCTTTTGTCCTTCAGTTGAGCAGACTCATATGCATGGCGTTGGTATGAGTATAGGGGTGGTGGTTCAGGGAAAGCGTCCCTAGATCATCCTGGCCTTGGGGTCTGGAGGGAGCACAGGTGATGAGTGCTTTCCTAGCATGCACAAAGATCCGGGTTCCATCCCCAGCGCTGCATACCCTAGGGGTGTTGGTGCACATCTGTAATCTCAGTACTCAGGAGGTGGAGGCAGAAAGATCAGCAGTTCAAGGTCATCTCTGGCTACATAACAAGTTCTAGGCCAGGCTGCGTTATTTGATGCCTTTAACCAAAATTAGTAAGGAAATAAATACCTTAAAATGCCTAACCTCAAAACAGTGGACAGATTCCATTATAAAAGGACTAGAGAACGTATCCCTAGCCAGTTGTCAGGGAAAAAGTGACCTTAAGACTGGGCTGGAGACGTCTTCCTATGCAAGGAATTTCATTGCTCTGCTGTGTTGCACTAAGGAGACCTGATGCCCAGAGAACACAAATGATCAGTGAGGTGGAAGAAGTTTTGTAATTTCAAAGGCCAAATGTGATAAGGAATTTTTTTCCCCACGAGCTCAGTAATATAAACATAAGGAATATAAATGCTTCTTTCTCAGTTGCACATGGCCCCAGTGCTATCTGCAGGGAAGAGAGCAGCCTCTGGCAGGTGGCCCTTCAGACCACACTAAAACCCTCTGAAGAAATGCTCTGGTTGATGTGCATTGAACCATTACCGAGCAGTGTGCTTCTTACCTATAATTCCACTGTCCTTGCTTTCCAGGGTGGAACTAGGGCTGCTAATGGTCTCACAGGGACTTTTGTTGGCTGCCGTCTTGCTGACACAGCTATTCAAGGTTGAGCAGGGGCTATCGGTGCTAGGAGATGCCGTGCTGCTTGTGAGTGTGGAGCAAGGACTGATGCCTTGGCTCAGAGCTGTGCACTGCAAGATGAACGGAAGGAGGAGTTAGAGTGGCTTACACAGGACATTTCGACACATGCTTTTGTTTTGGGGGCTGAAGCAATGAACTAAACCCAGGAGAAAATGGAAAGACAGGTTTTAGCCTCTAGGTGAGAATGACTACAGCTACACAGGGGTGTGTATGTGTTCTAAAAGGGAAATGTCTTTGTTCTGTTCCCCTCCTCAATATTTTCTTTTTTGTCAAAAGGGCAGTCTTAGCCAATGGTTTCAGGGAAACACACATCTGTAATGCAGAGATGGCAGACAGGCAGACTTCCTTTCATTTAAAATTTGCAGAAGACAAATGGGTTATTTGACCTCTGTACAGAAAACCCAGGGACTGTGTTTTTGTAATGTTTCACGAGCACGCAGCCTGATTCAATTCCTGAAGATTTATGGGCTCTGCGTTCAGGGAAGAAGACTGGCCGCCACTGCTGTCTCAATTCACCCCAACACCTCCTGGCAGGGACCCTGGCTGGGGGCGGGGGCTCCAGCCCCTCTCTGTCCACACATCTCACGGCAGTCGGGCAGGTGGGAGGCTGCTGCTTGTGCCCCCTTGGATGGGGAGGTGTGTACTCTTTGAGTGGATGAACCTTTTGATCTCATTTCATTTTTGTCTCTGCCTCATCTCCTATAAATCTTTTCTTTACTACACTGACTCCCCTCACCCCAAGTCCCAACAGCTAACAAACCAACAAACACACCAAAGCAGTCAAAGCAGTCAGGTGAGAAGAATGGTGCTATAGAAATAAAAGTAGTATCATTACAAACAATCCTTTTAAGCTACTTTAAATCTCTTAGACGCTATTTCTGGGGTAGTGACTAGAAGGTTAATGTGCACATTTTCTTAAGTTCTGCTCCTTCTTTAACCACACCCCTCCCCCCACACACACCAAAAAGACCCAGGGCTAGAGTGAGATCCTGCTTCAAAACTCCCTCCCCCTCCCCCCCAAGAGCACAGTACCACCAATACCAAAGAGGCTAGAAGAACATAAAACCCAAGTGGCTATTCTAATAACTTTCTATATACAACAACACAGAACTCATTTGACCAATCATGTCCACCCTTGGATGTGTGTGTATGTGCGGGCGGGGGTGTCTGCTCATCATGTCATTCAGCCTTCTGAGCAGGTATGAAATGCAGAATAATCCTCAGGCATTACCATGGCTTCATTTTTGTCTTCAATGGTTATGTGTGTGGCACTTGGGATCCCTTCTCCCAGTAAAAATCCCAGCCTTGTCAACAGTTCTTGAGCTGCTGGCGAACAGCTTGGTTCATTATCGGCTTTTGCTTCTGGAACAAAGAAAGAAAACAATGAAGATGCCCCTTGGGGAATTTCAGCCATCGCATCTGCACTCCAGCTGCCTTGCTGGTGCTTTCCTATATTCTTACAACATGCACCACGTTTGACAATGTGCCTGTCCTCTAGCAGTACATTCTAATTAAGAGGCTGTGACAGGTTAAGAAAACAGTTAACAGAGAAACTCCAAGTGCAAAGGGTGAATATTTGACCTGGACTAGAAAAATCCGTGTCATATTGTGACAGCAATTCCTATTCTCACATCGTGTGGAAAAAAAAATGAGTATTTTACATACTCCTTTGGGTAAGAAAAGGCTTCCATTCCATCTTACCAATGAATAAATCCCAGGTATGGTGGCTCACTCCCATAATCCCAGTACTCAAGAGGGACTCCATGAGTGTAAGGCAAGTTTGGGCTACCTCAAAACTCCCTTTCCCCCAAAAGAACACAGTACTGCCAATACCACAAGAGGCTAGAAGAACATAAAACCTAAGTGGCATGCTGGCAAAGACCCAGGCTATTTAGATGTTGGGATAAAACTGAAATCCAAGTTCTCATTAAACAAAACAAGGGGAAAGGGCCTTGGTGGAAAACTTGCTGTGAGTCAAAACTAGGATTCCAGCGTATGTGCTAGTCATTGAGAATCCACATTGAAACAAAGATTGAAAATCCCAGTGAAACAAGCCAGAGACAGGATTTACAAATGCACTACTATCTCGGCAGAGATGTAGGAACTGTTCTCAGAAGTCTCTATGGTAAATGTTTTCCTCGGTGCCTCCTGAGGTTGCGTGTCCAGATTTCTGCACTTAAGAAAAAGCATTTGGGTTGGACTTAAATGTTGAGCTAGAGTTTCATCTTAAATCTGAAAGCTCAAGGATACTTGGCTTTTGTCAATTATGGTTGATAAATAAAATGTCAACATTATTCTAACAATGCTCACATTTTTAAATCAGTAGCCATTGGGATAAAATAATGCACAAACACAAATTGTGATCATACAATGTGACACTTAATAATTTGCAACTTACAATATAGTCATACCATGTTTTGCTCTTTTAAAAAAATTGTCCAGGCATCTAGACCCATACATACAGTTTAAACCCATTTTCTTGAGATGGGAAAATCTTCAGATAATGGATGGAGGACTTAAAAAACTCAAATGAAGGGGAAAGAACATAGTGAAGCTACAGCTGAGCTACAAGATCACCAACGAAGTCCAATGCCAACCCTGTCTTTTGTAAACAATTGCAAAAAAAAAGAAAAGAAAAGAAAAGAAAAAGAGCAGAGCTTTCTAGAAGACAATGCGGATTATCCTGTTCTACAGTGGTTTTGCTAAGTCATGCACAGAGAATGGCAGTTATGCAGGAAACCAGGCTTTCAGTATCTTCATGAAAGGAAAAATACCCTACCGCTTACTTGTTCTGAAAAGTTCTCAATGCTTGCTGCATGAAGACAATCTGTTTCTAGGTTGGATGATTTTTGTCACCCTAGAAAACTGCAGTGGTAAGCTAACCAAGACCTGATTGTTCTGGGTTGAGAGTCCTGATATTTCCAGATCATTTGAGTTAAACTCATAACTTGGAGATCAGTGGCACCATGCCAACACAGGGCAAGGGATCCACCCAGGGTGGGTAGACCACACCCCTACCATGGCACAACAGAAGGTGCCTTCCCACCTGACTTCAAACCACACTTCGGTTCTCAAGGCAGATGCGCACTTGGGAAAGGAGGATGAGAAACAAAGCAAATCAGCACAACCCAGGCACGCCCAAGGGCTGAACCCCGGGGACAAGTTTCATATGCCTCACCCTCATCCTCCATGCCTCACCCCTGTCCCTTAGTGAGCCCCAGGGCTCAGGCAGCTCTTTATCACAGGTGGCAGGAGGATGACGGCAGGGAAGGATACAGATAAAAAGGGGAAGAAGTGGATAAGGGGGCAGATCTCCGCAGTTTCTGTACTCCACGCCCCACTTTCCTTTCAAAACAGTCCCCCCACTGCTGCTCCATTGTAACTATGCCCTAGGAAGTCTAACTTCTGGTTCAACCTGAAATACTCTGGGGAAACAGCCAGAAACAACTCCCATTTGGCAGCTACTGTGGAAGCCAAGTGCAGCTGCACACCCAGGCTTGGCTGCCACAAAATTTACCCTGACAACAAACAGAGCCACACAGCCTATGTCTCACCTGGGACTCTTGGAAGTCCCAGATCCTGTAGGCCCTACATACAGCAGAGGCACACCACCACCTAGCAGCAGAGAAACTGTACAATGTACCTGCAGAAAGATAGATTCCCCATATTCTCAAGGTAGAGGGAAGAAGGGAAAGAAGGAAGAAGGGAGAGAAGGAGGGAAAGGAAGAAAGGAGAAGGGGAGGGGAAGGGAAGGGAAGGGAAGGAAGGAAAGGAAACTAGACAGTGACTAGTCAGCCAGGTATGGTGGTTCACATCTGTAATCCCAGCACTCAAAAGGCTGAGGAGGGAGAATTGTTCCTTTGAGTTTGAGGTCAGCAAGACACTGTTTCAAAAAATGAAAACAAACAAATAAACAAACACCCCCCCCCAAACACACACAAGACCAGTCATCCAAATATTCCCTGCTGAGCTGAGCTAAGATGCCAATGTTACTGGCTGAATTGAAAGGAGAAACCATGGCTGGAGAGATAGCTCAGTGGTTCAGGGTGTTTGCTTGCAAAGCCTGAAGGCCTGGGTTCAACATCCCAGTACCCACATAAAGCCAGATATACAAAGTGGCTCATAAGTCTGGAGTTTGTTTACAGTGTCAGGAGGACCCGGTGTGCCCATACTCACTCTCTCTCTTAAATAAATAAAGGAGGGAAGGAAGGAAGGAGGGAGGGAGGGAGGGAGGAAGGGAAGAGAGAAAGAAAGGAGGAAGAGGAAGAGAGAGAGAGAGAGAGAGAGAGAGAGAGAAGAAACCAAAGTTCATGATTAGCTATTCCCTTGACTGTTCAACTGGAATTGGTTATTACCAAATTTCTAGAACCCTACTGAGGTTGAGAATGAATGGACAGGCATTCCTCATTTCATTTTCCATCCATAAAGCCACTGCAATTTTATTTCCTCCAAAGGATTCCCAGCTGTCTTTTATATTCTTCTCTCCTCTAAAATGACATTCTAATGACCTTCTCCTTAAAAGGTCTCCTTCAGTCTGAAATCTTTAATGTCCACCAAGCTGTTCATGTCTCTCCCTAATGCACACAGCCTTCTTGATCTGAACTTGTCATACTGGCTGAAGGACCCCCTGCGTGAAGAGTGCCATTCTGGGAGAAATGAGATGCCTGGGAAGCTGTACAGATCCACTCCATTTTAACATGGAAATTCATTTATACTGCCAAATACTTTACTTTGAACAGATGATCTTGTATAAGTAACTTATTATTCCAGAATGGCTTCCAAACCAAATTATACTGGGCCAGTCTGAATGGCAAGATTATTTTCATTGATATAGTTAATATTAGTTCACTTATCAATAATTATCATACTTTACCCAGTATCAGTGAGATGAAGGCCATAGAGAAAGAAGACCTCATTTCTCTTCATATTGCACAATATGAAAAGTATTTATGATGGCTGTATCTGGAGCCTCAAGTTTCCTAGGAACCCTAACAGACTAATGAACTTCCCACCAATCTTCCCACAGAATCAGTATCTCACCACTGTGGAAGGTTAACCCACGTGGAAAGGTAAATAAAAATGTTTGGATCTCTTCCTCCATGCCTCACTTTAGCAATTCATGTACTGTATGAGAACTATGTTTGAGGCACAAACACCTAAAGCAGTTCATAAATTAAGCCACTTCTCAGTTCCTGCCATCACAACTTCAAACCATTGGTCCTGGAACAGTCCTCTTTTTACCTTTCCTGACTGGCTGGGAAGGAGAAATGCATTCTCCATATCAAAGTTATTCTGGTGTTGAACCCCTCCCAGACTTCAATGTTTTCATCACAGTAAATTGGTTATACCCACTTCCTGTATATGGTTAGCCTCAAAACCAACAATGAATGAGAAATACCTTATAAACCACAAGATGCTATGCAGTTTGTTCCTATCTCTACCAGTATTAAACTAATACCACACTTCTCACTATTAGTTCATTTTCTGGTTTCACAAGTTCGTAGGCTTTTTTTTTTTTTTTTTAATTTGAGACAGAGGAGGAAGAATGTGCGTACCAGGGCCTCTAACTACTGCAAACCAACTCCAGATGCTTGCAACACCTTGTGCATCTGGCTTATGTGGGACCTGGAGAATTGAACCAGGGTCCTTAGGCTTCATAGACAAGCACCTTAACCTCTAAGCCATCTCTCCAGCCCTTCATAGGCATTTTTAACGTGCTTACAGTTCCCATTTTTTGTTTTTGTCACTTATGTTTCTCTGACCAAAATATAGGCATTTATAATTTTTTGGTCCAAATAGCTTCTTCTATTCCAAGCTAATTACTGAATTTTCTCTCTATGGCCTGGGCTCACTGCTGTATTTCCCATCTAATCATTCCTGCTTCTTAAAGCTAGAGTCTGTTAGAACCATGGGGGTCCCGGTGGCCTTTCCCCAGAGGAGCCTCTTCTCTACCATGCTCCTCACACTCTACAGAGCCCTGGATATTGTACAGGACAATACCATCATTCACTAGATAAGTGACCTTGAACAATTGACCTATACCTAGTTCCCAACACAGTATTGTGAACCAAATCTGTTAACTGAGACAGGCTCTGAATTTGACCTTAAGCCCCTTTTCCTAGCCACCATCTACCCACTTGCATGTCTCTTGTCCTCCTTGATTGCAATTCATGTGAATTTTCCATTCTTCATGGCTATTTCTCCTTAGCTATCACAATTCCCTCCTCAAGATTTTCAGCTCCCCAAAAGTACTTAGAATGGAGCATTTATCTGTGAACCTGCTGTTTCTAGGCTATAATACTAACCTATAGCTTTCATATATCTTTAAACTTTTCATTTACCCCATACTAGAAATTGTCACAAAACTTTGGCATTTCTTCTTTCAAAGCATATCCTGAGTGAGTCTTTCTCACACACCTAGATAACTTTCAGACTTTGAATCAATTTTCTCCTCATTATTTTCATTGTCTTTTTTTCTATTCATTTTCAAGCCAGGAAATTCTCAAATGTTTTGGCCTTAGGACACACTCTCAAAAATTACTGAGGACCTCAATGAGACTTAGATTATGAAGGCTGAATCAATTGGTATTACCTCACAAGAAATTAAAATTTTTTAAATGTGCTCAATTTATTATACAAATGATAACATGTTAAAATGTTGACAACAGCTGGGTGTGTGGTGCATGCCTTTAATCCCAGTACTCTGGAGGCAAAGGTAAGAGGATCACCATAAGTTCAATGCCAGCCTGAGACTACATTGTGAATTCTAGGTCAGCCTGAACTAGAGCGAGACCCTACCTCAACTCCCCCCAACCCCCCAAAATGACATTTTCATTAAAAAACTATGCTTTCTAATTTCAAAAGTTAGGAAGAAGGATTCTTTTACTGTGTGATTTATAATAGGTTTCTCACTTCACCTCATGCATTCACTCTGCTGAGATAAGCCTGTTTTTTAGTGTTGGGTGTTGAACTAGTTTTCTTAGTGTTAAAGGCCTTGCACTTATTCATCATACCACTGAGCTGCAGCCACAGTCCTGGCATGAATTCTTTTGGTTTAAGCATGCGAAGAACTTCAGCCTTTACTTGGTAATGAAAGGAGCCTTTTCACTTCATTGTGGATATTCTTCCCTGATAGCACACTAAAACCTGACAGACAGCAATTTCTTAAAGGTAACTTCCAATGTTGACCTGTAAGATATACCAATAAACTTTTTGTAGTCTTTTACTGTAAAATCTAATGAGCTATTTTAGGGGTTTTGTTCTGTTTTATTCACTTGTTTTTGGAGATGCTGGGGACTAAGCCCAGGGCTTGCACATATTTGGCAGGCATTTTATCACTGAACTAGCCCCCTAGCCCTGGTTTTGTTATTTTTTGTGCTGAGTAATAACCCAGAGCATTGTGCATGTTAAATAAACCCAGGCACTGCCACTGTGATAACCCTAGTGTGTTTCATGTTTTAAAAGGATTATTTACTCATGCAAGATTCTGTATTATCACATTGTGTCAAGTGGAAAATTCTGGTTTTGTAAATCTTAAAAATGTTGGCTGAAAGACAAGTGTAGTGGCACACGCCTTTAATCTCAGCACTTGGGAGGCACAGGTGGGAGGACTGCCATGAGTTTGAGACCACCCTGAGAATACCTAGTGAATTCCAGGTCAGTCTGGGCTAGACGAGACCTTATCTCAAAAAAACAAAAATAAAAAATATTGGCTAGAGGGATGGAGAGATGGCTTAGTGGTTAAGGTGCTTGCCTGCAAAGCCAAAAGACCTCAGTTGGATTCCCCATGATCCATGTAAGCCAGATGCACAAGGTGGTGCATGCATCTGGAGTTTGTTTTCAGTGGCTGGAAACCCTGGGGTACCCTTCCTCCCTCCTTTCCTTCCTTTCTTTCTCTCTCTTCCTCTGCTTTGTTTTCTCTCTTGAATAAACAAATAAAAATAAAAAATTTTAAAAAATGTTGGCTAGAGAGATGGTTTAGTGGCTAAGGTGCTTGTCTGCGAAGCCTAAGGACCCAGGTTTGATTCCCCAGCACCCACCTAAGCCAGATGCATATGGTGGCCAAGCATCTAGAGTTCCTTTGCAGTGGCTAGAGGTCCTGGCATACTTAATCTCTATATCTGCCTCTCAAATAAATAAATAAATAATAAAATATTTTTAAATGTTGATATATTTCATTACACAATATTAAACCATCATAATCATTAATATTATAAGAGTTCTTAACAGAAAATTCTTGGGAAGTGATGAAGCTCAATGTGACTGATGTAAATTTCCCCAAACAATTTTGACTTAAAAGGGCAAGTTCTAAATTGACAACTAATCTATTGAGGGTGTTTTTGTTTTTGTTTTGTATTTTAAATCTGTTTTGTTTTTAATTGAAGTGAGCAGCTCATTTCATTCCTTTGGAAGAAAATGTAACACAAACATCCAATTTTGGTCAACCGCTTTGTCAGTCATTATTTCAAATAAAAATGCTGTTCCATTTGGAAAGCAGCTGATCCAACCTGCGATTCAAATAGTTGCAAAAGGTTTTGTTCAAGACAACTACCACACTCAGCGTGCAGCAGAAATGCTTTACTCAGACTTTCCATTTCATCAACCAGAAGATTAAAATGATAGGGATTCAAGGGTCAAGACTTAATCACATTCATTATTTTTAGTGCCTTGTCAAGAACATTCAGTGAATTATTAGACTTGATGTACGTGTGTGGCAGTGAAGAATAATAACAAGAGTACTTGGGTAGCCTTTGCGCCACCTTGAAAAGCAAGCATCAGAAGTGCTACTGAAAACTATTTTTATTTTTATTATTTATTTATTTATTTGCAAGCAGAGAGCAATAGAAGAAAGGCAGACAGAGAGAATGGCCACACCAGGGCTCCCAGTTGCTGCAAACTAACTCCAGATGCATGTGCCACTTTGTGCATCTGGCTTTACATGGCTACTGGAGAATCAAACTAGGGTCATTAGACTTTGTAGGCAAGTGCCTTTGCTGTTGAGCCATCTCTTATTTTCTCCAGCCCCTGAAAACTGGTTTTAATTATTATAAAGAGTTTTGGCCCAACAAATGTCTTAAAGATACCTTAGGAGTCCATAGCCCACATTTTGAGTATCTCTGTGCTAAGTCTACACTCGTGTTAAAGGAACACCTTTTTCTTAAAACAAAAAAAAACTATAGCTGCATTTTCTTTTTTTAAAAAAGATTTTACTTTTTATTTATTTATTAGGGACAGAGAGAGGGAAAGAGAGATAGAGAGAGAAAGAGAATGGGCGCACCAGGGCCTCTAGCCACTGCAAACGAACTCCAGACGCATGTGCCCACTTGTGCATCTGGCTTACGTGGGACCTGGAGAATCGAACCGGGGTCCTTAGGCTTCACAGACAAACGCCTTAACCGCTAAGCCATCTCTCCAGCCCTCGCTGCATTTTCTTTATCCTTGTAACTGGTCCATCATACTCTCTGCTCTGCTTAATTTCTTGGGAATAAAAGAGGGTCTAAACTCACCAATTCTGTTTCCTTGTCACTTATAACGTCACCTCAATCCACCTTCATAGCTTTCCTGAAATACCTCTATGAAGCACACTCACTTTTATTTTTGATTTTTTTAACAGCATACTTCCTCTTTTGATTTTGCTATAGATTTATGGCCTTGCAAATGCTGTCCTGCAAGTGAAAAAGAAGCACAAGAGACGCAGGAAAGTCCATGGTCCCCAGGGCACAGTGATCTTGTGAGTCTCTCTTATACCTTGAGATGGTGTTTCTTCAGTCTGTCCTTTACAGCTTACAAAGGACATCCCAAAGTTTCTCAGTCCTCTTCTCTCAAAAAGAATCAGCTATTTTTCCCTAGTCTGACTTATCTCATTTTGCCTCCAAGGCACAGAACTACCCAATTTACATGCTCAGCTCTCTCTTGAGACCCAGCTTGATTTCCCAGCTCCTGGTTGGACACCTTCATTTAGCTGTAACACCAGCAATCGAGCTAACACTCCTGAACAGGTCAAATGAAAGTACTCGGTCTTGTCTCCTGTAGCATCCTCATGTAGTGGCCTCTCTGCATGACAGTCAAGGTTGTCATCGCTCTCTTCCTGTTGTTACTCTCACGTCCTGCCTCTTCCAATTTATCATCTGCTCTAACTTGATGCGTTCTCCCTTCCCTGCTCAAGAAATTCTCTTGTCATCCTCCCTCACAATAGCTCTTCTCGTCCACTCCACCCTGTTCACTTTCAAATGTTTGAATGAATCCTCATCCAATTTGTATGTTACAATCCTAATCCCCAGGGTGATGAGGCCTGCAGAAGGTCATTAGGTCACTGGGAGTGCACAGCTCCCATGATGGGGCTCTGGCCCTTCATGATCTCTTTCTACCACACAATGTACAGGGGCAAGATGGCTGTCTATGCTCCAGGATTCGGGCCTCATCAAAGAAGAAACTTGCAGGCTCCTGGATTCTAACTTCCCACTCTCAATCACTGTGAGAAATAAATTTCTGCTCTTTCTAACTCACCTGATTTATTTTTGACATGCAGCCTCCACTGGCGTCCAGGGAGATCTTAGGACATAGCACACCAAGTCTTTCCCACGCTCAAGCACCTCAACCTGCTCAACTGCTGGTTTACACAATTTGGATTAGTCTATATTCCTTTCTACTTTTAGTTCTATCCACCTTGTATACAGGTTTGGATCCTGTACTAGACACTAAAGTTCAATGAAGAAAGGACCTATGATTGATAATTCATCTTGAACAGCACCTAGCATAGTGCTTTTCAATTTAGGAACTTATTATTTGTTGAAGGAAATGAAGAATGGATGTACTACCTCTAGTCTCTCTTCCTCTGGATACATACTAGTCATGTGCACAGCTACACTTCTATATAAATCTCAATTAACCACTAGATGAATGTGCTCTACCAGTCTCAAAAGCTGAGCATTAAAACTACAGCAGGATGCAGGTAACAGCAATGCTTTAGTGCTAAACTAGGTAGTGGTGAAGAGATGCTATTATGCTTTATCTCTCCTTACTTCTCCACACCTTTTTGAATGTCTGAAATGATCATTAAAAACAAAAGGCATCAAGAAAATATTTAAACATTTACCTAAAACAGATGTCCTCTTCAAAATAAAATAGTTTTGTGTTTAATTATTTTGTTGCTTAATATGTGTTAAGAGTTTTTTAAAGTTGTTTAGTTGTTTGAGACAGGCCTGTGTGCAGCCCTAGCTGCCTTGCAACTTGCTATGTAGAGCACGTTGGTCTCGAACTTGTAATGTCTTCCTCCCTGTGCCTAGTGAGTGCTGGGATTATAGTTATGCATCACCATAGTAGTTAATATGTGTTAAGTTTTATTACTAACCAGACTACCAGAAAAAAATCTTTCCTCATATTTTGAGATTAGTCTTTACTAAGCAATGAGTCATCAGACTAAGAACTTTCTCATCCCTCCCTATCAAGACAAGTCTAAACTGCTAATGATACAGTAAAGCAAAGCCAAACAAATTATGGTTGCCCTAATTCAAAGAAATAAAGCTATGAATCCTATAATAACTTAATAGTTTCTTCTAATTTGTCTGACCTTCCTCCCTGCCCTCCTTTCTTATTCTTTTCTTTCCCTCTCCTCTCCCTTCTCCTCCTTTCCTTATTTTTGTGATGAGGTCCCATGTATACCAAACTCACTATTTAGCCAAGGATAATTTGAACTCCTAATCCTCCTGCCTCTTCCTCCTGATTGTACTGGGTCATAGGAGTACACCACCACAACCGTGTTGTTATATAATGCTAGGGACTAAACCCAAAGCTGCCAATATGGTAGGCAAATACTGTAACTAAAGGAGCTACATCCTCAGTCTGGGTGTTCTTTCCATTTTGAGTAAAGGGATTGTTTGGAGGGGTGGGGAAGGCAGTGAGTTAAGAATAGGAAGCTTATAAGAATCATCTGACAGGGGTGGGAGGGGAGTGAGGGAAGGGGCTGTATATACTGTATTTGAGAATGCCATTAAGCTACTCCTTTTGCTAGAGCTGAAAATGCTGTGTTTCAAACATATTTCAAACTATTGTAAGATGTAAGTTGTAAAGATGTAAGATGTAAAGATGTTTACAGGTGAATGTAAACTTGGTGCTTTGCTTACAAAAAGCCATCTACCGGGACCCAAGATGGCCAAAAATTACAAATTACACACTAATGGAATTCCTCATAAATTAATAAAAAAAAATTTAAGTGCTCACTGGTTTCATTTCACTTTGATTTCAACTTCTGACTTAAGAATCAAGAATTAGGGCTGGAAATGGCTTACTGGTTAAGGCACTTGCCTGCAAAGCCAAAGGACCAGATTTGATTCCCCAGGACCCATGTAAGCCAGATGCATAAAGCGGTGCCTCATGCATCTGGAGTTCATTTTGCAGTGGGAGGAGGTCCTGGTGCAGCCATTCTCCCTATCTACCTGCCTCTTTCCCTTTCTTTGTCAAATAAAATGATTTTTTAAGATCAAGAATTAATGGAGCTATATGACCACAAAGCAGAAGTGCGATAGCACAGTGTGGAAAGGATATTTCAAACATTTAGGAATAATCTATTTCACAAGTCTTTATAAAATTTCAAAATCACCTCACAAGGAGCTGTTTTCAATAGAGTTGTTAGACTGATGAATACTGACAGGTTACTACTGACAGCAGGCAAGGGTCTAGAGACTAAAATAAGAATGCCCAGAGAAAGCATGGGAAGTAGAAGACAATATTTCAAAGTGAAACTTTAGTGACAATGCTGGTATTAAACCCTGGAAATTAAAGAGTTTTCACATTGTGCCTATGTACATGCTGGGCTAATATTCAAAACTTGGTTAATTCTAGTTAGTGCAAACCTTTCCTTTAGGTTCAATGACCTGGAAATAAAATTGTAATACAGCAGTCTTAATGAACTCCATTGAAGCTTAAAGATTCCATAAGGAGAACAAGGCACATCACCCTTTGCTGATGGTCAGGTTCAGTTTTGTTAGGCAATCTTCATCAACCAACAAAGTAACTGCTGGGGCTTGTGCCATACCATGGCTACCTCCACATATGACCATAAGACAGCAAACATGAACCACACCCATGTCACACCTCAAAACAGTAAGTATGTACTCTGTTTCTTAAAATAGCCAAACTAGAAACATCAGGTCCTATATTTACTGGTCCTGTATGTTGTGATTTTGGTCTCCATGGATCCTGAAGAAGCTGAATCAGAGAGCTCAGATCTCAGGAGTGAGCAACATGTGCAAATTTTGGTCACTCCATCAATACCAACGGCTTGAATTTAGCTGGGTCCAGAGCCAAGCACATACATACCTCCTCTTGCCAAGAAAATGGGCCATTTCTGCCTCTGGCCAGGGGAGAAAAGTTGACAAAGAAACCCAATTGTTATCCTGTTTTCTTAGTGCAATAAAAATCTAAATCTGCCCTGTGCTCTCACAGCAGAAGAATCTTACACAGAACCCCAAGAATCCTCCCAATGGTACCTAAGTCAAAATGCCAGGACTACAAAGACGGGTAAGTAGAGATCTGGGTAAGGGGAAGAGGGATTAGTGTAAGTGAGCAGAGAACTGGTAAATTTGACGACTGGTACTTGTGATGTTTTAGATGCAAAATGTCCCCATGGCCTCAGGTGTTTGGATCCTTAATCCCTCGGTTGGTGGCACTGTTTGGGAAGGTGGAGCAACCTTTAGGAGAGTACCTTGCTAAAGGAGTATGTCACTGGAGATGGGTGCTGAGGTGTTACAGTCCAGCCCCACTTGGTACCCTGCACTTTCTGCTTCCTCCCTGCCGATGTGAAGATGTGGCTCCACCTGCTTGTTCCTGCCATGTTGTCCCACCAGATAAAATTTCTCCTTGAAACTGTAAGCTGAAATTAATTCATTTCTTTCCTAAGCTGCTTCTGGTTGGGTATTTTTTAATTCCAGCAATAAGAAGGTAACTTATTTCAAAGGAACCAATTTTGTATTCCTTTCAGTAGATGGAAAAGAAATGAGAGAGCAGGTCATGCGCACATGTGGATTCACTGGAGAGAGCTCTTAGATTGGTCCACAGCTGTTCTAAGTGGAGACCAGGATAGGTTTTCCACCTTTACCACACACGCACCAAGTGCCCTGTCCCACCTGGACCAAATCCTTAGGTGGCCGGGCAGAAAGAACAGGGTAGAGTTTCTTGTGCTAGGATGTCTGCAATAACACCTCTTTCCTGCCTAGTGTATGCCTCAAATTATCTTCTCCTGTATCCATCCTAAATTTCGTGACTTCAGCTTCTGCCTTGGAGCTCATTTTTAGCTACATTTTTCAGTACCATCGATTTAACTTTCCTGCCACATATCCCCAGCAACACAAAAGTCATACATAATTGTTACAACATAAAGAGGTGGTTCCCCAGCCCACCAATGAAGGGGGAGAGAGAGAGAGAGAGAGAGAGAGAGGAAGCCAGTGTTTCAAAGGGGAAACATACATGAGTTTTCATTCCTTCAGCACTACTATATATGCATGTGCATACACCAAATGAACCTCTGTACACAGGCTGAGATTCTTAATCTTATGTTTCCCCAGGAAAATGGATGGCAAGTTCAAAACATGCTGTGGACAAACTGAAGGTCATAGAGTTGTGAAATAAGTATGGCCCAGAAAAGAACAAGTAATTTGAATTGTTTAAAAATAAACCACTAATGCATCCATTAAATGCTATATGTGTATAGCATTTATTATATTTACTTCTAGATTTTAAAAATATATGTATTGACCTCATGAAAAGTTTTCAATTTGAATATTTTTCTGGTCCCTACCCTACTTTAGTCCCTAAAGAAAAAAACTCAAGATGTTTAATTTTGTTAAGGCTTTCCAAACTTAGCAAGTACTATTAAGAAAGCTAGCCATTATACACTTTCCCTATTTAAAGTTTCAGATTTTTGCCAAAACCTGCCATTGACTAATTCTAAAGTCATATCATAACATATCAAAAACAAAACAAACTTTTGCAGTCAACTGGCTGACTTTCCATGTCCCCTAAGTCCAGGTAGGTCAGAATTCAGAGGAAGCAAACCCCATGCTTAAACAATGCATGTAGCTAACTTAACAAACCCTGTGCCTTGAATATTATTCCAAGAATTCACATTAGCTAAACAGATCTCTGTCAACTGCCCCAGGGAAAAACAAACAAACCTAATACATTCAGCTCAGGGAAGCATTCCTGCAAAGTGCACTCCAGTTCCCCTCAGAAATGGAGTGTGCCACTGAGCATTCTTTAGGGACGGAGGAAGAAGTCAGTGGAAATGTATTCTTACCATTCTCACTGGGCTCTGAGGGCTTGGACACTTCTCTGAACGGGATCATAACTGCGTCTCCAGGCACCCTGGGGCTTTCCACATACTTGGGCTTCCTGACGGGACCTGCAGTGGGAAAGATCTGAGTGTGGCTAATTTTTTCCAGATGCAAATCTGCAGAATGTACAGTGTGTGTCCTTACCCGGACCCAAACACGCCTAAAGGAAAAGTCAGCCCGCCCCTCTTTTGGAGACACACACAGTTAAGCAGACACAGGAATGTCCAGTCCAGTTTGCCAAAGAAGAAAAGGGTGAGCTCAGGCTGGAGAATGTAAACTGACCGAAACCAAAACTGCCCTTTCACCATGAAGTCTCCACAGCTGTCTTTGCTGTGCCTCAGGTAGGTGACTTTGACATGTTCAAACTCTGACAGCTTGTGCAGAAGGCTGTGTGTTTTTTTTTTTTTTTTTTTTAATATACCATTGTCTTCAGACTGGGATAAAGATGGTTTGGTTGCTTGATATCTCCAAAGTCAGGAGGCAAGGATTACAAATAGCCAGCCTGCAGTATCAACACATTAAGCAGCCGTTGAGTGCAGGCATCTTATCGGGCTGATGACGCACATTAACGGCAAGGGGCCCAAGGATAGCTGCTTCCTTGGCAGCTGAAGCAGCTGCCTTCAAAGGGGTGTGGCAGACAGCTGGATTCAGGGACACAAATGATACTCAGTCTTTTTTTTTTTTTTTTTTTTTTTTGTTTTGCGAGGTAGGGTCTCACTCTGGTCCAGGCTGACCTGGAATTAACTATGTAGTCTCAGGGTGGCCTCAAACTCTCGGCGATCCTCCTACCTCTGCCTCCCGAGTGCTGGGATTAAAGGCGTGCGCCACCATGCCCGGCCCTCAGTCTTTTTTTTTTTAATTATTATTTTTTTTATTGACAACTTTTATACTTACATACAAAAAAACCTACCTGATATTTCCCTCCCCTCCCCCATTCCACTTTAGACGTCCAATCTCCATCATATCCCCTCCCTCTCTCCATTAGTGATACTGAGTCATAACTCCCTTTCCTAACCCCCATTAATCAGAGAATCTAGATTTTTTTAAAAAAACTTTTTTAGACAGGTTCTGGTTACGTAGCTCAGTCTGGCCTGGAACTCAAATCCTTCTCCATCAGTCTGCCAAATGCTGAGACTAAAGGCATGTGCCAGGACACCCTGCTGACAATTTTTTCTTCTATGCATATGTGGTATGTGCGTATGAGTATATGGGTGAGCGTGCATGCATGTGCATGTGGGGAGGCCAGACATCACCGTCCCTTTGGCTCTGGCTATCTTCCTCTTTGGGTCTTCACTTTATTTACTGAGGCAAGGTCTCTCACCTGAACCCACAGATCACTGATTCAACTAAGTCTACCTGGCCAGCTTGCCCTGTGAAACCCTGTCTCTGCCTCTTGCATGCTGGGATTACAGGTGAGCCACCATACCTGCCTGGCATTTTCATAGGTGCTGAGGATCCAAACTCAGATCCTCACACTTGAAGGGTAAGCACTTTACCCACTGAGCCCTCTGCCTGAAATTCTTTGTTGTTGTTTTTTGAGATAGGATCTCATCTATCACTCTAACCCGGGCTGACCTGGAATTCACTATGTAGTCTCAGGGTGACCTCGAACTCACAGCAATCCTCTCATCTCTGCCTCCTGAGTACTGGGATTAAAGGCATGTGCCACCATGCCAGGCTTCTGCTTAAAATCCTTAATGAGATTGGGTGGGTCCCTCAGTCACTGCTGCTGGGAATTCAGCCACTTTGGAAATTACTTCAGCAGTGGCTCAAAAGATTCAACAGAGTTTTTGCACATGTTCACAGTGGCATTATTTATATAAGCAAAGGCCCGTGAACTTTTTTTTTATACACAGTGTGGTATAGCCACATGCTGGAATGTTGGGAAATGAGAAGTAAAGAAGCACCAATTCACACTGAAACATGAGACTTGAAAACAGTAGGGCACATGAAGGAATCCTGTCCCAAAAGAGAAAATCCTATAGGATTCTTTTCAAAGGGTGCCTCCAGAATTGGCAAATCTGCAAAACAAAAGGTTTGAATGGTTGTCAGGGCCTTCTGTAAGGTGATGACTAAGAGGAATCTTCTGGGTATAACAAAATGTTCTAAAATTAGATTTTAGCAGTCATTTGTAAAACCTTGTGAACATACTTTTAAAAAATGCTATAGTACTATATATTTTAAGTGAGAGAATCCCATGGTTGATGAACTCTATTTAAATAAAGCAAAATGAAAAGCAGCAGTGCCTTACCTATTCTATCTACTGCATCTGAACATCACATTCCATCTTGGTCCAGAATCATTGGCTTGACCTTGTTACAGTTTAACAGTCACAGAGAGAAATGTTCTACATCAATGAGAGGGTGGGCAGTGCAAAGAGCTCCTGGCAAGCTCCAACTCGTGCCCTTTTGCAGCCAGAGTCACTGCCCTGACCATGCCCCAGGCCCGTCCTCCCGATGAACGAAGTAAAACAGCAAAGTGACCATTCTCCTGCCTCATACACGGTATAGGTCTGTGAGAGTCATTCAAAACGTGGTGCTTATGATGAGAGATGCTGCCATCTAAAGGCTGCCTGCAAAAGCATCTATCTACACAACTAGAAAAACAATACAATTCCCAGCCAGCAAGAATGTCCTGCATCTTAAAATAGGTTATGTTATCAAAGACGTATCATTACAAAGAAGCATGTCCCTTCTAACTTTAGAAAACATGATTTTTAAATGACTAATACAGTATTTTTAAGTAAATAGTTATCTTCATAATTTATTTAACCTTGTCAGAAAGAGTTTTTTTTTTTTTTTTTTTAAGTGTACTGGAATGGCTACAGGTATGGGGAAATATGCTCACATCCAGACTTCATCTAACATATCCATATCCACATAAAAATATGTATCAGAAGGAAAGATAGAGAAAGGCTAAAGAATTTGCCAGTGAAGATAGAAATTAGGAAGAAAGAGCAGGACAGACAGAAACAGAATTAGGATAGATAAGAGAATCTAGGTAGGCATGTGATTGTCATCAACTCCCTATGGCAAAATGGATATGGGCATCTTTTCCTGTTTCATCTGGACTATTACATTGCAAGGACCACAGGTCATCAAAGTCCTTATTACTATTATGTGATTGTTGTGCTCAGTTCCACATTGCTGGGATGAACATCCAAACCAGGCATGGTTTAGAGGAGGAAGGGATTTATTTCAAATCCAGGGGAAGTTCCATCTATGATGGAAGAAATTGGCTACTTTTCATAGATTCAAGCAAACAGAGAGGGAGAAAAAAAAAAACACAGCAAGCACACACACCAACAAGCAACAAGCAGCAGGGACCCAGGCAGAGCTCAAGCTTGTCTGCATGCCTGTGGGATAGAATTCAGATCTGCCCCCAGAGAAACCTTAGGGCTAAACTCCAGAGCCCACCCCTAGTGACACTTCCTCCAGCCAGGCAGCTGGAGACCCCAGTTACAAGTTTTAAAAACCATCTGAGTCTACAGTGATGTTACACAGCTACCACAGCGACAGGCATACTGGTGGCTCCAGACCCAACTGGACTACTCTCCTTTACTGTCCAGAGGACAATTACAACATATCTAGAGATCTACTTCCAGGCTCCAAAATACCTGCCTAGTATGTCCTTCAAAAATACTAACAGCAAGGATTTTCTTGGAATGTGGTCCATTTCACATGGACGTACAATAGTTATTGTGAATGACGGAACAAGGGACTCGGAGGCTTTAGAAGGCATCTGCACCCAGCTGTTTGCCTGTGATGAATCCAGGCCTGATGGAACAGGCCACCAGCTACTTGAGAGGTTGAGGCAAAAGGACAGCAAGTTCCAGACTAGCCTGGTTAAGTAGTAAAGTTGGAAAAGGGGGAGGACAGAAGAGTGGTAGAGCACTTACTTGCCTTACAATGTGAGGTTCTAGTTTCACTGCTAAATTCCCGAGTACCAAAAATAAATAAATAAATAAATAAATAAATAAATAAATAAATAAATAAATAAAATGTTATAGTCCCAATGGGGAGGCAAGCATTAACTGTAAGAAACACTCATCACTGAGGAGTTAGGGTGTGAAGAACAAACTTGGGAGTTGCACAGACCTAGGTTCAATCATTTTCTCTCTCTCTAGGTGTCACCCCTAATTTAGGTCTTAACATGCCCCTGAGATAAAAGGCAAGCAAGTGTGTCTCCTGAAACAGAGAAAATCCATGAGGGCACAGACCAGGCCAATCTTGTTCCAAGGCACAATAAACAATGCCAATATGACATGACATGCAGAATACAACTGAGTGAATGAAATGCGTACCCAGTTGTCACTCAAGGCTAACCTCTGATGTGTGCTAGCTGACTCATTCCTAGTAACTTGGGGAGAAAAGCAAAAGGTTCCCCATTTGTAGGCCAGGAAACCCAGGTTTGGTTAAATTTAACAATTTGCTACAGGTGCATACACAGAAAAATAGGAAGGAATTCCAACCCTGGGCTGTGCAGCTTTGAAGCCCATGGGATAACCCACCATGCAGCATTTATAATACTATGAATTCTGGATTAAGACCTACAAAGACTAGGCCAAGGCACTGGAACCTTCCAACACCTAGTTGTCCCAAACCTCAGCAGTGCACGCAGCAAAGCTTTTCTTTTACTAGCTGAAATGTTATGACTTGAACATAAACAACTGCTCTCCAACACGACCCTTTGATTTAAATTGCTTTTCACCAACACCTGAACCTCAAATGTTGTAAAACAAGATGTATTTATAGCTGTAGATGTTTTATTCTTTCCCCAATTGCTCATTAGAGAATTTGTACACACTTCTTATTAAACAGAGTAGACGAAGACACATTTGCCTCCTTTTCCCTCTGAAATGCCATTAAAGTTGCAGTAAAGAGACGAAAGAAAGCTGTGGAGAAAGGAAGCAATGCAGGCAGGAACAGACATCTGAAAGTGGGAAACGGACCGCCAAGGAGCAGAAGACTGAGCAGAGAAGAAAAGGTGAGGCTGGAGAGGGCCAGCTCAGGCCACAGCACCTTGGAGCCACCAAACCAGTGACAGAATGAACCAAGGTCTCTTCCCAAGCCAGGAGCTTGGCCCTCCGCATAGTGGAGGCTGACTTTATTCTCTGGGAAGGTTGAATTTGAAGATCATGAAGATTCAAGAACTAAACTGCAAAGGCAGAATTAAGAAAAACTCTATATGCACACTGGTGGGCCCATGAGGTCCACATCCCTTGCCCCCTAATCAGCTGTGAGAATACTGACAGCCATGCTTGTACACCAGGGCAAGAAGAGCCCACAGGCTACCTCAGTGGAGAAACTCAGGGAAGGAAAAGATCTATCAAGTATTGTAGCTGGGGACCATCGTTGAAGAAATGGCAAACCCCTGAAAATCACCATGTGCATAGCTTGCTCTTTCACTCACCTTTTATCAGCTTCTTAGCACATGGCACTTATGTGTGAGAAAGGAGCCAAAGTTCCCAAATAGCACTTAGGAAGGAAAGACACTACCCTGCAAGGCAGTGACTGAAGCAGCACCAAAAATGAACCCCAAGGAAGCAGAGACAATAAGAAGGACCCCAGCACACCCCACCAGAGAGGAAAGCACTACTGCACTCAGCACACAGCCTGTGACTGGGACATTCGGAGTCTGGGATGTGTCAGGAGCAAGCAGCAGCTGCAGTGTGAGGACAATGGAGACGATGGCAGTTCTGACCCACTGTCATCACCCAGCACCAGTCTTCCACTGAAACAGCCCCTACTAAAGCACACTGACATCAATCCCTGTGCCATCCACATGAAAAGTTCCTCTAAGTGGGCCACCACACTACTTGTCAACACAGATCAAAACTGAAAACCCACTTCGCTCAAGCCCCTCTCACTCAGGGAAAATTACTTCTTCGCTCCCTTCCCCAGCCAGCTTTTATTCAAAAGGAACAACTCACATCCCCAGGCATAAGCTAAGTCCAAGTGAAATAACCACCCTTACATAAACCAAGCATTCCAAGGTGATCGCTTATGAATTCATGAGAATGGAGGACTGTTGAATTAACTGCCCAGGACTCATGGCATGCCTGCTACTAGTTATGTTTTAAGGCAAAGAGGCTCCAAAACACAAGGCAAGATTGTCGGGTATGAGTGTTCCCATGGCTGACCCCACATTGTCACCTATCAAGCAGCTCTGCTGACTACAAGGTCCATGGTGTCCTGGGGAGGGGATGGTATTGCTACACATTATAGTCTGCAGTAGCAAGGGTGGGATCTATAATGACCATCAGCAACCTCCCCTCCAGTCAGGCTGAAGTGGAGCCTTGTGGTTATGTCTGGAGCTTTATCCAGATTATGAAGGTTAAAATAAATGGTGAGGGTTTTTATTATTATTATTATTTTTTGCTATATTTTTTGTTTGGCTGGCTTTAAAAAAATTTAAATATTTATTTGAAGCTGGGCGTGGTTGTGCATACCTTTAATCCCAGCACTCTAGAGGCAGAGGTAGGAAGATCGCCATGAGTTTGAGGCTACCCTGAGAACACAGAGTGAATTCCAGGTCAGCATGTGTAGAGTAGAGTGAGTCCCTACCTTGAAAAAAAATTATTTGAGAGAGAGAGAGAGAGAGAATGGGCACACTAGGGCCTTTAGCCACTGCAAACTGCAGACGCTTGCATTATCATGTGCATTTGGCTTATGTGGGTACTAGGGAATCAAACCTGGGTCCTTAGACTTGGAAGGCAAGTAACTTAACCACTAAGCCATCTCTCCAGCCCTTTAAAATTTTTTTTTTAAATATTTATTTGAGAGGAAGAGGTGGTGGTGGTGGGGCTTTAAAAAAAAAAAAAAAAAAAAAGAAAGTCTTAATTACATAGCCCATGCTGGCCTAGGACTCACAATGTTGTTTGAGCTGGCCTCAAGTTTGCCATCCTCCTGTCTCCACTTCTCAAGTGTTAGGAGTTCAAGCATATGCCAGATGCTCAGCAAATGAGGCTCTTTATGATCAATCAAGCCCCTTCTTTCTGTACCCCAAAAGGGAATGTAGGGAAGAGAGAAATAAGTGAGATACAGTTTGAGACTGACAAAACAGGAAAAACTGGGAACTAGCAAATGCTGTAACATGCAGGGAATCCTGTGCAACAAAAGCTTGCCTTGCTCCCAGCCAACATTGGTGAACCATGACTCTGGATCCCTGTTCCCCAGCCTAATCCCCCAGCTCTCTACCTTGGGATATGGGGAAGGAAGCTCTCAATGCTATAAAGGGCTCTTAAAACTCAGACAAAAAAAGAAAGTGCTAAAAGGCGGTTAAACAGCCATAAACTTGTAGGCAGGGGTGGCAGGTCCCACAGACAGCTGCTGCCACTTCTTTGTTCATACAGAAGAAGGGCCTCATGTTCTTGCGGAAGGCAGCAGCCAACCTACCCCTAATGGCTCCATTCAGCAGGCTGGAAGACACAGCATTTTCTCTATTCCGCCTTTACTTAAATCTCCAAACATACGGTTCCCAGTGGCCAGCTTTCTTACTCTTTTTGACATTTTAATCACACAGCTATTCTGCTGCTTAGAAACTGCCATATAAGGAGTATTTTTTAAAAGGGGATGGTAGAAATAAACCAAACTGGGCTTTATCTCCAGGCAGTGAAGAGAGAAGGGCATGGGTTACTTTTCACTTCTGAGTGCTTCAGTTAAAAATAATTATATATATAAAAGCAATATTTGGGTTGCAGAACACCTCAGGCTGCCTACTGCATTTAAAGTAATCTTTTATTTTTCATACCATCTATATACTATGAAAAGTAATCTCTCTGGTTTTTCATTGCTTGGGGGGGATTTTTATTTTAGAATTTTGAAGTTTCACAGTAATTTCCTATCAATTTTATCTGGTCTAGGTTTTCACTTTACATTAGGGAATGTATTCAAGATAAGAAAAAGAAAAGGAGATGAGTAAGGACATGTGTGGGTGGGGTGTTTGTCTCTGAAGCAAATGTCACTTAACAGCAAATTTCAAATGGCAAGTTGTGGTCAACTGACAGGTCACAGTCTTGGGTGAATTGATCAACAGATTTTTATCTATGTATTTTGGTTTTCTTTTTGAAACAGAATCACGCTAGGTAGTCTTGGAACTTACTATGAGGACCAGTTTGCACCCCCCCCCCCCAATTACAATGATCCTTCTTCCTCTGTCTCTCTAGTAAGGAATTACAAGCATACACTGCCATACCTGGCTACTCCTGAATTTTTAGAAGAGATATTTTGACAGAGCTTTGAAAATCTGACCTCCCTCAGGTACCCCAAAAGAGAACGTGTGTGGGAGGAGAGTGTTGAGATACACCTTGTGACTGATAAAGAGAAAGGCCCCAGGGCCTAACAAAAGCTGTGGCATTCAGGAAATCTTCTATAACAACAACCAAACGTGCTGATGGGGTCTCTTCTTTGCTGGACTCCAGGTAGGGCTGGAAGAAGGAGGTTACCCACACACAGCCCTAAGGCCACAGCCAGCCTCTTGGGAGGATGCATTCTGATGAAGGCAGAGCCAAACGGGAAATCCACCCAGTCAACAAGCCCTGTCCAGAGGGCAACTGGAGTATAATATGGAGTCAGAGACTTGGAGTTCTCATGAGATGCAGAGGAAGGCTGAAAATAAAAACCCAACCTGCTGCTAAGATGGCTCCTCTATTCCAGGAATGACAAAGATAGCACGAGGCCACAGCCTGAAGCAACTGTGTCCCTTATGCTGGCACAGGGCACCAGGGAAGAAGTGTACCAGAGACCCCTGCAAATAATTTCACCTAGACATACCCAGAGACTTTCAGAAGCACTTTCACAAGGGCCTGGGTGTGTAAGTGCACAGTAACAAGTGTGACTTCATCTGCACGCTGACAGATGAGATTTGGAGACATTAAGACTGCAGTACAGTGCAGAGAACACACAGGTCACCTGCTGATAAATATGATAAATATGCCAGGTCACCTGGCAAATAAAATATGAAAATTACCTAAAACTACTTTCAATGAGCATCCTTTAACTTATTTCAAATACTTCATTTTTAGGAGTCTACAGGGAGGGGTGGTCAGCTTTGTTCATTCATGTGCAGTGCACACAGGGAAAGGTGAAATGTCAGCACACACTTCAATGTGTAAGCAGCTTGTTAACCAGCACCACAATCCTCAAGAAATGTGAGTAGGACTTTCAAGGCCTGGGTTGTCTTTTTAGGTTTTTATTTATTTATTTATTTATTTATTTATTTATTTATTTATTTAAGACAAGCCTGTAGTCCAGGATGGTTGGGAACTTACTATGTAGCCGAGGCTGGTCTAGAACTCACAACAAACCTCCTGCTTCAGCTTCCCAAGTATAGGATTACAGATGAAATGGCTTTTTATGCACTAACGTATGGGAATGCAGTAATTCACTTTACATCTGCCCTATGCTGGGCACATGAGTAAAATCCACAGTCATAACTCAGTTCTCTTAAAGGTCACAGGGGAGTGTGATCTCAGAACACCCCGTCTAAGGAGTGCATCATAAATGTGTGCCAGGTGGCTTTCAAGTGCAGATCCCAGCTGTAGTTAGCTGGCTTTTAATCAAAAGGCCGCACTTACAGGCTGATGCTACAAGCCTGCCATCCAGTTCATGTCACCAACCAGCAGTAGGTTAAGTACCGCACTCCAGGTCAGAATGAGCTTTCACATTAGCAAAATTACTGACTTGTTAGATTTGGTAATAGTATTTTCAATGGTGAAACTCATGGTATTTGTGGTAAGAGGATTGACAAGAAAGGTTACAGAGATGCTCTAGCATTTGTAAGGCCCAGGTTTAAAAGCCCAGCAGGTTCTGAAAAAAGTAGGTCTATAAGTAAAAATGGCACCCAAGGCTGGCAGCCAGTGCTATTACTATTATGTCTCCCATGCAAAATGACAGAAGAGCCTGTATCCTGCTAAGCACCTGAAGATTCCCATCTCTACACAGCACTGAATCAAACAATCTTGGTATTGTGGTGAAGGGATTCTGCACATGGAACTACAAATTGCACTTACTGGGCTGGAGAGATAGCTTAGCATTTAAGGTGCTTGCCTGCAAAGCCTAAGGACTCATGTTTGACTCTCCAAGTCCCACGTAAGACAGATGAACAAAATGACACAAGCATGCAAGGTCACACATGTGCACAAGAGGGTACATGTGTTTGGGGTTTGACTGCAGTGGCTGGAGGCCCTGGCATGCCAATTCTTTCTCTGTCACTCTCACATTAAAAAAAAAAAAGCCAGTCTGTTGGGCTTTCCAGAAGAGAAGAGGAAGAAGAGGAAGAAGAAGAAGAGGAAGAACTGCAGTTACAGATTAGCTGGCCTTCACATTATTCAGGATTATCAGTGTCCCAGTGTAATCCCCTGGATCTTTTAAGCAGAAGTCAGAAGAGGCAGAAGGGAGGATGAATCGGATTCAAATGATGAGGAATTCACGTTTCTGGACTGACACCTTGCTGGCTCTGCAGATGAAGGCCTGGTGCCACAGACAAAGGGCCGTATTAAGTCTATAAAATACTGTCACATGTCACTCTGAATACACAGTGCTATCAGAACACTGAGCCCTGAGAGGGAAAAAACAGAACCTCATTCAGCATATAAAGCAGGCTGTGTGTCTACATAGTGGCAGCTTGTGAACTAATTAGTCTACATGGGCAGAACTCAGCAAAGGAGGGTTGTCTGCATTCATACCTGTACTGAGTTTATCAGAAGAAAAGCTCTAGTCTGCCTCCTCTAACTTTGGTAGCAATTATACTTTCCCATAAATGATCTGATATCTTTAGTTTGTAAGAATTATAGATTGAACATTTCGAACTCAAAAATCTGAAATGAATAATATTCCAAAACATGATTTTTGGCATAGCCATGTCACAAGTGGCAAATTCTACACCTTACCCCATGGACAAGCGCTTTCAAAACACACACACACACACACACACACACACACACAAATACTGTGTAAGATCACTTTCAGGCTATGTTTAAGTAAAACATAAATTAATGTTATATTTAGGCTTGAGTTCTAGTCTCAAGATATTATATAGAAATGTAAATATTCTGAACCTCAAAACATCTCTAGTCCCAAGCATTTTGGATTAAGTAAATTCAACTAAAATTAACCATTAACAAATAAATGGATAACCATCAACTTTGATTTTGTGGTGGCCCTGGAAGAAATTGCTGCACTTTTCCAGGAGGGATGATTTCTGGGTTTCTTTAAGGGACTAGGAAAATAGCCAGTGAGAAGAAGGGCTCTGCTTCTCTACCAAGCAGGAAACAAGGCTGCACTGCATGAAGTGACTGACTCCCCCCCACACATACACACACACAAGAGAAGGCAGATCCTTGAGCAATTACTTTCTTACCCTGCAGTTTCAGAGTGGCCATGGTCCCAGTGCGGTCCCTGGGTCTCAGAGGCTCCTGAAGCTTTTTTAACATGCACCTTCTCAACCCCACCCTACAACAGAATGATTCTGGGGTTCCCCCAACTTTGAATAAGACAGGTTTAGCCTGACTAGAGTAGCTAGAGGAGACCTTGTCCACTCATTGAGGAAGCTTACAATCGAGTGTATAGACAGACAGGTATGGCACAGTGCTGTCACTGGGAGAACAGTAACAAGAGAAAAGGGCAGCCTCTGAGCTGTGCCTGAGGACGAGGTGGGGTGACATCACAGGAGAGGTTTGGGACGTGGGAGATGGTGTCTTTCTATTCCTAAACAGAACACCGACAGCTGGAGCAAAAGAACCTTTCCTTTTTCTGCATAGTCCTTGCATGGTGCTACACTGTCAGGATACAGATATTTGTTTCCAACAAGAAAAATGTTTTTGCCTGCTTTTTAAAAGATATTTTATTTGGGCTGGAGGGATGACTTAGCAGTTAAGGTGTTTGCCTGCAAAGCCAAAGGACCCAGGTTTGATTCCCCCAGGACTCATGTAAGCCAGATGCATAGTTGGCACATGCACCTGGAGTTCATTTGCAGTGGATGAAGGCCCTGCATACCCACTCTCTCTGTCTCTCTCCCTCTGTCTCAAGTAAATAAATAAAAGTCAAAAAATAAAATAAATATTGTATCTACCTATCTATTTATATGAGAGAGAGAGAGAGAGAGAGAGAGAGAGAGAGAGAGAGAGAGAATGGCCCTCCAGCCACTGCAAATGAACTCCAGACATGTACTACTTTGTGCATCTGGCTTTATGTGGGTACTAGGTAACTGAACTAGGGTCCTTAGGCTTTCCAGGCAAATGCCTTAACCAATGGGCCATCTCTCCAGCCCTTTGCCTGCTTTCTGAATGAATTTTACTTACTTGATATTGTATCAGTCAATGTCTTACTGCTGGTTCATTTTAATCAGGTTAAGAGAGGAAGACAGTTAACAGTTCCAGGTTACAGTTCACCATGGCAGGGGAGGCATGGCAACAGGAGTTTGGGGCAGCTGGTCATAGTCAGCACAGTGAAGAAGCAGAGAGGGATGAATGCTGCTATATAGCCAGCTCTCACCTTTCTGTACAGTGCAGGACCCCAGCCCATGGAATGGTGCTGCCACAGTTAAAGTGAATCTTCCCACCTGAATTAATCAAGATCATCCCTCACAGACATGCACAGAGGCTAACCTCATCTACATAATCCCTCACGGGTGATTCTAGGCTCGATCATGTTGACAATCAGTATAAATCATCACAGCTATAAACTAATGTGAGTTCTGGGAAATTTTTAAATTTACAAGTATTTTCTCAAATATTCATTTAGTACAATGGCTAGTACAGAACTCTATTCTAATCTCATTACCTCTGTCAGAACAGGAAATTTAGGGTAAAGGAAAAGGTAGGAGAAGAGCATGTGTCCCCGACCAGTCAAAGGCTCCCACCTATGGGAAGGTGTTCCATGGCCCCTCCCAACCATGCAGGGGAGGGTAAGAGCAGAATGTCATCTCACTCATCAGCTTGCTCTTGCTCCAAAGTGGTCAGGTAAGGATGATCCCATCTTTCCTGGGCAGATTTCTGATGAACACGATTCATTTCTTACAATATACAGGAGCCCTCATGTCACAGAGAAAGTGACCATATGAGAGAAATACATGAAGCATTCTTCATCCTCACGGTCACATGCATAGGTGGTCATTTGGTCACACCCACCCAAAGCTATTTCTCTATCTCTCCTTAGGGTTCTGATATCAAAAATAGGAAAGATGGGTGTACACTGCACGTGCAGCAAGGCAGCAAGAAGCATGGAGATAAACCACCCTTCACACATTAGCATGCAGGCCCAGGTGAAAGCACAAAAGAAGTGATGAGATGAGCCACAGTGCTGCTTCCAGGGCGAGCCTGACAATGAGCGCCAGGATGATGGAGACAGACACTAAGGATACTCAACACCTACCAATGCAGAAATCCAGAAGCTGCTGGGAGCACAACACTGAAGTAGACTTAAAACACACCCACCACGGCTCAGGAAGGGGGCGGGCAGAAAGATTTTAAGAGCCACAGAGTGGAAGGAAATGTCCAGGGGCATTCCCTCCCCCTTATAATGATGGACCGGACCGATACTCTCACATCTCATAACCCACAACCCCAGGGGGAATAACCAGGAGGGCCTTCAGTGGAAATGGGGGCCGGAAGGAGGGAAATAATGATACTAGCACATGATGTGCCTATACAAAGTTTCTACTTAATAAAAAAAGAAACAGTAAAGAGCCAGAGAGGTGCAGAATCCAACCACTTCTACAGAGGAATGTCTACTAAGAATTGTTCCTGTGGAAAGGATTTACGGGGTTAATGAGATTAGGTCAAAAGATAACTCTAGGTGTTACTTACAACCTGACTAGGTTGCACTGAGACCATCAAAAGGGTTCAACCTTTTAGAGTGGCTACAATGTTTAAACAAAACAGCTGGTGAAGATGCAAAATCCTGGGGACTCTCATAAGGTTGGCAAGACTACAAAGTGGTATGACCACTCTGGAAAATAACTAGCATTTTCATAGAAAGTTAGATATATTGCATGACCCTGCCAATTCCATTTTTAGGTACTGACATAGGAGCAAAGAAAATATATGCCTATATAAACACTTGTGTTTACATATTTATTGCAATTTTACTTATAGTCACTCAACTGAAAACTTCCCAAATATCTTTCAACTGGTAAATGGATCAAATGTGGCATATACATGCAATGATCTACCACCCTCAATGAAAGTAAAGAATTACTGGTGTTCGTTATAGCATACTTGGCTAAGAAGAAGCCAGATTCAAAATGTAATATGTAATATGTATGACATTTAGTTTTATAAAGGAAAAAAATTATAAGTTTGGAGAAATACCAAGGGTTGCCAGGGATTAGGAGGAGGGTTAAGCACAATGAAGCATGAAGGAATATTTTGGGGTGAAGGATTTGGTCTCTTATCTTGATTGTGGTAGCATTCACACAAAGATATGCATTTGTTAGTACAATGACTATGTTCTGATAACTAAAAACATCTAATGCCAGCCATAGCATAGCAAGTATGCACCTACAATCCCAGTACTGGGGAAGCAGAGAGAGGAAGACCCCTGAAGCTTGCTAGCCTGCTAGTCTAGCCTAATTGGTGAGTTCCAAGCCAATGACTCTGATTCAAAAAGAGGTGTATGGTGTTCTTGAGGTTAACACCCAAGGCTGTCCCCTGGCCTCCACACACATATGAATACACATGCATGAATACCATACACCTACCCATACAAAGAATTTTTAATTTATTTTTTTTTTAATTGGAAAGTGGTTTGGGACTCAGGATATCCATGTATGCAGTGGAGCCTCCAAATATGGGGCAGGCGCCTCTGAGAAGCAATGATGCTAGAGGCCAGGCCCAGAACCTCATCTCCTTTCACTACAGTGAGAGTCTTGATTCTTTACTTACTATGCTAAACCATGTGAATACTTGGAAAGAGACAGAGATGACAGGGGGCTTTTAGCAGAGGTAGGTGTTACACATGCTGTAGCAGACAGCCTCACATTGCTGGGATGAACTTCCAAACCAGGCAGTTATGGGAGGAAGGAAGTTAATTTGAAGGTTACAAATCCAGGAGAAGTTCCATAATGGCAGAAGAAGTTGGCCTTCTTTTCACAGGACCAAACAGAGAGAGCAAAAAGTTACCACCAGCAGCACATACAAGCACATTTCAGGAACTTCAGGCAGAGCTCTAGCTCTTTGCATATCTATAGACTAGAATCCACCCCCACACCTTAGGGCTGGACCCTAGGATCTGCCTACAGTGGCACCTCCTCCAGTCAGGCAGCTGGAGATCTAAAGCTTTACTAAAACTGAATTGACTGGGGGACATTCAAACCATCACACATGCATACTCCCAGGACTACCTTTCTGCAGGGATATATTCTCTTGACTGACTTTCTATTGCACATCTAACTAACTGAACTAGGTAAATTGCTACACACACACACACACACACAAACACACACACACACACACTATGGACAGGAAAATATATATATATATATCCTCTCCATACCAATACAAATGACTTTTATAGTGCTGGGGATGGAACCCAGGGTCTCCTGCACATTCCAGGCAAATGCTCCACAAATTAGCTTTTTCATTACAGTTGTTCTGGGACAGGTCTTGATATGCTGCCTAGGCTGGCCCTGAATTCACAATCCTCCTGCCTCTGCTTCTTCTCTTCTCTTCTCACCTCCTCTTTTCTCCTTTGGCAGGAAATGTAGAAATGTAAATTACTGAGCAAACTTGTTGTTAAACTATTGCGTGAGCGTGTGTTAGAAGAGTAAGATATAATGATAATAGTCCCCAAGTATGCACATGCCTACCTACCCCTGGGATCTGTATCCACTTGGTTTGGGAAGAGGATCAGTGATCAGAGGAGGGTCTTGAGCTAAAGGAACCCTATGTTAGCCAGACAGGCCACAAATGCTGTCCCATATCCTTCTTGTAGGAGAAAGGAGGGCAGCCAGACCATCACACACAGAAAAGGTGATGGAGGGGCAGGAGAAATGCCTTAGAGGTTAAGACACTTGTCTATGAAACCTAAGAACCCAGGTTCCATTACCCAGGACCCATGTAAGCCAGATTCATAAGGTGGTGATTACTTCTGCAGTTCATTTGCAGGGACTGGAGGCCCTGGCACATCCATTCTCCCTCTCCCCTAATCTCTCTCACTCTCTTTTTCTCTCAAATAAAGAAAAAATTTTTTTAAAAAGAAAAGGTGATGGAGAGAAAGTGGAGAGATGCAGCCATCACCCACATCTGTGTGACTATCCTGTACTTGAAGCCAAACTCAATGCACCACACAAATATTTGGCCCTAACCGTACCTTTCCTGGGTCAACCTATCTTATTTGTGGTTCTGCAACCTAAGCAAGGTTTAAAACCAAATGAATAGGACCGGAGAGATGGCTTAGTGGTTAAGGTGCTTCCCTGCAAAGTCCAAGGACCCAGATTCGATTCCCAGTACCCCCCCATAAAGCCAGATGGACAAAGTGGCACTTGTGTCTAGAGTTCATTTGCAGAGGCTGGAGGCCTGGCATGCCCATTCTGTTTCTCCCTCTCTCTCTCTCTCTCATAAATTAAATTGATTAAATAATTTTAAAAACTGAATGAATAGTTAAAATAAACCAAATTCAAAGTATTGACATATTGCGTTACATTTAGAGACAGGCTTTATTATGACTGACAGAAACAGAGAATATATCTAATAGAGAGTTGTTAGTCTTTTTAAAATGTAATATAAGAGCCGGGCGTGGTGGTGCACGCCTTTAATCCCAGCACTCGGGAGGCAGAGGTAGGAGGATCACCAAGAGTTCAAGGCCACCCTGAGACTACATAGTTAATTCCAGGTCAGCCTGGACTTGCAAAATAAATAAATAAATAAATAAATAAAATAAAATGCAAAATAAATAAATAAATAAATAAAATAAAATAAAATGTAATATATTGGCCAGGCATGGTGGCTCATGCTTTTAATCCCAGCACTCAGGAGGCAGAGATAGGAGGATCACTTTGGGTTCAAGGCCACCATGAAACTATATAGTGAATTCCAATTCAACCTGGACTAGAGTGAAACCCTATCTATAAAAACAAAAAACAAGCAAACAAAAAAAAGCGGTATAAGTGGAATAGCTAAATAGTCTATGATTCCTACCTGAACTATGTGATTTTCAGCCTGAAATTAAATTCATAATAATACGATTTTAAATTAATATATAAATGCAAGACTTATAAACTGAATTTAAAGGCTTATGGAAACTCATGTTTAAACTTTTTTGAATTTCATATTTTTGACAATTTCATATATATAGACATTGTACTTTAATCCTATTCACTTCCATTATCCTCTCTTGTCCCCTTTCCCCTCCTTCTGAAACCCATCTTCTCTAGTCCCTTTCTACTTTCAAGATGCTTGTTTTCAATGTATGGGATGCAATGAGTTTAATTAGCGCTGCTTACCAGAGCATTGGGGGTTACTTATTAGAGCACTGGCAACTTCCCAGTGGCTACACAACTGAAGAAGATGCCTCCCCTTCTCCTAGCAACCATTAATTGCCAATAACTCCTCAGGGTGGGGTGGGGGCCTCATGAGCCCTTCCCGTGTTTTAAAGTTTTAACTAGAATAAACTGCAAAATCTCTTCTACTTGCATACCAATGTGCATGGCAACATGAATCACAATAGCTAAGTGACAGAACCAATGTAGGTGTCTAACAATAGATGTTTGGATAAGGAAAACAATGGTACATGTGTACACACACACACACACGGAAAATCATTCAGCCATAAAGAATAAAGTTTTGTCATTTCTGGGAAAATGATACAAGTGGAGATGGTCATATTAAGTGAACTAACCTAGTTTCAGAAAGAAAAATATCATGCTTTCTCTCACTTGTGGTTCCTAGACTTTATATAGTCACATAAAAGCATGCACTATATCTTACTGGATGTAGAAATGAAACCAGTGCAACAAAGGGAACTAACAGGAAGGGGAGAAGTAAGGGAGGACAGTGAGGAACAAGGCAGGGGGTGTGCTCAACATACAATGTACACCTGCATGCAAATTTTAAATGAGAAAAAGTGTACATATAACATGCTATATTTTGAGTAAAAATAAAAGACAAAATAATTATATTTACTTATGTGTTTATATATACACACACAAGGAGGATCTCTGGAAGGATGCATTACAAATGATTAAAGAAGGTCACCAGTGAGAGGTGGAGGTGGAGGACAGATGGGAAAGTGTCAGGGGTTAGTAAACAAACAAAATGACTTGCAGTCATTACCTATTTTTGTAAATAAAGTTTTACTGGAACATTAAAAAAGTTATTTTCTGTTTGTTTCTCTTGTCTCAATGCAACAATAAGGTGAGAGGAAATAGTATTAGAGATGGAAGGACAGAAATGAAGACATAAAATAGTCATGTGTAACAGAACACTACAAACACTTAGCACAACTACTAGGCAACTCACTGAAGTTTGCATAATTTGTTGAAATTTCTCACATACTTCAAAACAAAAGCACCTGGGTCCAGGAAGATGGCTCCATGAATATAGTGCTTGCTTGCTACAAAAGTGTGAGGACCAGAGTTTGCATCCCCAATACCCATGTAAATGCACGGTGGGCTTAGTGGCTGATGGTAACCCCAGCCCTCAGGAGACAGAGACAGGATCCCTGGGGCAAGCAAGCTAGTAGGACTAGCTGAATCAGTGGGCTCTGCGAACAAATGAGACCCTACCTCAGAAACGAAAGAAGACAGTGATTGAGGAAGACACCAGCGTCAACCTCTGGTCTCCACATGCACTTCACCTGCACTCATAAGCATACGAACACACATACATACACACATGCACATCACATACAAAAGCACGTGCTCTGTACTGTATAATCTATTCTTTGCCCAAACATTCTCTTCAAACATTTTTCTTCTGAGTTCTTGTTCCATAACCGCAAAGCACTATCATGTGAATATGAATGAACATGGGTTCATATTCAATTTCCAATGAGACAATCAGTAAAGAAATGCAAGGTTCAGAGTCCATGTCCCCCCTTTCTAGGATATATTCAGAATTTCTTTTGGTAGTCTCATAACTCAAAAAATAATTTGATAAATATCATCACCTGTATATAAAATGCTGCTCTCAGAAATCTAAAGTTATACTTAAAATGCTCTTTCCACCAGGAAAGTCAATACTCCCTTCAAAACATCAGTGGAAGGAGAGGGAGAGACCACAGGATGAGGGATTCCCTTCCTCCAAGCTCACTGAAAACTCTGCTTGTCCCACAGTTTCTATGAGGTGGCAAAGCTAACACCATGTATCACTGCTCATGGCTGTGTCACCACCCGCAGGAGACTTGCTCCTGTGTGTCTCTGGTGTCTGCACTCCAGCCTAAGCTGCTATCTGTGAAGTAGGACCTTATTGGGCATTGTCAAAGCATTGCTGTGTCAAACTACACATGGGTGGCCCCAGTAATTGCCAACCACCCACACTGGCCATGCCCAAGATAGAAAGCCAAGTGCAGGTCTGATTTGTGAACGTGCGGCAAATGCACCGCTCTGACCTCCATGGTGAGCTCACACTGGAAAGCGCATGCTTTCTGTCATCTACAACACCTCCTGCAGACAAGGAACACGCAGAGTGATGATCCAGGCTTAGTCCTATCTCGTAAGTGTCTGGACAGGACACACTGCTCACAGATGCCATAGGTGAGCCAGGACATCACTGAGAGGACCCAGACCACGTGTCAGGACCATAGCTCACCCCTTCACAGCATGCCTGCTGCCATTGCCTGCAGGGACCCAGACCCCTGTGACCTCTCAGCAATGGCTTTGAGTTCTCTTGTGTTCTGGGTTCAGGATTTTCACATTGAATACACCAGGTTGCAGTCAGGTTTGTATTGCTGGCAGAAAACATCCACTCAAGAGCAGCTTGTGAGTAAAAGGGGTTTATTTTGGCTTACAGACTTGAGGAGAAGAAGCTCCATGATGGCAGGGAAAACATGGCATGAGCAGGGGGTGGACATCATCTCCTGGCCAACATCAGGTGGACAACAGGAACAGGAGAGTGTGCCAAACATTGGCAAGGGGAAACTGGCTATAATACCCATAATACCACCCCCAACAATACACTGCCTCCAGGAGGCGTTAATTCCCAAATCTTCATCAGCTGGGAATCTAGCTTTCAGAACACCTAAGTTTAGGGGGCACGACTGAATCAACCCACCACATAACACATTCCAGATTCCTGTAGAACTTTATTGGTGAATACAACTACAATTTCATGTTATCTTACCCCAACAGCTGACAAATGTTGAGAATTCCTGATTGCATACTGATTTATTACAAAGAGTGGCAGCTTTTTAATTTCCTTTTCTTTTAAGACTGTAACTGAACTCTGGTTTCACAACTGATTCACAGCTGCCCACGTCAACGACACAGCCTCATTAAATTATCTGGCCAAAGCCGTATCAGTGCCGCTACTGAAGACAAACCTGTGATGTCAACAGATCAAGACACAGAGAGCAGCGAATCCCACCTGCCCCTCATTCCCACACCCCACAGTGGCCTGAGCAGACTCCCTGGCTCCCATCCACAGTCTCAAATATCCCAGGCATTAGTGCAAAAACATCTGAAAACATCTGGGGCTAAAGAATGAAATTTTAACTCTTTTATCTGCCTATTCCAAAGAAAACTACCTCCATCAGTCCAGTGTTTTGATCTGTTCTGCTCACACACTTCACTTCTGAAATAATTTTGAGTTGGGGGCTGAAGAACTTACCTAAAGCTGTGTATTAATAGTTAATATGCAAAGAAAGAAAACCCTCCCAAACTCAAATAGCTATTGCATCTTTAAAGCATTTACTTTTATCTAAACTTGGTCAGATAAAATAACAAAATAAGAAGTAGCCCCTCCATAACCAAATATTTTTTTTTTTTTTTTTTTTTTGTACTTTTAAAGAGTAGTTTAGCTAGAACAGTAGCAGAGTCGGGACAGAAATTGTTCCTGGACTACAATGTTGACTCAGCATCTACCACATGGTGGCGCTGCTTCAATGCTTATTTCAGGCAAAAATCTAAAAACCCAACCTTGCTTGAGAAGTTTCTTCACCATCCAGGTAACAAGGACTGCATACCTTGAGTGTGGCGTCCAGAACTGCGCTTCTTTAAGGGGTGAGGAAACGCATCTACAGTTAAGTTCGTTTTGCTCAAGGTCACATGAAGAACAGACGATGGCAGCAGTGCAGAGCTGGAAGTCTGTCTTCTGAGTCATCTGCACCTTCTGAGAATGACCACATCTAACTAAGTCCACTGCTCGGGGTGGCAAAGTGAAGTGAAGTGGGAATAACCCAGGTTTGTGGTCAGAGGAAAATTTAAATCCCAACCTGTCATTAGCTTTCTGTGTAAATTACGTAAGCTTGTAGGGCTCTCTGCCTACTGTAGATGGGGTTGATACTATATCTGGGGATTGAAAATGTTTATAATGTGTCTAGCACATGGTACATACTGAATAAATGTTAAGTTTCCACTCCTCGGAAATAGAAGTCATGGCAAATTATGGCCTAAGGGTTAAATCAGACCACTGAGTAGTTTCATAAATAAAATGCAGGGGGTCACAGCCATCATTCATTTACATATTATCCATGGCTACTTTGTGCAACAGTGGCAGAATTAAATAGTTGTAATGGAAAACATATGGCCCTTAAAGCCGAATGTAGTTTGCTCTGGCCTGTGACAGAGAAAGCTGGCCTACTCTGGTCAACTATCATATTTCCAGAAGGTAACAGACACTTCTCTTTCCTTACTGTACTTGACCTTCACGATATGGCATGTCCTGAAATCCTTCCTCCTTCCTGAAGCTAGTGATCTGAGCTTAGGCTCTGTGCTTACAACTCCTTGGAACTCTGTGCAAACAAGTATGCATGGAACACCCAAAGTTCCAGATACACAAAGGCAAGCTAGCCCACAGCGCAATGAATCACATGGGAACTTACACCTGGGTTCCCACAGACACAACATCACTTGGACCTTAGGACCAACCAGTGTCAGAGCCTTACAGTTCTAAAACAAATATGGGAATATTGCCCACCTTGGAAGTATCACCATGTACATGTAAAGCTGCAAGGCACAACTAAATTTCTTTTGAATCTAAACCCATCTAGAATTCCAAGCTGAAGCCCTACAACCTTCCCAACTGGTATGCAAAGGATGAGTTAAAGATCTGCAGGCATAGGTTCCCAAAACTCTAGACTGTTGGGGCAGTGCCTCAGTGGACAGCTCATTTATCCCAACTGTTGACACATATTTCTTCTGTGTACATGATAAAAAGGTCTTGCCCAGAGTCATTTGGCATTTTTCTTCCTTCCTCAATCTTCATGTACAAATATATCACCGCAACATGTATTTTTCCCAGTGCTTTCTCAAACCAGTCCCCCCCTCACTGCATTGAATGTCTCTGAAATGAGTTAAGTCACCAAACTTCATCTGAATCACTATAAGAGTCTTAGCGAGTCTCAACTCCAAGATGCCAAGTAGGAAACAGCTCCTATTCCCCAAAACCTCTTTGATCTTTCTGGTTAAAAAAAAAAAAAAAAAAAAAAAAAAAAAAAAAAAGGACATCACTGCCAAAAAATTCTAAATCCTTTCTGGCTCCATGATCTGTTTCCAGCTGTGTGTCCATCTTCCTCTCTTATTATGCCATGTAAGCTCCAGCCACCAAGGCCTGCTGACTCACATTTCCACATGCGCAGTGTTTGTCAGCAGGTTGTTCCTTCCCTATGGGGTCAATCTTTTTACCTAACTAGGCCCCTGGAGCTCCTATATACCTTAAAGCTCAGGCATTTAATTATCCAGCATCATACATAGGGAACATTCCTGGCTTCCACTGCAAGATTCTTGTTCTTTTCCACAAGGTCATAACCCTGTAGATATTTCTGTGTTTTCACCATCAATCTTACTAAACTGGGTGGTCCCTGGAGCTTAGGGCCAAGTAATTATTTCCCTTTATATCCACCTCAACCTTAGCCCCAAGCCCAAGACACAGCCCACTCATATCATTTCTCCCATATAAAATAAATGTTTGTGGAACCTCATGAAGTCACTCAGTAAAAAAGAAAAAAAAAAAAACAACTATGCAACTGAGAGTGCCTCTCAGACCATTTGGAAAAATAAACATCTCCACCAAACATTCACCTTAACCTCCACATTGTCCTCTTATGATGAAAGGGGCATGGAACAGTCTTGCCATCAAGTCCAGGAAAGCTGAGTAGAAAGGACTCTTCTGAACATGCCCACACAAATTAAGAATTTCCAGGGTGAAAGGAAGGAAGAGGAAAGTTAACCATGAAAGTTACCAAAGGTTTTCATGAAAGCACAAGTAACAGTGATTCTCTTAAGCATTCCACTAGAACTTTCTTTCTCATTTAAGGGCAAATATGTGGGACTAAAAAGGTCTTTATTATTTTCCACCTATCATTGAGAATTGTGGGCCAATTGTGCTAAAATGTCAAGATGGCTCACACATTTCAAGACAGGGATCAGATCCCCTGTCTCCTGTTCAAAAGGACATGTTACTCAAAAGATACCATAAACTGGAAGAAAAAGAAAGTGTATAATAAAACTTTGAATGAAGAGTTATTAGTCCTGTCTGATGGATCTACTTCCTTGAGGTAGCCCACTCATATCATTTCTCACAGAGATCTCCCAAGGCTCATGTGGCAGAGCCCTCCCTTTACAGTCTCACCTCAGGGTCACACTAAAAGGTTGTCCTAACCACCCCCCACCCCATATACACACACAGTTTTCCTGTGACTAGCCTCTCAGGCTCCTCCCAAGCTGGTTACTTGTATTGTCACTTCTCTTTCTCACTGTCAATAAAAGGTGCCATAGGACCAAGAACAAATAAGCACAAGGCATTTGGCCGGGAATGACACGTACCACAAGAAATGAAAACCAATTAAATAATTGTCAAGTTATGGATGGGTCAGCTCATCCACAAAGCTATGACCATATCCAAATATGAACAACTTAGTTAGATCTCTCTCATCAACATTTACAAACCTAAACCCAAATAGGAGCAATTACATTTTAAAAGTTCCCTCGTTTCAACAATGGTCCCTTTTCTGTTCTCCAGGTCAGAGAAATAAAGTCAGAAGATGGAGAGATGTAAGAGGTCAAAAAAAGCACAGGGGTAGGGTGGGGGGGAGTTAGGGGTGGTGTTATGAGCAGTTCAGCGTGACTAAGCAGCTTTTCTATGGAATATTCTAACAGTCAGGCATTTTACAAACAGCCCCCATAGTCCTCTCAGAGACCTGTAATGTACATGATTGATTTATATTTCCACATGAGGAAACCGAGGGTCAGAGAAGTCAGTCCAGTAACTTGAAAAGACACAGCAGTACAAGGACTTGGGACTTAAACTGAGGTCTGTTTTCCCAGCACCAAAAAGTCTAGGTATAAGTTTTCCATTAAAGCAGTACAAAAAAAAGGAAGAGGATACATGAGTTCTTGTTCATCTAATGCAGATGAGATCTACTTAAGTTTCACAACTACCTTTAAAAAACTATTTATTCCAAAAATCTCTGCATGTATATTATTTAAATGTTAATGTATACACATAAGTGCATATATATATATGCATATATATATATTCACTCAAATCTCAGACTACATGCATCTGGCTCTAATAAAAACCATATCTCAGGAAAAAATGTAAAATGTTTTCCATAAAGAAAATCCCTATTGTATTTTTACTAAAGAGCTTAAAGTTGGCAGTTATTTTCTGACTGACACAAGAGAAATTTCTTAGTATACAAACTATTTTCTTGTGATAACTGAAAATCCTCAATATAACAAGTGTTATATCTACAGTCCTTTTGAAACATTACATTGCCCAGTATAACAGTGGTCCCAGGACTTGTACCCATCTGTTAATGGTGAAGGTATAACTGGGGCACAATGACCTCACTGCACCTTCTCCACAGGAGGAGGACATATGGCCAGCTATGGTAGTCCCATTTGCTGCCCCTCTGCCAGTTTCTGCCTCCACTGCCCCGACAGGACAGGATTTTGCTGTACATGGTACATATTTCTGTTACAATGTAGTCCTAAGTCAACACTATCAACTCATCTGGTATGCATCCAATAATCAACAATCTGTTCAATGGCATAAAAACAACGGCTGTGTCATCCAGAGACAGCATGTCTACGTGTGGCTTTTATGAGCACTGTAAGGGATGTTTACAGGTTAGCTGATACAAAGGCTTCCACCTAACGTACTGACCATGCCTGCCTAAGGAACCATGCTGATTTTCATGCGCACTTGATTTCAACTGGAGGTGTCTCCCAAAGCTTGCGAGTGAATCTGGCCCACTTTGTGGCATGTAGTCTCCATGAGCTTCTTGAAAGCTGGTCTCTCATTTCCATAGAGAACACACAGAAGCATCACAAATTAACAAGGCAGGGTACCATCAGGCTACTTTCTGTTCCTGCTACATTTCTCTGTTCTGCCAAGACCCATGGCTTTCTTACATCTTTTCACTCCCATCTCCAGTTCTGAAAGATACCTTCCATCATGGGTCAATTACACATACATAACATTTTATTCACTTCATACAAAATCATGCACAAACCAAGAGTAGATGACAGCCCAAGTGGCTGGTGGCAGAGCTGGAAATGGAGCCCGCTGTGGTGCGCTGCTTTCATGTTCTATTCATGGGGAACAAAGCCTTGTGGGGTGGGGGTGGGGGGGAGAGCTTCACATCAATGTGACACATGCTTACCAGAAAACACAGATCTCAGGACGGAACCCCATGGAGGGCAGCTGGCTGAGGATGAAGAATCTGAGAGACCAATCCTGTGGAAACCCACTGGTGGCCACTAAGTCAGAGGAAGGATGATGAAGATGGTCCCCAAGGCAGATGGTTCTAGGGAAACTGTAACCACCACGGCCCAGCACTCACCGTCTCCAGTTAGCTTAAATTCTGCTTATCCTATGTTATAGTCATTCCAGGTTGCTATGTCAAAAATACCACACACTGGGTGGCTTAAACAACACTTTATTTCTCATAGTTTTGAGGATGAGATGTCCATGATTAAAGAACCCATGCTTCCAGCACCTAGTGTCAGGATCATCTCACTGTCCCCTCAATTGGCTGATACATAGCTAGTTCCTGTCTCTTTATCTACTTAGGCAAGAACATTAATCCTATGATAGGGTCTCTGCCCTCACAAACCAACCTAAACTAGTTACTTTCTAAATACCCACTGAGAGGGGGTACCTCTTCAGGGGACTGGACAGAAAAGTTTGCACTTGCTAGAACTCAAAGATGATCTGACTTCTTATCACTTGCCTAGTTCCCAAGACCTGTTTTTTCATAAATAACCAGGACCCCTCCTGGGAGGGAGGTCTTTGATAGGATTTAAACATTGTGGTTGATCAAGTTCAGCCCCCAGAACTTGGTGCCAAGGCTAACCTCTTCCTGAGACAGCCCCTAGCCCTAACCAACCAGCTCTCCCTCTGGTTCACCTGAGCTGAAAGAGAGGGCAGGCTCTCTGACCACTTGGGAATTTCCAGCTGTGGGTGAGCTTTTCCCTGGCTGGATTGGCTCAAGCCTAGGCCAAACTAGCCAGGAGGGCCCCTAGCCCTTACTCTCCACATGGGCTCCTTTATCCCCTTCAGCTCCCCACATGTCAGGAGCTCCTTGAACTTTCTTTTTTCTTTCCATGCTTTTTTTCCCCAGGCCCTTCACATAGAATCTCTAGCCACGTGGATGTCTTTCCTTGGCTCTGTACTTCCCTCAATACATATAATAAGTTAATAATTATCCTTCTCAGTCTTCCTTTTTATTCAAGTCTTTGATTAAAATTAAAAACAAACCTAGGGTTTGAGGTTTAAGGACTTTCCTGGACCCCTTGCACCTCGTCACACCACCTCCTACTGGCAGGTTACTGGGCGTTAAGATTTAGACATGGGAACTTTAAGGAACTTTAACTCCTAAGATAACACCTTGTAAGAAAAGCACAAACCCCAACTCTGGTGAGGAAACACCCATCACTGCCCCAGTGACCACACTGGGAGGCAGATCCAAGTTTGACCTCCAGATGGACTCAGACTGTCTCTGTGAGGACCTCCCTATCTCTGGGAGAGCCATCTCCCAAGCCCATGAGTGCAGGAGGGGATTTGTTCTCCTTAACTCTTCAAAAAGTGGCATGTAATGAAGAAGGAAGATTGCTGGTAAAGGAAGTGATGAGAAGAAAATCACATGTTCTCGGAACAGTGTTTCCAAAATTACATATCTTGTAATCCTTTCCCAAGAACCTTACACAGATAGTGACTCTGCCAGTTACTTAGATGAGCGACTACCCTTGCTCCCATCAAGACTTACTGGGCTCAGTGCTCATGGTCCTAATAATGAAGACTCTAATTGGGAATATAACTCAGTGGGAGAGTATCTGCCTAGCATGTTTAAGGCCTGGGGTTCCATGCCCATTTGAGTCTCCCTTCCGTCAAAAAAGGAAAAACTTTTGAGTGGACTGGGGGATATAGCTCAGTGGCAGTGTCTGCCTAGCATGCATGAGCTCCTGGGCTTCATCAGCAGTACTACATAAAGGAAAAAAGAAAAGAAAATGTGCTTGAAGGCCTTGATATAGCACTCTAGTCCTCAAGCCTCTTTCCTCTGTAATTACCAACCTATGTTGTCTCTGACCTCAGGAAATTACCAATCTATGTTCACCTTGGTTTCCCAATTCCAGGCTTTGCTGTTATTGTCCCTCTTTCTAGAACACAGCTAGACATCTCTACCTCCTACCATCATACATTTCACAACAAATTTGAGGATTCGAGCTGGAACACCATTTCTACTTCATGCTAACATTCATCAACATTAGATACTGATATAACAGCATCACGGGCTTCTGCAATTTCTCTGTCTCTCCGGAAATCAGCAATGATCAAAAAGATGTCCCCACCTCCATTGTCCCTACCTTCACTAATTTTCTTTGAGGGAAAGCATTCATTTCTGAGCATGGCCCTGGGTTTGTTTCAGATGCCATCTGACACCACGGCAGGGTGCAGCTGACACTGCTGTAAAGTGTGACTGGATAAAACCTCCAGCCATCATTAACGACAGGCGGCAGGAAACAGGGAGCAAAACCTTGAAAAGCCTAGGGAAATGTGAGTGGCAGGGGTACAGAAACCAAGGAGAAAAGCCTAGGAAAATATGAGTATGACAGAGGCACAGGAACCAAGGAGAAAAGGCTGCTGACAGCCCCAGTCTAAAAAATCCTGCCCTTTGCTCACTGCCATGATGCCAGCAAAGCCCTGAGGGGTAGGCTGGGCCTTACCCATAAAGTATGCAGGCTCTCTAGTCACCATGCATGGTATATTCAAAAGTGTATGGATGCAAGGTACCATTGCATCAAAATTGCTTATGTGTCCATTCATTTTTTTAATCCAAACTTGTTAGCTTGAAGCGCAAGGTCTTTTATTTATTTATCTATCTATATATCTGTCTTTTTATTTGAGATGGGGGGGAGAGGAGGGAGGAGGGAGAATGGGTGTGCCAGGGCCTCTAGCCACTGCAAATGCACTCCAGATGCATGCGCCACCATGTGCATCTGGCTAACGTGGGACCTGGAGAATTGAATCTGGGACCTTAGGCTTTGTAGGCATGTGCCTTAGCTGCTAAGCCAACTCTCCAGCCCTCATTTTTTAATATTTATTTATTTATTTGCAAGCAGAGAGAGAAGAGAGACAGAGAACATGGGCACGCCAGGGCCTCCAGCTGCTATAAATGAACTCCAGAGGCATATGCCACCTTGTGCACCTGGCTTCACATGGGCACTGGAGAATTGAACTCAGGTTGTTAGGCTTTGCAGGCAAGCACCTTAACCACTAAGCCATCTCTCCAGCCTTCCATTCATGTATTTTTTAAAAATCTATCTATCTTTCTTCTTTCTTTCTCTTTCTCTATCTCTTCCTCTCTTTCTTTCTTTCTTTGACAGAACAAATGATTAGATGATGTTTTCAGCACTCTTATCTTGAAGGCGCTCACGGGAGAAAGAGAATGGGCATACCAGGGTCTCTAGACACTGAAAATGAACACCAGACATGTGCATCTGGTTTATGTGGGTTCTGGGAAGTGGAACCTGGGTCCTTCGGCTTCATAGGCAAGTGCCTTAACTGCTAACCCATCTCTTCAGCCCATTCATAGATTTTCAATTTTTATCTTAGAGAGTTTGGCATGCCAGGGCCTCTGCAATCAAATTCCAGACACTTGCACCACCTAGTGGGCATGTGCGACTTTGCATTTGCCTCACCTTTGTGTGTTTGGCTTACGTGAGATCTGGAGAGTCAAACATGGGTCCTAGGGCTTTGCAGGCAATCACCTTAACTGTTAAGCCATCTCTCCAGTCCCCACTAGTATTTTTCACCAATCACATGTAGCTGGCCAATCCAGACTACTAATCCTAACTCATTGTAATAATGTTCCATCACCAACATAAAGGTGACTGGATATCAAAGAAATGATTAGATGATGTTTTCAGCACTCTTATCTTGAAGGTGCTCACAGAAAATCAAGGCAGAGAAAAGCAATGCAAGGCTATCAAGAGGGAAAAGGAAATGAAATGCTATAGGTATTTGGTCAAGAACAGGTTACTTATCAAATTGCAAAAAGAAAGCTGGGTGGATGAAACCATACTTGAGGCCAATTAAGAAATTCTGACTTAGCCTTTAAGGGAAGGAATAACAAAGAGAGCAAAAGGGCTGACTTAATCAAGCAATGATGTGTCAGTCAAAGATCATTCAATGGGAAAAGAAACAGTTCTAAAACATCTGGATATTGTTTACAATTAAAGAAGTTGTCAATAAAAAAATAAAAAATTAAATTAAATTAAAAAAAAAAAAAAACACTTCTAGCCGGGTGTGGTGGCACACCATTGCAAGTTCAAGGCCACCCTGAGACTACATAGTGAATTCCAGGTCAGCTTGAGCTAGAGTGAGACCCTACCTCAAAAAAGAAAAAAAAGAAAAAAAACTTCTATTCATTGGTGGTAATGATAAGTGGTACAATTATTGAGAAAGTACATTAGCAAGTACCTTAAAAGGTTAAACACAGGGGGCTGGAGAGATGTCTTAGTGGTTAAGGCATTTGCCTGCAAAGCCAAAGGATCCTGGTTCAATTGTCTAGGACCCATGTAAACCAGATGCACAAGGGGGCATCTGGAGTTTGTTTGCAGTGGCTGGAGGCCATGGCGTTCTCATTCTGTCTCTCTCTCTGCCTCTTTCTCTTTCATAAATAAATAAATAAAAGGTTAAACACAGAGATACTGTAAAATTCACTGAGTCTACTACTAGGTCTATATTCAAGAACAAGAACATATAAAAAACACACATATGTTCATAGCAGCATTATTCATAATAGCCAAAACTAAAAATAGCCCCATTGTCTATGAACTAAAGAATGGATAAATAAAATTTGATGAAAACAGAATGAAGTACTGATTCATACTACAAAATTTGTTCCCTAAAAAAATTCACTCACCAAAACAAAACCATATACGATAGCTGACAGATATATGATCCTATCTATCTGAAATTCCCAGAATAAGAAATCTAGAGAGACAGAAAGCAGATTTGCAATTGCTTATGACTTGGAAGTAGGGAATGCAGGGTGGGGAAGAAGGTGGAATGACTACTAATGAGTATAGATTTGTTTGGGTTTTCTTTTAGGTGACACAAAAATGTTCGAAAATTAAGCTGGATATGGTGGCTCACACCTTTAATCCCAGCATTTGGGAGGTAGAGGTAAAAGGATCACCATGAATTCAAGTCTAGCCTGAGACGACATACATAGTGAGTTCCAGGTCAGCCTGGGCTAGAGCAAGAGCAAGGCCCTACCTCAAAAAACCCAAAAAAAAAAAAAAAGGAACTGAAATCTTTGGAGGAGGGCACAGTGTCTCATGTAGATCATGCTGGCCACAAATTCCCTAAATTCCCTATGTAGCTGAGGAAGGGATGACCTTTGTATTTCTGATCGCCTCCAACCCCTCCCAAGTGCTGGGATAATAAACATGAGCCACCATGCCTCAATGAACTGTAAATAGATGAGTTATATGTAATGTTAATTGCATTTGAATAAAGCTGGTTTTTTTTTTTTTAAATGCAATGGAAGCCAGGTGTGGTGGCGCATGCCTTTAATCCCAGCACTCAGGAGGCAGAGGTAGGAGGATCACCAAGAGTTCAAGGCCACCCAGAGACTACATAGTTAATTCCAGGTCAGCCTGGGCCAGAGTGAGACCCTACCTTGGAAAAAAAAAATGCAATGGAGTAATTTACAATGGAAAAATATATCAATTTAATTTCAGATAATTAAAAACTTCTGTGAGTCATAAAATGTTGTAACTTAATTAAGTGGAAAATGCACCAGGAAAAAAATTTTTGTAACATTCATGACTGATAAATTAAAGCACACAGCAAAGCTGTGACAACTCAGTAAGGAATACATACTGCCCAAGTAGAATAAAGAAGACCTATCATAAAAAAAATTCCCAAAAGACAAAGTTATAAATGATCAATAAGTATTTAATTCATCCTCAATGTTAACCACGTAATTTTAACCCAGCATTCTATCTTTACAGTTTGATGAAAATAATCAGATGCATTTAGAAGTGAATACATAAGAATGTTCGTTCATTGTTCTTTATAAAGTGGAAAACTGAGAGATATCTGTTTATGTACAATAGGAAAAAAAGGTAGTAAGTACCCTGCATGGGCAGATAATGCTGCTTCCAGAATCCAGAGGTTATTAAACAAAAATCTCAATGCCAGGTATAGGGTACCTGCCTATGAGCTGTTGGTCAAGCGGCTTTCAAAATAATACAGGGACTGGAGAGATGGCTTAGCTGTTAAGGAGCTTGCCTGGGAAGCCTAAGGACCCATGTTTGATCTCTCTCCAGATCCCACATAAGCCAGATGCACAAAAGTATACAGATATTGCAGTCATGAGCTCTCAGTAGCTGTGGTGATCAGCACAAGATTAGGCTCATCAACTTCTCCATCATGGACGGAGGCCCCACTCCTCCCTGAGCAGTAATTATCAGCTAATGGTTACAAAGGGGCAGTAATTTTCTTCAACCAAGTAGCCACTGGTAAGGTGTCAATACTCAGTAAATAACACCCTACCTATGCAAACAACCTCAATTCAACTCAGTGGATTTCTTCCCAAAAGTCATAAAAGTAGGAAGGGGACTAGCTGGAGGGAGAGAAATATGAGAGAGCGAACTGGATTGGGGTGAATATGATCAAAATACATTATGTGTAAGTATGAAATCTTCTATAAATAGTATTATTGAAGAAAAAAGAAAAAGCAGCAGCAAACGGCAGTGCACATCTGTACTCCCACCACTAGATAGGTTGAGAGTTAGTCAGCCTACAACTCTGATACCATCTATAGACTTACTACCCTAAATGTACCTGATCGTCTCTACAACTCTGAAACACGAAATGACAAAGATAAAAGTAGTTATCCTAGGGGATTGGAGAAAATTGAGACTTATTACATCATTTCACACACACTTAAAAGAAAAATGGAATCAAGCTGGCACTGAGCTGGAAGCCTCCTCCCAGTTGACTAGCTGTCAGGATGCTGGAAAGGCATCCTATGCAGCCTGTTAGGGGAGAAGCGTCAACAGTGTCAACTTGCAAGCTCTATGGCTGGCCAGCCAGGCCTAGTGTACCAACTGGTACAATAGTGGCAATGTCTCTTAGACATTGTTGTAGACAGCTCCAAATTGCTGGGATGAACATGCAAACCAGAAGTAGCTTATGGGGGAAAGGGATTTATTTCAATCATACAGATCCACGGGGAGGTTCCATCAATGGTGGAAGAAGCTGTCTCCCACTCATAAATCCAAGCAGAGAGAAAATCCACCAGCATCCAGCCAACAGGAATAAGTAACAACACAACCAGCAGCAAGCAAGCAGGAGTACCCCCACCCCACCCTACCTTTCAAATCTCACTGCCCAAATGTTAATGTTACTCTCATCTTTAGTTTAAAAAGCTTCTCTTGCCAGGCATGGTGGTGCACGCCTTTAATCCCAGCACTCGGGAGGCAGAGATAGGAGGATTGCCGTGAGTTCGAGGCCACCCTGAGACTACGGAGTGAACTCCAGGTCAGCTTGAACTAGAGTGAGACCCTACCTCGAAAAACAAACAACAACAAAAAAAGCTCTTTTCAGATGGCAGTGACCACTAGGGTAACTCAAAATTCCCCAAAGTGCTGAGAAGTGACCAATAGTGTTCAATAATAAATGATATACCACCCAAGGCTCAGGGACCATTGCAGAAGTGAGGAAGAGGTGACGGAAAGATGTAAGGGGAGGAGTGCTAACAATACTATCATCCAGACATAAAGTGCCCTTGACATTCTTGACCCCACAGTGGCTGATGCCACCTACACAAGACCAGTGTCTTAGGAGGAAAAAATGATGATATAAAACTAGAAGAGAGATTAGTTAGAATGAACGCGTTCAATGAAGGGGGGAATTTGTGAAAAGGGAGGGTGATGAGAGAAGACTGTGATTATGGTATATTGTTTATATTTATGGAGATTGTTGTAGTTTCCTTCTCATTGTTGGCACAAAGCACCTGACCAAGCACCTTGTGGAAGGAAAGGGTTTATTTTGTCTTATGGACTCCAGGGGGAGCTCCTTGATGTCAGGGGAAAACAATGGCATGAGCAGAGGGTGGAATTCACCTCCTGGCCAACATCAAGTGTACAACAGCAGCAGGAGAGTGTGCCAAACACTGGGAAATAGGAAAATGGGTATAACACCCATAAGCCATACTCCCTAAAGGAAGGACTTGGGTATTGGCCTCTGCTTATTCTGGTATTCTTTTTATATATATATAATTGATTTATTTGAGAAAGAGGGAGAGAGATTGAACACATACTTATTTGAGACACAAAGAGAGAGGAAGACAGAGAGAGAGAGAGAGCACGCACATGAGAATGGGCCCGCCAGGGCCTCCAGCCACTGCAAACTAACTCCAGATGCATGCGCCCCCTTTGTGCCTCTGGTTTACATGGGTCCTGGAGAATTGAACCATGATCCTTTGGCTTTGCAGGCAAACACCTAACCACTAAGCCATCTCTCCAGCCCTATTCTGGTATTCTTTAGACACTCCTGGAAACACCATGGAACAATTCCAGGGTGCAAACAAGTTGTATACTGATGATGAACCAGGACTAATGGGCGAGGAATAAATGGACTCAAGGCTCTCAAGTTTAAAGTGGAACAAACACTGCTTCTCTGTGTGAGTGCACGTTTGCAGCAGAATGACAGAAAGTGTGTGTGTCATGTTCACAGCTGGGCACCACAGGAAGGTGCAGGGAGAGCTGTCTACTCCTTGAAGGAGGCTATCATACAACATTTTTCAGAAGGTAACAAAGAATGCTCGATTTACCGCAGTAAGAAGAAGTGTCCTTGCTGAAGGTTGGATCCAGCTGTGGTCTCAACCCCTTAAGGAAGGAAAGCAGGGCCTAGGAGGGCTGTTTTTACGAGTGTTTCCTACGTTGTTCTCCATGCCCATAGGAAGCCTTGCAGACTCATATGCCCTTTCAGCCACTTTTCTGTGTATGAATATGCACATTCTTCCTTTATAGCTCACATGCCCACACTACACAGGCAGAATGGCCAAGAAGGAAGAAGGTGGTCTCTCAACAACTGCACAAATTTCAGGAACGTTTCATAAGACTGTGAGGTCTTTGCTTCCCTCTCTCCAAAGACTCCTGGACTGGAAGCTGTTCTAGGGGCCCTCCTACCCCAACAGTCCCAGAAACCTCTATGATCTCTTTAAGCTCCAAGTATCAAAGACAGATGCAACTGGACTCCAGCTGAGTGCTTTTCTAAACATGAACTTGATCTGACTCAGCTGCGATAATGTCCATGACACAGTATCCTGGAAAGAAAGAAAATGGAAATTGTCTAAGTAGTGCAGACAGACGGGAAGTTCAAACGAGAAAGGTTACAGAAAGACCTCTTGGTCTCTTGTAAGGTGGCAGCAGTCCACAGCCAGGCCTGACAAAGCACCTCAGGCACCATGCACTTAAGACTGCTCCCAGAAGATGGTAGCTTCAAAAACACATCTCTTAGTGAGTGCTGGAGGGAATGTGAAATCAATACAGCTTTCTGAAAAGCAACTGGGCAATGCCTGTCAAGACGCTTTACAAATGCAGGCCATTTTGTTCAATAATCCCACTGCTGGGAAGCCCACCATAGAGGTGATATGAGATGCATACAAAATTTACTGGATGCAAGTATCAGGAGTTGTGGAGAGAGACTACACAAAAACATGAACATACTTAATTATTAAACCATATGCTTAAAAGGTGGTTAAGATGGTAAGTCATGTGTGTGTGCGTGTGTGTGTTATGCGCACCCATGTGTAGATGTGCACACCCCATGCACATGTGTGTAAAGACCAGATTAGGAAGTCGGGTGCCCTTCTCTTATCACTCATTGGGGGTTTCCTTGAGCCAGGATCTCTCCTTCAACCTTGAGCTGCCATTGGTCAGCAAGCCATAGCAATTGTCTAGTCTCTGGCCCCGTGAGCTGGAGTTATAGATGTGGGAGGTCAGGCCACCTGGCTTTTTATGTGGGTTCTGAGGAGTCAAACTTGGTGGTTGTGAGTTGAGAGGTTCTCATGCTTTTTTTTAAAGTTTTTTCAAGGTAGGGTTTCACTCTAGCCCAGGCTGACCTGGAATTCACTATGTAGTCTCAGGCTAGCCTTGAACTCACAGCAATGCTTAAGTGGCAAGCACTGTTAATAGGTGAGTCATCTATCCAGCCTGATAAATCTATTTTCAAAGGTGGGGTCTCACATAGTCCAGGCTGGCTTCAAATGTGCTACATATTCCTATAGCCTTCATCTCCCCTACATCTCCCCAATGCTAAGAATACAGACATGAGCCACCACATCCAGAAAGATGGTAAATCTTGTATCTATTTTTCCATAATTAAAAATTCAGGGATGGAGAGATGGTTTAGTGGTTAAGCCATTTACCTATGAAGCCTAAGGACCTAAGTTTGATTCTCCAGTACCTATGTAAGCCAGATGCACAAGGTGGCGCATGTGTCTGGAGTTTGTCTGCAGTGTTTAGAAGCCTTGGTGTGCCCATTCTCTCTCTCTCATAAATAAATAAGTAAAATATATTTTTAAAATTCGTAACAAGAACTTACTAACAGAAAATAAAATATTTTGGACCATTCTATAATACTTTTTTTTTTTTTTTTTTTTTTTGCAAGGTAGGGTCTCACTTTTTTTAAATTTCTCAGGGTGGGTGGTACCTCTGGTGTGCTGGGATTAAAGTGTGCGCACGCACGGCTCTACAATACTTTTTTTAAATTTCTGGTGGGTGGTGGGTGTATGTGAGTGGGCACGTGCACGTGCCATGGTACACGCGAGAAGGTTAGAGGACAACTTCAGGTTCAGGTCCTCACCGTCCTCCTTGAGGCAGGTCTCTTGTTCCCTGCTGCATTCACCAGGCTCACTGCCAGCAAGGTTCTGAGAGGCCTTGTCCTGACTTCTGTAGACATGCTGCGATTATAGATATGTACTGCAAGTGCCCAGTCTTACGTGGGTTCTGGGGATCTGAGCTCAGGTACTCACTGTTGCACAGCAAGTGCTTTGTCTACCTTGTTTTGTTTTGCGAGACAGTGTCTTATAGCCCTGATCAGCCTCAAACTCAAAAATCCTGCTTTAGCCTTCAAGTCCTATAATTATAGGTATGCCCTACCACAGGGTTACATTTTTTTTGAAAATGAAAATTCAACAACCGAAATTTAGTTTCAAACTCAATTATAAAATACTGAAACAACAGACAATAAATGCCAAGTTCCTCAAGCAAATTGGAAGTTGCTTATGACACAATCCAACATGAGAAAAGGCAGAGCAGGAAAGGGTTACAGTATGTGGGTCTCAGGTTTAGGTGAACTAGAGTTTTTAAAAGACTAGTAAAAATATTAACAGGTTGGCAGTAGTTCTCTCTTGGTGACAATGGGATTTCCAGCTTTTCTATTAAGAAACACTCCCAGGAGATGGAAAGATGGCTTAGCGGTTAAGGCACATGCCTGCAAAGCCAAAGGATCCCAGTTTGATTCTCCAGGACCCACGTAAGCCAGATGCATACGGTAGTGCATGCATCTAGAGTTCGCTGCAGTAGCTGGAGGCCCTGGCATGTCCATTCTCACAATGTCTCTCTCTCTCTCTCTATGTCGGCAGACATTAACTCATTGTGCAAGAATCAAACAAGAAGGATGGCTTCCACTTCACATCTTGTCAGTTTCAAGGTTTTTCTCTTAAAGAGACAGACAGCGAGAAGAATTTTCGGAACTACTCCAACAACTAGGCACTTGTGAGACGAGACTGGACCTGGGCAGAACTGCAAATGGCGGTACTCATCAGTCTCCTCACAGAAGCCAGCAGTGTTAGAAGAGCAATACAGCGTAAGAGTGCCTAATCCAAGAAGCCTGCAGCCTGCAGCCTGCAGTGGGAGTGGGACTCAAATCTAAACAGGAAGTCAATTGATGGCTCATAAACATTTTGTCTACATAGCCTGGGAGAAGTTCTGCAATGCTTTTAATGCATTTGACTACAGCCAATTGCATGAAGTCAGGTGTGGAATTTTCTACCTGAGCTGTCATGACAAATTCCAGACTCTGGAGTATTTGAGATTTTCAGTTGAAGGATGAGCACTCTGTAGTGCCCGCTTGTCATAATTTCCTGTTATATTTATCTCAGTATTTTAAAAGACTGCTTCTCATTCATGCCTGACCTTTTGATTATTTCATAATGGGCCCAAAGCGATATGGGGGAAAGAATTCAGACATGAAATAACTAATGATATTGCTAATAAGTCAACAACAGGAAACGGCCTTTTCTCTTCTCTGGAAGACAAAAGGAGGATGCATTACGACCCTGATGGGCTCTTTACCACAGCCACAGAGCTACTGGAATGGATGTTGCTCCTTGTTTTACATTACCCTAAAATGGATTTTCCATTTAGAATAACATTAACAATTATGGAACAATACAAGGAAAATGGAATCTTCTAACAAGCAGTGGAATAAAATTCAAATAAATGGAGGAAAGTGGCAGAAGGTAAATAAAAATAACTTCAATAGAAAGTGGAAGAAGGCGGCCCTGGGTTTAATACCCAATGTTGCAAAAAATAAAAGTGAGCAATATAACTCAATCACATAAAATTTACATTAATGCAAGGTTAATGGCATTACCTGCTTTTTTATTTTGTGGGGAATTGTTTATTTGTAAATAGGGTCTCACATTGTAGCCCTGGCTGGCCAAGCACTTTCTATATTAATCAGGCTGGCCTTAAACTTGTGACAATCCATCTGCCTCTACCATTGGAGTGCTGAGATTACAGACACACACCACCACACCTGACTTTAATAGCACTGTCTTTTGCCCATAGTTCCTAAGATCCAAGAGATGGTCAACAGTTATATTAATCCAAGTTTTCATTAATAAAAATTGTTGTTCAAGATGCCTTACCACAGAGGTTTATAGAATTTGAGCACACTAAAGTAACAGTTCTAATTTTTTTTTTTTGGCATGTGTATGGTGCATGCATGTTTGCATGTGTATATGTATCCATGTGGAGACCAGATATTGGGTGTCTTCCTCAGTCACATGGCACCTAATCTACTGAGACAGGGACGCTCACTTGAACTCAGGGCTTATCAATTCAGCAAGTCTAGTTAGCCAGCTTGTCCCAGGGATCCTTGTGTCCACTTCTCAACCTCTGGGATTACAGACAGATCTTCACACACACCTAGCATTTATATGAGTGTTGAGGGTCTGAACTCAGGTCCTCATGCTTGTGTGGCAACTTTGCCATCTCCCCATCCCCTAGTTGTGGTATCAAGTTTGTTTGTTTGCTTAGTTGGTTGGTTGGTTTTTCTATTTTGTTTTATTTTGGGGGATAGGGTCTTGCCATGAGTCTGGCTTGGTTCATTTTAAAAACAATTTCTTTTAACAATACAAATCAGAACAAAAATTATCAAGGTGATTTCAGAATTGGGCTAAACAGAACCCAAAGCATAGCCTGCCACAACAGAGGGTGGGGAATGAAGACATTATTATTTTCTGTGAGCCAATTATATACTGTATTTACTGTATTGTTGGTAGCAACAGTGCTAGCTTTGAAAATTAGATGGGTATTTTTAAAGCCAGTGCACACTCACTGCCATATGTCAGCCTTAACTTTTTTTTTTTAAGCCAGGAAGGTAGAACATTAGGACTTTGGATACTTTACCGACAATATGATTTAAGCAGAAATCTGTATTAAGACACTGTTTAAAAAAAATGTTGGGCTGGGAAAATGTCTTATCAGTTAAAGTGCTTGCCTGCAAAGTCTAAGGACCCAAGTTTGATTCCCCAGAACCCACATAAGCCAGATGCACATGGTGGCACAAGTATATAAAGTTCGTTTGCAGTGGCTGGAGGCACTGACATGCCCATTCTCTCTCTCTCTCTCATCAATAAATAAAAATAAAATATTTAGAAAAATACTGTTTAATGCATTCTGAGTCACTGCCATTTTAAAGCAACCATCTCTGTTCTTAACTTTTCTAATTAAAAGTATCAAGAAAATGATGCCAAATCACCACTGTTTGGTCTCAAGCCCAGGCTGACCTGGAAATTTGTCTCAGGGTGGCCTCGAACTCACGGCGATCCTCTGACCTCTGCCTCCCGAGTGCTGGGATGAAAGGCGTGCGCCACCACGCCCGGCCCAAATCACCACTGTTAAACACTAATTTGCTGCACATTGTGGGCAGCACACAAGAACTTGTCTGCTAGAGATAGCAATCTACTTAGTATATTTCATTTCTAATATGGAAGACATATCTGCTTCAACCCATGAAAAACTGAGTGACATGAACTGCTACTCCCTTCTATCTACAAGGTCATAGAACTTAGCAGAAATAAATTTCACTCCTAAGCCAGAGCCATCTAATGCTAGTCCAAGCACATGAGACATGCTGGTCAGGATTTTTCTACCAACATGCAATAAGTCCCTATGAAATTCCTCTGGAGGGCCGCACTGTCCAGGCTTGCCTGACGTTCATTGCTAACCAAATGTCCTACCCATGTAGATACTCAATTTGCTATTAGTCATAAAATTACCCTGACATTGTTCCCTTGCAGGTGGCCACAGCCCTAAGACCCAAGCAGCATCAATTCATTTGCAATAGCACAGACAATAGGACAGACCATTATCCAAAATGCCAAATCTCTGCATTTGCCATTACCTTCCACTGAGATCTCTTCATATACAGACAGGCCAAGATTATCCTGTTTTACATAGGTATGACATACTTAGATAAGGCATCTTGCAGGTCCTAAAGCTTCAGTTATGTGAAGAACATAATGTTAAAGAAAAAAATCTAATTGTACTTGAGAAAGCATAACAAGGTACGCTTTATTTAGGCAGTGAAATTTTGTAGCCAGGGGAGAGATTGGTCTCAGCTCTGAATATAGCACCAACAAGTGGGAATGTATAGAAGAGGACCAAGGTGAAGGTCAGTGGATGGAAAATTACAAAGAGGAAAGAAACAAGAGAAGCAGGGAGGGAGAGAATTCTGGCTGAATTGACCTAACAGGATTCTTGCTACAGTTAGGTCAGGGTGTTGGGTAACCCTTGGGAGATGATGGAAGATGAGAAAACTGGTCAGAGTTAGGGTTAGACAGGGCTGTCCTGCTAAACTGAGCAGGCTTCTCAATGAAAACTAGATTTTAAAAGGGTATGCTCCGAAAGGGTTCAGAGGTGTCTAGAGAAGGTTCAGGAACCTAACTAAAATTTGGGAAAGCAAAGAGTTTATCAATGCACATCCTAACCTAAGGGGGAACAGACAAGAGACTTAGCTGATTAAGGTGCCATGCATAACTTCTAAAAAGAAGAGTTAACTCCAACCAGGAAACCTTCCAAGAGAGGCAGGGTGGGAACCATGATTCGAAGGAAGACAAGACATCTGACATAGAGATATAGTAGTGGGCAAGCAAAGAGGGAAGAAAAGACATTCCAAGAATTTCCCTAAATACTGATAAATAGGTCAAATTCCTTGGCACAGGAAATCACTTCATACCAAAAATTTTTCTAAGTTCTAGCTAATGACTGAACTGTACACAATGCTGTCCAAAATAAGAAAATTCTACAACAATGAAAGATTTTGGACATTCACCAAATTCATAGCACCATTTCTACATTTAAAGCCTAATGTATTGCCCAGTTACTTTTGTAATCCCATACAAATCCCAAATAGTCACTATATGATTTTAAAGTAATGCAGATGTCATTTCAAATTATGCAAATATTTAAAAAACAGATACTAACTAATGTTACATGCCATAGACACAACTTAGATGAATTCTGAGTATGTTCCCATGTAACTGAGAAGAATCTTAATTGGCACACAATCGGCTGGCCTGAAACTCCTGGCTTAAGTGATCTTACTGCTTCAACCTCCATCATGACACCTAGCTCTCCCAGATTTCTCAAAGGCACTCATCGTGCACTGCTTGTGTAACCAAGACACCTTATACACACAGACGCCATTTGGATGCTGGTTTACCTGGGGATTTTTTGTTTGATCTTGACTGAGCCAAGTGAGACTGTCGCGGAAGCAAGGGTGAGGAAGGCAGAGACATGGAGACACCTTTAGCCAAGCTCACGCGATAGATATCCTCTGCTGCAGGAAGACTGCTCCCAGGACAGTCACCACCATGACCAGGGGACAGGACAGGCGTCTCTGAACCGAAATCACCTCCTGGAATGGAGAGATGATATCTTAGGTTACACCATCTGCGACAATTTGATGAGAATTTTAGTCCTAAGAGACATTCTGAAAATATAATTCCCATATACCCAGAAATGCTAAATTTCTTTTAAAATTATCCCCCAGTGCCGTATTTCACTTAATTTTTTTTATTTTGCTTATGAGGTAAAACTCAGACTTTGCCCCTCCAGTATCAGTGACCTTTGTGAAGAATCTCTTTCTGTACCAGCCAACTGAACTGATTTCATCCCAAGCAGTGGGTTCAGAAAGTCACAGATCTGAGATTAGATCAAGATCCAGTAAGAATGATCCACAAGACTTCAGCTGAAGTTCAAGTGGGGCTCACTGGCTTTCCGTGGGTATCAGTAGGGCAGAGTCCAACAGCAAGAGCTCGCTAGACCTCCATGCCCCCAGTGCTTCCACATGCCTCCTCAGCACCAGCTCTCTTTGCTGAACCCGGTTTACTCCCCACTTCTCAATGCCAGCCAGCTCCAAAGCACCACAGAGCTGGAACCAATGACTGGGTGGGTTCCACTGGCATGTAACCCCTACATGGACTTGGGCATAGACTAGATTGCTATTATGAAATTAAACATTCTAGACTAGGAAAATCCTCTAAAAACCTGCAATTTACAGAGGAATAAGGGCTCTTGGCAAGAAGGAAGGGAAGGAGGAAAAAAGAAAAGGCCAGTTTGCATGTACCCCAATGATATGCCTTGCTCCCACTGTTCCCTCCCCCAGTGGCATTCCCTCACTCAGTCTGTACCATGAAGCAATGAGGAACTGTAGGCAAAGAAGGTGAATCATTACCCAGTAGATTCCAAAGCATCTTCAAAGCTTTACATTATAGACAGTGGAAATGGAAAGATACACGTAAGTTTTCCATAAACAAAACCAGTCACTCTGACAACTGTTACCCAACTGGTTCTTGCCATGACTGCCCAGCTCTTGAAAAAAAAAAATCAAATATTGGATTTAAAAAAACAGAAAATAAAGAGAAAGAAAAAGAAAAATGTGAGCTGTCTAGCCAGGCAGGAAATCAATTTTTTCAGATTTTTGTGCATAAAGTTCAAAAAAAGGGATATGACCCAAAGGCACCAGGCCTAAGTTGCATTGCTGTGCTTGTTTCCACCTTAGGAATCGGGGAAGAAGCCTCGGCCCTGCCACATGCTGGCTGTACAGCAGGCTTAGGCCTCACTTCCAAGGGCAACACAAAATCAATGGAGCTGAGAACAGAAGCGCCATGAGCTCCCAGTGAACAAGGGGGCAGAGCAGGCAGGTTATGTCACCAAGTCTCATGAGACCAGCCATACTTGAAGGCATCAATAAGCTAGGGAAACTAAAGATTTATCACTAATTACCAGCATTTGGAGAAGAAAAAAACAGTTATTAGAAACCCTTCCCTGGAATTATAAAAAACAAAATATATTCATGGCAACCGACCAAGACTGATTTCAGTTCCTGGGAGAAGGGCAAAGAGGAGTTAGTAAAAGCTCCTGCCCTTCCCTGACTCCCACAATGCATGTGAACATAGAAGCCCCAGCCCCTGCTTCCCTGGAAATCACTGCAAGATACCACTATCACCAACCCCCAGGACCACAGGTTCTTGACGACACTTTTTGAGATCCTTGCTCAGTGGATGAAGCATCCAGATTACCTCCACTTTGACTACCAATGAAAGACAGAGCTACCAGCCTCTCAGTGGTGCTACCTGCCTGCTATAGTAGAGACCCACAAACAGAGGGACAGCTGTTTTCTCTGGTCCAGTCCACAGTTCTCGTGATCAGTCTCCTGCCACTGGCTTTCACATGAAGAATGCAAGCTGTACTGTGCCTGCAAGATCGCTACTCTTCTGATCTGGGGATGTTGATGCAAGTCACAGTGGGAGGACACAGAAAAGAACTTACAAAAAGTTGAGGTCATAGACCCACAGTTACACACAGAGGATGTGGGGGAACCCTGGCCAAATGACACTGACTTTTCTGTGTCTGGAAAGAGCTATATGGCCCCGTGGCTGCCCTTAAATTACCTAAGTAACAGATCTGGTTGTCAAATGGTGGTGGGATGAATGGACAGTCTTCTTATGTGCTTGGAAGGATTTCTAACCTACACATAAATGAAAACCCAGACTTCCAGTCCTTTAACTTGTATGGGAACATAAAAGAAGAGAAAAACAGACGCCACAACCAGAAATTTAAAAAGTGAAGCTCGTAACTGAGAAAAGGGTTGTTATCTTGAATGCTTAGAACTCTCTAACACAGAAAAGCAATCAGGGGTTGATGGATAGAAGATTTAATGCCTTTCCTAATTACAAATTCTGCCCATAAACTGTGTATCAAGCAAAGCAAATTATTTTCATTAACTCCAAATCTGGTAGGACGTGTTTCCAAAGCATGCCACAGCCACAAGGACTCTCAACCTTTGCAGCAGCTGGGCTCTGGCACTTGGATTTTATACAGGATGCAATAAAATTGGGACTTGGAGATGGGCTTGGGGTGGGAATGGGGCTTCTATTTCAACTTGACTTTGCCATCTTATGACAATATCTGTCCCACACATGCTGTTCTGTTTGTTTTTTTTCTGGAACAATTAAACTTCCAGCCTCCTTTTATTAGAAAGGCACAAAGCAGGGAAAAAAGTTGTATGGGTGAGCAGGAGGTGCAAAGCATAGAGTGGGAGATCCAGCAGCTAAGAGGCAGGAGACAGCACTCCACAGCCTGCAGCTTTAACTTTAACTACATGGGAGACAGGGACTTAAGGTCAAAAAGAGCCCAGAGCATCCCACGACACCAGAAGTAGAAAGTGAAAATCTCTTCGGGGCAACCATGTGAACAATGTGATACGTTCTGGGCGACATGACATCAGAAATTCCCCAGCTGATTGAACATTCCTCAGCAGATGCTTAAAGAGGTTTAAGAGACATAAATAAAGATGTTTCACTACAATAACCAGCATGGCTAGTACATTTCTTTCAGACTTGAATAGATGTTGTTTCAACTACAATTTACTTTATTCTCACCTCAATTAAGGAATAAGAGCACACTTCAATCACTCTTCCTGCTGCTGCAGCAGAAAGGCCAAGGCACTACAGGACAATGCATCCCCTCCGGGGTTATGAAAGCCATGTTATCGATGACCGGGATTTGCCAGACCTCCCCCTGCTGCCCTGGTAGGTGTTTCCCATAGAACATTTACACACCATAGACAATCACATCAACCCCAGCGTGCTTTCATCTCAGGGCATCACATCACTCACAGAAAAGAAGCAGGGGTGGAAAGCACAATTGGCACATTTCCCCAACCAACCAGGGCATATCTAACAAATATATTCATTAGTCCACCTGTTTAAGAATTTGGGAAAAACAGAAACTCCCCCACCTAAAAAAAAAACACATTCTAAATGAGTTAAATATATCAGAGTTAAACTTTTGTTTTACATTATTATATTTACTTACGAAAGAGAGAGGCACACCAGGGCCTCCAGCTACTGCAAAGGAACTCCAGATGCATGTGTCCGTACCTTATGCATCTGGCTTTACGTGGGTATTGGGGAATCAAACCCAGATCTTAGGCCTTGCAGGCAAGTACCTTAACTGCTGAGCCATCTCTCCAGCCTGTAAACTTTCTTTTGTTGTAAAGATCCTGATAGTATTTAGACTCCATAAGTTATATAACTGTACATGTCATTTATATACCTACACACACCTTTTCCATAGGGTCTCACTCTAGCTCATGTTGACCTGGAATTCATTCTGTAATCTCAAGGTGGCCTTGAACTCAACAATGATCCTTCTATCTCTGCCTCCCAAGTGCTGGGATTAAAGGCATGTGCCATGACGCCCAGCTCTTTTCCTCAGAACAGAGAGTGGGCGCTCACCAGGGCCTCAAGCCATTGCAACTGGACTCCAGATGTATGCACCACTCTGCATCTGGCTTTATGTGGTACTAGGAAATCAAACTGGGGTTGTTCAGCTTCATAGGCAAGTGTCTTAACTACTGAGCCATTTCCCTAGCCACCCTTTTCCTATTTTAAAATTACCAATTTGCTAAATTCCAAAAATAAAAGACCAGGAAGGGCATGGGGACAACTGGCCACTTATAAGGCATTCTGTGCTTAAAATTAGAATATACACACAAAAGTATATGGCTGAAATTCTAGTGGGCAACAATAATACAATTACCAGAGGGAATATACACATCCAATAAAGCATTTTAAGTAGGCAGCAATGGCTTATGATGATAGTTCTTTATTTTTTCATGATTACTGACTTTGAAAGGGGATTTAAATACACAATGGAAGAAAATATGAGCCTGGGAGATGAATGTTTAAAGGTGGCCATGCAGAATGGCAAAGTCGGATACTGCCGATTAAAATACATGGAGTGCAGGATTACAGAAGGCTTTGTAAAAATGAGGGCAGTGAAGGCAAGCAGATGAAAGCAAAGCCTATTTCAGAAAGGGTGGACCTGAGAAAGACAAGGGTGAGCTCAGACATTCAGGTAACCAGGTCTGCAGAGGCAGGAAATCCACTGAAGTGGCTTGAGAAGGCTGGGGAGGCAAGCTCAGAATAGAAAGAGAAAGATGTTCTGTTTATTCTGCTCCAGAAAACGGGACTGGGGCAGTACATTGAACTAGGGCATTAAATGCATATTTGGGGTGGTTCCTGCTTCTGAGCACACTGATGTTTCTTAAACTTGTTGTATCCTAACGTTTTATAACCTCATAACTCATATATATTTATAGAAACCCAGCACTTTGGAAAAGATTTCCTCCACAAGATCCAATATAATTTTTGAACCCTGTAGATGGCTCTCTCTACATCTGAAAGCATTTAAAGCATTTATATCTTATGGGATCTCCTAGCATCTGCCCTGAACTACTGATCACTAATGTGCATTTTCAAAAGAAAGTCAGGATAAATGGATCCAAGTAAACATTTTTCAAAAACATATTCACACAATTATAACTAATTTTCAAACAATACCACCAAGAGGCAAGGAAGCAATTAGCCCCCTAGGGTCCAGGAAAAAGACAACTAGCCAATGAAATAAAAGGATCCTTTTGTCTTCAAAACTCCAAACACTACAATCCCACAAGTGCAAAAACTGACTTCATACCACATGGGGTAGAACCAAATGTACAAATCAAATGTGCTTTACCTTGAAACAAACGAGTGAGCAGACTGGCATTTACTAATTATACAAGTTTTACCTTTAAAACATATCACCATGCAAGAGGTACTATGCTTTAAAAATGTATGGCCTCAGAAAAACACCCTTCCCTCCCTCAGAAGCACACATTAAAACACAGGCTTTCATAGATGCAGGTCCTGGTCAGGCTGTCAGGTGTAAAGCATCACCTCAGTTAATCTTCACACCCTCCCTATGAAGTAGGCACCATTACTCGCTCTCTTCTTGGTAGAGGAAACAGACACTGCAAGGATAACCACCATGCCCAAGGACACTAGCCAATGTCAGTGCTGTGTTTCAATCCAGGCAATCCAATCTGAAATCCATTTTTGCAGTACTGCCCCCTCCCACAAGGCTGCTGAGATTGGCTTTCAACATTACGTCATTCTGTATACTTAATAGGAAAAACCAAAAATAGGATATGTAGGTTTATATATGCAGTTCTGGGCCCACTGTGAAATGAAACCTGTTCCCTCATCTATTTTCCAGTTCCATACCGGCTGGTTAATTAGTTCCAAACACTCCTGAAATGCTCCGCTGGGGAGGCGCCCAGGACTTGCGATCATTAATTTTCTTTCAGTCACACCTTATGCTGCCACCACACAAGTAGAGTGGATCTGAGAGATAGGTGTTTAGTCATCAAGCTCCTTAAATAGCTTCCTCTCACCTGGTGCAGTATGTTCATCAAACCTTGCAGCATGTGGGTATGCAGCTTTTGCAGCTTGAGTGCCAAGGTCAGTCTTCCTCCTTCTGGCCCACATGAGAAACGAAGTGGTCAGCCATGGCTCAGAGTAGCCTGGAAGGGTTCCTCTGATGTCTGTGTGCAATTTGTTAGTCTACATTTGCTTAGTAGCACACAGATGTTTATCCAGGCTCCTGGGGTGGTTGACTTCACCACAACTCAAGTTCTACAGCCCTGCCAGACCTAACACTCCTAACTTCCCTACCCCATAAAGGCTCTGTACCCCCTTGGGCAGGAAGAAGTCCAGGCCTCACCCAGGAAGCTATTTTAACCAATGCTAGCTCAGGTCATGAACCTTAAAGTTCCTCCACAAGATTGTGATATACAGCAGGGATTGAGAGCTCCCAGATCAAGAAATCCATCAAGACCTGAAGTGGTTGCACTTCTTTTTAAATTTTTATTTATTTGCAAATAGCGAGAGATAGAAAAAAGGATGAGAGACAGAGAGAATGGGTGCACCAGGACCTCTGGCCACTGCAAACGGACTCCAGATGCATCTGTACTCTGTGCATCTTGCTTTTGGTACTGGAGAATCAAACTTGGGTCATTAGGCTTTGCAGGCAAATACCCTCACCACTGAACAATCTCTCCAGCCCATGTTTGTGTTTCTAACAAAGATTGGAGAAGAAACTCAGCCAGGAATGTTAGTGCACATCTGTAAACCCAGCACTGGGGAGGGTGAGCCTGGGCTATATAGCAAGATCCTGTCTCAAAACAAAACAAAACAAAACAAAACATCAACAACAAAAAAACTTCAGGGAATAATCATGTGGGCATTCAGGATGTATATTTCATGGGTGTATACATGCACAGACATGTTTACATGCCCACGTGTTTATGAACAGACAAATGGACTAGAAAGACAAATGAAATCTATACTCACTGCTGAGAACAGGAAGTGACCAACTGGGAGGGAGCACGGGTGAAGGTTGACACTTGTATATGGTTAACATTCTCTTTGTGCATGTCTGACATAAATATTTACATTTCTATTCCCAAGGATAGGGCCGTGTGTGTATTTGAAGATCTTTAGGCTTAATGGGCCACTTGCTATGGTCTGACTTGGCAAGTGAATGAAGTGAAATTCCATTCTACAATGTATACGCTCAAAGCATACCTGCCCAGAGGTGAGTGTCTTTAGTGGACAGATGGACCTACGAAAAGGGAGGGAAGAAAGCACACTGCCAGTGCTCCATTATCGACTGGCAGCTGTTTCCTCTCTCTGCACCCTGCACACTCTCTTCACTCCAGGTCCAGGTCATCGCTGCTGCCAGGGGAGGGGACCAGCCAGTTGACAGAGTAGGCAGGGTAGAAGTGGGCCACAGGTGGTTAAGGCACCAACTCCTGTGTGTAAAACTGCACAAAGCCTCCTTAACACCCTAGCAGTATCTGTAGCTACCAAGTAAAAGGCAAAAACTCACAAATGTAAAAAAGAAAACAACTGCACCCCCCAAATAAGGGACTGCTAGAAAAGAAACCCCAGCAATTTAACAGATGAAGTAGCATCCTTGTGGTCTCAACAACCGGTGTCTTAACGTCACTAACAGCAGTGAGGTGGCGAAGCCTATTTGCCAGGCTGTGGTATCTGACTCCCTCACCCTGAGGCTGCTCCTGTGTCTCCTCCTAAACCCCTCAGCATGAACACTTTCATGGATTTTGAATATGTAGGTTCTCTTTAAATGACAGGCCTCCTGTGAAACCATCGATGGTGGGGAACTGAGAAAACCTATAGCTCATTAGTGGAAAGAAAGAGGACACAGCGAAGACTCCAAGAACAAAGACTGAGAACAACATTCAGTGGACTACGTGGCACCCTCGATGGACTATGGGATGGCGAGCCTCTATGCCCTTCACATGGTATTTGCTGATTGTGTGCTATGTAGTATAGACTAAAATTCATAAATACTAAAGAGCCACTGACTAAAAAAAAAAAAAGCATAAGCTTAAGAAGGTTTCCCCAAGGTATAGAGAGAAGGCTTAACAATTTTCATAATGTGAAAAGGATTACAAATACGAAAAACAAAAAGGGTTTCTTAGAAGAAATTCTGACATGATGAAGTCATTAAACTAAAACCCTAATCTGAATTTAAGAATAGAGACAAAAAAGACCCACTGTGTTCTAAGTTGAAGAGAAGGGAAGGGGAAGGGAGGAGAGGGCAGGGGAGGGGAGAACAGGGCAGGAGAAGGGAGGGGAGAGCAGGGAAAGGGAGGGGAGGGGAGGGCAGGGAAAGGGAGGGGAGGGGAGGCAGGGCAGGGAAAGGGAAGGCAGGGCAGGGAAAGGGAAGGCAGGGCAGGGCAGGGGAGACAAGACCACAGGCATTGGGTATAACCAGAACACAACTGTACTCAGCCCTCCTGTGTTACGATGCTTTCCTAAAGCTCTGTGACCAAGTACCAACAATCTGGGTGGCTCAAAGAGTCAAAAGTTAATTTCTCCCATTTCTGGAGGCTACCTGTACCACATCAGAGGGCCATGCCTTCTCTGGAGACTGAGAGGGCAATCGAATCCACGCCTTTATCTTGGCTTCTCATCACGTGAACCCCTGTCTGCATCATTGTGTAGCATTCCCTCTGTGTGTCGGTCTTTTTGTTTCATTTGTTTGTGACAGGGTCTCACTCTGTAGTTCATGCTGGCCTGGAACTATGTACCCAGGCTAGCCTCAAACTCCAGTTAATCCTCCCACTTCAGCCACTCAACTGCTAATATTACAGGCACGAACACTGTTATAGTTTTTTCTGCACTGCTGGAACAAAACACATGACCAAAAGTAGCTGATGAGAGAAGAAGGTTCATATGGTCTTCTGAGAAAGTTTTAGCATGGCAGGGAAAGGATGGAAGAACAGAGGCTGGACATCACATCTTGCCACAGCATCTGGCAAGAAGGAGCAAGAGTGACCTGAGTTCTAGCAAGGGAGGTTGCTGGTGTATAACCCCCCCCCTAGGACCCTTCCAGCAAGGTTGCACCTCCCAAATTGCCACTAGCTGGGGACCAAATATTCAAAACACATGAGCCTATAGGGGACACTGCACTAACTACCACAAGCCCCATGCCACCAGTCTCTTCTAAGCACACCAGGAACATTCAGTAGGAGCTTTAATTTATTTTAACTTGATTATATTTGCAAAGAATATATTTCCAAATACATTCACTTACACAGGTACTGCATTGAAGGTTAGGACTTCAACATATCTTTTGGGGAAAAATAACTAAACCCACAATATTTCTACCTTCTAACATGAAAAGTGAGAAGTCAAAAATTAACAGCTGCCAGGCATGGTGGCACATAACTTTAATCCTAGCATTCCCGACACTGAGGTGGGAGGATTTCTGTGAGTTCAAGGCCAGCCTGTGACTACATAGTGAATTCCATGTCAACCTGGGCTAGAGGAGACCTTACCTTGGAGGGGAGTAACACCTATAAAAGCTGAGGGAGGGAACAGCATGGCCAACTCTGATGAGAGTGAACAAAATTGGGCTATAGAGATGGTTAGCAGTTAAGCCATTTGCCTGCAAAGCCTAAGGACCCAGGTTCAATTCTCCAGGTCCCACGTAAGCCAGATGCACATGGCGGCACATGTGTCTGGAGTTTGTTTGCAGTGGCTAGAAGCCCTGGTGCGCCCATTCTCACTCACTCAATCACTCTCTCCTCTCTCTCTCTCTGACTCTAATATATAAATAATTTTTTTAAAAAAAACTTTTAAAAAATAAGATTTTTTTTTAAAAGTGAACAAAATTTTCAATTATATGTTGTATCAATCAAAAATATTCTGAGTATTCAAAGACTTGAAAATACACAGTGTATTTGCCCTTTGGGGGGGAAATAGGCTACTTATGAGAAAAAGCAAAATTAATTCTTCAACAGTGGGCACATTATGGTTTTGAAAGAAGGAAGGATGCCACTCTATCACCCAAGCCTCCTAGCACTTCACTCATTATCCCTCTCCACCCCTTCTCTTTTAGGAAATGCACTTTATGAAACATACACTTCATCCGATAGTGAAGAAAGAGTCTTTTACCTTATCTGGCTGGGTGCCCTCTTAAACTAAAAACTGCAGCTCTTCTGCCAGAATGTGCTAACAATGGCTAGCATTTTTTCATGATTGGGATCCTGGGCAGAGAAGGCACTCTTTGTCCCCGCCCATCCTCTAAACAACACAGAACACCACAAAGACCATTTTCGGTGCCAAAGAATAAGTTATAAAAAAAAGAAAAATCAGCTTACCATATGATCAGCATTTTTTGAACCATGTGGAATAAGCATCTAAGCCAGTATACACAATCTTTTACATGCTGCACGACAACAGTGAGAAACAATACACACAACCAAAGCCTTAAAAGGAAGCTCAGGAAAACATTGACAGTGACTGTGCTTGAGGGCACAGGAGCATGGGGAGGTTTTGTCTTTCTTTTCTGTTTTCAGTTTTTATAACAAGAATGTTTTGTAGAATAAAATAGACTTGATTTTCAAGTCAATATGGTTTTGAAACAGAAATGTGTATCCATCTCCTATTACTTCTCGAGGCGACCTAGCAAAGCCATTCCACTGAATACATGTCAGGTTCCAGACCCCTTTTCCTTCATGCAAGTTCCTCAAACCATAACCACTATTAACATCAACCCATTGGGCTCTGACTTGATCTTTTCCAGCTAACATACTTGACCCATTTTCAGGCCTTATTCATGTCAAATGGTCTTTCTTGTTGATTGCTCTTTAATAAAGTTCTGAACTGACTTCTGCCTGGCTAGTGTTTTGTTTTGAGAAGTCTCCCCATGGGGTTCAAGTTGGCCTCAAACTCCTAGAGGGCTGGGATTACTGGCATGAACCCCAGCTTCCAGCTATCTTTGCCCCAACTTGTCTTCAACCTCCATCTTAATTGTTTTTCTTAATGCTAAACCTCCTTAAAAACAACCCAACTAGGGCTAGGGAAATGACTCAGTGGTTAAGTGCACTTGTCACTTACACATGAGGGCCTCTGAGGCCAAGTTCAATTCCCCACAACTCATGTAAAAAGCTGGGTATAGTCATACACATTTGTAACCCCAGTCCACAAGGGTGTGAAGACTAGAGAATCATTGAGGCTCACTGATGGACAGAAGCTCTGGGTTGAATAAAAGGCTCTGTCTCAAAGAAATATGTGGATGAGGAATAAGAAGTACCACTGATTTTTCCCTCTGGCCTTCCCACATGCATATATATAACACATTATCCACACACACATGTGCATATACAGTAGTTCTGTCTTAACTGTAAATGTATGCCTACTGAGGCTATTTATCTTAGTAAGGATGGTTGAGCTTACAATCATACTTGATGATAGTTCCCTACTAAGCACTTGCTATGCATTAATTTATCCATCCTAGTCTATTTAAAGTAGAAGCTGTGTTTGGTTCCTTGATGCTGATGAGCAAACTAAGGCAAATGATTTACCTGGTGTGGCAGACAGCCTCATGTTGCTGGGATGAACTTCCAAACCACACACACAGTTTATGGGAGGAAGAAGGGATTTATTGAAGCTTACAGATCCAGGGGAAGCTCGATAATGGTGAAAAAGAGAAAACCCACCACCAAAAGCAAGAGACAAAAATAAAAATAAAAATCAGCAGCCAAGCTACAGGGAACCCAGGCAGAACTCAGGCACTTGGCATATCTTAGGCTGGAATTCCCCAAACATACCTTAGGGCTACTCACAGTGACACCTCCTCCAGCCAGAGATCTAAAAAGCTTTAATAAAACTCCTGAATCGGGCTGGAGAGATGGCTTAGCAGTTAAGGTGCCTGCCTCCTAAGCCTAAAAATGCTGATTCCAATCGGTTCCAATCTCCAGGTCCCACGTTTAGCCAGATGCAAAGTGACACATGGGCGCAATGGCGCACTTGACCACAAGGGGGTGCATGCATCTGGATTTCATTCTCAGCAGCTGAGAGATTGCTGGTGCGCCCATCTCTGTCTGTCTTGCTCTCCCTCTCTCTCCAAAAAAAAAAAAAAAAAAAAAAAAAAAAAAAAACCCTCCTGAATCTATTGGGGGACATTTATTCAAACTACCATACCTGGGATCCCATGTCTATGAGGAGCAGACCCAGGCTGGAACCCAGGTAGCCTGACTCCAGAGTCAGAACCCTTAATCCTAATATCCACTGGTCTGTTCTCCCAGTGATGCCTTAAACCAAGGTGCAAACTGAGCATTGGAATGCTTTATGGTGCTTAAATTCTGTCACCCACAGATAATTTAGCAAGTCACGTTTCTCTGAATGATAATCATCAGGAACATTCTGTCATATTGGACATGCTGACATTTTGGGGGTGGAAAATAAGTGGAGGGAAAAAGACTTTTCAGAACAATACCATCACCAGTACACCACCCCCTCACTCACTACTCAAATCCAAACCCTGGCAGTCCCATTGGCAAAGCTGTCTGCCAGCAGGCCTCGCCACCACAGAAAGGGGGAGAATAAAAGGGAGCTGCCACCACTGATCTTTCAACTCCTTACATGGAAAAAGAGAGCTACAAACATTTTTTTGAGGGGGAGATGGCTCAAGATTTCTAGGCAAAATATAAAGTTTCTTTCCCACAAAACATATTAAAAATGTAACGCAACTAATTCAGTTCACATTCTGGGAAGAAGTCATCCAAATTAACTGTGTACATGTGTCTATTTACCAAGGTCCTTTTCTGGTTAGTAGTGGGGTAGAGAGAGTTAGGGAAAGAGTGAGACTATATTTTATTTGCCATATTCTTGCTTTACTGTCACAAAAAAATTATCATTGCTCAGTTTTCAAAACAGCAGCTTCAATGACATGTCTGGTAAAATATCTTAGCAACAATGTCAATATTGTCTCACTGCAGCTAACTACATTAACATTCCACTCTAATCATGATTTCTCAAATATAAAATGGAATGCAAGTTATTTGCTTCACTCATTCTTTGGGTCTGTCCTTGGGAAGAGACCTCTAACACCATGTAAATTAAACATCAAAACTATATCCACTAGCTATCATTTTTGTAAATCAAACTTGTGAGGATGTGGATGTATGTAAGCAAATGTTGACCAGAAATCAGCAAAAACAAAGGAACCATATAGAATACACAGACAAGTGACTTTGATCAAATCCTATCTGTTGTTATTTCTGTAATAGAATCCTTTCCATTCTCTGCTTGTGTATATATATGTATTCAAGTTCATGTTTATAGGATTGCCAAGAAAGTTTACTAAATAATGGAGGGTCTGCTTCTCTCAAGAATTTCCAAAGCTACATATATACATATATCTATATGGCTGGTGGTTGGAACTATCCATGCAGTGACATAGAAAACAGCAGACCAGCAACCCCCAAATCTAACCATTCAAAGAACTCTCTCTCCCAAGGGAGAAAAGTACCTGAAGCTGTGTGAGCCACGCCCAATCACTTCTATCTAAGATGATATTGAGAAGGTTAGTGGGAACCTGATTTCAATGTGGGTGAAATACCATGTGTAGAAATCACTGAATACCACACTTCTTACTGGAGTCCATTCTCGTTTAGCCAAGGTGAGCAGTGAATCTCATCCACATCATGTTCAAAGGCACATCATCATCTTTGCAGACACAGATCCTTGCACGAAGGCCTCAATTCTCTGCCCACTTGCATCTCCTAGCAAGCACATGCCCTCCCAGACTGTTTACAGCCACTGTCCCTGCAGCATTCTGCTAAGGACATGCCTGTAAAGCACCTCTTAGCTCCATCTGTACCAGATGGAACAGCCACGGTCGTGTCTGCCACACAGTCAAGCAAGTTAAAGAAACAAAAAATCCAAGATGCCACCATTTACTAACTCAAAAGAGGAGTGTGAAGGGGCAGAAAAGCAAAGAGTAAGAATGGTATAGAAATTCCTATAAATTATATAAATATACACTTGTGGAATATTTGCTGTGGTCCAGGCACTGTTAAAATCTATTTAATCCTCACAAAAATCAAGAGGGATTAGTCACCCGTAGTATCAGCAGGGAATTGGTTTCAAGATCCTCACTGGATACCAAAATCTTAGGATGTTCAAGTCCCTGATCTAAAATAGCATAGAATTTGCATATAACCTACCCCCATTTCCTGTATACTTTCATTATTGCTAGATCTCTTACAATACCTAATATAAATGCTACATAAACAGGGGCTGTGCTGTATTGGGGGAGAGAAGACAAAAGTCTGTACATGATGTGTTCAGTGTCTGAGTTCATGTTTTCAATGCACATGCACAGGATACACTGAAGCAGATTGTAGTACTATCATCCCCATTTTATTGAAGCACAAACGGAAACAGTGAGTTAAGCAACCTGAGCTGCAAAGTGAACCCCAGCAGTCTGGACATCGTACTGCTCAAGTCACTGGCTTTGGGGTCAGAGAAATGGGGTTTTAATTGTGCAGCTGCCACTTAGTAACTGTGTCATCATCTTAAGGAGGTTCACAGTTGCTTGCTTTATTCCCCTGCAGTTCCTGGGGCCTTCAGCATGCTGAACAGGCACTCTATCACTGAGTTTCATCCCAGCTCCCAATGCTGATCTTTAACCTCTATTAATAAACTATTGGTTATTTTGGGTAATTGCTTATAAACATTTAGCATGCCAATACAGTACACAATCAGTAACAAGTGTCTGAGTTCATGTTTTCAATGCACATGCATAGTTTGCATGTAAGTATTTTCATATTTTCTCTTTGAGAAAGAAAAAGATAACTCATCCTCCTCTGCCCCCAAGCATAGAGTATCAAAACCTATGATATTAAACTTAAGTATTTGGGTGAGTATTCTTTATTTCCATGCCTAATGAGCTTTTCTCCAAAGTCAAGGGTACCGTGTGTGTGTGTGTGTGTGTGTGTGTGTGTGTGTGTGTGTGTGTGTGTTTTAATACCACCTCCTGATGTTGAAACTTTAAAACAAAATTCATTTCATTCTTATGATTGCTACCTGACAGAGATTACCACCAGTATTTTATGAGACTGACACACTACCTACTGTGTTCATGAGGCTCCTTATCAGCATTACCTTAAAGGCAAGAAAACCAAGGTTCCAAAAACAGAGTAACCTATTCAATAAAAATTAATAGGTACCTCCAAACTATGAAACAGACTCCTAACTCAGTGGTTTTTCATTTTGTTTTGTCTTTATCTTCTGAGACAGGTTCTCACTATATATCCTACACTGGCCTCTTGAAGTCCTTCTGCCTCAGCCTCCCAAGTGCTAGGGTTAGGTTATAGGCATGCACCCTCATGCCTGGTTGTTATTTAACTATTCTCTAGTTAAATTAGCAGAGCTTCTACTCATCTTCAAGGTACTATTTCCATATATCAAAGGGACCTGAGATACTGTTGAGGGAGTCCAATAGTCATGTAACAAATGCATAGAGGGAAACAATCCCTTTACAATCTCTCATCTTTACCATCTTGGAGGTAAGGATGTAGCCCTGAGAGGTTTAATCAGATAAACAGCAAACTCACATACAGGGGTAATAGAGTTGACCTTCCTGAAAAAGTGATTTGTATCCTCTCAGTTTTCAACACTGAACTTACAGATTAATTCAAAACCCTTCACTTAATCCTATCAAAAATAAAGAATGACTTAGATGAATCTTTTTAGGCTTTATAATTCAAAATTAAACACAAGACATGTTTGCCTTCTTTTAAACTTTAGCTAGTAAGCTATCAATGATTAAGGGTTTGTCAAAATATTAAAAGAGATACTGAATCCAGCAGAAAAATAGGTAAACATACAGGACAGAGGAAGAAACATAAATTTTTACTTGTTGACAAATACTCATATATTACTAAGTATGGGCTTAAGTACTTTATAAATATTGATTCACTTTAATCCTCTTAAGTGAGTCATGAGCACAGAGAGACTAATTTGCCTAAGTTCATGTAGCTGGTAACTGAAGCTATGATACAAACCCAAGCATCATGGTTTAAAATGACGAATGAACATATACAAAAACATGCTGAACTCATTAAAAAAGCACAATTAAAACAATACAATGAAACTTTTGTACATACTAGCAAGTAAAATGTTTGATTACAAAGTTGGTTTGAACAAACAAGTTTTCTCATATAGTACTGGTAGAATTATAAACTTAATGTTATCTTTTTGAAGGGCATTTTAGCAAAATCTGGAGAAAGTATAAATGAAGAAACTTATTACCCAACTTTTAACAAACATTTTTACTAAAAAAACACGGGCAGTTATGTACATATACAGGAAGATTTACTCTAGAATTTATTTAGACCAAGTGTTTCAGGAGCAAAGGAAATATAACTGGAAAGAGGAGGCACACTCATGTTTCCTAGGCTGGCCTGGAACTCAGGATCCTCCAGACACAGCTGCTTTTACAAGTGCTGGTCTTATAAGCATGTACCACTAGGCCAGGTTTCAAGGTACAACTAAGTGTTCACCAATAGAGCACCTGTTTACATATTAATATGTGTAAATATGAAAAATTCAAAACTAAATTCAATCACTATAAAATGCATTTTAAAGTCCATGTGGGCTTTAAGGATCTACATAGGCATAAGCATGTGTACCTATATACATATATGCATACCTACAAAGGTCATATGGAAAACCATTAACATAAATTATCTTTGAGGATTAAAAAGGGAAGCAGAGAAAACAGACAAACACTGTGTGCATTCTTTACTTTGGCATTAATACCATGGTATAGCTTTTGTTCTTATTGCTTTATACTTATTTATGTTTAACAATTGTACTCACAAGAGTTTGAATGGCTGTGCAAAAAAAAATAGTTTCAGAATAAGATGGATTTAAGACAGTCTCATGAATACCAAGCCATGTTTTGCTTGGTATAAGATATAGAAAAAGAAATAGAAGTATTAGTCAGTGACTGAATTGAGATTTAAAGCACATACAAATCTCAGAAATAATCCTTCAAGGAAAAGCAAAAAAATCTAGAGAAGGAAAACATCAAAATAAGACTCTCCATAGGGAGAAATTATAAGAGTAAAATAAATCCACTATCTCTCTCTCAGGAATAGAAATACAACATAGCAACATGATTTCTTTCCTACTCATTCAGTTCAAGAGATAAAATTAAAGGCTGTCAGCCAGAGACATAGTGAAAATAACTCATTTACAGTTAAAAATTGCACTTTCATGTCATCTTTATTTTAGCTACATGAATTTGGATAACTGTTCATGACTCTTTCCCAAACATTCCTGAAAAGGGAGAGAACTTGAATTCAAATGCTAGAATCCTTCTTGACCTAAAACTTTAAAACATTTCATTATTTTATCATAGAAAAAAGCCCCTGGACATCACAGTCCAAAAACACACAGCCACAGATAAAAAGTTTGCACTTAGAGGTAAGCACATTTTAATAAGAAAAGGCAGCTGAGACTAGCCATGTGGGCTGCTGGGGACTCACCAGCATGTGTAGGTAAGAGGTGGAACTTTCTTGGCTGCACAGGAGCAAAACACTACTGGGTATATGTGTAACCCGATGACTCATTATAGTGCTTTTAATGCTTTATTTTGGTTTCTCTATAAAATCCCTGCATATAAGCCAACAGGAACAGAGGACCTCTAGCCTCAGCATGAATGTAACATTTCACCAAATGCATCAAGACACTCTGACCCACTGAACATAGGCACATTCCTTGTCAGCGACTTTAGTGAAATTTCTCCATCACATGACTTCCTAAGAAAGTCAGTCTGGTGCCAGCCAGGTATGTGGCTCCCTCCTATAATCCCAACACTCACTCATGAGGCTGAGGTGGGAAGATCACTGTGAGCGCAAGGCCAGCCTGGACTACATAGCAAGTTCTAGACCAACCTATGACACAGAGTGACACTCTGTATCCAAGGGAAAAAAATCAAAGTCTCATACTAAGTATACTGGCTCACATCTGGATTTTTTTGAGCCTACAAATTCAGGGCCTCTCTGGGCAACACAGTTGATATCCCATCTCTTAAAATAAAAACAAATGACTCTCTCTCTCCCTCTCCCTCTCCCTCTCTCTGCTTGCAAATAAATAAATTAAAAAAAATAAAAACAAATAAAAAGTTTTAAAGATAGAAAAGATAACCCCACAGCTACAAACCAGACGCCACACTAGGAAAGAAGAACCAGACTGATTAGCTTTTCCCAAGGCCAACTGAAAAAAAAAAAAAAAAAAAAATGCCATGAAACAAAGTTCTTGAAAAGGAAATATAAACAAGCATTTGATACTTAAAGAGCTCTGCCAAATGCAAAGAAATGCTAACAACCAAATGTATGTTTTACCTATTAAATCAACAAATATTAAAATCCATAACACACCTAATACTAGTAAGAATCATGTAACCAGCATGCTAAATGCCACTTACACACAGGTGACAACCAACACAGCATTTCTGAAAAGGGTCACCAAGAGTTTATCACAAGCGCATTTCCACTTGATGTTGGTTGTAAGCCTAGAAACCTTCCTTCCAGTAGCCATCAGCAACTCATAAGAAGCATTTTTAATATCTTTTATTTATTTATTTGAGAGAGAAAAAGGCCGAGAGAGAGAGAATGGGCATGCCAGGGACTTCAGCCACTGCATCTGGCTCCTTTGACCATCTTTCCAGCCCCTCAAAAAACATTTTTAAAGCATGGCATCAAGAACCAAAACAAAATCATGGTATGTTGGCACAAATGAATATTAGGCAGTTTTCAAAGATTAATGGTATGATGTATTTTTAAAAGTAAAGCAAAACTACAAAATTTCTTGATTTTTTTTCATTCTTGTCTAAACAAATTTTATACAATGAGAATATTCCATATTGGACATTGCTTCAAAAATCTATTTGTGGGCTGGAGAGATGGCTTAGCGGTTAAGGCGCCTGCCTGCTAAGCCTAAGAACCCGGTTCCAATCTCCAGGTCCCACGTTTAGCCAGATGCAAAGTGACGCAAGGACACAATGCCACACTTGCCCACAAGGGGGCGCACACATCTGGAGTTCGTTCACACAGCAGCTGAGAGACTGCTGGCGCACCCATTCTCTATCTGTCTCCCTCTCCCTCTCTCTGTCTGTCTCTGTGTCTCTCTCCAAAAATTTAAAAAAAAAAAAATCTGTTTGTGGGCTGGAGAGATAGCTTAGCAGTTAAGGCACCTGCCTGCGCAAAGTCTAAGAATGCCCATTCGATCTCCAGGTCCCACATTTAGCCAGGCACAAAAGTGAGTCAAGGGCGCAATGCCGTACTTGCCCACTAGGGAACACATGCATCTGGAGTTAGTTCACAGTGGCTGAGAGAGGCTGCTGGCGTACCCGTTCTCTCCCTCTCTCTCTCTCTCAAAAAAAAAACTATTTGCTTATGTGTGCACACACAAATATTCATATGTGTGTGGGTGCATGTATGTGTGCATGCATATGTGGAGGCCAGGAATCTACACTAAGTGTCTTCCTCTACTGCTGTCCACCTTATTTCTGCAACAGCATCTCTTACTTGAACGTGGAGCTCACTGACTGGCTAGACAAACTAGCCAGCAAGCCTCAGGGAGCCCCTGTTTGTCTCCTCAGTGCTGGGTCTGCAGGCAGGCACCTCCATGCAGACATTTTATATGAATGCTGCACACTCAAACCCAGGTATTTGTGCTTGTGCAACACTTGCCCCACTCAGCCTTTGCCTCAGTCCATGTTGTCACTGTTACTACTGGACAGTCATTTAAAGGAATTTTCTGTTTGTTGGTGGTGATTGTTATTTTTTTGTTTTTCAAAGTAGGGTCTTGCTCTATAGCCCAGGCTGACCTGGAATTCACTATGTAGTCTCAAGGTGGCCTCAAATTCATGGTGATCCTCCTACTTCTGCCTCCTCTGGGATTAAAGCCATATGCTACCATGCCTGGTTCTTTGTATTTTTGTGTCAAATTGTCACTATGTAGCTGAAGCAGGGTTCAAACTCAGAGCAACCCTTCTGACTCAGACTACCTCCTAATTGCTGTGATTACAGACCTGTATCACCATACCTGGCTACAAATTTTAAGTATAACATTCTAAAGTGACAAGATACTGTGGCAATTTAATTGACAACAGCTTTTTATTCTTTAGTAGCACACAATCATGTCCAAAATCCAATGAATTATAGAAAAGTAATTTGATAATTGATGGCCTCACACAGGCCTTTTCGGCCAGGCCACGGTTGTACTCTGGCAGTCACTGGGGTGCCAGCCTGGGCCTTATAACCACCTCCAGGTTCCACTAACAAATTACCTAAGGGCCATTGTGTTAGGAGTAAAAGCCCTGGATCTTTTCTGAAAGTCTTCTGTTAAAGTCTCCTGAGATCTCTGAGGGGCTGTAGAATTGATGTCTGTGGCTGGGAAGAAAGTACTGAAGGAAATAGGGAAAGATAAAAACACATCATTACCAATGCTCTCAACGGGGGGCGGGGGAGGAAAATGCCAGGCAGGAAAAAAATAGTGACCTCTGTGTGGGAAAAAGCATCACCTCACAATGACTGGGTTCAAGTACAATTTAAAAATACCTTAATCAGTTTATCTCCTTTATATTTCCTTGATTTTTATTTTAAAGAGAAGGGCTAGAGAGGTGGCTTTGTAATTAGGAGGGCTTCTATGCAAACATGAGGCTCTAAGAAAGTTTGAGACTTTCTGAGTTTGAGTCCCCAGTGTCTATGTAAGTAGTAGGGCATAGCCTTGTGTGCTTGTGACCCCCGTACTGTGAAGAACAGAAATAATCACTGGGGCTCACAAAAATGACAAACTCCAGTATCAGTAAGAGAGTTCCTCAAGGAAACAAACAGATGAATGACGGCAGAGGGGCGCTGGTCAGTCTCCTCTGGCCTCCACATGCATGTGCAAGGGACACACACATTTGCATACACCACGCACTCATCATGCCATACCAAACAAACATCATGCCACACCACTTATGCAAGTAATAATGATAAAATAATTGAGATGAGAATAAAACAACTGTCTCCAAAATAGTGTGAAGAAAATCTTAGGAATAAAAGCACCCTACATGATAAAGGAATGTGGGAATTTAATTTACAGCGGTTTTTCTTTCACAAAACGATGGTGTGTTTTACAATCAATGAAGTATGACATTACACTTTTTAAAGCTTTGTATTTATTTACAAGGAGAGGGAGTGAAAGAGATGGAGAGAGAGACAAACAGAGAATGGGCATGCCAGGGCCTCTAACCACTGCAAATAAACTCCAGATGCATGTGCCACTGGCTTTATGTGAGTACTGGAGAATCAAACCTAGGACTTTCAGCTTTGCAGCCAAGTACCTTAACCAGCAGCAAGCCATATCTCCAGCCCAACATTACACTTTTAATAAGAATAAGCAGCTGCAGAGGTAGCTCAGTTGGTGGAGTGCTGGCCTAACATATACTCACTATGCCATAGTTCAGTACCCAGAACTCTGTAAATGGGACATGGTACAGAACATGTGTAATCCCAGCACTTGGAAGGTGAAGGCAGAAAGATCAGAAGTGTAAAGACATCCTTGGCTACATAATGAGTTTGAGGTCAGCCTGGACTACATAAGACCCTGTCTCAAATAACATAAAACCAAATAAAATGCTATTGACTGATTGTATCCCCTAAAACTAAGCTGAACACCCCCACCATGAAGCAGTATTTAGAGATGGGACTTTGGAATATAATTGGGTTAGATGAACTCAATCAAGTCCAATAGTTAGAAGATGTGAGGGCAGACCTTTGCGGTGGATTAAGTGACCCTGCAAGCAGAGACATCTGAGAGCTTGCTATCTCATTATGTGCAGCACAGCAAAAATGCTGCCCTTCACTAGAGGAAGAGCCCTCACTAGAACTTCACAGGCTGGCACCTGACCTTCAAGAAAACGCAAATTCCTGCTGTTTTCATCATCCAGGCTAGGGTGTAGTGTCATGTCAACTTAAGCAGATTAAGACAAGGAAATATGCTATCAAAAACCATGGGCTAGGCCGGGCATGGTGGCACATGCCTTTAATCCCAGCACTCGGGAGGCAGAGGTAGGAGGATCACCGAGAGTTCAAGGCCATCCTGAGACTACATAGTGAATTCCAGGTCAGCCTTAGCCAGAGTGAGACCCTACCTCGAAACCCCTCCCCCCAAAAAAAAACCATAGGTTGAGGAGATGGCTCAGCAGTTAAAGGCACTTGTAACACTTGCCAGTCCAGGTTCAATTCCCCAGTACTCTTGTAAAACCAGATGCACAAAGTGGCACATGCATCTGGAGTTTGTTTGCAGTGACAAGAGGACATAGCACACCATCAATTCATTCATTCTCATTCTCTTTTCCTCTCCCTACTTGCAAATAAATGTTTAAATCTGAATGATTTTAACATCTAGAACTTGGAAAAGATGTTTTCTAAAGAAACCTTAAGCTGGGCGTGATTTTAATCCCAGCACTCAGGAGGCAACTGTAGGAGGATCGCCGTAAATTCAAGGCCATGCTGAGACTACATAGTGAATTCCAGGTCAGCCTGGGCTAGAGTGAGACTCTATCTCGAAAAAACAAAAAAAAAGAAACTTCAGCTTGGAAGATGGCTCAGCATTTAAAGACACTTGCTTGCAAAGCCTGGCATGCACACACACACCAATTTATAAAAACAAAACTAATAGAATCTTTACAGCTGTCTAGAATCTGTGCATCTGAGTGGGGAAGGATGAGGAACAAGGCCTCACAGGGAGTATGCGTCAGCGTCTAAACTACTTGATTTGGCATGGTAAAGCTGGAGCTCAATCCCCAGGAAGGCAACACTGCAGGTGGCTCTCTTCCATCCTCAATCTGGGGCTTGTGGCCCAGCTTCTGTGAGGCCAGGCCAGGTCTACGATCTCTAAAAACTGCAAAGAACATGTAGTTATGTCCCATGTGAGAGACATAGTCATTCCTGAGGCCTTTGTGCCCTGGGACAGATGTTATACATCACATCTAGCAACTTGGATGCTTTGAAAGCCCCTTAAGTATGAGCAGCTTTCAAACTTAAGAGTGAAAATCAACCATAGAAGTACATGTTTAATTTTAATCTCCAAGACAACCTTGTGATCCCAAATATAGGAAGGCATTCAGTCTGTGCTGTACTTCAGTAGCTAATGTGTTTAATGTAGCCGGACATCAGAGGGAGAGAAGGGGTAGGAGAGAGTGGACATACACAGGTTTCTGACTCTACATTATTTTATATTTTTATTATTATGTGTTCATGTAAGCATGTGTATGTATATGGGTCAGTATGTGCCACTGTGCATATGTGTAAAGGTCAGATGTCAACCTTGCAGTGTTGGTGTTCTCAGCCTACCTTGTTGAAGACAGGGTCTCTTCTGCAACTATAAAGGCAAGACCAGCTGGTCCTGTAAACTTCAGGATCCTCCTGACTTTCACTGCCACAGGCACACTGGGATTATAGACAAAGGTGGCACTTCACATTTGGCTTTACAAAAGCTTAAGGGTCCAAACTCTGGTGCAGAGTAAGCACCATTAAACACTGAGTTACATTCCAAGACCTCACTCTACAATTTTGGTGTGAATATGGTTTCTCAATATGAAGCTCCTCCATAGGGTCAGGCTTGCACAGCTGCAGGGCCACTGCAGGGTCAAAGCTCCAGTCTCTTCAGACTGTCCATGGAAAACGTTAAGTGTGGATCATCCTCCATGAAATAAAATTTGACCTACTTCAAAATCTCCTCCATAGGAACTATATTTGCCAATAGAGTAAATTAAATAAGTTTCCTACATTTCTGTAGACTAGAAAAAAAAACCTTGTCATTCCTCTTGCATGAAGTGCAACTAACTCAGGGAAACTGAAATACAGAATACACACACACACACAGACGATATATAAGACACATAAAGGTGTCTTTTACAACTCTATGTAAAATAAGATACCCCCTTTGTTTATGTTTTTATGAGCAAAACACCTTTAATAGGAAAAAAACTGAAAAGAAATGAAATTGAGATTAAAAAAAAAGAAGAGCAACCTTCTAGTTGATGGTGTCCTTACTGAAGTTAGGCTTCCTCTTGCCTTCACAGAAACATACATGAGGAGCTTGTCAAGGATGAAAGCCTTGCTGAGACTTTTGCCACATTTTTCTGATGGTTTCAGCAGGATGTATCTTCCTGGAGGTCTTAATGGCCATGGGGGGGGGGGGCGGGTAGGCTCGGGGGAACTGACTTTCCCTTCCTCTGGGTCAGAGCGTTCTCCAAGAATGCCAGCACAGCAAACAGGAAGCATGTCATAAAAGCAGCACAGCCCGTATGTACAAGTGCATGACATATGATAAAATGATTGGTATTTGTCCTCTTTTTTCTCTAATGCTTACTTCCTTTTTGTTTCCTTAAAACATGGGAAAGCTATAAAGGGGGATGGCCTTCCACACATGCAGCCCTTCATCAAGGAGGAACATGTCAGAATGAAATTTAATAAGCTGTACTTAGCTATCTATTCTCAAATCTGCTTGGGCTCTCCTGAAATGATTTTTATGAAGGGAAAAATGACTTTCTGTTTAATTTCACAGAGAAAAAGGATACAATGCAAGTACCTGGTAGAGCACTTTTATAGTAGCATAGCAAGGGCATAGATTCGGAGACAAAGAGGAATGTTTAACTTTTAAAAATAGTGAGACAGTGTTCACTTACTTTGGCAGTACATATATTAAAACTGGAAGGATATAAAGAAGACCTACCTCTGGCCCCTGCACAAGGATGACATGCAAATTCACTAAGTGTTACATAATTTTCAAGCAAAAACAAAAAAGTGATGGGCTTAGAGATAAAGGACCCAAGTTTAATTCCCTAGTACTAACATAAGTCAGATGCACATGGTGGCACATATGTCTGGAGTTCATTTGTAGTGGCTAGAAGCCCTGGCATGCCCATTTTCTCCCCCTCTCTGTCTCTTTCTCTCTCTCTCAGATAAATAAATAAAAATAATGTTTTTTTAAAAAAATAGTGAGACAGGGGCTAGAGAGATGGCTCAGTGGCTAAAGGCGCTTGCTTTCAAAGCCTGCCAGCTACAGTTTGATTCCATAGTACCCATATAAGCCAGATGCACAAAGTGGTACATGCATCTGGAGTTCTTTTACACTGGCAAGAGGCCCTGTTGTGCCCATATTCATTCATTCATTCATTCATTCATTCATTCATTCATTCATTCTCTCTCTCCTCTTCTCTCTCCATTTGCAAATAAATAATATTTTTAAATAAAAATTTAACCTAGGGAGACATTATTTCAAAAATAAAGCTGGGCGTGGTGGCACATGCCTTTAATCCTAGCACTTGGGAGGCAGAGGTAGGAAGATCGCCATTAGTTTGGGGTCACCCTGAGACTGCATAGTGAATTTCAGGTCAGCCTGGGCCAGATTGAGACCCTACTTTGAAAAACAAAAGAAACCCAAAAATAAGGGCTTGGGAGATCAAGTGTTTGTCATGCAACTCTGAGTACTGAGTTCAGATCTTCAGACCTCTTGCAAAAAGCTGGAAGCTATGGTGGACTTCTGTAATCCCAGTCTACCTATGGTGACAAGGGAGGTAGAAACAGGAAAATTTCCCAGAAGCTCACAAACAGAGCAGGCAACAAAAGACCCTGCTTCCAGCCAGTGGAAGGTGTGGCTAGAGAGATGGCTTAGTGGTTCAAGGGGCTTGCTTGCAAAGCCTGCTGGTCTGGGATCAATTCCTAAGTTACCCATGTAAAGCTGGCCAAACATTCATTTGCAGCAGCAAGATACTCTGGTGTGTACACAAACACACACACACACACTCTCTCTCTCTCTCTCTCTCATGTTTCTTTTAATGGTTGAAAGTGAAGACTAGACCAACCTGAAAGTTATCCTTTGAGCCATCTCTGATCCATACTCCACACACACACACACACACACACACACACACACCCATGCTAAATAAATTTAAAAATAATTTGCTTTTACAAGAGAGTTAAACTTGCTTTTTTCCTTCAGTTACCACACATTTTTCTCAAGAAAGAAGAGATACAGTGAATATCTAGCAGAAACCAAATGTCAACCTAGATACTTTTATAGAAAGGGTCTCTGAGTTAACCCTGACAATTTCTCTGCAAAGCAGTCTTACAATGTTCAGAAGTTTGTTCCAAGTCCAAGTTAACTGGGAGTTGCTAGATGAACCAGAGATTTGAATCTCTGTCCTCAGATTCTAAAGTCTGCTTTTTCTAGACTTGCACCATGTATGACGACGGACAACAAAGAAGAGCTGAGGCAGAATCTGTCAAAGCGTAAGGAACAAAGTGGCCTTCCTGTCCCTGCTGAAAACCAGACTGGTTCCACTCTGCTTAAATCACAGCCTAATATTTTTCAGAATTTATTCAAATGCCCTGGTAAAGATAAATACATTACCTTTAGAATAAATTCTTTCTGCTTATTTTGTTGCTTGGCTCAGGAAACATTTTTGTAGTCTGGTAACAAAAAGATACCAAATATCCATAGCTCAGCAAGACTGTCACTACACTAAATTCCTAAATAATAGTCCACAGCCACAGAAAGCAGGCAATGTAGCGCAGAATAATCAAAAGCAGCCCTGTATTTTCTGGATAAAACAAAGCATCGTTTGTATGAGGCATTTTTAGAAGGTACCACTGAAAGCCAGACTGTAGCCTGGAATGGCTTAAAATGCCCAAGTTTAACAATCACATCAATGGATTTTAAACTTTAGAGGATAACAGCTTCCTTTTACTTCAAATTCAAAGTGAAGAATTAGATGCAAAGCTAAGAGACTACTTCAGAGCACAAGCAGGCTGAGGTTATCCTGTGCCTTAATGAACACCATTACAAGTGTATTTAACCAACCACCTGGGTTTTAATGATGGAAAGGTGAAGGCCAAATGTTTTTAATAAATTGCTTCAAACTAAGTCTCCTTCCTTTAAAAAAAAAAAAAAAAGACCACAAACTATTAAGTGGAAAGGACCAGGTTAATAAACAGTTATTTGCCATGCTAAAGAACTGTCCCTTAATCAGACTGCATTTTGGGATAGTACCACAATTAAAAGTTCACTTATCTTTGTTCTTCTACCTCAGTGTGAATCTACTTCCACACAGGTAATGAATAACAGGAAAGTGGACTAGGACAGGGCATGATGGATTCAAGACTAACAAGAGGGTTGGGGAAGGGGCAGAGACAAGGAAAGAAGCATACCTAGGCCCCTCCTAGGAAGGGCAAGAGACCTTACTTAATACTTTCATAAAGAGACAAAAATCTTCAGGGTTGAAAGAAGAAAGCAAACATTATCCACTGTGAACATTGATGGTATTGTCAACATTGGATAAAATTGTGTTTTATTTCTTGAAGAAGAAAGACATCACATAACTAGCTGAGGTATTTACTTGCTATGCTGAAGTGGTGGCTTTCATCACACACTGTATGCAGTACCTGGATCTGGGAGTTTTTGAAGGGGAAGACCCTCCCAAACATCTATGACTGAAGAATGCCCCATGGTGTATGTGCTAGTGGGAGGCAAACTGCATCTTCCCCCATAGAAACTAACAAACCCACACTCCTCCAGCCTCTTTGCGAACTAGGCTTGGCCACTTTATGAGCACCTGCACCACAGTTTCAAATTCTCCATGACTATTATTTTTTGTATACATTTGTGCTTACCTATGTGGGGGGTCTGTGTAGTGCATGCATACATGTGTACAGATGTGCATGTCCCATGTATGCACGTGGGAAGGACAGAGGACAATGCTGGATATCCTCCTGTCTCTCACTGAATGTGGTGCTACCATTGTTCTGTAAAAGTGGCTGACAAGCCAGCTCCAGTGAACTCCAGTGATTTTTTTACTTTCTGGTCTCTGCTCCCCACAGGACTGGGATTACAGGCATGTGAGGCCAGGCCCACCTGTTCACACGGGTGCTGGGGCTAGAACTCGGGCTGTCTGGAGCACTTGTGTTTGCATGGCAAGTGCTCTTACCCACTGAGTCATCTCCTCAACCTCATTTTGGCTGTTCCTACTTTCTCTTTCAGGTGAATTGTTACAGCAAGTTTATATTGTATAAGCAAAAAAGAATGGAAGTTTTAGCCAGATGTGGCTCATGCCTTTAATCTCAGCACTCAGGAGGCAGAGGTAGGAGGATTACTGTGAATTCAAAACCAATAATGAATTCCAGGTCAGCATGGACTAGAGCAAGACCCTACCTCAAAAAAAAATATATAGGGGGGATAAAATTAAATGGTGTATGATACTACAATGTTATTATATGTTTGTCTAATACCCAAGATGTACATCTGCAAAAGTGAACCCTATTATAAACTACTTAACTTTAGGTCATAATGGTGTGCCCTTGTGACTTTATCCATTGTACCAGATGCAGAACACTGGTGAGGTGGTTGATAACTGAAGAAGACATGGGAAGTGGGGCAAATTGTAATATCTTTCAGTCAATTTTACTGTAAACCTAAAACTGCTCTTTTCAAAAATAAATAAATAAATAAAAAGTTGGGCTACGAAGAAAGCTCAGTGGATGAAGTGCTTGCTGTGCAAGCGTGAGGACCTGAGTTCGGATCCCCAGCCCCCATGTAAATATCATGTGTGCTAGTGTGCGTCTGAAAGCTCAGTGTTCAGCAGGTGGGAACAGATGGATCTCTGGGGGAAAACAGGTAGCTAGACTAGCTGAACAGGTGCGCTCTGGGTTCAGTAGAAAAACCCTATTTTAATCAACAAGGTGGAGGTAATAATAGAAGGACACACTCAACGTTGACCTCTGGCCTCCACACACATACACTTGTGCACTCACACACATCTGATCATGCATGCACACACATATAGACACAACTTTTCTCTATTTTTTAAGGATTAAGTCCTCAAAAACACAAGGTTGAGGGGCTTAGCTCAGTGGTGGAGCATGGCTCTGGGCCTGATTGATCCCCAACACTACAAACAGCAACAATCAAGGTGGGATTGCATTAGGGTTTAAGTGGACTGTGCAGATAACTTTAGGAGAACTAGTCTGTTTAAAATAACTATTCTGTATATTCAGGATACGGAATTTCTTTTTATTCATCTAGGTCTTTAGTTCTTCAATAAAGTTTTATCGTTTCTTTCAGTGTAAGGTTTGCACATTTCTTCTTATAAAGTTTTTGTGATATTATAATATGGGACTTTTTCTGAATAGCTATTATATCCACTCAGAATCTTGTTAGGTACAAATCTAAAACCAGATAATCTCAAAGTGCAATAATTACTTAATTTGTATTAAGAAACAGTTTAATAATGGTAACATGAAAATCTTCTTATAAGAAAGGTCAGTTATATAATAACTAGATAAAAGAAAGACAGAGGACTGGGCATAGTGGCACAAACCTTTAATCCAAGCACTCAGAAGGCAGAAGTAGGAGGGTTCCTTTGAGTTCAAGGCCAGCCTGGGACTAAACAGTGAGTTCCAGGTCAGCCTGGGCTAGAGTGAGACCCTACCATGAGGAAAGGAAAGAAATAAAGAGAGACAGAGAGAGGGAGGGAAAGAGGAAAGATGGATGGTGGAAACCTCTCTGCAGCACTTTTAATGAAGACAGGGCTTGTTTCAGATCAAGGTTCTGGCCCACAAACTGAGAGGGAAAAAAAACAGGTGTCTTGGTCTGGTCCTCTTGCTTTTGTGGTTTAACTTCTGTTCATAGCCATAACTCCAGGTCAAGAGAAACACAGAGCTCATTTTCACTGGCAGAACAGCAGGGATAAATAAGGCAAACATGCTTTCCAAGTTTTTAATGTTGCATTCATCCACATGCCTTTCCAGCTTTGAGAGGAGGGGGAAAACTGTTTAGCTATATATAAGCATTTCTGGGGGCATAATCGGGGCTGGAGAGATGGCTTAGCAGTTAAAGCCTGTGAAGCTTAAGGATCCAGGTTCTAGATCCCAGTACCTACATAAGCCAGATGAACAAGGTAGCACATGTGTCTGGAGTTTGTTTTCAGTGGCTGGAGGCCCTGGCATACTCATTCCCTCTCTATTTGCCTCTCTCTTTCTCTCTCAAAAATAAAGAACTTTTTTTAAAAAATCATTTAAAATAAAAAGAATTTCTCTACTGTTAGAGTTCACTCAATGGATTTCAATAGTTTAAATCTCATTGTCTATAACAAACGTAATTTGAATTTTAATACCTGCTAAAATTTTGCCAAATAGTTTAATGTAGATGTGAAATATTCTTTTAGAGACAGAGGGCAAAAGAACAACTTTTCGATACTTCTGAAAAGGGCTGGGGACATAGCTCAGTGTAGAGCACTTACTTTGCATGTGCAGTGATTCTATTCTCCTAATCTGAAAAATAAGCTTAGCATAAAAATAAAAGATTTTTGTGAAAACCCAGAAAGAATAAGAAAAGCTTTACTCCATTTTTAAACATAAATATTTCTGAAATTTCTGATAGTGAGCTCAAGTATAGGAGTTTTTTGTTGTTGTTGCAACAAAGATTGGTTTTAATTGGAAACAGTAGAGAAAAAAATTTCATACTGACGGAGAAATTATTACCCACGTTTCAGTCTACAGACAGAAGTCTGGGTAGATTGGTCAAAATTAATGTACAGAGAAACTCAACTATGACTTACTTACATAATGAATGTTGGCATAGAACTCAACAGCAAAATTGTCAAATTCCAAGTATTTTTCCCCAATCTTGTGACATAACTCCACCCACTTTTCTCCCCCAATTTAACACAACCAGGTTCCACAAAAGAGCAAAGAGGCACATGCCATCCAGATGCTCATGCAAAATGTTCCCATCACTTTTCTCAAATTCTTTTACCCTGATTAAAAAAAAAAAAAAAAAAAAAACCCAAGGGTGGGGATCATTATGAAAACAGGTTTCAGAAAAAGCAGTGTCACTCTTGAAGACCAAAGGAAGAAGGAAGACCCATGTTAAATGCTCTGAAACTGAGAATGTTTTACACGCAAACTATGATTGCTATGTGGCTCACATGTGAGGGATGGGTACCGAGACCATTTACACTGTTATTTCCATGAGCCTCGCACTCTTGGAGAGGACGGTAGGTCTTTGTTTGAAAGACTCTTGTTACTGTGCAGGGAGTTTTGGCTTAGAGATCCTGGTGGGGGAAGTGAGGGGGTGAGAATGGGGGAGGGGTGGACCTGTATGGCAGCTCCAGACCAACAGACAGCTTAGGATCTAAATATATGCTAAAAATTACAAAGGCTTCTAAGGAAACAAAGTTCTTAGAAATTAGTATCAGATGAGCCAAAACTTAAAATAATTTTTTTTTAACAGCTTTCTGAAAACTAATGAGAAAGACATTTTGGCCTTGACCCAGCAGAGGATGAATGTGCCCCTGGAAAGAAATGATGTGAAATACAATTTCTCCATAGTAACAATTCAAATTAACTATTCAAAGTTGGGGAGTGATTTTCTAAGCCTATGAGCTAACTATGCAGCCTCCTGTTTATATCATTAAAACCTGCTTTCCTCTAGTCTTTGTATTTGTTTATCCAGGCATTAATGAGAAGCTTATAATAGAAACCTACCAGCAACCTCATATGAAGGACTCTACTTTTAAGGTGAGTTTGCCATTTGCAGACTCAATTTAAAGGGTAATTAGTAATAACAGAAATTTCATCTACGTCAGATATTAATAATATTCACACAAGAAATTATAGTGTCTTTTGAATTAAAACCTATCTATAACTTAGTGATGTTTCAGTAACAGGTAGACTTACCCATATTTTAACAAATGAAAACTGAAATATTCAACATAAAGTTTGTTTTTTAGAGAGCCATTCTCCAGTAAGACTGTATTAACATGAGTGGAACAATTAAAACACAATACTTTCGGGTCAATTCTAGGTTTTCATTGTGCAACACGGAAGCGCTGTGGTGGTCTAGTGGTTAGGATTTGTCTCTCTCACTGTGCAATTGAAGTCGGAGAAACAAGAGCGTAAGACTGGATGGTCACCAGAATAATCTTAGAGGAGGTTATCACATGGAATGGAATGCTATTAGAGTCACAACAGCCACATATGCAACAGAACACTACAGACAAGAAGGAAACCCAAGCCAAATTAAGCAGCACTCATAATGACAACGAACAGTCTGGCATTAAGTGGGGCTACACCTGTTGCGAGTAAAATTTGATACTCAAAAACATGAGAACCAGTCAGGCAGCAGTTGGTCAAACATATAAAATGCAACTACATGCAGAACAAGGGAAAGAGCTTTCTAGAAATCAAATTCCTGAGCACACCTGCTATCCCTCAATGTCTTTAACTTATACTACCTCCGGATCTGAATGACCTGTTAAAATTATGAGCCTTTAGTGTCTCCTAGGGAATGATTCAGTTCAAACTCAAGCTGAATTTTCAGGGTCACTTCTCATGAAAATAATAAAACATAAAGAAGCAGACCTCAGAAATATACTGAGGTCCTCATGTCCTCAGTGTGTGCTTGTTCTGAGCCTCTTTGGTCCATCCCCAGATCATCTACTCTGTCTGGAGCGAGTGGGATCTGATGGTCCAGTGCAGCCCACCCACTTGCTCACACATACCAGCTTCTTTCTTGCTTCCTTTTCCTCCCTCTCGGCTCTTCTTCAGCACAGCCTTCAACATTTTCAATACTCCTTTGTCTCTGAAGAAAAAAGCAGGGGAGAGAGGAGGAGTTATAGGTTGAAAAAGTTGGGATTTTACTTGTATATTGAGCTATGAATTAACTCATGCTCAAAAGATCACTTAAAATAACAAAGAGACCTTGAGTTTTACATTAATTTCCTCTAAATAAAAGTATGATGGTAAACTAAATACTAAAGACACAAAGAATGCTTTATAGATTTTAATGAAGCGATCAGAAGTTCACTGTCATGTTGTAAAAGTTACAAAACACACACAATAGTGCATTCTTAACATTCCACATCTAATTAAGGTTATGAAGCTAAACCTTGGTTCATTGCTAGTAATAAGATAGGTGGCACAGTAATAGTCTACCAACCCCAGTTCATCAAACTGAGTGCATGCATACATGTGCTCATGTGCACATGCACATACACACACACACACACACACACACACACACCATTAAAGCATGAAACCAAAAGACAATGGTTAATAAATAAGCTACCTGGTTAAAGGAAATGTTTGCCATGTACTACTAATTATATACCACAAGAACCATCTTGGAAGGTTACTGGATTGGAACATACCTCATAAGCAATTGCAAAATAAATTCTGACAGAACACTTTTTAAACCTGAAGTCAACAGTGTACTTTTGCTATATATAGTCATGACTTTGAGAAAGGGGAGGTAAAGACACTAGGCCTCTGGATTACTGCTGAATCCCTTAAAAGAATGAGCAGCATTTTGAAGTGGGGTTGTACAGAGCTTATGAAAACAATACAATGGTCCAGGGCTAAAGATGAAACCAGAAACCATTTTAACAGCAAGAAACAGACAATGGGACTATTGTTTCATCATGAACCCAGCCTAGTGTCATTTGGCGCTCTCCCCTCCACTAACTCACATGACACCTAGGCAACACTAACAGGTCCTCATGAGTTGAGTTACCCAACACACCTTTGCTGACACAGCGAGTGGCATGGGGGAAGCAAGCTGACTGCTCTAGCACAGACAAGAAAAGGGGCAAGGGGAGGGGAGGGAGAAACTCCTATGAAAGAGAACTCCTAAACCTGCCCAGGGAACTCTCAACCCCCAGAGTAAGGCAGAGGTGTTGGGGAGCCAGTGAGGGAGGAGCCTCTACTTGCGGCCATTCACCGAATTACAACATACTCAGGCAGGATGACCTTTCCTAACATTCAATCCAAGCCTGTATTTATTTTTCCAAGCTCTTTGTTTTACTGATGCACAGACAGAGACCCTGGGAGACAGACTTGGGATCACTGAGCTAATTAACAGCAGGGCCCCATTCCAAATCTGCCTAGCTGCGGCCAGTGTTTGCCGTCCTCTGCTAGCTCCTTGGCTGGCTGGCTGGCCTCTTTTCTTAGATCAATGAAAAATTTGGGCAAACAAACAGAACAAATAGATATTAGGAAGATAATATCTTAGACAGAATTTGGGGAAAGTCATAGTGGTTATTAGGGTTAAATTGTCTTATAAGTAAGTCTTTACACACAGAAGGAGCATGGCTCAGAGCCCATGTCTGTTCTGAAATGGGACTCGGATAGGAATACCATGCTTCTATACTGTGAAAACACGTTTCTCTTAACAGTCATTCTTAAAGACAACAATACAAAAAAAGAAAAAAAGGAAGAAAGAAAAGAAAGAAGGCAATACAATGTGATGTGGGATTAAAAAAAAGGGGGGGGGATGGGGTAGGCAAGCCAAGAGTTGTAGCAAATACCTATATCCACAATAGTCAGGAAACTGAGGTAGGAGGACCACAAGTTTCAGGTCAGCCAGGGTTACCTAAGAAGACCTTTTTAAAAGAAATTTTAAAAGGTCTGGAAGGGGAGGGGAGATGGCTCAGCAGATAAGAGCACTTGCTATGCAGCATGAGGGCCTGAGAGAGCCTGATTTACTCCTGAGTTCAATTCCTCAGCTCCCATGTAAACAGCTGGGCATGGCCACACATGCCTGTATCCTCAGGAGTGGAGACTTCGAATTGCTGGGGCTTGCTGTTCAACCAGTCCGACAGAAAACGGCTGCCCCGGGTTCAGTGAGAGACACCACCTGAAGCAATAAAGGCACCTAGTGTTCTCCTCTGGTCTCCATGAACATGCACATCTGCACATACACGTGCACACGCACCACACCACATTGCTACAAACATGCAAAAAGAACAAAAGAGGCGGATATACAGGGATGGGGAAATGGCTCAATGGGGAAAGTGTGTGTAGTGTGAGCATGAGGACCTGAGTTCAGAACCCCAGCACCCACATCAAAGACAGGTGTGGCAGCACACGCCTATAATCCCAGTGCTGGGGAGACAAACATGAGGCTCCTTGAGGCTTGCTGGCTAGCTAGCTAGATGAATCAGTGACCCTAGATTCAGTCGGAAACCCTGTCTCAAAAAGTTGAGGAAGACACCCAATATCAACCTCTAGCTTCCATACACACATGTGCATGTGTACCCCCACACACATATGAACACATACACATGCACAGCACACATACACAAATGAAAAAAAATTAAACTTTTTTTGTTTGTTTTATTTTGTTTTGTTTTTTTTCGAGGTAGGGTCTCACTCTGGCCCAGGCTGACCTGGAATTAAGTATGTAGTCTCAGGGTGGCCTCGAACTCACAGCTATCCTACCTCTGCCTCCCAAGTACTGGGATTAAAGGCATGTGCCACCACGCCCAGCAAAATTAAAAACTTTTAAAGAGCAGACCAAACAAATCAACAGATGCTCAACAGGTCCAGACATCTTCAACTCAATTGCCAGTTTATCACGTAGCAGAACACACACTCTATAAAGAAAAATACTGACAGAATCATGCCCTGCACTTGTCCAGGGCCCTTGCACATGTTGTGGTAGCTCCGGCACAGCTCTGTGCTGACCAGCTCATGCCCCACCATTGTCCATGAAGCTGCCTTTAATTAATCATCAGGTCAATACCAATTTGTAGAAGAATGACCATGCCACTCATGGCACCCAACATGCAACCAAGATGCCTCACCTCACCTCATCCCAGATATCTTCCTTGCCTGTATAGGGCCATATGTTTTAAGGATGGTGGCATCTATTACAGCCAGATGCTATTGTATATTAGTAAGCTATAACCACTTCCCTTGTTTTGATTCCAGTCTCACCTCAAAGCACATCATAATCTGGCTCCTTTCTTAACCTGCCAAAAGTGGGGAGAGTGCGCTAGTCCAGTTACACAATTGTCTGGCTGGTTGGCAGGTAGTATTCTGGGAGTAAATTAATAAACCAGTGTTCTGGCTTTTAAAAAATGCTCTAATGAGCTTGGTTAAAGGGAGTCACTTTGCCAAGTCCCATCCATTTAAGACATTCTAAGACAAAGAGAATGGTGAGTGTTGACTCCAGTTAGAGGACCAAAGGGAAGGCAGTATACTCTTTGATGGCAATGCTACCATAAAGCAGGTCCGTATGTGCCAGCAGGTGGCTTTCAGAATCTACCTCTGCATCCTCACATATTTCCTGTCTAGTTGTGAGCTGCTGTCATCCTCCCTGAAAGACAAACCCTGACCAGTCATGAACAAGAACCCAGTACAAACGTAAACCAGCCTTACAGACATAGCAATGCAGACCCACCCGATTATAGAGCCCAGCAGAGTGAAACAAAGACTGTCAGAAGCCAACAAGTTGTTCTTGGAGAACCAGGCATGTGGTGAGGAAGTACTTCAAGACAAGAGCCATAGAATAAAACAGGAGAATGTCCTTTGTCACTATAAATGTCATACTATACACTAAAGGTACAGGTATAATTGGCCAAACAAAAGCCTTTGTTTTCTGCCCAGTAGAACTTTAAGTACTATAGCATTAATCAGAACAAATTCATGGTTGGACTCAGTTCTGAATACATGTTTCAAGGCAGGTGTGGTGGCACACAACCTGTGATCTCAACACTTGGGAGGCTGAGGCAGGAGAAACACTACTGAGTCTGAGGCCAGCCTGGGCCACTTAGTGAGACACTGTCCCAAAAGACCAAAAAAAAAAAAAAAAAGTGCATGTTTCAACGCTGGGTATGGTGGCTCATGCCCATAAGCCTAGCTACTTGGAATGTTAGAGGACTTTAAGTTTAAGGCTAGCCTAAGCTATGTGTCGAGATTTTATTTCAAAACAACAGAAACAAAAATTACAAACAAGTACAGGTTTAGATGCAGCGATAATCTGCTATAACTTTATTTTGGGGGAGTGAGTACCTCAGCGGTAGAGTACCTGCGCAGCATGCTTAAGACCCTGGGTTCAATCCCCAGCACATACACATTCATATGCATGCACATATACACACAGACGTGTATACAGACCTAAGTTTGTGTTCAGATATAGTTATGCATATATATGTATATACTGAGAAAGAGACTGTGGAGTAATAGTATCTTTTCCTCACCCACTTCAAGGTTCATGGCTCACACCTCTGTGAGAGATTAACAGGAAAGCATGGAAAGTTAAGATGACCGAAGTCTTATGTAATACAGGAACATTCACAAATGAGGGCCCAAACTGCCAGAAAAAACCTGTTTTTATGCTTAGGTTTGGTAATGAATGACAACCATGTAGAAGCATGATTGAATAAAAGGGGGATAATGACCCAATAATAGTAACCTGGAGGATAAGGGTTAGCAAGGCCTGTTTGGCCATATTCTTCCTGGCCTCCTGCATAGGGCAGGAACCCTCTGGAATGAGAGTCATACAACCTATTTTCAGGTGAGCTAAGTAAAAAACTCCTTTGTGACCATGCTTTAGGAGAAAGGCAGGTGGTCAGAGTGACCTTCTAGGGTCTGCCATTCTCATGAGGCAAGAGGCTGTGTTTTAAGGTACCATGTTTTGAGTCCCCAAAAGAGGAAACATCAACCTCTGTCACAGAAGGCAGCTTCTTATTATGATGTTCATTTTAAAGAACATAAAAGGTGAACCATTACCCCCAGGAGGCCAAGGTCCTGATATCACCTGAATTCCCTTATTTGTAACAATCACTCAACATCCACATTTCCCAGATACCACAGTCTTCCTTTTAAAACTTCTAGATACTAACCAAGCCATCAAAAACTTACTTTCATTGCTGGAATTTTCTCTCTTTTTTTTTTTTTTTTTTTTTTTTTTTTGTTTTTGAGGTAGGGTCTCACTCCAGCTCAGGCTGACCTAAAATTCACTATGTAGTCTCAAGGTGGCCTTGAACTCACAGCGATCCTCCTACCTCTGCCTCCCAAGTGCTGGGATTAAAGGTGTGAGCCACCATGCTCAGCTGAATTTTTCCTTTTCAGTGCATCATGTCTTTGGAGACAGACAAAACATCTCCATGTCACACATTAGAAATCCTGCACTGCATGTTAGGCTAGCATCTAAAGCAGAACAAAATCACTGTAGGAAAACAATGAGGCAATTTCAAAACTCGGCAAAAATCTATCCCAGTTTTCAGTCATAACAGCAGTATCATAACTTGTGTGAAATCAAAGCACAATGCTAGCATGATTCCTCTCCTACAGTGGCATACTGTCTTGACCAATTTCAAGTCCAAGCTTGGAGTGGAGGTCAGCGACAATGCTTATTCTTTAATAGATAAAAACAGAAGCCAGAACACAGGCATTGCACCCCACTCTGTTTTCAATATTTGTTGACAGATTCAGCCAGGCTGTGATGAACACAGATGAGCAATTTCCTCCCAAATCAAGCAATTAACCAATGTTTATAGCAGTTATAATGGACACCGAGCATTCCTATATATTCTCATTCACAAGGCATGCATAAAAACTCAGTTAATCCAATGTGACATCAGGCCTGAGATACAAAGGAAAAAAATACATTTCATAATATCCCTTCCTGACCACACCTGAATTAACTGTACAATCTCAGGCCAGTTATCAAAAGTACCTAAACTCTCATGCTTTGTACAAGCTCCAGTTTAAGGAACATAGTCTATCTGTTCCCAAAGCAAAAGTCTCTGAAGATACCTCCTTCCTTTGATCAAAATAAGTAACAAAGCTGCAGTAACATTTACAAGTGAAATAATGGAAACTGTGGTGCCTGCAAGTATTAAGAGTTTTTTTTTTTTCACTCTAGAGAAGGAGAGATAACATAAATATCTTCAATGTTAGGAGCTCAAAAAGCCTTTGAAGCCTACTGAGTTTGTCTCCTGTAAGAAGAGCAATGTCTTCTGCAGGAAGGCCTTAGGGCTTATCCTTGCATTAGTTCTTTGTTTATCATTAGAAAGGAAATGGGTGGCAGCTGTAGGTGTGGAGCACACTATAGGATAAATAATATAGAATAGAGCAAATAAGAGAAAACAAAGTAGGAAGAGACTACAAAAGAACAAGTGGTCTGGCCATTAGAAATCCATGGGAAACCCTCAGATAGAAACTGAAAGCAACAGTGTCTCCAACACTCAGAAATCCCAGGAGGCTAGGAAAACCCAGCCCTTGGAAAGTGAATTCTTGGAATTCTAGAATCTATCCCAGGCTACCCCGCCCCTCTCCCCCAAAAGAAAGGCCAAGAATCAATAATACAAGTAATACTTGCAGCGTTACTATGAACAGGTGGGGGGTCTTCTATAGGATCCAGAGGCTTCCTCCAGAAAGAATTAAGACAAGCAGAAAACAATGGCCACTGCAAGGAGAGGCTTCAGTTTTCCTCAAGTGCAGGGCTGGAAACTATGGCACCAGTCAGCTTTTAATTTGTTATCTACAACACAAAGGCCCAACCAGTCTTCTTTATTCAAAACTAGTTTACATTATGCTGCCACTTCCTTTATTATAAGTTACATTTGTCTTAGAAAAGACTTGAGATTTCAGTCATTAAAAGCATGCAAATGTCAGTGGTAGTAGTTACCTTCTCCTTGTTGGACAAAATGCCTGACTAGAAGCAGCTTATGGAAAGAAAGGATTTATTTGCAGCTTACACTTTCAAGGGAAACTTTCATCATGGTGGGGAAAACACAACCGGAGCAGACAGCTGGGCACCACATCTTCACTTCAGCAAGGTGAAACTACGCAGAAACAAGCTCACTGTGGCAAGGAGAGCTAAGCTACAACCAGCCAAGCCCCCTGCCCTCCACTGACATACTTCCTCCAGCAATGCTCCACTTCCCAAACACTCCATAACCTTCCAGATAGTGCCACCAGCAGGGGATTAAGTATTTAAGCACGAGGCTATGGGGGGCATTTGATATTCAAACCACCACAACAGTCATAGCAATGTGAAGTTTTAACTGTTTTGGACATTAATTTGAAATCAAATGTTTCACAAAATTAAGTGAAAACTGTTAGGATGAAATCACTTTCACCCTACATTTAAAATATTCTGTATTGAAAACTGTAAGTTGTTTTAGGAAGAATTTCTTTAAAAACAAAACAAACAAAACTCTGATTCTCTTGAGCCAGTATTTCAAGATGCCAGATTACTATTCACAAATTTGTGTAAAGAGGGCTGGAGAGATGGCTTGGCAGTTAAGGCGCCTGCCTGCTAAGCCTAAGAACGCCAGTTCCAATCTCCAGGTCCCACGTTTAGCCAGATGCAAAATGAGGCAAGGGTGCAATGCTGCACTTGCCCACAAGGGGGCGCACACATCTGGAGTTTGTTCACAGCAGCTGAGAGGCTCCTGGCACGCCCACTCTCTGTCTCCTTCTCCCTCTCCTCTCTCTCTCTGTCTCCAAAAAAAAAAAAAAAATGTGTAAAGAAGTTATCTGGATGATTATTTGGCAAAAGGGAAGTTTCACTTGTGGAGGAAAATGGGAATAATCTTCCTTCTGTGTACAGTAGTCATTTTTATATACCTGACAAGGGATTTGTTCAGTACAACTTTTGACAATGTCTTCTCCCTAAAGTCTTCCCAGACCACAGTGATTCAAAGGCATCTTTTCTCTGATTCTACATTCCATGTTATACTGATATATGATCATTCACCAAAATCTTGGTGAAAATGTTGAGTTCTACAAATTCCCCATGGCATCTCTCAAGGTTCTTTAAACAAAGCAAATGCCTTCAAGTCAGTAAGTAATAGTATTACTAAGGAAGATAAATCAAAATGAATGGCAATTCTCTCCAAGGTTTTGACTAATTATCTAAAAATTCTTCTAGCACCAAATACTAATGCCCAAGTTTATGATCAAAGTTATCTGGTTTATACATAAAAAAACAGCACATTCACATAGCAGAATCTGTTCTCATGAGGCCTTCAAAAGCTCTGGCTGGGCTGGAGAGATGGCTTAGGGGTTAAGGCGCCTGCCTCCTAAGCCTAAGAACGCTGGTTTCAATCTCCAGCCGTTCCAATCTCCAGGTCCCACGTTTAGCCAGATGCAAAGTGAAGCAAGGGCACAATGCCGCACTTGACCACAAGGGGGCGCACACATCTGGATTTCGTTCACAGCAGCTGAGAGATTGCTGGCGTGCCCATCTCTGTCTTCCTCTCTGTCTTCTCTCTCTCTCTGTCTCTGTCTGTCTCTCTCTCTCCAAAAAATAAAAAATTAAAAAATTTTTTTAAAAAAGCTCTGGCTACAGAAAGATTTTGTTTTGGTATTTCAAATATGCACACAAAAAGGGATAAGGGTAATGACAGAAAAGCTAACATCTGAAATCAATGCTCTCGCCCTCAAACCGGGACAAGCTCAGATCAGGAAATAACCACACCATGCATTCCTGCCACAACCATCCCACCTGAGGCCAGAGATTCGCACACAAGGGTGGCGCTCCTACTCTGCAGAAAGTCCCTGCTCACCCACAGCTATCTCCAGTTCCTGAACACCTGGATGAATACTTCCCCAACCAAGTGTTACCTTTGCAGCAATAAGGTCCTAATTATAGCACAGAGTAACTGCAGGTATTATCAGTTCTTTCCATTATATGGATATTTCCATCTATTAGAGAAAGCAAGCCCACTTCAAAATCCATCCCAGAATCACCTTCTATTAGAAGCCTTCTTCATTTGATTTTAATTATATATCTGCTTCCTCAGCCAGGTTGGAAGACCTGGGTGGTCAGACCCTCGCCTGCCTGCCTGGGCACTGTGTTTTCACAGTGGCATCAATGGATGGTTGTGGAGGAAGGCAAAATTAATCCATCTATGCTTCTCAAAAGGCATAGTTGCACCTCAAAGACTGTTATTCTTTAATGAATTTAAGGAAGTGTGATATCTTGTTTAAAATGCAAATCCCTGAGCAATGGAGGAATTTCAGGGTCCAGTAAGTGGCAGAAAAGGGGTTATAGACAGACTTTCCAATTGAGGAATGAGAACTGGGCTAGTGCTGAGTCTCAGATACCCTACATTTGGCATGCCAAGTACTTTGAACTACAGGCAAATGAAAGGTCTCAGAAGCAAAGCTTCTCTGTCCTCCCAACCTCCTTGCCATCCAACCGCCATTTCTTTCCCAAGGCAAGTCATAGACACCAAAATCCTTCTTCCCCCAAATGAGTCACTAGTGAAGCTAGAAACCCTCTTCTGTAAAGCAACCCAGGAAAACAGGCATGTTACCCTCCCTCCACCTTTTTTTGTAGGATCTGGCTATAAAGAAATTTTCTGACCCATTCTGTCTGGTACTTCATAAGACATGTGTTCTGGGGAGGAGGGTCCTACCCAGCAGCAATGACGGAAGGAATGCTACACAGAGTCCAAGAACAATATGAAGAAGGGCATGAGAAGATAGATCATTCAATAAGGTGCTTGCTTTGCAAGGGTGAGGACATGGAGTTCAATTCCTAGAACCCAATAAAAAAAAAAAAATGGGACTGGGCACACAGTTGTCATCCTAGTGCTGGGGAGACAGAAATAGGCAGACTCTTGGGCCTCACTATACAGCCAGACTAGCATGGTTGAGTTCCAGGCCAACAAAAGACCATCTCAAGAAAGGTGGATGATTCCGAAGGAATGACACCCAAGGTTGTCCTCTGGTTAGCATGTGCATGTGTATACACACACACAAAGAACATGATCAGAAAGATTTTGTTAGGGGCCCTCTTCAACTGATTTCCATTAGATCAGACCCTATTGTCCAATCACAGTTCAGCAGCAATACATTCTGTAAAGCTAATCATAAAATGTACAGTTTCTATAAGTATTTGAATCTTCACTTCTGAAGGACACTGGGACACATAAAACTTGTACTTTCCTCATTAGCCTGTTTTTTATTAGAGATTTTTGTTTGTTTTTTGAGGTAGGGTCTCGCTCTAGCCCAGGCTGACCTGGAATTCACTTACGTAGCTCAGGTTGGCCTCAAACTAATCTTCCTACCTCTGCCTCCCAAGTGGTGAGATTAAAGATGTGTGCTACTATGCCTGGCTTAGTTTTTATTTATTCACATGTGTGCACACACACGTGTGTGTGTATATGTGTACAGCTTGAAGGATAATTTTGAGATGTCTCTGCTCCACTTTCTTTGAGGCAATGTCTCTTGCTGATACAAAGTGCCAGGCTGCAAACAAATGTCAGATTAGCTGGCCTATGAGCTGTAGATGCATTGAGATCACAGATGAATGCACCAGTTTGCATCAGACTTTTATGTGGGTACTGGGGAACTGAACCCAGGCCAGAAGGCTTTGCAAGCAAGCACCTTAGCACTGAGCCCATTCCCCAGACCCTAGCCTGTATTATGATAGGCAAGAAAAGGTCTTATTTACCTTTCCTGCCCCTAAACTAGCAAATGCAATATTTTTATTATACACATATTCCTGGGCATATGGTTTGTGCCAACCAATAAGGGACAAAGTGGAGTGTACTGCAATGCAGGAGGAAAGCAGCAATGTTGACAAATACGGGCATTTTCTTTTTCCAAGAAAGTAAGATGAGAGCTGCAGTGAACAGCCTTGTGGAGAAGGCGAGGAAGGTAAGTACAATACCAAAGGCAGCGGAAGAGCTCTGCTCACCCAGCCCAGGCAGCACAGCCACCCACAGACCAAATGGTGAAGCTGTAGTTCCCAACTCTGACACTCAGCCCCAATAAAGAAGCATCCACAGGCAGAGAGTTCTAAGCAGTTCAGGGAGCTCACAGCAGAGCAGGGTTCAGAGTGGCATGCATGGGAACAAGGTTTCATAATAAGAAAGTGCAGGCTTGGAAGACAGGCCAGCCAGAGATCTCTAAGAGATCAAAGAATAGACACTGTGAGAACAAGGGAATGACGAGTTGAAGAATCTGATTCTTTTAAAGCAATTTTACATTTGGGATGCAGAACTATTCCAAACAATTGTAAAATCCACAGGACTGGTGAAGGTAGAGCTAGAACCTGAACCCAGATCTGACTTGAAAGTTCAGGCTTTAAGCAGCTGCTGTCTAAGTCTTCCATGAACTTTTAGAAACAAGGTGGTGTCCAAGAGAGAGGGGAGTGAGACTATGGCATTTACAGATCCACTCTGAGAAAACATCATCATGGAGTCCCACTGGACACAATGCCAAAGGCTACTGAAGCAGCCCTGGGGCCTGATTAGGAACTACAGCTGGGAATGTGCCTCACTGCTTCTCACTCAGCTCTGTGGAGGATGGGCCACAGGATGCTTGCATGGAGATCTAAATCCCAATTACTCCTCATTAGGGCAGTTAGCTCCTTACACACACTCTCTGAGTGAGGATTTCTCTTTCCTTTCTCTTTTCTGTTAATTTCTCCACTTGTATCAAGAGGGCTATCACCCCCAAATTACATGGACTACCTCCTTGGTATGTGACAACCAACTCCCTGGATAAAGCAGGTGACATTCCATATACAAAGTGGGTTGAAGCAAGTTATTTTGCCTTTCACAGACTATCTAAAGGAAATACTGCTCCCTGTCCTGCTGGATTAGAGAACGTCAGGTCTCTTCCACCAGTAGGCACTGCAATTTTCAGGAGGAAAGTCTATTTCTTATTCACATAATCACTGTAAATTATGAGTTGACAAACCATCTCCATAGAACAAGGAACCTCTCAGAGGTAACTATGGTGTAAGTGGTAAGATTTTAGTATGAAAAGAGAAGCAACCTTGAAGACATTTGTCACAAAGTGTTAAAAAGTAGTCAGTCTATCAGCACCAGCTGGATGCAGCCTGGTAGTATAAATCTAAAGGAATTAAATGTTTTAATTGCACTGCATCTGGCCTCAAAGTGAAAAAGGTCAGACAACTTCAAAGATGCCCCATGAAAGGCACCTATTCATTACAGAAAAATCCCTTGCTTATGGAGCTGACAGATGAATCTTTCACTTAATGCTCGAGAAGAAAAGACATCAAAATCCCTCCTCCACGTTGGTCAGTAGCTTGTAATGACTGTGAACAAGGTCCTAACCTCCCCAGACCCTAATTTTATGAGGATAGGAGCTCTTAATACCCATGAAGTTTTTTTTTCACCTTCCCCCAGGTGATTCAAGTGTGCAGCCCAGCCAGAAACACCATGAAATCCAGGCTCTGCTTTGAGCACCTAGCATGTGTGGAGTGATTTAATCCTTACAGAATCCTCTGGGTAAAGTACTATTTATCAGGACTCTGCAGAGACACAGACAGGCTAGTGACTCACCCAGGGTCACATGCTGACATGTGTGGTACAGCCTTGGTGCCCATTCAGGCACCAGATTAGCCCCAGTGGTTCCAGAGCCTGACCATACAGCCTCTGTTCCATGCCTCCTCTTTTGAACAGAAACAAGAAACCAGCTCCCAAGTACTGATGAGCAAGTCAAACACAGGCAAAGCTGCCCAAAAGGAAAAATAAAGGTACCACACCCTCTGCACAAAGCACCTCATGCTTCAAATCTATCCTGAAAAAGACCCTGCCTATGTCAGGATGCCTACAGCTCAGTCTCTCAAGTTCTGCTAGGCATCCAACTCGCCAGTGATTTGAAACCGCAGTGTTGTGGCCTGGAGGTACTATGTGTCAGACTACACGATAAAGGAGCAAGTTCACTTGCCACAGTGAGAACACTGGAGTCAGCCAGATTGCCAGTGGGGAGGATTATTTAGGGCAAGATCTTGGTGTCACATGGGCAATGGTTCTCCTATTCCAAACATTTACCCACTTACTTTTTATATTAATGAGGGATTCAAAAAGGCATTCTATTTTCACTGACTGATTCTATGGTGCTTGTTAAATATAAAGGTAGGTGGCAAGGAGGCAAGGAATGGCCTGATACACTCTGTTTCTTTCTCTGGGAAGTTTTACACGGTCTAATAATGTGATAGAAGGTTTTTTTTTTGGGGGGGGGCAGAGTTTTGACATTAGATATAAGTTCCAAAGTAAGTTAAGGTATGCCTGCAGTGAAAACAAATGCAAGGGAGAGCCGAGTCAAATTCTTATGAGCCACGCAGCATCGCTTCTTCCGAACTAAAGTATCAGCCTACACATCATTGTTCTCTTCTGAAATTCGTAAGGGAAATCATGGTTGGCCATACACATTTGGCTGTAGGAAACAGTCTTAACAGAGTCTGCCACCAAAGCCTGCCAGAGAGATCACATGGGCATGTACAATGGCTTCATTTCCTAATTGATTCCAACAGGGGAATACCAGAGCTCCAGACACTAACGTCAAAGCCAAGTCATGCTAGACAACAAGAGCCAAAAGGGCTAAGGTAGGTTTCTGATGTTAACAAATCCAGTCTCAAAGCAAGATGACAAGCTATAAGGGGTCATCCACGATGGGAATCTGTGCTCCTGTGCACCACAAGCTGCTTCAGCAAACTGGGCTCTCGAATGAGAATGATGACTGAATGTTTAGTAGAAAATATGATCACACCATCCACCCAAGTGTACAACCTCCCACCCACCACCCAGTCTAACTAGTGATCTTAAAGCTTAAGGCCTCTGGCCCGGAAGCTCATCCTCAGACTTGCCAAAAGCTCTTCCAGCAGCTCAGCTTTTTCCCACTCACGGAACCTGTAAAAGCAGGGATTCAACTGTAAGGACGGTCGTCACCCAACCACGGCTAGAAATGAAATGTCAATGCCATGACTAGGGTCCAACTCGTCTGTAAAAGGTCTAGTTACCACAAAGTCATCACTATGGAATGACCAACTTATCTGCAATCACCAGGACTGGCACTGCAGGAGAAGCACATGCCGAAATGTACACTGGGAAAGACAAAAAACGGAAAAGCTAGGTTTGGGCCAAATGTATTTTGTATACACTTTTTTTTTTAAAAAAAAAAATTGTTTTCATGTTGCTCTAGTAAGTTAGAGTTATGAGACCTGTCCTGGCTAGCCTGGAACTTACTATGTACACCAGACTGGCTTCCAACTTGCAGTAATCCTCCACTTCTGTCCCCCGAGTGCTGCAATTATAAGCATGCACTACCACACTGGACTGCTCGCCTCACTCTTTTTATAGCCTTTCAAACACCCATCTTTCAGCTAGCTGGATCAGGCTTCCCAGTGAGGGCAATCCCCAAGACTCAGCCTCTCCTGCCCTCACTGGTACCATCAGGCCACTCCCCAGCTGCATACCCTAAATCAGGGGAGGCCCTTGGAGAAATATATAATGCAGACTTTAAAATACACACTTAACACTGGTCCAATGCCAATTTCTCATGGATCTCGGGTAACTGAGACAGCTTTTGTCTGCGTGGTTAGGAACTACAAGGGCAGCTGCAGGAGCATCATAGTTTCTCGAGATTAGTAAAATTACCTAAGTCTGGCTCATGATTTCAACTGTGGCAGCAGTCAAACTTCCCAGAAACAAGCGTTGTGTTAATTCTACAAGTGCTGGGATGGTGGCTCTGGACTAACTAACTAACTGGACTGTCAAACCCACTAATAGCAGAAACCACTCCAGCAGAATTCTGAATTAAGAGTAGTTCCTGTTTTTAGGAATCCCATAAAACCTTAACCCTATGAAGTTGTGGATTGGGCATGTGGCTTAGCTGGTAGAGTGCCTGCCTAGAATGCACGAAGTCCTGGGTTCATTCTCCAACACCCCGTAAACCAGACATGGTAGAGCATGCCTGCGAGGCAGGAGGATCAGAAGTTCAAGGTCACCCTTGGTAGCATAGTCAGTTCAAGGCCAGTATGGGCTGTATGAGATTATGTCTCAAAAAATATATAACGTTCAAGTTTTAAACTTGAGAACACAGAACACATTCCATATGCACTTAACAGGTATTTTCCTCTAAAACCCAGTGAAAGGCATGAGGCCTGAGTAAGTCTTCAGTAAAACCTTTGATCACTGATTCTGTCATCAGTTTTCTTAACATATATGAGACACACCTTACAGCTAAGAAACAAGGTCAGTATTGTGACTCAGCAGCAAACTAGCATGCACACACATACTTACAGATCTCTGGATGTGGGTGTTGAGATATTCAGAAGCTACAGTTTCCATAATGAGAATGTTCTGTATACATTTCTTATATACACAAGACAAAGTTATTTCCCAAATATAAGTGTGTGGTCCAAATGCTTCCCTTTAAGAAAAGGCAACCCAACCAGAGCCCAGTAGAAAACAGGACACATGTTTCTTGGAGGACTTTGAATCAGGGACAGCCGGTGTGAAACTGTCCTACATTTAAGGGAGATGTCACACAGATGTATTAAATTTTCATGTCCCAGCAAAACATCTTCCTAGTACAGCCAAATGTGAGTCTGCAACAAAGCTGGGCATAGAGAATAACTTCTTAAACACCCAAATCTTGCTTTGTACAGTAAAATTTTCCAAGCTAAATCTTTTTTGCCTCCACACAACTCTAGTGAAGCTTGTACTTCAAGGTACTGGTAATTCTTTGAAAACCATATTCTTTTCCTATCAGACTTCTAGCAGGCCTTCTTGTAGCTATCTCTTCATTGATACTATGAATGAAGCTGTTACAGATGGAATTTGATTCCACAGACCCAACAACAGCCACATAAACAGCAGAGATATAAATGCTGACAGACAGGACCTTGTTTAGCTCTCACCACAAAATCAAGGTAAGAACTGTAATCACTCTCTTTAGATAAACAAGGAAATTGAGACAGCACCTCAGCAGTCAGCTCCAGGGCACACCTTTGCTCCATGGCCTCCCTCCACTTCCTCCTCTGGGGAAAGCCACATACTAGAACCTTTCACCTTGCACATGCCTTGAATTCCAAGATAAAGTGAAGTACACAAGAAGTCTCTGGGACCCAGAATCAAGACAAAAGATAGCACTATCACAAAACCGCTGTTTAGTTTAAATCTACATCACCATGTACTCCTAAGTGTTCCTCTCTTCTTCTGAAAGGTAAACTGAACGCCATAATTCCAAACAGCCAATCACATCCCAGTCTGCCCTGGATTTTTTTTTTTTTTCCTCCATGCTACTTTACTTGGGAAAATTATTTGAATATCCACAAGTAACTCACATCTCTGCTTCTCCAGTGTTTTGTCTGTGCTACTATACTTCATTGACAGCCTCCTGACATCAATCCTGGCAATGCACTCAACCCCTTCCCCCACATACACCTCCAAATCCACTTATTGCCTGTGGCCCAGGTTGCTGCTCAGACCACCACCCAAAGCCTCTACGTCCTCATGAGCTCCTTGCTTACCTGTGAAACAACTATGCCCATCCCAGCTGTTCTTCACTCACCCCACCCCTCTGAGGAGGTCCTCCCTATGACCCTACCAGCCTACCCCCAAGGTCTCCGTGCTGGCTTCGCTAACATTAAGCACTTGAAGTGCATCCAAGTCACCTAGAGGTCTTGCTACTGGGACCCAGCCCTTAAGCTTCTGCTTCCTGCATCTGGGGTGCAGCTGAATTTACATCTCTAACAATCCTCAGCAGAAGATGATGCTGTAGGTCTGCGGTCCATGCTCCCGAAACCTACTGCTGTCAGCTCTCCTCCCCACTTCATATGTCACATAAATTGTTTCCACGTCTTCTCATCATGGCGCATTGTGGCCCTAACCAAACCTGAAATTTATCTCTGTGATAACTAATCATGTTTCCCCTAATTAAGGGCCTACTGTGAGCATCAGGCACACACTTGGCCAGCCTGCAAACAAGCCCACCAATACACTTCCCCAAATTAACAGGCAGTAGTATGGAATACAAAGACTTAAAAAGTTAATTTCTGGGCTGGAGAGATGGCTTAGTGGTTAGGGTGCTAGCCTACAAAGCCTAAGAACCCAGGTTTGATTCCCCAGTACCCATGTAAGCCAGATGCGCAAGGTGGTACATGCGTCTGAAGTTTGTTTGCAGTGGCTAGAGGCCCTGGCATGCCTGATCGCTCTCATTCTATATTTGCCTTTCTTTCTCAAATAAATAAATAAAATATTTTTAAGTTAATCTCTAAATTCCACAATGACAAACTGGGGCTCTTTCCTTGAACAAACTATGTTACCAAAATATCATGGAAAGGAGGTAAAGTGTGGAGGAAAAATAAAGTCCTTGTCAGAATAGGGAGAAAAAAAATACGAGAGAGAGACCGGGAAACAAATTAAGGTTTATTTTGGCATGTCACAAACATATCCAAATCTATCTCCCAAGATCAACATAACAGAAGAAAACTTAAAAAAAAAGAAGTGGGTTCCATTTTCATGCATCTGACTCTACCTACTTATGTGCTCTCAGCTGGTAGACCATACTCTGTTCTAAAAACAGTTTTACTATGAATAAGTTCTACGCATACTGTCTTTATTAACAAGGTCTTCAAAGGGTCTTTCTGCCTTTATTGCCTGCACATGACTGATTCAATCAGTATGAACATACAAAGTCTGGGAGAGTTCATATTTTCAAACACAGCCTTCTATAAATAAAGAAGAGAGGCTTATCTGAGATTAACAATGTTCAGCTTCCACAAACTGCCCCTGAGTTTAAAGGCACTTTTCCCCTCATACCACTTGATTTCATAAAAACCTTCTAAGGACAGAAACCAGGATCCTACTCCCCTTGTCTTTGGCTGCCCAGTAGTACATAGGTAAGGGAAGACCAGAGCTGGAATCTGTAAGAGGTTTTAGGCAATGCAGGCTACAGTTTTGGAGTCATATCTTTAGCACCTACCTTTCTGTCTTCAGTTGCTACAATAAAATACCTGAGACCAAATAATTTATAAAGGAAAGAAGTACACTGAGTTCACAGTTCTGAAAGCTGATCCACAAGTGAGTGGCATCCTCCAGGATGGGCCTCAAGCTACATCATGACGTGCAGGAAAAGCAGGATAAGCCCACAAGTGTTCATAACAACACATTCCTTGTGTCTTTGACGGATCTACATGCATGTGCATAGGCATGTGCCACAGCATGTGGCGGCCAAGAGACAACTTCAGGTGCTGGTGGTCCTAGCCTTCCACCCTGTTTGAGGCAGGGTCTTTTGTTGTTCACAGCTGTATTCACCAGGCTAGATGGCCCACAAGCTTCAGAGTGACTCTCAGCTACATTTCTTTTTCTGAGGGGGGGGGTATTAAAAGTGTGTGCCATCATTTCCGGCTTCAGCTTCATTTCTTATCCCATGAGTGCTGGGGTAATAGACATTAGCACTACAGCATCCAGCTTTACATAGGATTTAGGGGTCCAAAATCAGATACTCACGCTTGTTCAAGTACTTCATCCACTAAGCCATTTCCCCAGCCCTGTAACACATTCCTGTGATGCCCAGACCTGCCCTGATCTCTCCTTACAACCTGGTTACCTCCTAATGGTCCTGTCATCTGTCAAAAATGGTACGTGAGGACCAAGTTTCAACCAGAGTTTGGGAAAGGACAAACCACATCCAAATAACAGCTGCACCAACTGTGAAACAAATCTGTATCTTGACAGATAAAACTTTAGGTAACACCCAGTTTCTAACTCAAAGTCAACCTATCTGTGACATTATAGAAACAGAGCAAGGTAGGGTGACAGGACACCAGAGGCAATGGCTCTGGAATCAGGCTGACCAACCCATAGGTTTCATCTCAACTCCAATGCCCCTCTCGTCCCAGGCCTGCACACAGTCTCTCTGGGCCATAGATATCTAATGCAAAACATATAATCCCTAATAGTCATGAAAATTAGAAATAATATTCGTCAAGTTCCTAGAACTATGTCTGGTATGAAATGTATATTAAAAATGGTCTCAGGGCTGGAGAGATGGCTTAGCAGTTAAATCATTTGCCTGCGACACCAAAGGACCAAGGTTCAATTCCCCAGGACCCATGTAAGCCAGATGCAAAAACTGGAACAGTGGCTGAAGGCCTGGTGTGCCCATTAACTCTATCTGCTCTTTTTCAAATAAATTTAAAAAAACTGGTCTCAACTGGCTTATATTAAAATTGCTTATAGATCCACCTACAAGGTATAAAACTTGTAACAACTGAATGTTGGTAGAATGACTTTAAAATTGTCCTTTCCAGCTGAGTGTGGGAGCACAAGCCTATCTCTCAGCACAGGGAAGGCAGAGGCAGGATTGCAAGTTCAAGGCCAGCCTGGACAACACTGACTACTAATAGCCAGAGCTACTCACCAAGACTCTGGCCCCTTTCACAAAACAAATAAATAAATAAATTAATTATTCATTTTCCTTTTGAATATTAAAAATGATAGTCCTTAATTACTAATTAAAGCATGGGATGGACTGAAGGAGGAGGCAGGATGAGTCACACATTTCTGGCTGCAGTGACAGGATAGAAAGTAGAGCCAACTACCAAAATGGGAAAAGCTGACAGAAACATGGGAGTCGGGGGGTTGGAGTGGGGCAGGAAGCAGTGATAATTACAGAGGAAATGAGTTCAGTTTAGATATCCTGAGTTTAAAGTACCTATGAGTCATCCAAGTAGGAAAGTCCGAAAGACTGATATGAGGATGAACTCAGAGAGACTTGGGGTGCTCATTAATATGTGAATGCTGGATGGAGCCTGGTTAAGTACTGAGATTCCCCAATAGGGTGGAACAGACTGAAAGAAACCCACCCAGGATGAACTTGGCCCAGGGGGACTTGAGCTTAGAAGGGCAGACACAGCAGTGCCCAGGAGGAAATGAATGAAGGAAAAGCGAAACAGTCACGAGTGTACAAAGGAAGCCAGGGCAGAGGGTTTCAAAGGAAGGGTGGTCAGGAGTATGGAGTGCTACAGAACAGTCATGTTGAAGCCTACAAAGTGACCACGATCAAGAGCCATGTGTGACCTCAACAAGAACAGTTTCTGTTGAAGCAATGAAAACAAGATGACCGGCCATCCGGAAGGTCTCTCCTAAATTGTAAAACTCTTTCGCTTCAAAACTGAAGCTCACCATTTTCCAAACCTAACACATTAGTAAAACCTCAAACAGTAACAGATTATACGGTTTGCTTTCAGAGAGGGAATTTGCCAGAAAGAGACATAGTTTAAAACCATAAAATCACTTAACATGATCTATGTTACTAAGCTCCTACCTATTTTCTGAAGTGGATTTAAGAAAAAGAGGAAAAATCAGCTAATTCTTTGACACACAAAACCTGGAAGAGGAAAACTGGTTAGCTTAATAAATTTCCAGTCCAATAACTCTCTAAGAGGCAAAAAGAAAAAATCTCTAAGAAGAATACACTTCACTCTTTCAATGTTATTTTAAGAAATGTACAGACACTTGGTTTCAATATGAGATCTCTTATAAAATTCCATTTAAACATTTCCACCTCAATTTCTAAATAGCCAAACTCTTGATGAAGTTAGTAAATTATCCTTGAATGTTATTTTTCTTCTTCATTGTATAGTTATGATCATAGAAAATACTGTTTTCATGCTATTTTAAGTAGACATTAATAGTTCAACCATACATGTTATGGCACAAGGGGATGTTGGCTGGGCATTATAAACTGGTTAAACTAGTTAGTGAAGTTCAAAATAATTCCCCCCAATATCTACTCAAGGGAAGAAAGCATGTTTTGTTTTCAAGTCTACTCATCATACAAATATTTTTAAAGGCTAAACATCTCAAATATTAATATAGTAAAAGTTCTGAGCATTTGAGAATTATAAGATGTGTGCCCCTAAAAATACCTTATTCTTTGCAGACACCATTAAATCTAAGCAGGTGATTGGATGTCTGGTCATTAATTTGATACATGACTATCAGTCCCACCTAGGGATACCTTTAAGCTTTTAAAAAAAATGTAGCAGGGACTTCAAATTCTAACTCAGGACCCTGGAATGAATCTCAGAAGTCTGTTTTAAAGCTCCACAAGGATTCTAATAGGCACTCCCCTGCTATGTCTCTGTTGAAAAGACCTAGCTTTTGACAGGACCCTCAAAACCTAGCGGAGCAAGGCAACCACTGTTCCTTAGCCATACCCAGGATATGGTAGGAAGGTGAAGGTAGAAAAAGAAATCCCACTGGCAAGCCATAATGGGCCAGATGGCAAAGCACACATGACAGACATTTCAAAAACTCACAGAAATTTGGAAGCAGCTTAAACCATGACCCTCAGCCCCTCTGGAAGGAGTATTTCCAAGTCCTATAGGGAGGAATCCTGGTCAGAGACTTCAGTAACTCCAGCCAACTAATCTGTGCTGGATGTCCTGGGGGTTCCTGCATGTGCCTATGTAGACATTGGAGAGTGAGTGACAGTTCTGTCTCCATACAGGAAAGGAAAAGAAGAGGTCCCCATCGATTCCTACTACTTGTTCTGGACTGGACATAAGGCATGCAAAAAGAGAGATGACTACATGAAAGTCCTAATTAAACTCGCCTAGCTCCCCTCCCTTAAAGTGGATATTCCTTTTGGTTTTTTTTTTTTTTTTTAATTTTGATTGGGCTTTCGTGTAGCCCAAGCTTGCTTCCAACTTACTATACAATCAAGGATGACCTTGATCCTCTCATCCTCCTGCCTCTACCTACTAAGTGCTGGGATTACAGACCTGTGCCACCAAGTCTCATTTTATGTGGTACTGGTGACTGAATCCAGGGCTTTGTGCATGTTAGACATGAGCTCTACCAACTGGACACAACCTCAGCCCCTGAAATGGGTATTTCTGTTTCACAACTTAAAATGAGACTGTAGTACAGGAACAACATGGCACAGGTTTAAATCTCATTTCCTGGGCTGGAGAGATGGCTTAGAAGTTAAGGTTCCTGTCTGTGTAGCCTAAGGACTCAGGTTCAATTCCCCAGTACCCACATAAACCAGATGCACAAGGTGGGGCATGCACCTGGATTTCATTTGCAGTGGCTGGAGGTTCTGGCATGTCCATTGTCTTCCCCCCTCTCATAAACAAACAAACAAACAAATATATAAATAATTTAAAACAAAAAAAATTAAAACTCATTTCTAAAATTCCTAAAGCTGTTCTTGAACCCCAGTGGGTCAATGGACACCAGAAAATGTAAACAGAAGTGTCTATAGGAGCAGGAGACAGGACTCAGGCCAGTTTTAACTGCCATGACCCCATACAGCCAACCAACCTATGAGGAGTGTTTGAGGTAAGGCGAGCTATAAACATTCCTTATTTGTCTCCTGGGAGCCAAAAGGCACGTTGTAATCAAACCTGACAAAGTTTGCTTGGGTAGTTAGGGGCAAGAGAATGACAGTGACAAAGACAAGACAGTCAATCTAACTTATCAAAAATCTGAAGGCAGGCATGGTGGTTTGTGAGACAGCTAGGCATGGGCATGGTGGCACACCCTTTAATCCCAGCACTTAGGAGGATCACTGTGAGGTCAAGGCCCCTCTGAGACTAATAGTGAATTCCAGGTCAGCCTAGACTAGAGTGAGGCCCTACCTGTGTGGGGGGTAGGGTAGAAGATGAGACAGAAGCATCCCTTGAGCCAGTAGTTTGAAGCCAGCCTGTACAATAAAGGGAGGATCTTTCTCACAAACACATATGTAAATACCCGAGAAATTTTTATCAATTGAATTTCTATGTATGAAAACTGTAAGTCAGCTACTGGTCAACACATATTAAACAACTTCAGTAGAAAAGTACTATATTAGATATAAAAAGAAACCAAAAGAACTCTGAAATGAAGACTTTAATTAAATGAGAAAAGCTTTTGAAAGGATATACTAAAGTTTTCACAGTATTAGCAAGACTACTTTAGAAACAAGACATTACTTTTTTTTGTTGTTGTTGTTGTTATTTTGAGGTAGGGTCTCACTCTGGCCCAGGCTGACCTGGAATTAACTATGTAGTCTCAGGGTGGCCTTGAACTCACAGCAATCCTCCTACCTCTGCCTCCCAAGTGCTGGGATTAAAGGCGTGCGCCACCACACCCGACAAGACATTACTTTTAAAACATAATTATGGGGGCTGGAGAGATGGCTTAGCAGTTAAGGTGCTTGCCTGCAAAGCCAAAGGACCCACATAAGCCAAATGCACAAGGGGGTGCATGCATCTGGAGTTCATTTGCAGTGGCTGAAGGCCCTGGTGCGCCCATTCTCTCTCTCACACTACCTGCCTATTTCTTTATATATCTCTCTCAAACAAATAAAAATAAAATATTTTTTAAAAAACATAATATAATTATGTTTTTTTGAATTAAAACACATTTTACTTTCTAAGCCCTCAAAAAGTGGACTCTGCATCCGTGTGTCTCCCTGCTCTTGCTCACCTCGTGTCACCCCGGAGTCCACTTGCCTGCAACAGAGAGTGGCTGTCTCACTCACTCAGGGTACCTGGAAAATTCCTCCAGATGAGCTGACCACAGAAAGCTGGAAAAAGAACTGGAAAAAGGGAAAGAAAGTTTGTCAGTACATTCACTCTATGGGACACACAGGAGAGATTTCATGAAAACCAGCCCTGAGCCCCCTAAAGCTCCAAAGCAGCAGTGACATACAGGAAGAGACACCAGCGTGCATGTGCTCTTAAGCCTAGGAAAGCCAGGGTGACCAGTGTCACAGCTTCAATGCTTCCTTAACACCTTCCATGTAAGCCAAAGTGTGATATTTACTGAAAGCCCCTTGCCCTTTGTCATGAGCAAGGTACTGAATGCATCTGGTTTACCGCCACTACCTCAGGTTGTCTTCAAATGGGTTTCCAGCCCAATCTACAGTGAAATGTTGTCAAGTTTAAGATAACGTGCTGAAAGCCTCTCAAACAAACCCTTAGGGTGCTGAATGCTGACATCTCCCTCCTACATTTCTTGCTTCACTCCCAAATCTCAGCCTGAATGGCCTTTCTCCCACTGTGTGGATTAGTCATCCTCCAGTCCCAGTCCAGGAAATCACCTGCAGGCCTGCCCCACCCCTGCGGTCCTTCCTCCACTCTGAAGACACCTGGCTGGCTGCTACCTCTGTGTGCCTCATTCTGCTTTGTCCTTCCCTCCCTTTGGTTTCTGGAAGGTTCCTGTGACCAATCACCACCCTCCTGCTCATCTGACAAAGAAAAGCAGATGCTCAATGAACTTTTCCTCACCAGATTCCAACAAAGGACTCCCATGGTGGAGACAGCCTATTTCCTGGGAAGCATTCTTGTTGCTATTACACCTATCCATGAAAGTGTTTTATAGAGTTAACAGCCAGGCTCTGGCCCACATCTGCCCCTCATGGCAATGCTGCCAGGCTACACCACCAACAGGGACAGATCATGTACAGTCACCTTTGGGCCACGGCAGGGCATGGGGTACTAATAGGTTTGTGCATGCAGAGGCTGGACGGAGGCCTTTCCTCTTCTTTAAATGTTCAATGAGGAGCTAAACACCATTCCCCACCCCTTATGCACCAGGACTTCAAAGACGAGGGTGGGGCACAAGAGCTGTTCTTTGGATGGAAACCAGGGGCAGATCTCCCGAGAGAGGACCCTCCAAGGGCCAAGGTGGTCATCATCCCCATGTCAAATATTTAACATCACCTCAGGAAGGCCTCTGCTGTTGCCAGCAACCACCTGCAAATAAATACTGCCAGGGTTTCTGAGCACCCGGGGCAGCTCCTACACTGGGCTGGGCCTTTTTCACTGCAGAATACCATCCAGAGAGCAGCAGCTCAAATATCCAGGTGTCTACCCAGTATGCACTCCTCCCCATCACCTGCCTCCTCATGCGTGGCTCTGATGGCCTCAAGGACTTCTCTCCCCACGGCTCCAGGCCCTTCAGACAGAACTCCTCTTCTCGTGTGTTAGCCATAACTGGCAGACAAATCTCAAAGGATATCCACCACAGCCCCATAGCCAAACCCCTGCCCAAGGCCTACAGGCACGTGTGTCCTTCAACTTCAACCTGCAGTAGGTTATGTACACATGCACTTGCTCACTGGCGTCTGCCCCACCTAGAGCAACCCTCTTGTAACACTGCTTCCGTTGGGGCAAGGAAAAAACACCCTTTCCAAATTTAAGACTACTACAAAGGCACTACTAGAAATTACAGAGGTCTCAAGGGGAGGCTGGTTCCGGCAAGAAGGGCTGTCCCTGCAGCCTGTGTTTGTGGTGATGAGATCACAGAGTTTAGATTCTGTACTTGGTCCTACATGGGTTTTAAGGACAGTATTTATAATTATGGTAAGGAAAAAAGAGAGGCCAATGAGACCAGAGAAACTCTGAGTGGTGTTTGAAAAGTTACTTATAATTATAATCAGACTGCCTACTGTACTAAGAAAAATTGTGCCATGAATTTCCTTTTTATTTTCCTTGTCCCTCTGAACCAATTTTAAAGTAGAAAAAAGAATCATGGAACTCTTAAAAAGATCTTTTCAATACACAAAGCAATATTTAAGCCCAAGAAAATTTTGGAAAAAAAAAAAAACAAGTAAACACTATATCAAAAAATATTCCCAGCACTCGGGAGGCAGAGGTAGGAGGATGAGTTCAAGGCCACCCTGAGACTACATAGTTAATTCCAGGTCAGCCTGGGCCAGAGTTGCCTTGCAAACCAAAAAAAAAAAAAAAAATTCTTGGGCTGGAGAGATGGCTTAGCAGTTAACTGCTTGCCTTTGAAGCCTAAGGACCCTGGTTCAAGGCTCAATTCCCCAGACACACATAAGCCAGATGCATAAGGTGGTGCATGCATCTGAGTTCGTTTGCAGTGTCTGAAGGCCCTGGTGTGCCCATTCTCCCTCTCTCTCTCTCTCCCTCTTTGTTTGTTGCTAATAAATAAAAATAAAGAAATAAAGGATATATTACTGTGTACAATATACCATGTAACAAAATGCATCTACTGAAGGGATTTTTAGGAAATCTGAAACAGAAGACTATCTGAATGAGCATTCCAACCACCCCTTACTAGCTTTGTATTTTCAAATCTAAGTTCTGATTTTAAAAAAAAAAATTTATTATTTTATTTATTTTTGGAGAGAGACACAGAGACAGACAGACAGAGAGGGAGAGGGAGACAGATAGAGATGGGTAAGCCAGCAGTCTCTCAGCTGCTATGAACGAAATCCAGATGTGTGCACCCCCTTGTGGGCAAGTGAGGCATTGCGCCCTTGCATCACTTTGCATCTGGCCAAATGTGGGACCTGGAGATTGGAACCAGGTTCTTAGGCTTAGGAGGCAGGCACCTTAACCACTAAGCCATCTCTCCAGCCCTAAGTTCTGGTTTTTTTTAGGATCTTGTTTTTTTGTCTTTCTTTTCTTTTTTTTTTTTTTTATAAGATAGGATCTCACTATATTACCAGGGACGGCCCTGGGATTTACTGTGTAGACTAGGCTAGCCTGAAACTTGCAGTGACACCACCCCCCTCCCTCCCCAGTCTTGGTATGACAGGCATGAGACACCACACTCAGCTTTCCAATTGACTTTCTTTATTTTTCATTTTTAAATTTAATTCATTTATTTGAGAGAGAGAGAGAGAGAGAGAGAGAGAGAGAGAGAGAGAGAATGGGTGCACCAAAGCCTCCAGCCACTGCAAATGAACTCCAGAGGCATGCACCACCTTGTGTGTCTGACTTACATGGGTACTGGGGAATCGAACCTGGGTCCTTGGACTGTGCAGGTGAGCACCTTAACTGCTAAGCCATCTCTCCAGCCCTCCAATTGACTTCTTAAAACAAAATACAAAAAGATGAACCTATGGGTTGGAGAGATGGCTTGGCGGTTAAGGTGCCTGCCTGCCAAGCCTAAGAACATCAGTTCCAATCTCCATGTCCCATGTTTAGCCAGATGCAAAAAAGTGACACAAGGGCGCAATACCACACTTGCCCACAAGGGGGCACATGCATCTGGAGTCGTTCACAGCAGCTGAGAGGCCACTGGCGCACCCATTCTCTCTCTCTCTCTCTCTCTCTCTCTCAAAAAAAAAAAAAAAAAAAATGAACCTAGATATATGAGTGCCTGTAATCCCAGCACTAAGGATGCTGAGGCAGGAGAATCACAAGTTCAAGGCCCTCCTCGGCTACTCAGTGAGTTCAAGACCAGCACTGCAATTTAGGAAGATCTTATCTCACAATAAACAGTAACAAACAGGCTGACAGGCTGGACACTAAATGAGACATCTATATTTCCCCCAAAGTTCAGGAAACATTGCAAAAACAGTGGCTGAAAGAATGCAAGAGCCAGAAGATGGGGAGAAGTGCATTGGCTATAAAGGGCTGTTACATTCACAGCCTCACAGTGTCTGTTGTTGCCTGCACAAGGCCTGCACAATATTTGGCCTATCAACATATTGTCATAGATAATAGAGGAGGACAAAAACAAAACAAAAAAAAACAAAAAAAAGACATCAGGGCTGCAGAGATTGTTCAGTGGTTAAGGCACTTACCTGAAAGCCTAAGGACCCAGTTTCAATTCCCTAGTACCCACATAACGCCAGATGCACAAGGTGGCACATGCATCTGAAGTTCATTTGCAATAGCTAGTGGCCCTGATGCACCTATTCTCTCCCTCCCCCACAACCTCTTCCCCGTCACACACACACACACACACACACATAAATAAATACTTTTTTTTTTAAAAAAAAGGACATCAAAGTAAAAGGGGAACTAGTTGGAAAGAACAGTGGATGTGGAAGGGGGACAAAAGAAAGCAATGGGAGAGGATTATGATCAAAACACAGTAGACATATGTATGAAAACTGTCAATAAAGATGTTTTTACAAACCAGGCGTGGTGGTGCACACCTTTAATCCCAGCACTTGGGAGGCAGAGGTAGGAGGACTGACATGAGTTCAATGTCACCATGAGACTACACAGTGAATTCTAGGTCAGCCTGGGCTAGAGTGAGACCCTACCTCAAAAAAAAAAAAAAAAAAAAAAAAGATGTTTTCAGTTGGCAGTTCAGACCCAAATAAGAAATAGGCTCATTATTCTGTTTTGTTTTATTTTGTTTGTTTGTTTGTTTGTTTGTTTTTAAAGAAAGCTAGGTGTGGTGGTGCATGCGTTTAATCCCATCACTTGGAGGCAAAGGTAGGAGGATCAGATCACCATGAATCTGAGGCCACCCTGAGACTACATAGTCAGCCTGGGATAGAGTGAGATCCTATCTGGAAAAAACAAAACAAAACAAAACAGCAAGCTGGAGATTACGCTCAGTGGTAGAGCATTTGCCTAGAATGTGTGAGGCCCAAGACCAGAGGGAGGGAGGGAGGAAGGGAAGGAGGGAGGGAGAAAGAGGACAGAAAGAAAAGAGAAACAGAAAAACCCAGTGCTTTGAGAAGAATTATTAGGATTTACTACTGGTCACTGTTTTCTTTCAAAAATGAGTAACAAGACATCAAAAACGTTTTCTTTTTTTCCTCAACTATTATCCTATGACCCTAGCTGCCTCTGGACCTCCTCAGACTACAAAGCAAAGACAACTGTATATGTTCATGAACCAAAGCATGTCATCATTGGTCCCATGTGATAGACCCCAGACTGCATGAGGCTCTGCAGCTCTGAATACCACGAGCAACTGGTGACTAGAAGTGAGGCCAAGAGAGATTCAACAGCACAAGGGCAGCTCAGGCACCACACTTTGTATCTGAGTTCATAGGGGTTCAAGCCACACTCAACAGCAACCGAGGAAACAATGTCACAGAAGTCCTAAAACAAATACGAGAAAGCTCTTCTTTTTGATCTGCTTTACTTTGAATGTTGGTGTTTAATCGAAAGCAGGTTTCAATAACAGAAGGGGGAGGAGACCTTCTGTACAGACTTCCTCAGGCATTTGGAGCTTGAATGGCAAAAGACTTTCTCTCTTTAAGCTTGAGAAAGTAGTGACAAGGCTGGGTTCAAACTCCTGGTTCAATTGATTCTGCCTGAGTCTACTATGTTCTAGCTAAAATAATAAAGGGCATTTTGTTTGTTTGTTTTGAGGTAGGGTCTCACTCTAGCCCAGGCTGACCTGGAACTCTGTAGTCCCAGGCTGGCCTCAAACTCGTGATGATCCTCCTACCTCTGCCTTCCAAGTGCTGGGATTAAAAGGCATGAGCCACGGGCTGGAGAGATGGCTTACCAGTTAAGGTGTTTGCCTGCAAAGCCAAAGGATCCTGGTTTGATTCTCCAGGACCCACATAAGCCAGATGCACAAGGGGGTGCATGCATTTGGAGTTCGTTTGCAGTGGCTAGAGGCCCTGGCATGCCCATTCTCTCCCTCTCTGTCTCTCTCTCTGCCACTTTCTCTCTCTCAAATAAATAAATAAAAACTATTTTTTAAAAAAAAAAAAAGGCATGAGCCAACATGCCCAGCTAAAGATCATTGCTTTAATGTACCTATTTCAATTCCAAATATTGCAAAACTGCTAGTACTGTCCACCATAGTGAGATGGTTGTCCATCCCAAACATCCATTAGTACCTTCTAAGGATCTTTAAAAACCCTGATGCTCAGGCTGAAAAGATGGCTTAGCCAAAGGACCCAAGTTCAATTCTGAAGTACCCATGTAAGCCAAATACACAAGTTGTCGCATGTGTCTGGAGTTCATTTGCAGCGGCTGGAGATCCTGGCATGCCCATTTTCTCCCTCTCCCTCGCCCTTTCTCTCTCAAATAAATAAAATAAAAATATTTTTTAAAAATACTAATGCTCAAGAGAATTGAAAGAATATCTGGGAAGCCAGAGCGGTGGTAAATGCCTTAATCCCAGCACTTAGGAGGCTGAGGTAGGAGGATGTTCATGAATTTGAAGCCAGCCTGAGACTGCACAGTGAATTCCTGGTCAGCCTGGGCAGGAGCAAGAGCCTAATGCGAAAAACAAACAGGGAGGGAGGAAGGAACTATCTGAAGACAAGCTTACACACAGTGCTCTGTAGCCCTGGTCTGCCTACTCTCATATGTAGCAGCAGCAATGGAGAACCACTGCCCTGCCCCAGTTGCCAGTGTTTTTATTTAATCCTTTTGGGGGTGGACTGGGAAATATTTTCACCTTACAAAAGTTAAGAGGAGAAACAAATGCATCAGGAGAGAGAGGTGGAGGAAGATGGAGTGACTAGCAGCTAGTGATGATTACTGGGGTAGGGGCAAGGTGAGGCCTGAGAAGAGCACAGGGGTAAGGGCAGAAGGGGTCATCCATTATGTAATCGGCATGGATGCATCACTGACTTAAGTGGCTCTATCAATCTGAAGTTCATCTGTAAAAACATTCCTACCTTAAATTCTTTATGATGTGAGAAGTGATCAGACTCTGATGGTTTTCATGTGGGAAGCTTTGCTAAGCTGAGGGTAAGGACTGATTCTGCTCTCCCCCCAGGGTTCCGAATGCTCAGGGCTGTCTGCTCTCCTGGTGTTCCAGTAGTAGAGTAATAAACACCAGGCTGCTTGGCTTGGATACTTCCTTTTTGTGTCTCCTGGGGACTGAGCCACCTTTGCCTTTCACCAGTCTCAAGCACCATCCAATCATCACTGCTGGACCCAAGAGTCTTCATTTTAATCAAACACACTCTGAGCACCAGTCACAATCTGCCTCAATTCCTCCTTTGAAATGAGTTCCCCAAATGAGCTGTGAATGTTTCCCTAGCCTCTGTCTTCCCAGCTGTGGTTTCCTGAGCTCCCCTCCTCATCGTCTCCGACTCTCCCCATTGGGTCTCCAATATAGACTTCATGGTCCTTTACTCAAATGCCACTTAGAGCTCAGGCCTCCTTTTCTCAGTCTCCTGACTTACATCACTCAAGTCACATCAGGAGCAAAGCCATACTTCCAGGTGAGAGTTTCATGTCAGCTAGTTCTCTCTCCCAACTGCACACTTATTTTGGTTTTATTTATTATTTACTTATAAGCAGAAAGAGAAGATAGTATAGGTGCACCAGGGCCTCTTGCCACTGCACACAAACTCCAGACACACGCACCACTTTGTGCATCTGGCTTTACATGGGTACTAGATAATTAAACCCAGGCCATCAGGCTTTGCAAGCAAGTACCTCTAACCACTGAGCCATCTCTTAGCGCCCCACACTCCTTCTTGATAACAGGGTCCATATCATCTTCAGAATGCTCTATGGCTCTCTCTGTATCTTAAGTTTGCAGAATCATAAATTAGGAGAGTGAGCCCTTGCCTTGGCCCTGGGTTCTCCTCTATTCACCTACACATTTTTCCTGAGAAAACTTTTCTAGTTTCCATAATAAAATTTAATTGGGCAAATGTGATAGTAAAGATTTAGCTATTTTGCAGACAAATAGGGAAAAAACTATGAAAGACAGAGGCCCCAAACTGCAAGTTCACTTACCAAAGGATAAGAGGAAGCTAGGGGCAAGTCGTGTTTTCTCTGGAGATTAGTTCCCATGCAAGGCAGGGAAGAACTCCCAACCTCTCCCACTTGTACCCAGCACCTCTTCCCAAACAGTCCCTTCCAGCCATCTCTCTCTCTTTTGGTTACAACTCTCACAGGAGAGAATATTCGGTTTCCCAGGCCACCATCAATTAAGAGGGTGGAGCACAACTGCTAGATGAAGGCACAATGACAGCTCTGAGAAGTTAGGAGTGACAGAACAGAATTTATAAGATCCCTAACAGTAGATTACAGGCTGTTACAGTTTAAATAGCCTTTCAATTCCTCAAAGTATTCAAGGACACCAAAACATCACATTTCAAAACAGCACAATGAGTGGCTCTGAAAGATGACCCTGGGCACCAAGAAAAGGGGCATGACCAAACTGGGTCCTTAACATGCCTGTGTTCTCAAAACCAGGAATGGACTCTGCACCCAGCTGGAATGGGCTCTCTCCATGTGGTCTCCAGGCCCATCTCATGCCATGACAGCCTTTCTCAAAAGCAGGGCACATCCTTCAATGCTGCCTTTCTGATCAGAATTTCACCTGATTATGGCCACCTTCTAATCCACCTTTTCTGTTTCTTGTGAATAACACCCCTCATCACATTACAGACTTCTCTGAGGACAAGGACTGCAGGTTTGGATGGATGGTATAAGGCCACTTCCTGGACCACAGGGGAAGCCTGTAGACCAGGGGCTCAATGGACCACAGGACCTGAGGAATGCAGCATTTATCTTAGGATGTTTTAAAATAGTACTCCATCCTCTGTAAAGGTATTGATTCTCCTGCTTTCTTAAGGCTAATAGCATTAGTGGAAATACTAAAATTCTGTGAGCAATGAAGCATCAGTTATCTTGGGAAAGAACATTTGTGGACTAGAGTCAAGGAATACTTTCTCACTATTGTATAAGGGCAAGGGTAGGCTGTTCCTGATTTGAAGCAACCTAAACCCAAATATCTTTGGCCTTTCATCTATTCAGAACCAATTACTCTATGTTTATTTCTTGATCAATAACAGCATTCAAAAGCTCTGTTTTACTTTATTTTTTAAATTATTTATTTATTCATTTGAGAGTGACAGAGAGAAAGAGGCACATAGATAGAGAGAGAATGGGTGTGCCAGGGCCTCCAACCACTGCAAACGGACTCCAGATGCATGCACCACCTTGTGCATCTGGCTTACGTGGGTCCTTAGACTTCACAGGCAAGCACTTAACCACTAAGCCATCTCTCCAGCCCTACTTTATCTTTAGTAAAGATAATATTTTAATGAACTTAACCTGGCAGTTCTGTAAGACATGGCAGTACACTTGGCTTGAGGAACTTTTTGTCTAAATGATTAAAAACTGTATGTACAAACTAGACATGGTGATATACAACTATAGTCTCAACACTCAAAAACTGAAGCAGGAGGATTGTTAGCTGGTTCTAAGCAGCCTGGACTATATATTAAGATCATATCACAAAACAAACAAGAAACATAAGCAAACAACAATTTAAAAAAACTCTACTTCTACATTCACAAAAATAATTGTCTTATTTCAAATTTATTAAAGATATTTCTCATACCTAAGACCCAGTCATTTACAATGCCAGCAAAATTGACCTGGCAGGACCTTGAAAGCATCTGGCTTACGTGGGTCCTGGGGAATCAAATCTGGGGGTCCATTAAGTCATCTCCAGCCCCACTGCCTTGTTTTTGGCTCTGGTCCAGGACACGGGAAGTCACCAAATCCACATAACTAGAGTAGGTCAGGAAGACATGGGTGCCTGAGTCTACCTCTTCCCATGCTCAATTCATTCCACACCATCCAGAGCCAGGCCACCAGTCCTGAAGACCCTGCCCTTCCACTGGCACAGCAACTTCCACCTACAGACAGCAGGCCTGCCATCCCCCATCCCTGGGTGGGGAGTTCCAGGCCCAACACTTGGGCTCACCAGGAAATGACTCAGATCACCAAGAGCTGCAGTGCCTCTGGCCAGAACACAAGTAAGTCACAAGATCTAGATCTAAATTAGCAAATAAAAAAAAGAAGAAGAAGATTCTAGAAGCAAAATCAAAAGAAAAAACTGGCAATTTTTTTTTCAGAGACCTGAAACCCCATGTTGCCTTAATAAACAGAAGCCATTGTACCTTAGTCCCCAAGTCTAAGGTGAAAACTGAAAAGTCAGAGAAATGGCTGCAGCCATCTCTTCCCTGGGGAAAGAGTCCAAAGAGACTTTCTCATCAACAGTTTTGAAGCTAACAGCTACTTGCAACACCTGGTGGCTCACTGTCATCCCAGCACTCAGGAACTGAAGCAGGAATGGCCATGAGTGTGAAGCCAGTCTGAGCCACAAAGTGGCTGTCTCAGAAAACACTACATAGTCCTAGAAAACCAAGTCATGTTCCAATCCCCTATGCACAAAGCTGCATGGATGTGCACACTGATCAATAACACACAAAGCTGCATGGATGTGCACACTGATCAATAACACACAAAGCTGCATGGACGGGCACACTGATCAATAACACACAAAGCTGCATGGATGTGCACACTGATCAATAACACACAAAGCTGCATGGACGGGCACACTGATCAATAACACACAAAGCTGCATGGATGTGCACACTGATCAATAACACACAAAGCTGCATGGACAGGCATACTGATCAATAACACACAAAGCTGCATGGACAGGCACACTGATCAATAACACACAAAGCTGTATGGACGGGCACACTGATCAATAACATACAAAGCTGCATGGACGTGCACACTGATCAATAACACACAAAGCTGCATGGACGGGCACACTGATCAATAACACACAAAGCTGCATGGACGTGCACACTGATCAATAACACACAAAGCTGCATGGACGTGCACACTGATCAATAACACACAAAGCTGCAAGGACAGGCACACTGATCAATAACACACAAAGCTGCAAGGACAGGCACACTGATCAATAACACACAAAGCTGTATGGATGGGCACACTGATCAATAACACAAAGCTGCATGGACGGGCACACTGATCAATAACACACAAAGCTGCATGGACGTGCACACTGATCAATAACACACAAAGCTGCATGGATGTGCACACTGATCAATACTCTTGAAAAACCATCCACACTAAAAGTCAGATGGCTAAATAAACTTTCATACTTCAAAATTAAAGCAGCAGCCTTCATGGCCTGGTTGAGGCTTATTTTTGCAATCACCATTTTATATAAAATTCTAGCATCTTCTGCTTCCTCTCACTTTCTGTAGACAACTCTCCCCCTTGGTTTTATGTTGATCTTGTTAAAAATCCAGAAAAGCTGGGCATTGTCATGCACACCTTTAACCCCAGCATTCAGGAGGCAGAGGTAGGAAAATCACCATGAGTTTGAAGTCACCCTGAGGCTACATAGTGAATTCCAGGTCAACCTAGGCTCAAAAAAACCAAAAACAAATAAATTAATTAAAAATACAGAAAAATCCAACCTAACTCCTCGGAAGAAACAACACACAAGTCACTAAAAACCAAAAGCAGTGTCCACACTCCTCAAGGGCACAGTTGCCATGAGAGACTGCTAAGTGCAAAGCTTGGGGGTGGGGGTGGGGAGAAGGCTGACTTCTCTCCAAAATAATTCTCAAAGTTACTGAGGACATAAACTCAGCAAGACAAACTACGTACGGTAAAGCATAGTGAACATGGGCACACTGTACAGATGCCTGCTATAGAAGGGACCTACTCCATGCCTAGACAGGAGACAACTCGCTCTCAAACAGTGTAGCTCAAGGCCATTACACAAATTAAAACACACACACACACACACACACACATGTGGTGGCACATACCTGTAATCTTAGCACTCAGGAGGCAAAGGCAGGAGGATCGGAGGTTCAAGATCATCCTCAAGAAGAATGAAAAGGAATATGGAGGCAAAATGAGGAGGAAGTAATCTAGCAGAGTACCACAAAGGCTGAAGTAATCTAGTAGATCACCACAAAGGCTAAAGTAATCTAGTCGATCACCACAAAGACTGAAGTAATATAGCAGAGCAACACAATGGCTGAAGTAATCTAGCAGATCACCACAAAGACCTAAGTAATCTCGCAGGGCACTACAAAGGCTCAAGTAGTTTAGTAGAGCACCACAAAGCAGCCACTCGGGCCCAACTCTCAAGGCCCATGCTGAGGCTTGGACTGCTCCACCACACATCTCAGTGAGGACTCTGAGCTGGTCCAAGCCAAGAAGCTATGCTAGGGGCAGCTTTCAATGGCTGGACGGTGTTGCGGAGGGCAAACTCCACGCTTCCAAATCACGAACACTGGAAGCTAAACTGAGGCAAAACCACAGGAACTGTTCCAAGTACCCTAAGGGAAGCTACCTCTTAAAACTCAACACTTCTCCAGATCACAAAGGAAGGCCTCGTTACATAAATAAGCCATGAAGGTGTCTGGATGCCCTCCCCTGGGGCTATACCTAGGGTAAACTGATCTGAAGACCACCAGATAAATAACTTGTATAACATTTATAAACAAAGGAACAAAATAAAGTATTAAGGTAAAGCCCATTCATCCAATATTCCCGAAAACTTTAGGTTTGCTGCGTAAATGGTTTGAATCTGTTAAGTTCCAGTGACCCCTGTATTAAAGGCTTGGGCCTCAGGGTGGCAATATTGGGAGGTGGTCGAATCTTTCAGTAGTAAGGCCTGGTAAGAAGTCTTTTGACCATGGCAATGTGCCCTTGAGGAGGCTATGGAATCCCAGCCCTTTCCTTTCTCTCTCTGACTTCCTGGCCATATATGAATGGTTGTGTTCTACTGTCCACTAAGGCCAGGACATGTTGCCCTACCACAAGTCTATAATCTTCAACTGAAACCACCCAAAGTGTGAACAAGATAAACCTTTTCTCATTCTAAGTTTATTATTTTAGGTATTTCATTATAGTGACAGAAAGCTAACACAGTGAAACCTGTGTGAATTAGAAATTATGGACCAGGCAGGCATCAGTTTGACATTAGGGAATTACCCTTACGTTATTGTGACCATTGTATGGTGAGAATCATTACCAGTTGGGTATGACTTATAAGTGAAATTACATAATGGATGGAATTTACTTTAAATTGCTTGAGGGGGGAGATATAGGTCAAAGTTTACAAAGTTGTAGTAAGGTAGGATGAATAGAGATCTAATGTATAACTTAAAGACTACTATTAATAACATTACATTGTATGCTGGTAATTTATACAGAGAATAGATCCCAGGTCCTCTTACTACAAGGATCACATTTTGAGAAATCTCATCATTGTTCAGACATCATAGAGTATACTTGCAGAACTGCTGCTAGATAGGTCAACCAAGATATGTGGTAAACAAACACAAGGTATATGAGGCTACACCAGCATAACACAGGATGTTGTTTTACAGTAAATCTTTTTTTTTATAAGTAGGAAAAGGACATTCTAAAATACCACTATAAAGTAGCATATAGTACACATAGAAATTGGTAACACAGTTGGTTATTAACGACTGTGTACTATGCATAAGTATGTGCTATAACTTTTCTATAACTATGCCATCACCCCAAATCTGAATAATGCACTATGCTACAAGTTTACCACAGTTACAACACATCACTAGGCAAAAAAAAAAAAAAAAAAAAAAATTCAGCTCCATTATAGTCTTATGAGACCAACATGGTATATGTGACCTGTCATAGACCAAGACACTGTTATATAAAACATGGCTGTAAGCCGGGCGTGGTGGCAATCCCAACTCGGGAGGCAGAGGTAGGAGGATCACCTCCACCCTGAGGATACAGATACAGAGTGAATTCCAGGTAAGCCTGAGCTAGAGTGAGACCCTACCTTGAAAAACCAAAAAAAAAAAAAAAAAAAAAAAAAAAAAATGGCTGTGAAACAAAACATCATGCTTCAAATATTCTTCAAATAGATACAATTAAAAAAGGGGTCTAGGGCTGGAGAGATGGCTTAGCGGTTAAGGCTCCTGCCTCCTAAGCCTAAGAATGCTGGTTCCAATCTCCAACGGTTCCAATCTCCAGGTCCCACGTTTAGCCAGATGCAAAGTGAGGCAAGGGCACAATGCCAAACTTGACCATAGGGGCGCACACATCTGGATTTCATTCACAGCAGCTGAGAGGCTGCTGGTGTGCCCATCTATCTGTCTTCCTCTCCCTCTCTGTCTCTGTGTCTCTCTCCACAAAAAAAAAGGGGGGGTCTAGGATCTACATATGAGTGAGAACATGTGACATTTGGTTTTCTGAGCCTGGGTTACCTCACTTAATATAATCCTTTCCAGCTCATGTTCTCTCTCATGTGGATCCTAGCTACAAATGTATAGACTTATGTGTGAACTGGACCCAAAAATAGGTACCAGAAACCAGTAAGCTGGTAAAAGGCTATAAGGGAGGCAGGAGAGGGAAGGATTTAAGTGTATGGTATTGCACATATGTAAGTAGAAGAACAGATTACAGGGAGGGGAATGGCCTAAGCGAGGCCATGGGAAAAGAATGCGTAAAAGAAGGGCAGGGGGATAGTGTGAATAAGACTTATGTAAACCTACTTTTTTGAGTAATGGCACATCCAGAAGCTGTAGACTGTTACTAGAAAATTTTCAGTGCCTGGGATGGGATACCTTCCAGTGAGTTGTTGGCCAAGGAGGTCCCGGTAACCTCCAAAACATTAATGGCTATTGCCAAAACCCTTGGTTGCCCTTGAGAAACAGATGGTAAGACCCTATTGCTGAAGACATCTCTTGCCTGAGAGGCAAGGTCACTGAGAAAGCAAGCTGTAGCTGAGCAGAAAACCTTCTCCCTGTAAACCAGCCAACTGAAAGCTGGAAAAAAGCTGCACTGCATGCAGCCTTATGGGAGACAGAAGTCATCAGCAGTGAAAACACTGGACACCGAAAATTCAAGTTAGGCCATACAGGTCAAATGACTGAACAGGTGCAATAGTGGCATGTCTGCTCTTGGGGTAACTAACTGCTCCATAATTGGACTGAAGGCCCTCTCTATGGGAGGGAATACATACCTGGTACTGAAAAACCTAAGCAAAAGTCTATGGCAGGGGAGGTCATGAGCCTTAGGGGTATAAAAGGTTAAATGTATAAAAGGTTAAATGTATATATTATTCCCACCAAGCTGCCCTGAAAGCACTACACTTAATGTTCATATTCACATATTAATGCTACTTTCACTTCTGGTTAGAGAAGCTTCTCTTTTCAGATGGTGATGACCACTGGGATGACCCAAAAGGCAACATAGTGCTGAGAAGAAGGGATGGAGGAGTGCCCAGCACTGAAACACCTCTGTCACACCCTCCAATGCTCAGGGGCCATTGTGGAAGGGGGGCACATAGAATGGAAGAGCCAAAGGAAGGGTATGACTCCTTACAATGCAACTGCTCAGACAGAAATTGGCCTCGATATACATGACCTCGCAGTGCCTAGCAATACCTTCGCAAGACCCTCAGAAGAAAAAGATGATGACATCAAATTAAAAGAGAGACTAATGGAGAGAGGGAGGAGATATGATGGAGTTCTAAAGGGGAATGGGGGGAGGGGAGGGAACTATGCCTTTTTTTGTATGTAAGTATAGAAGTTGTCAATTAAGGGGGGGTCTAGAGAAATGATGACTCAATGGGAAGAGTGCTTGCTGTAAAGTCATGAGCTCCTGAGTTTGAATCTCTAGCACCCATGTAAAATGCCAGCTGTAACCCCAGCACTGGAGAGGTAGAGATAGGACTCCAGGACACACTGGTTAACTGGTCTCACCCAAACAGTTACCTTCACATTCAGTGAGAGACCCTATCTCAAAAAGTAAGAGGGGGCTGGGAAGATTGCTCAGTGGTTAAATGTGCTTCCTGAACAAGCATGAGGGCCTGAGGGGCCTGAGATTGCCCAAGTTCAAATATCCAGAATCCACGTAAAGAGCTGGGCATGGCCAAGCATGTCTGGAACCCCAGACTTGCTCATGAATGGTAAGTTGTGGAATCAGTAAGAGATTATTCCATTACAAGGAAAAACAGGCAGGTGAGTGATGGAGGGGAACACCTGATGTTTGCCTCCAGCAGCCACAGGCAAGCCCATGGGCACATTAGCACATACAAATGCACATACCACTAACACACACACAAACACACACCACACCACACATACTACAAAGTAAGGTGAAGAGCAAGCAATTGAGACACAATATTGCTCTATAACCTTTACATATACAAGCACACATATGCATGCACTCCTACACACACATCTACCCCACAAATGAACACATGCACACAACACACATACACACACAAAAGCAAATAAACAAAGAAATTATGCCAGTCACATCCAAAAAAAGAGTTAGTGAAGTAAGATTGTCAAAATGATAATATTTGAAACTGGCCATGGGTATTCACTCAGCAGCTAATAAGATGCCTCATTACTCACAGGTTTTTAACAAATTAGATGATGACTTTAAAAGCCCTGGGCCAGATGTGGTGGCACACATCTTTAATCCCAACACACGGTTCACTGTGAGTTCGAGGCCACCCTAAGACTACATAGTGAATTCCAGGTCAGCCTGGGATAGAGTGAGACCCTACCTCAAAAAAAGAAGAAGAAAAGCCTATTTGTTTTTAAATTTTTCTCTAAAATTTGCTAGCTGGACCCAAGCCACCTCATTAAATACACTGATCTCTCTCCCTACACATGAAAACCCTTCTTCACTCCCCAACATGAAACTCCTTCCTTTCACTACAAAGAGGAGGCTTCAGTTTCCCACGTGACCTCACTAAATCCCAGTCACCTCACTATGAACCTCTTATTGCATTATCTTGTGTTTGCATATGAAACAAGCAACTTTACTAGACTATGAACAAAGAAAAATTTCCACTTTTTTTACTATCACATGCCCAGGCCATGGCATATAAGATGTCACCTGATAACACAAACAAGACCTAGACTAGAGTTATTATAAGAACCAAGTATTAACCTGTCAATGAAAACTAAGACAGCCCTTCAGGCTGCACAGTTGGTTCCCAAGCAGGTCTCACAGCATCAAGCTTGCTGGCTTCTTCACTGTCACTTCTAACTGCAGCTTGTCATTTCCTACCCATAGACTCCTCTGAATATACACCGTTACTCAAATGGCACCCCAGTAAAATACAAAAGGTGCTAGGTACAGACACAGGAGAAAGGTGCACGTGTATGTACACTAGATTTTCCAAACTGCTCAATTCCAAGCTATAACTGCATACCAGACAAGACTTCAAGGTGACATGTGGTGCACATGTCTGGGATACTCCATCTGTCCTGCTTAACTAAGAGACCACTATCAGCACCGAGAGCGCGTGACATTCTAGCCATTCACTTGATACATGGTGTCACATGCAGGGAGACACTTCCTTCCACCAATCTTTAATTCTTCAATGATAGCAGTAGGAACACATCAAAGGTTGTGAGCAAGTAAAATGACATGTCTGAGGTTGTCATACCTATTTTAAAGTAGCAGAACTCAGCCAAGAGTGATGACACCAGCCTGCGTCCAGCTACTCAGAAAGCTGAGGCAGGAAGATATTAAGTTTAAGACCTGCCTAGGCTACAGAGTAAGTTCAAGGCTACAAAGTGAGTTCATGTTGCCTGGGCAACATGGAAAAACATTGTCTCAAAATAAAAAGAGGGCTGGGGATATATATGCATAACTCAGGAGTAAAATGCATACTGGGTATGGTTTGGGTTCAAATGTACATGGCTATAAGTTCAATCCCCAGCACCTCCAAATTTAAACACTAGAATTTCTTTTAGGTTTGAAATAATGGGAAAGTGATCTTTCCATTCGTATCTCTTGCAAAATTGTCACGCTCTAGCTTTCAGATACACAACAATCTATACTGTTTATACTTCTCTTTCATGTGGACAGCATGATGAAGCAGAAAACATAGGAACTCCCAAAGTCACAGTAATATGGAATGATGAACTGGGTTCTTCATCCTTTTACAGACAGTTCCTAACTTCCAATGATTTGACTTAGTAATTTTCCGTTTTACATTAAGGTGAAAGCAATCTACACTCTAGAGAAACTATACTTGGGATTTTAAATTTAGAACTTTTCCCAGGTTTTCAGCAATGTGGCATGATATGCCGTCTCTCAATGTCAGGCGATGGCAGCGACGTACTGCTCCCAGTCAGCTGGTCAAGTGATAGTCTACAATAGTGATAGTCTAGTGTTTTTGATACTGTGTTTGTACAACTGCACCCCATGATATCGACAACAAACCCATCTATGTACACAAGATACAACACTTTTTTACAAAATAGGCTTTGTGTTAGATGATTTTGCCAAGGTGAATTCAAGTTCTGAGTCTGTTTCAGGCAGAGTGGCATGGAGTGTGGTTGAAGCATGCCTGTAATACCAGCACACCCAGCACCTGGGAGGCTAAAGCAGAATGAACTGGGGAAGGATGATCAAGAACCTGTCTCCAAGAAAAAAAAAAGTATAATGGCTAAGGTTAGGTGGTATAAACACATTTCAACTTACAGTATTTGCAATATACGATATGTTTATCAGACTATAATCTCATCAAAAGTCAAGGAGCACTGGAATGTGTTTTTTAAACTTTATACCAGTCTTCTTTGAGTATGTGTGACAAAAATGGGGGGATATGAAGTTCAATCATTCCATACACTTTAACTTCAGTTGTATTTTGTTAAATTTAAATAAAGTGAAGCATACCTTTCTCTTTTTTGTTTTGTTTGTTTTTGTTTTTGTTTGTGTTTTTTGAGGTAGGGTCTCACTCCAGCTCAGGCTGACCTGGAATTCACTATGTAGTCTCAGGGTGACCTTGAACTCATGGTGATCCTCCTACTTCTGCCTCCCGAGTGCAGTGATTCAAGGCATGCGCCACCACGCCCAGCAATATACTATTTTTTGTTTTAAATGTCTATAGTAAATTTCTGATGAAGTTACTTTTCTGTGATTTAAAAAGTACCTATCAAAGGACAGTTATTCATATCATCAGGAAAATAATTCCCTCCCTTTGTTTTATTTATTTGTTTGAGAGAAACAGAGGCAGATAAATACAGAGAGAAAGAGAATGGGCACACCAGGGCCTCCAGCCACTGCAAATAAACTCCAAATGCATGTGCCACCTTGTGCATCTGGCTTACATGGGTGCTGAGGATTTAAACACGGTTCTTAGGCTTTGCAAGCAAGTGCCTTAACCACTAAGCCATCTCTCTAGCCCCCCTTTGTTTTTTTGTTTGTTTGTTTTTTTGAGATAGAGTCTCATGTAGTCCAGGCTGGTCTCAAACTCACTGCATAGTTGAGGATCATCCTGCCTCACTTCTCAAGTGCTGGGCTTACTGGTGGTACCATTACCCAGAGCTGTTTCACGCAGGGCTGGAGATTGGACTTTCACACAGACTAGGAAACCACTCCACCAACTAAGCTACATCCCCAGCCTATCACAGGTTTTAGGGTTTATGAGGAGTGTAATGAAACTCCTCGTTGCCGTGTGAATAATCCCAGCATGCCCACTCTATATATACTGCCCACCTATTAGTCTCTTAGTAGCCGGCTCAGTTATCAGATCAACTATTGTGCTACTAGATTGTGTTCTAATTTCTATATTTTACTGTTAGCTATTGGTAATCTCTTCTGCACTCCATTTATAAATGAAAGTTTATTATAATATACATGTACAGGAAAAGCACAGTGCCCTGACCTGGCACAGCACCAGACACTGGAATTGCTGGCACCTGATCTTGGACTTTGTAGATTCCACAACTTTAAGGAATAAATTTCTGTTCTTAAAAATTACTCAGTCTTGGGGGGGGGGGGTAAGAAGATGGCTCAATGGTTAAGAACCACACAAGCATGAGAGCCATTGGAGGGCAGGGGATGGGGGAAATGAGACCACCTGAGTTTGATTTCCAGCACCCATATAAACACCTAGGCATGTGTAACCAGAGACCTTAGGGATCACTGGGGCTTGAAAAGATGGCAGTTTGGGGTTCAGAGAAACTGCACCCCAAGGAAATAGGCAGTTAAGTGAAATTGAGGAGAATGACACCGAACAGTCTTCTCTGGCCTCCACACATGTCCACAGGAGGTGTATGCCTGCCCACACACATGCACACACCACATACCATATACCACACACATACCACATCACATATACTACTACACATATCCAGTCTATTATTCTGTTACAGTAGTGTGAATGGACTAAAATACAATCCAACTAAAATAGCTTGGTAATTATCAGTGGGTCTCAGAAGCTCTTTATATGAGTGACAACATGTTATCACAGCTCAATACCTATATTTCCACATATGACAGCAACTTAAAAGCAGAAGCAGTATAGTGTCTAAAAATACTACTGGACCAAAGGACAGAGTTGGTAAAACAACGAGACTGGCTATATAAATGCATACATTCAATGGTTCTGGCTGCCACACAACAGCTATATGATCTGGGACTAATTTCTTCAATTGCTTGGCCCTGAAAGGTTCATATGCAAGTGAATAAAACTGAATCACGCATGTTTAAATCTTTCTCATTCTAAAATTCAGTACACATTCACAAACTCTTAGGTGACCCCACAATAAAAGACATAAGGCATGTAAAATTCTTAATGCAGTGTTTAGTGCACAGTAAGTATGTCATACATGCTGGCAGCTGGTATTAAAATGAAGGCATTTAGGTTTGCATGCGTTATACACAGCATATATTTGAAGGTCTTTGGTGAGGTTTTTTTCTAAAGGAGAAAAAAATCACTTTAAAGTCCTATTTTAATCAGTATTATTAAATCAAAGGCGCCCAAAATGAAACAATAAATTATGAAGCTCTACATGAAAGGATATGCACTCTCAAAGTCGACTGGCTTTGTTTTGTTTTAAATTAGACTTTCAGTGAACTCTTGGCAGCTCTTGGGAAGAAATCATGAGTGCTGTAAAGACGCATCGCTCAACACATATTACTGAAAATTGCCTTATCAGAGTTGCAGCTGGGGAAGAAGTGATCAGCAAGACCCTGCCTGGGGGTCTCCACAACACCATGTAAGGAGTGTCCCAGGGGTGCAAGCTGTCCAGGTTAGGATTAGGAATGTTATCTGAAACCTCCACTGTAAAGGTCTCAAACTCAGGGGCCACATGTTTTGCTGTCTTCAGCTCAATTGTCTACCCTTGGAAATTGGGAGGTTAGTCTATAGCCTGATCTTCGAAGCTAAACAGGGTCAGGTTTGGTTAGTACTGGGATGGGAGAAAGTGGGAGGTTACTCATGAAAATGCATTTCTAGCTTTTCTTGAATATGTGGAGGTGCTAGTAACGTCATGCCTGCATTTCCTCTCAGAAACATCCAGGCTATTCCCACAGCTCCCTCAAGTTCAGTACCAGGACAGAGGATGAGAGGCCATTTACCCTCAGCTCAGGCCCTAGCCGGCAGGGCTAATTTCCCATTGTCCAGCCCACTGCATTTCAGCACCATCAGGAGCTAATAGCATGAGCTCTGGAGCTAGCTAAAATCCCCATGCTAAGCTCGCCATGCTGAGTTCATCTCTCTGAGCCTTACTTTTCCATATGAAAAAATAGAGTATTCACAACAGTGTCTCCCTTGTAGGGCTAGTGCAAGGGTAAAGGTGTGATGACCTGCCAAGAGTGCTTGGAGCTGAGCCTGACAGGCAGTAACTGCTCCATAAATATCGGATGTTACTACCTTCTGGCCCAAAAGGCATTAAGAGTTTTGAATTTCAGTCTCAGAGCTTTAGTATTCTATAGCTACCTGCCAAATTGTTTTATAACCAAGAGATTGCATATGGTAAAGGCTACACAAATATAATTCGAGCCACCAGACTTGAAAGGACAAATATGTGTCCCCACTGTATGAGGTACCTAGAATGAGTAAATCCACAGAACGAAAATAGAACAGAGCTTATAGCAGCTGGGAGAAGGGCAATGGGGAAATATTGTTTAACAGTACAGAATTCTCTTTGGGATGATGAAAAAATTCTAGAGATGAATTACAAAAATGTGAATGTATTTAATGCCATCAAATAACAAAAACATTAAAATATAAATATTTTTTTTTTTACTGTAAGATTTTAAAAACCGAATCTTGCTATATGGCTCCAGAATCAAAGGCATGTGCCACTATGCCCTACCTATAATTTAAAAAAAGAGAATTACAGTAGCCTTCTGCTATTTGGTAGAACTTGGGTGTAACAGATTCCTAAGACACTCAAATGCAGTATAAACTTAAGTTCTCAAAAGTGACACACTATACACCCCAAAGTAGTTTCGTGAAAACACTATTAACTACTTTAACAGCTGTGCTTCACAACAATGGCCTTTCCTTTGCATCTGGGGGTGTTAAGGGAAAGAGTCTACAACAAAAACCAGAGGAGGCAAATAAGGTCAACTTATAATACCTCACTGCATCAGCGGATGGTTCTTCCCTCAGTGTAAAAATGCACCACACAGATCTCTCATTTTTTTTCCCCCACTGAAAAATTATAAAAACATAATGCTTCCTAGGCACCATGTAACTGGCTGGCTTTGAACTGTGGGATGCTGGGCAACAACTGGCGAAGGTTTTGGTCCACATCTGTTCTATGACAGTATTCAAAATGTTCTCTCCCTCTCTCTCTCTCTCCTCCCTCTCTCTGAGAAAGGCTACAAGTAAACACAATAGACTGTCCCAAACCACATAAAACAGAGGTGTTTTGTTTTGGATAGGGTCTGGTTGTGTAGCCCAGGATGGGTTAGAATTCATGGTCCTTGTGTTTCAGCCTCCCAAGTGCTTGGATTACAAGGGTGTGCTATCATGCTCAACTTGCCAGAGTCTATATTTACATTTCTTCATGCTTCCACTTTCTAAGCTATCTTTTACTTTACTAAATAAATAAATAAAAAGAGAAGAGGAGGAGGAAGAAGAGAAGAAAAAAACTGGGCGTGGGGCACATGCCTTTAATCCCAGCACTTGGGAGTCAGAGGTAGGAAGATCACTGAGTTCAAGGCCACCTGAGACTATATAGTGAATTCCAGATCAGCCTGGGCTAGAGCAAGACCCTACCTCAAAAAAGCAAAAAAAAAAAAAGTATGTCAAATAAAAGCAAACTTAAAATTATTTTAATTAACCCACAAAGCACCCATAAAGCAGGTATATCCAGTATGTATTCACAGCCTCCCAACTTGGATCCACTGCAAATATTTATTTCTTAACATTGACAAACACAGCCATCCTCTATGCCTTTACAATCTTGAGTCAGGTTAGTTGCAAGTAACTCCAAGGAGAAGCTTCTCCACACATGGTAATTTCTTAAATAAATTGGTGCTTTCTAGGTGCCAATTTTGTTTGGCATAAAAATTATTTTTTTAATATTTTATTTATTTATTTAAGAAAGTGGGAAAGAGAGGAAGAGGTGGGGGTGGAGGGAAAAGAATGGGAGTGCCAGGACCTCTAGGCACTGCAAACAAACCCCAGATGTATGTACTACCTTGTGCATCTAGCTTATGTGAGTACTGGGGAGTTGAACCTGGGTCCTTAGGCTTTGCAGGCAAGCACCTTAACCAGTGAGCCATCCCTCCAGCCCTAAAAATTATTTTAGATGCTAGTGAAAATATCAAAGTGATAAGACATATGCATCTTACCTTCAAAATATTACATAGTTAAGTGTCTACCCAGTCTTGCTTTGTAGCACCTTGCACCTTGACTCCATGGCTGCCTGATGGTTAAGAAACCAAGACCCCAGGTGACTGTCCTAAAGAATAAATCCTCAGACACTAATCATTTTCCCCTGTGAGAGCACAAAATAAGTATTACAGACAGTCTGAAAGGGAAAAGATCACAGGCAAAGTACACCATTTATCCTCTTAAGAACCAATGTGAGCATCAAATGACAAGTATTTTTATACTCCAAGGATCAAACAGGGAAAAGATAAGTGTTTTTAAAAGTTCACTGAAGAACAGCCTTGAGCAAAACGACTGCCATCTAAGAAATGACTTCTATCTATAAACAAGCACAGAGGAAACCAGAGTGGAGGATGTGTTTCTTTGAAGACAAAATTTGGCCTTCCTTCCCAAGCTGCAAATATTTATCTAATATTTATTAAACAGGACAGGAGATGCACTGAATTAGTAGACAGACTGTGAACTCAGATTTCTGGTATTTTGGGTTGATATGTACCTTCTACTACAAATTCATGTTGAAGTCCTAATGCTCAGTCCCTCAGAATATGATTTTATTAGGACAGAATATTTAGGTCTGGGGAGATGGCTCAACAGTTAAAGGTGCTTGCTTGCAAAGTCTGACAGCCCAGGTTCAATTCCCCAATATTCACATAAAGCCAGACACACAAAGTGGCTCATGTGTCTGGAATTTGTTTGCAGTGGTAAGAAGCCCTGGCATACCTATACTTTCCCTCTCCCTCCCTCTCTCTCTTTCTCTCTCTCTCTCTCTCCCACTACTTACAAATAAATAAATTATTTTATTTTATTTGAGAAAGAAAGAGGCAGAGAAAGAATGGGCATTCCAGGGCCTTAAGCCACTGCAAATGAACTCCAGACAAATGTGTCACATTGTACATCTGGCTTACATGGGTCCTGGGGAATTGAACCTGGGTCCTTTGGCTTTGCAGGCAAGCACCTTAACCACTAAGCAATCTCTCCATCCCTAAAAATATTTTTTTAAGTAGAATATTTATAGAGAGGGAATCAAGTTAAAAGGAGATCATTAGAGTGAGCCTTAAATCCAATGGTCATTATACAAAGCAAAAAAAAAAAAAAAAAAAGACATAAAAAGAAGACACCAAAAAAAAAAAAAAATGGTTTTCTACAAGCCAAACAAATCCTTCTCTCAAAAAGCTGCAGAGGGAACAAACCCTGCCCACAGACTATCTTGGCCATCCACCTTCAACAACTCAGAGACAATAACTCTCTTGTGACGGCACCCAGTGTGCAACACTGAGCTGTGGTGGCCACTATGCCCGAGGCCCTGGGCTTGATCTCCAGCAGGCAAGGAACTGTACATAATTGCATTAATATAGTCATTTACTTCTTTTAAAAAATTTTTTCATTGTTGTTGTTTATTTTAATTTATTTATTTGAAAAGACACACAAAGAGGGAAAGAGGCAGAGAGAGGGAGAGAATGGGCACACCAGGGCCTCCAGCCACTGCAAATGAATTGCAGATGCATGCGCCACCTGTGCATCTGGCTTACATGGGCCCTGGGGAAATCAAGCCTCAAACTGGGGTCCTTAGGCTTCATAGGCAAGTACTTAACTGCTAAGCCATCTCTCCAGCCCCAGTCATTTACTTCTTGGATGGTCTCAGAATCAAAACGGCCCAGCCCTCAAGTGCCTTCACCTATCAAATGAATGTTAAGACAATGTCCACAAACACCTATTCAGTCTGCGAGCAACTTTTTAGTCACAGTTGGGCTGCAGGAAAAATCTCACTCTCAGCTTTTTCCTGCAAAGATCTTACCACCTGTAGCCTAGTGGAACACAGTGTTTTGAAATTTTACCACACTGCTATAACAAAAGTGCCTAATACTTTATGTAGCAGTCAACAGCAACAAAAGAAGCTATGCTAACGTTTAAGACAGGACTTTTCCCCAAGCTAAATAGCAAGTGTGTGCTACATATGCTCATGCTCTGAAGTTGGGATCCATCAAGATGGGTTAACACACTTCATGCCCTCTTGGTACAGACTGTGCTGTAGAAAGATGACCTAACTGCCCTGCTTTGTCCACTAAACAGAATACAGTATGGCTTCAATATGTCAGCCTGTTTGATCTCCCTAAATACATAATTGATTTTCAACATTTTATGCTCCAGTTACCATCCCAAAGCAGACTGTAAGTTCTTATTTCAAGTGCCCTTTCCCTTCAAGTGTAAAAGGAGTGATCTAAACAATCAGTGATTATCTTCAGTTTTTCTTGGAGAATTATCTGCTCATGATCTTCTCCAGGTTCTCTACTATACATATCCTTGATTATGAAAATGGACATAAAATCTATAATCTGCCTAAAAAGCAAAACTACATATAGTATGAGAAACCACCAACAAGAACAAAAGACTCTATTTAGATACTGATAATAGATACTGATGTTCCCCATAGAAACATAATTAGGACCAATGTCAAGTAAAAATCAAAATTTTAAACTTTCCTTTAAAAAAAAAACTAGAGCTATATATTTAGGTCATTTTATTTTTAACCACAGTCTCCTAAATGACCTGAATATCCCAACATACATTCTAAGTGACAAGCTTTATAATTCTTATGAATAATTTAGTTGGGCAAATTTGCTTTACTTGCTGTTGAATAAAAATGTTGCATCAGAAACCAACAAGACAGTTGTCCACAAAATTTTTCAGTCTGAATGTCTTCCAGTCCTACTAGGAAAAGTATGAAGGAAACCCAACTTTAAAGATGGGTCTGTGGCATGGCAGGCTCCAATGGCTATCATGGAAAGGGGCAGTTTGGTTTACATGAAGTTTTCAGTCTATTCACCAACATGCTCCTGAAATAAACCTGGAAACATCAAGATATTTTATGTTTCCAAAGGCATGTTTGAATTCAAAAAAACAATGTTATAACCCATACAGTGACTCCTCTTTTGGCCATGCTGGAGATCAAACCCAGGGATTCACATATTATACTAAGCACATGATACCAAGCTACATCCTGAACCCCAGTGACTTTTGTAGACCACTAAGATCTACCAGAATACTTCACTTTGACTTCTCTATAAAAACCATAGGAGCACTGGACTTGACAACAAATGAATGACAGGATTAGGGGCTTTACGCTGCTACTTTAGTTCAACTTCATTTTACAAAAGCTGGCATCGCCAACAGAAGAAAACAATTTCTCCCTGGTGATGTTGGCTTTGAGAAACTGGAGCATTTATTATTGGGAGTTAGGGTCAGCCTGGTTCCTATTCCCTTAGTGGAAAGAGTATTCATCTAGCTTACTATCTGGGCCTCCCTCCCAGGCCCCCATTTCTAGAAGCCTTATTTATTAGTCTATGAAGCTTAAGAACAGAAACTGGGGGTGGGTGCCAAGCATGCTCCCTCCTGAAGCACATATCAGAAGTCCTGAGAGAGCTTCTGGCTATCAGCTAGTGAGCAGAGCCTCCGTGGGAGGGAGCACTGATGGGCCGACCCCACCAAGGAGCAGCCAGGCTAGTCTGTCTCATGGAATTCATCTGGTGTTGGGAAGCTCACTACTGCCATGCACTATGGTTTACATGTGTCCTCCAAAAGGTCCTGTGTGGGAGGAAAGGCCTGTGGGAAATAATGAGGAGCAGATGAAGTCATGAGGGCAGAGCTGTATGATGGCATTGGAAGCTTTGTAAGAAGAGGAAGAGAGGGACTAGGGAGATGGCTCATCTGTTAAAGGTGCTTGCTTGCAAAGCCTACCAGCTTGGGCTCAATTCCCCAGCCACCCAGGTGAAGCCAGATGGGATTTCATTTGCAGTTAAATGAGACCCTGGTGTCTTCTCCGCAACCTTCCCCCGATACACATTCAAATAAAGTTTAATGATTTTTTTTAAAGTAACAGAACCAAAACTGACAAGCTTTCTGACTTGCCATGTTGCAAAAAGGCCCTCAACAACGCCAAGCAGATGTTTGGCATCATGCTCTTGACACAGCAGCCTCCAAACCATGAGGCAAGTGAACTTTCTGTTTTTAAAATATTTTAATTTTTTTGCAAACAGAAAAATACAAAAAGAAAGAGAAATAAAGAGAATGGGCATGCCATGGTCTCTAGCCACTGCAAACAGCCTCCAAATGCATACCACCTTCTGCATCTGCCTTTACATGAGTACTGGGGAATCAACCCCAGCTGATGTTAGGCTTTACAGGCAAGTGCCTTAACTGCTAAGCCATCTCTCCAGCCCCAGGTGAACAGTCTCAAGGATATTGTTATTGCAGCAGAAAACCAACTAACAATACTGATTTTCTCAATTTTTCCCTGTGTGTATATGTGTGTTCCTATGTGCATGGGTGCATGTACATATGTGTGTGCAATCTTGAGTGTTATCATCAGAAACTCTGTCCATCTCATTTTGAGACAGGGTCTCTCTTGGCCTGAAATTTACCAATTAGGCTAGGCTGACTGAGCTCCAGGGATTCTCTTGTTTTGCTGGGATTATGGGTGCATGCTGTCACATCTGCCTTTTTACATGGGTACTAGGAATCGAACTCAGGTTCTTGTGCTTATAAGACAAGCACTTTACCCACTGAGCTATCTCCTCGACCCTTTGAAATCATTTTGAGATTATTTAAATCACATTTTCCAACTTTAGCTCTGTTTTTTTGAAAAAGTACAATTTGGGCTGGAGAGTTGGCTTAGCAGTTAAGGTGCATGCCTGCGAACCCTGAGGACCCAGGTTCGATTGTCCAGGTCCCACGTAAACTAGATACACATGGTGGTGCATGTGACTAGAGTTCATTTGCGGTGGCTAGAGGACCTGGAGTGCCCATTCTCACACACACTCTCCCCTTCTCTTTGTCTCAGATAAATAATAATAGTATAAAAATCTCACAAATTGTTTTTAAAAAGACAAGAAAAGAAAAAGTACAATTTGAATTCTGTATGCCTTGCCCCTTATATCTCAGAACTCAGACAGGGACAACAGCAGTTGTCTTATTGCCTCTGTCTCACCTAAAAAGTAGTTATTTCCTTTCAAGAGGTAGAATTTGGGGTCTTACAATCTGTAATCTTTACTTTAGGCTAGGAATATTCTTCAGTGGTAGAATGCTTATCTAGCCTGCACAAAATCCTGGCTTTACTGCTCAATACTGCCAAAGTAACTAAACACATAAATATTTTTAAATTTTAGGTTACTTTTAAGTCACCTGTAAGAAAACAGAAATAGATAAAACAGAACAATTCTAGCTTCCAAAATACTGATTATTTTAAACCAATTCAAAACTTATAAGGCCTCCCTGATACTATCATTTCAACCATTTCTCAATGTAGTCCCACTTGTCCGCTTTTAGTGGCAGCTAAGTGAGCCTGCCTGTACCTCCTTCCCTCACTTGTAAAATGGGACAGAGATCTTTGTCACTTACAGAGCAAGTGAAGTAAGGATGAACAGAACTCCTGCCACAGAGCAGCAGGAATGTGCAGTGAGAGCAGCTAAATAAAGCAGGCGGCACTCAGCCAATGTCCTCTCCTGTCATCTATTCAGAATGTTACATCCATTCAGAACCATCAGGGGTTTTAGCAGATTATTCCAGTAAGCCTTTCTTTCACTTTGGGGTGAGGGAACTGAAACCCAGTATGAATAAGAGATCTGCCAAATGTCACTAATACTTATGTAAGCCCTTCATTTCCACAAGCATACAGTTCTAAATGTTGCTCCCTTCCCATATCCTTGAAATAGGATTTGGCAGATTATAATCTATAAACTGGAGCCACGTGTTGGTAAGAAGTCCTTCTTTACTGTGTGGACGATGGGAAGGCCAGGCCCCTGCCAGGCTCCTGCCAGGCTCCCAGGACCTCCTGTTCAAAGAGTGAGGTACCAGCAAGCTTGCATTCTCCTAATGAGAATCAGTGTAGCTTTTCCCTGATACAACCTTTCCATGAGGCCTCTTCTTCAAAGACAGCCTGCAAACCCAAATCCTTATTTTGCTGGTTTCTACCTTTGTCACTTCTAATATTTGTCAACTCCTGTTCTGATGGTTTCTCAATCTCCCCCACTAATTAGTGTGGAAGTGGCTAGATCTCTTGCTCTTTCTCATTCATAACCAGAACAGAAATGTGCATTACTAGTACTCTCTGAATGTTATAAAGTCTACCACTTCATAAAATTTCTCCAGAGATGAATCTTGGCAAAAATTATATCCCTACCTATTCCATCTTTCAAGAAATTATTGAAGAAATGAAAGGTGCTCACCAAATTGTCCATATTTTCTATTCCCTATAGTTCTTTAATATCCCCCCCATGTTGAAAAGAACCTTTTCTTGATTGTTATGAAATGATTCTGCTAAAAGTACTGCAATAACACTTAAAATATTTTATTGGTGTTCATCTATAAAATCTCATCACTATTGAAATGTTGTCAAATTCCACTTTCTTTTCATGTCTAAGTACAGTGTTTTAAGTACTCTCATATGAAAGTGGAGCTTTGGGCAATCTTCCATTTCTTTCTCTAGCTATTTTTATTTGTTCAAGAAACAATAATCTGGGGCTGAAAAGATGACTTAGCAGTTAAAGCACTTGCCTGTGAAGCCTAAGGACCCAGGTTTGATTCCCCAGGTCCTACATAAGCCAGATACACATGGTGGCACATGCATCTGGAGTTCATTTACAGTGGCTAGAGATCCTGGTGCGCCCATTCTCTTTGTGTGTGTGTCTCTAACAAATAAATAAATAAAAATAAATCTTTTTTAAAAAAAAGACACAATAATCTTAATTCTAAACCTGCTTGAAATAGCCAACTTACTTCGGTAGTTATACCCAGTCTCCAAGATCAATAGCAAGCCACAATCAGCCTATCCCAGCCATCACCCCAAATCGATCCACATGTCTACCACAGGTTGGCCTGCAGTGTCCTGGTACCCAAGACCATAAGGCTTCTGCCTTGAGGTCCTGTGACATAGTAAGCAGAGGATAGTTTGCCTTGATGCCATTAGTTAAGTGTTCATTTGAATTCAGACACAAGTAAAGGATTCAACAGTCTCGGAAAATGTTTGCTGTGTAAAACTAAGACTGATGGGCCAGCAAATATTTGACAAGAGTGATCATCTCTTCTAGCTGGGCTTATTCCTTCCCAGAGGCCTCAGCCTCGCCACTCTCGGTCCACTCAAAACTCACTAAGATTCAGTCCCGTAGTTTTAACTTACCTCTACTTTCTTACTTCCAATGCTTGACTTGGCTTCTGTATCACTCCATTCAAATCTATCCATTTCAAGGAGTTGAAACACCCCTCAAGTTTAAAAGCAGTTCTGCATGCCATGTGTATGAACTATATTCTCTATTCCAGGATCCAGCATTTCCAGTTGTGAGGAAGAGATCTGACAATTCTAATAAGGACATTTTCAACCTCAGGAGTTTGGTGCATGGCCCCTGAGGGCAACATTCTGGAGCAGATGGCAAGGGAGAGCTTTCTGGTTTACTCCCCACTCAGCCTACTCTCAATCTGCTTGACAGTGTACCTCTCTATCAAGTTCTCATCCACACACCACTCCAAAAACTACCAAACCTTCCTTCAAAAAGTTCTGTGTGCTTCTTCCTTTAGACTACTGTTATTCTAAACCAGATACCTCCAAAGTGGAAAGTGGGAGGTGGTCTGCAAGGGTATATAAAAGAAGCATTACAACTTCTGGTTGTGTTTACTTGCCTCATTCTTTTATTTCTATTTTTGCCTCTTAAATGCAAACAGCTTGATACTAACCAAGCATGTGATTATAATTTATACATATACAAATGCTTCAGGTGTAATCAAAAGCAATTTTACTGATAAGTCTTGGAAGGTCAAAGATGTTTAAAAACTACTGGGTTAGCCATTCCAAGGGGCATGCACCTGTAACCCTAGCCATTTGGGAAACTGAGTCAGGGAGAGAAAGACAGACAGATGGACTGAAGGACCTACAAGCAGACAGACAGAAAGAAAAAAAAAGAAAGGAAGGGAGGAGAAAAGAGAGAAAGGGAGAGAGAAAAAGAAATAAAGAATAGGGAGGGAGGGAAAAGGAGAAAGAAACAGAAAGAGGGAGAGAAAGAAGGAAGAAGGAAGGGAAGAGAAGAACAAAAGAAAAAAAGGAAGGAAGGAGAGGGAAAGAGCAAAAAAGAAAAAGAAACAGATAGGGAAGAGAGGGGGAATAAGGGGGGGATGAGAGGGGGGATAAAGGAGGGAAGGGAGGGGGAAAGAGGGAGAGAGGGAAGGAGGGAGGGAAGGAAGAGAAGAGAAAGAGAGAAAGGGAGGGAGAGAGAACAGGAAGGAAAAAGAAATAAAGGCAAGAAGGAGGGAAGGAAGGAGTGTAGGAGGGAAGGAAGGAAGGTAGGAGGAGGCAGAGAGGGAAAATGGGAGGAGAGGGAGGGAGAAAAAAATGTACCAGACTAAAAATAGTTACACTTTCATTCCTACTATATTTTTTTGGCATCCTATGGACAATTCCAACTAATACTGTATTCTAGTTGTTTGGGTCATAAAATGCCTAGTATTATTCGTACAGTGTTTATTTAACATTACTCTTAAAATCAAAGGTTTACTCTTAAAGACATCTCCATCATTAAAAAATACTTTATCATTTCAAAATTAAAGCAATCCAACATCCTTTAACAATAAGGACATTTTAAGACAAATTTTCAAATATGTGCAATACTTCGAAAGTACAGGTACTGTTCTAAGTTCTTTCTCATGTAATACTTATGACATTTGAAAATATTATATTTTTTAGAAAATTAATTATAAATATTAATAGATGAAAAAACTTTGTAAAAACCACATACCCCTCTAAAACCATGCTCAATACTGTTTTCAATGAAGAGGTTCTAAAGGAAAACCATTATTCATTATGTCCTGTGATTTTCTCTCTTTTCATGTACTTATTCTCAGTGAATCCAGTTATTAACTATGTGGTCTGAGCCCCCATCCCGTACCTTAAAATTCATATGTACATCAAGTTCATTCTATATGCCAGACACTGTTTTGGCTGAGATATAGTGGTAAAGACAAAACCCTGTCTGCAAGCATCCTATTAGGTTATTCCAAAGAGGCATGACTAGCCATTATGTTAGCCTTACCCAGGGCCTTACTTATGCTAGGTAAATACTATACTACTGATTTACACCCCCAGCCCCCAAATTATTATTTCCCCAAATAAAGACATACTTTAGTTATAACTACCTTGGTCCTATTTTAAAAGCAAGTTTTAGTTGGCATCTAAATACCCCTTAGCTGGTCAAACAGGACAGAGCACGAGACAAATGACCAGTAAAAAAAAAAAAAAAAAAAAAAATCAAGGAACCCCCCCCCCCATCTTTCCTTGCTATAAACCTCTATGGATCCCACCAGCCACTGGGGGTAAACAGTGCAGCCAGGAACAAGGTCCAGCAAATGACTTTTTGATGCACAGCATCTCACCACTCTGCATCCTTGCGTAAGAATGCTGACATTCTTACACCTGGAGGTTACAGCTGACGTACCGTACTGTACTGTACTGCAGAGTCTGACAGCTGCAAAATTTGACTGCAGTGCAACTTAATCCCTAATGATGCCGTTCATTTCCAGGCTGCCCTTATAGGACCTGCCATGAGCCATCTTTTTATTTATTCAAAATGATTACATAATCAGACTGTGCTCTCTACAGTCACCACTCTTCCACAGAAAGCTCTGCTCAGGCAGCTTGCCTTTCAGCACAGAATTTAAAACCACCAGCAAGAGGATGAAAGCATCCTGCTTGATCCAAAGTAAACACATGAAGTAAAATGATAACATGAACTCTCAAGAGAGCTCTTCGCCTATAAACAGCTTAGATCCCATCACAAACACCTCACCAAAACCAAGTATCTGAGAAGAATGCACATCTGCATTGTTGGGACCACAGATGCCCCAGCTACCTCTGGAAACTGGCCATGCCTTAGTTTTTTTTATTATAACCTCAAAATTTTTCACAAGGAGCCCAGTACCATCTACTCCAAATAGATTTGTTTCCTACCCTTCTGCTGAAAAGAAACATGTGGCAAACTGTCTGCAGTTCTCAGATTGTCCACAAAGCCTATTGTTTGGCCACGATCGGACCGCTTGCATAGTATTTGCTGTCAGTATCAGAAAAAGCATTCAGGCTGCCTGCCTCCTCCCAGCTCAGCAGATGGCTGACTGAAGGTTCAGTGGGCCTGTACCCCACCCTACAGGGAAGGAGGATGAGAGAGGGGACAACAGGCTGAGCACTTCAGTACTGTCCTCAGCTCAGGCCCCTCCAGATACAAGTCCCAGTTTAGGAAGATTCTTCTAAGAACAAGACATTTGTCGAGCTGGGGATGTGCCTCAGTTAGAATGTTTGCCTAGCATGTGCAAAGAAAGCTCTGAGTCCCACAGCCAACACTGCACAACCGAAGCATGGTAGCACATACCTGCAGTCCCAGTATTTGGGAGGTCGAGGTAGGAGGATAACAAGGTCAGGTTCACACATAGCTACATAGTATGTTCAAGACCAGCCTAAACTACATGAATCTCTGTCTCAAAAATAAATTAATTAAATAAATAAATAAATACACCTATAGATGTCATAGACTATCCCACACTGAATCCTCAACACTACCACACTGGGCCCCTGTGCCTTTCTACAACCTCCAATCCCCTTCTGAGCCCTCCCAGTACCCATTCGATCAGCCTGTGGCCAGTTCGTACCCTCAGGGCCACTCCTTCCACCACTCTTCTGATCTCTGTGGTCCCACTGTTCCCTACACTCCCCACTCTGCACCTTCTTCTCTTCACCAAGCAGCCTTGCCTTTTCAGGTCCTTCTTTATCTACGACTGCCTCCCCTTCTTTTCCACTCCTCCACAGCCTCTGGAACCTTCTTGCTATTTTCCAGCCCCTTGGGTGGGGCAACCAGGGATTTGTAGTCAGAAGGATCTGGCAGAACTCAGCCTCTGCCACTTTCTGGATGTGTGATATTAGGCAAGTCGCCTAATCTCTTTAAAACCCAGGCCCCTCACCCATGCAGTAGGGCTTAACTCATCCATGAAAGTCAGTATTAAATGAAAACACATGTGAAGCACTTAGAAACCTACCTATCATTCCTTCAAATTAATTAATAAGTACCTATTTTGAACAAGGAAAATGTTTTGTAAATAGTAATAACAATCATTCCCTCCATTCATCACTTTGCTTTTTATGACAGTAAAACAGACATGACATAAAATTTAACATTTGTAAGCCTATACTTAGTTCAGTGTCATGAGACACACTAGCAGCAGGACACAGAGGTTTTTCACCTTCCCATTGGAATTCTGTGCTCTCTGAACACCAGTCGGTGCTCACCGAACACGGACCCTGTGCTCAGCGAACACGAGTCTGTGCTCACTGAGCATGGACCCTGCGCTCTCTGAATATGAACTTTCTGGCTCTTCTTTGGTATCTTAGGAAACACAGGCTCAAGCACAGCTCCAGATAGGCTGAGACTGTACCAGCCCATTTCTTTTCTAAAAATTCCTTCTCCTTTGAGGCTTTCATATTCACAACTAGGCCACTATCCCAATTCTTAGCCAACGCCTACCTATTTCTGCTAACTTTTCATTCACAGATGAAAGGTGGTAGGGCCATTTTAAGTCACGCTTTTCTCCTCTTCTGCCTCTCTTCCTGAGATGTGGTCTCACTCCACAGTCAGTTCCTAAAAGAACAAGAGCACAGGAGACAACCTGGATTAGGACCCCAACTCTATTTTTGACTCACTGTGTGACCTAACTCAACTTCTTCCCCTCTCTCGGCCTCAGCTATAAAAGCAGACTGTTACTGAACAGTGAGTTCAGGGACCTTACAGCAGAACCCATCACACATGTCTGATGTCATCACTCACTTCCCACCTCAGGCTCTTGAGTTTAGGCTTTCTTCCCAGGCACACTGACAGTCCACAACATCATTAGATGCTTATGCTTCCTGGTCACAATCTCCTGTCCTGGCCACACTCACATGCCTCTGTGGCAGGCAAGCATAGGGATAGTTTGGAGTCTGCTTGACAGCCTATATATATATACTGCTGTCCTAGCACTTGGCTACTGGGACCCCTAGATGCATTGAACTGCACCCCACTTCAAACAATGGAGTCACTCCTTCTGAAGAACCCTATGACAATATCCTGTTTCCATGCAAACATGTACTGAAACATACCCAGGAATGGGAGGCAAGTGGCCAGTTCAGCCTGAACTGCTTTTGGGTACATGCATAGTAAGAAAACTGTATCATAAGTGTACTTTATGGGAAAATAACCTATTTAGCATCTTATGCCTATGCTCATTGGGTATGCAAGTGATTAAAATCAGATGTGTCATAAGAAAGAATATACACAGATATATACATAACCCAAGGTGATCAATCAAAACAGAGAACCACCCACACTATACCCCGTAGCAACCAACTCCTCCTCCTGGACCCCAGAAAAGGGAGCCCCAAACAGTGACACCCCTAAGCACCCCGACTCCTGACTCAAGGAGCCCACTGCTCTCCTGCAGCATATCTGACCTATACTTTAGCTTTGCTTCTGAATAGAAATTGTTGCTGCTTCATTTACTATGTGTGTGCACATCTTTAAGTCTTCAAAGAAGACCCCAGGAACTTTGAAATACCCAGAGATGAGCAGCAACACTGCCTCTCCCAAGCCCCTTGCTCTTTGGGGCCCAAGTGTCCTGTACTTCATAGCTTGAGCTTATTCCCCTCGCTGGTCAGCGGCGTCGGTCCTCTAGCCTGCATCCTCCACGTCCTTGGCCATACTGCGGGAATCAGCACCAGGACTCGGCTTCTTCTCAGCTACATTCCAAGTCCAAAAGGCCACAGAGAGAACGTGTGTCACCTCACAGAGAAGCCAGTGTTTCTGACTTCTCACACCCAGAAAGGCGCTCAGCAGCCTAAAGAAAGGCCACTTCCATTCCTCTCAAGAACTGCTCCATACTTTCATCACTCTCCTCCATTCTGCTTCAGAAAAGACCTTTCCTACCACTTTCCCAGCAAACCAAAGCCAGCAGGCTGGATAGGCTAATGTCCCACCTTCCTGCCTCTACTGCTCACCCAACTTAGCCCCAGGCATCTCCCATGACTTGTCCTTCGGTTTACCTGATTCCAAACCAACTTTTCCTAGGCCCCTTTTCCAGACCTCTACAGCTCTCCTCTCCTTCACATCCAGCACACCCCACCATTTACAACCCATGCCTGCGTCCACTCCCTCAGGACCACTCCCAGCTCACTCTGGTGTGCCCCTCAGCCTAAAGCCCCTCCTCGCCTGAGCAGTCCTGAGATGCAGCACAAGCAGCGCCTCCTCTGCTGCTGCTTTAACCCTCTTGGCCCTCTGAGAACGTCACTTCGGTATTTCCTCTGATTGTATCTCTCTGCTGAGCAACAGAGCTACACTATGCCTCGCAAAGTATGCCAATAACTGCAGAAAAATAAAGCTCTGGGTAGCACAGCAGACCCTGCTTTCTGCTATAAAATGTTTTATCAGTATGTTTTATTTAATGCATCAATAAAGGCTCATACCCACCACTTACATATGATGCTGTACATTTTCTTCCTCTGATTTAACTGGGAAATATCCTCTACCCTTCCATTTCCAGAACAAATATTCCTTTCATGAGAGAAAGGACCAGAAACAAAAACACTACTTCCTCCTCACCAGAAACAGAAAACCAAAAATAGCAGAACAGTTTCTAGAAACTGCCCAGCTGACACTGGCTTAGATAGGGATAAACGCAGTTGTCCGAGCCTGCAAGGAAAAAGGGAAGTTTACTTTGGATGGCTATTTAGGGGAGGCAATAATATCCACATGCTAAATGAGAAAGTTGACCAAAATAATAGATCCCGGGCTATTTATAAGGCAAGAAAGGAAGAGGAAACACCTAACTCCACTGGAAATTTCCTTTCTTTGTCTACTTTTACCTCTAGTATGGCTTCCACACTAATTTCTCAATGCTAACTTCTGACAATGTCACTCATAGGATGTGATTTCAAAGGGCCCAGGGAGCTGCAGATGGTACCTCAGGGCCCATCTGTTTAAGGATGAAAGCTTAGTGCACACCATTACATCACTGACCTTCCTCGGCCACTTCCTATGTGACAAAATCTCGATGTTTGCTTGGTCAACAAGATATTTGTGTTGGTCCCCAGCCTCAGGGCTTGGTTCCGGATTAGTTTTAAAATCATTATGCACCCAAACTGAATAGGGCTACTGTCCGCAGCTGGAAGGTCCTACTCTGGGCAAAGACCCAGCTCTGTGAGCCTAGGGAGTGACTGCTGTCCTTTCTGCGTAACCGCCCTGGGATGGACGCACTGATTACACCCTGCCCCTTTCCAGAGCCAAAGCCTCTCTTCTTGGATCCTGTCTATTCCTTCAGGAGAGTCCAAAGGAGGGAAGCAAGGCATCGGGAGACAGACCTTAGGCAACCCCCAGATACATGCTCTATCTAGCACAACAGACTTCAACTTCAACAGCACAACACTGGCCCAAACCAGACTCCTCATCTTCCATAGCACCCTCCATGCTGCTCTCACTCCAGGAAAACGGCCATTATTTCCTGAACACTCAAAGAGCCCACAATTCCCCAGCACCCACACATACAGACACATGTTAGTGATCACGCTGACACATACCAACATAACCTGTACCCTCGCCGACTCTTTTGTAAAATATTTTATTTGTTTATTCAAGAGAAAGGCAGAGAGGGAGGGGGAGAGAAAGGGCATGCAAGGGCCTCCAGCCACTGCAAATGAACTGCAGATGCATGTGCCACCTTGTGCACCAGGATTTATGTGGGTACTGAAGAATCAAACCTGAGTCCTTAGGCTTTGCAGGCAAATGCCTTAACCACTGAGCCATCTCTCTGGCCCCTCTCCAGTCCTTCACCCTCTTCCATTCTCAACAAACGTAAGGTCAAACTAAAAGGTGCCTGGTGTGTGCTGTAACAACCTTGGCAGCGTGTAGAAAGTGCTTTTTAGCCAGGTGTGGTGGCGCACGCCTTTAATCCCAGCACTTAGGAGGCTGAGGTAGGAGGACTGCCATGAGTTTGATGCCACCCTGAGACTACAGAGTGAATTCCAGGTCAGCCTGAGCTAGAGTGAGACCCTACCTCGGAGAAAGAAAGAAAGAAAGAAAGAAAGAAAGAAAGAAAGAAAGGAAAGAAAGAAAGAAAGAAAGAAAGAAAGAAAGAAAGAAAGGGAAAGAGGAGGGGAGGGAGGGAGGGGAGGGAGGGGGAGGGAGGGGAGGGGAGGAGGGAGGGAGGGGGGAAAAGAAAGAAAAGAAAAGGAAAGGAAAGGAAAGGAAAGGAAAGGAAAGGAAAGGAAAGGAAAGGAAAGGAAAGGAAAGGAAAGAAAGAAAGAAAGAAAGAAAGAAAGAAAGAAAGAAAGAAAGAAAGAAAGAAAGAAAGAGGGAGGGAGGGAGGGAGGGAGGGAGGGGAAAAGAAAGAAAAGAAAAGAAAAGAAAAGAAAAGGAAAGGAAAGGAAAGGAAAGGAAAGGAAAGGAAAGGAAAGGAAAGAAAGAAAGAAAGAAAGAAAGAAAGAAAGAAAGAAAGAGAAAAAGAGAAAGAGCTTTCTAAACAGGTTGGGTTGGGTCAGGGGTGGTGATCATGTACTAATATTGCAATTATACCGATGTCTACAACTTGCTTTGAAATACTTTTTTGTTTTGTTTTGTTTTGCTTTGCTTTTGAGGTAGAGTCTCACTCTAGTGAAGGCTGACCTGGAATTCAATACATAGTCTCAGGCTAGTCTTGAACTCACAGCAATCCTCCCACCTCTGCCTCCTGAGTGCTTGGATTTAAAGGAGTGTGCCACCATGCACAGCCCGAAATACTTTTTTACATAGGATGGACCCATGGGCAGGTATGTAATAGAACAAAGATGGCAAAATCCTAGTTGTAGAATCTGGACAGTGGTGTTCAGTGTCCATGCCTTTCCTCTGTTTTCTACATTTGAAATGTTTCCATCATAAAACAATGGGAGGAAAGTTTTTACTGCCTTAAAAAAACTAAACTAAACTTTATCTGCATTTCACTGGTTTTCTACTAATATTCCTTATTTATTACTAGGTTGCAGATCCAGGGTCACACTTTATAATTATTGTTTGCTCTCCTTGGTCTCTTCCAGTCTCTCTGTAAGCGCTTCATCACCTTGACAGTACTGAAGAGTGTTAGTCCTCTACTTTGTGCACTTACTCAAATAGGGTTTGTCTGGTGGGTTTTGTTTTAGGGGTTTTTTTGTTTTGGTTTGGTTTGGTTTTGCTTTGCTTTTTGTTGTTTGTTTGGGTTTTTTCGAGGTAGGGTCTCACTCTGTAGTCCCAAGGCTGGTCTCGAACTCAGTGATCCTTCTACCTCTGCTTCCCGAGTGATGGGACTATAGGTGTGCACCACCACACCCAGCTCATCTGGTGTTTCTAAGAGCTAACCTGGGCTGTGAGAGATGACATGCCACGTGTCCTCTTATCACCATGCTATCACGTGACACAGTGCACATCAGGTTAACCTTCACTGCTGGGCTGAGATGGGTTGTCTGATTTCTCCACTGTAAAGTTACTTTTCCCTCACTTTCCATATTCTTACTCTTTAGAAGTGAGCCCCAAAAGTCATCCTATCTTCAGTGATCTCAAGGAAATGGGGGTTTCTACCCTAATTCTCCTATAAGGAAGAAGTCTCTTGTATGAATGTAGCTATCATATAAATACATGTATTACACTTTGGATTCTTACACCGTTGCACACTACTATGTTGCTCGAGTTATTCAGCTTTGGCTACTAAGGGCTCCTTGAGGTTGATTCCTACCTCCTCTTGATCTGTCCACATTGTTTGCGTTCTGAGCACTTCCTTATTACTGGCTATGCAAGATGCTCCAGCTCTGCAATTACCTGTTCTCCAAACGGTCCCTGACTATGGGCGAATGGTACCAGAGTCAAGATCTGGGTTGCTATTAGGGAGGGCATCATTACTGCTTAGCCCTCACCTACCTGGGTGCGTATGCCAACCCATGTATACACTTATTTGCAACTATTTCTGGATTACTACTAAGCTAACCTTAAATACATGCCCAGGTCACCCACTAATTCCATCCCACGTGATTCCTCCCAGGCTGCTTCCCTTGCTTCTCGGTGACATACTGCTCACCATTCCCCTTCTCTTAACTCCTTGTTCCATCCCTGTATACACATAAGGCAGCTGCAGAACTGTCAACACACATGCTATGAAACACTTTACCAACCAGAGTACATTGTGTTTAGGGTTTTTGTCTTCAGATTTACAATCAAAACATCAATTTCCAGAGTGAACTAAATCACTATGCCTTGTGTCCCAACTCTTCAATGGCTGTAGTAATCTATACAAAACACACACTCTTTTCTCACAGTCTGCATCTCAACAAACACATACCCTACAGTCAAGAAACACAAATAGGGGGGCTAGAGAAATGGCTTAGTGGTTAAGGTTGCCTGTGAAGCCTAATGACCCCAGTTCAATTCCCCAGGACCCACGTAAGCCAAACGCAAGGGGGCACATGCATCTGGAGTTCGTTTGCAGTGGCTAGAAGCCCTGGTGTGCCCATTCTCTCTATCTGCTTCTTCCTCTCTCACATAAATAAAATAAATTTTTAAAAAGGGGGGGCTGGGAATATGGCTCAGAGGTTAAGGTGCTTGCTTGCAAAGCCTGCCTGCTTGGGTTTGCTTCCTCAGTATCCTAGTAAAGCCAGATGCACACAGTGGTGCATGCATCTGAAGTTTGTTTACAGTGGCAGAAGGCCCTAGCACACCATACTCACTCATTATCTTTCTCTCTCTATCCTTGCAAATGAAAATACATTTTTTAAAAAAAGAAACACTAACAGTTACTGTTTAAGGTCTTTTTAATTTGAATATATTAAAGTTCTTTAGTACCAAACTTATCTAAAAAACTTACTTATTTAAACATACATTTCCTAATGCGCGTTCTGCTTTATCCTTGGTACTATCATTCTAATGTCTAAAGATAACCCTTAAATTTAAGGTCAGTTCTGGACCCTAATTATTACTCACATGAACAAATCCCACACATTTATTCAAAGAAACTAATGTGTTAATTTCAATGCAGTCTAATGCATGAAGTCACTCAACAAAACTTGAAGGCCAACTTTCACTGTACTTCCAATGTTACTTAAGGTTCTTATTAAGAATTGTAAAATTAATATAACTAACAGGCTAAAAAACAAATTACATACAACCCAGAATCAGCATCCAGGGCAGGTAAAGGAAGGGAGGCACAGACCAGTAAACAAAGGTCAAGGGCCATGCCCTCAGGTCAGCTTCACCCAGAGGAACACCTCCAAGGCTGGATGTGGGTGCAGCGCTAATGTTTCCTAAACACAGACAGCAAAAGTGAAACTGGGAGGTCTCTGGGGAGGTATCCTAAGAAATGTGAGATTTAAAGGACAAGAAAGATTTAAATGAAGTTGAGGGGGATGAGATAAAGTGAACAGAGACAAATATCAATAAAGCCACCCCTCTGTCTGGAAGATTTCTCATTCTCTAGTCCACGACAAGAAAAGACAGACCTTGGGCTCTGACATGGACACGCAAGCCCCTCTGCCTGACCTATGGCAGGGCAATGCCAAGGAGATAAGGGATTATTGTGGAATCTCCTTAGCAACCAGAAGATTTGACAGTTCTCAAATGGCTGATACCAGGAGCCTGGCAATGAATTTTGAGAGATTAACATTTTTACACTGGAATTTATACTCCACTCCTACAGAAAGTGATTTGTAGTAACTATCACAAGCACATAGTGATCTTACATTACACCAAAAGCTTAATGGCAGTTAAGACTCTCATTCACTTTGCATTCAGGATCTCACAGTGGCTGTTGTTACCTGCACAAGATCTGCATCATGTTATCCTGAAAGGCAAAAAGAAAAAGAAAAAAAAGGACATCAAAATAGAAGAGGGACTTGTGGGGAAAAAAGGGTTCAGTGGAAGGGGTGGGGGGCAGGGAAGATGAAAGTAATGGGAGGGATTGTGATCAAAATACATTATGTACATGACTGAAGTTTTTCTATAAAAAAAGTTTCTTAAAAAGACTCTCATAGTACAGTCCTTTTCAGTAGATAATACTGAGCGTAGTAGTTGCCATCTGCATGCCCAGGTCACATATAGGTAAAAAGAACTACAGGACTACCTTACACAGATACTGTGGGCTTCCCATCCATGGAACCTCCACCACCACCATGAAGGCTTAGGAAGAACTAGAATGTGCTGCACACTTAACTAGACAAAGCAGGTATCTTACACAAGCCATCTCCCTCAATTCTCAGAAGCAGCAAGCAGATACTAGCCAGCAAATACCCACTCAGAGTTCAATGGCAGAGCACTTACTTAGCTTGTATAAAGCCTTGTATTTGATCCCCAGTACTGGAGGGAAATAGCCACTCAGTTTGGAAATGACAGTGTCACACTGAGATCACTCTAGCCCTGAAGTTTGTCATCTGTCCACTCAGAGTGGTTTTGCATGCTTCAACAAACTCAAAAGTAGGCTTAAATATAGAAAAAAGATACCTGATCAATTCCTTCTTCAAGTAGTAGTCATGACTCAAAATAATTCATATACAATGCCCAGAGTTCAATTTTTAAATATAAACCCTAACCAGACATGGTGGTACATGCCAATAATCCCCACACTTGAGAGGTACAAGCAGGAGGATCAGGTTTTGAGATAAGACTCAGCTACAGAGAGTCTGAGAATAGCCAGGGCTATGAGAGACTCTCACAAAAACAAACAAACAAACAAATCATATTCTTAAATCCTAAAGCAGTAACTATGACCTCTTCTTACAACTTAGCAAAATATTGTAACACCTACAAATAAGTGTACAAACAAAACTGCAAGTCTAAAATACAATAACTCACTTACAATATAAAGATCTCAAGCTAGGTATGCTGGTATACACTTGTACTCCCAGCACTAGAGAGGCTGAGACAAGATCAAGGTTCAGATCAGCCTGGGCTTCATAGTGAGAACCTGTCGCCAAACAAAATCTTAAATTGAGACACAGACATCTACATTGACTTTTTCCTATTCAGTGAGGATTAATCTAGTTTGTATCTCCTTCTCCCCCCATATCCCCTTCTCCCTCCTCACACTCCAATTAAGAATCTATTTCTGGGGCTGGAGGAATGGCTTAGCGGTTAAGGTGTTTGCCTGAAAAGCCAAAGGACCCAGGTTTGATTCCCCAGGACCCACGTGAGCCAGATGTACCAGGGGACACATACGTCTGGAGTTCGTCTGCAGTGGCTGGAGGCCCTGATGTGCCCATTCTCTCTCTCTCTCTCTCCCTCCTTCTCTGTCAAGTAAATAAATAAAAATAAAATTTTTTAAAAAAAAAAAAAAAAAAAAGAATCTATTTCTACAGTTAACTGCAAAACAATCAATTCTATCCTTCTATCCTATGATGTAAAAGCCATAAAATGAAAAAGGTTAGGAAAGGCTATACAGTTTGTAATCTGGATGTTAGTTGTCCTGAGATAGAATATTTCTAGAAGGTTAAAATTTATAAATTATACTAGAGATACTCTGCCCAAACCCATGGGAAAAATTTTATTAAATTTTTTTAACTTTGTTAAAATGGTAAGATTTTTTTACATACTTGCTAAATGAGTGGAGTTCAGGATGTATAATCCCAAAAAAGGACTGCAGGGGACCAGAACAAGCCACCCCAAAATATACCTTATCCACACATTCTGAGCTGGCTATTCTGAGAGGCAGCTGAGAAGGTATCCTTTGATAAAAAGAATGAGCATCTAAAAGATGCCAAGAGGGCTTCTCCAGACTGCTTACTACACCAGAGGCTTTACCTGCATAACAAGACAGTCTCTATTCTCAAGCATTTCCTCTCTTTACCCACTGGGATCCTGTCCCCACCACATGCAAAAAGCCTACTGTTGCTCATGGTGTGATATACAAGCTTCAGACCTGGCAATTCTTCCAGTCTCATGTTTGGTGGGATGCCTGTGCCTGCATACATAATTAAATATGGTTTTTCCCATTAATAAATCCTGTCAACTTAATTCCTAGCCCAGCCCAAGCATCTGAGGGCACAGGGACACCATGTTCCCTTCCCTACCCCATCAAGCCCTCAATGTAGATGTCTGCAGCATTACTTCCATGGCTCAGCATGCCATCCACACTGCACGATACCTGCTATGAAGGAAAAGCAATTCAGGACAACTAGACAAACCTGAAGAGGGCTTCAGAAATTAACATTCAGGAAATTTAACAAAGAGATGAGAGTTTAAACTCAAAAGAAAAAGGGAAAGGCCTGTGGGGTTGTGAGATTTTTTTTTTTTTTTTTTTTTTTTTTTTTTTTTGGTTTTTTTTGTTTGGTAGGGTCTCACTTTGGTTCAGGCTGACCTGGAATTAACTATGTAGTCTCAGGATGGCCTCGAACTCAAGGCAGTCCTCCTTCCTCTGCCTCCCGAGTGTTGGGATTAAAGGCAATTTTACACAATACTTATAACATGTATCAACAGGTCAGATGAATTCTTTTTTCTTTTGTTTTTGGGAACAACGGGGATTACACCTAGTCGTCTTTTAAATTGGCACAGATTTCTTTTCACTTCCTTAAGTGTTCAGAACCCTGACCTGCAGCCATCGCTTTATGAGAGCTTGCTTATTTATGAGTGCTGCCATATAAGGCCGTATGATACAGAAACATACTGTGTCCATACAAGCATGCCCTGCTTTTATAAAACCTCTGTTGCATTTTAATTAGAAGAGCCTCAAGGGTAACTAGCAGAGAGTAAAAAATAAAAAAAATAAAATCAAGACAAATACTAACACTTTACCTACATGGTTGCTGGTGGGTATCAGCAACGACAGAAAGTAAAAGTGCAGATAAGAAGGGACTCCTGGACCTGGAGAGATGGTCAGCAGTAAAGGCTTGCAAAGCTTGGTGGCCTGGGGTTTGATTCCCTAGCACCCATATACAAAGCCAGATGCACGAAGTGGAGCATGCATCTGGAGTTCGTTTGCAGTGGCAGGAGGCCCTGGTGCGTCCATACTCTGGCTGCGACTTCCTATCTTTCTCTTTCTATCAAATAAATAAAATACTTTGAAAAAGGAAGGTACTCCCGCACGTAGTATCCTGTGGGCAGCTCCATTTCAGCTAAACGGCAGATAGAAGACACATCTCGATGCCACTCCATGGAGCTCTGTCCCCTACTGAGCTGCCAGTTTGTAAAATATTTTCAGTGCTATGAGAAAGACCAGAGCATCCCACTGCATGCAAGACCAGTTTCTCCCCCAGCACCTTTTGTAGTGAGTTTGTTTTCCTCACATTTTTGCTATCAAACACTGCCGCAAATATCTATGTGATACAACTGCATTTATGCAGTTATTGCATTGGCATAAATTCTACAAGGAATTTCTGGTCCAGTGGTTTGCATTTAGCACACTGACATGTTGCCTGCAGACAAGCAGTCCTCAATGATCTTTTCAACACGGGATGAGAGTTCTTATTTCCCCATCACCCTTACCAAGACAGGCGCCCAAACTACTGGCATTCAGTGAACACCAACCATTACGTATTACATTTAAACTTACAATAGCCTTGTAAAGGTAAGTGCCAAACTTGCATTACACCTGTGTAACTAAATCCAGGATCCAGGATGTGCCTCAGTCCAAGGGCATACAGCTTGTCAAATATAGTGCTGGTTAAGAACCTAGCTCATCTCCAGAACATAGACATACATAGTTCTTAAGCTTCACAAAAATGTCAAAATCCTCCTTCACTTATTCTAAATAGAGCTGAATCATCTCTTTCCCCCAGCAAAATCCACTAACGTCTCTGATTTCATAAACAATGGGAAGACTGCTGGGCTGAGGATTAAGAGAACTGAATTCATGTTTGAGTCCAGGATCCTTCTGGTAGTGCAGTGTCATCTCTTGGCTGAAAACTGCCCCAAATTTCTACCATCTCTACCTTGAAATGTATTGCAAAACCCAAAGCGAACATCGATGCTTTCCAAATACCTGCTGAGACCTTTCTCTGTGCCCTGATTTTGAAGACAAAGTGGCCATCCAGCCTCAACGGTATAGAAAAAGATGATCAGCAATGTCCAAACCCAACACAGATAACATAAGAAAGCACGGCTGGCAAGGTGCCATGTGGCTCCACAAAACAGCAGCTGCCTAGAGGAAGGGCCAAGGAGAACAACTATTCAACACCAGGAATGCACGAAGACACATTAAACAAAAAGCCCGTAACCCACACATGCTTTAGTTACAAATGTATCTTTAAAGGTATATGCAAAGGCAGGTGCGAAGCAAAATTATAGTTGCTGCCTTAATCACATTAGTCTTTTTCTCTCCTTTTCAAAACTTTACTGAGCATCATTTAACATTTATAATTCTTAAAATATTTTAATTGCTGAAAGCACAGAAGGAGGTGTGATTAATTGTGACTGAAATAATGTATGTGTAAGGTGGAAACTCTAAAACCTCCCATGAACAGTATTATTGTCAGAGCATAAAATAACCTAGAATTATGCATAATACCTGTATGGTATAAGCACAGGCTATTTTTATGTTCTGCTAGTTGGTTTCCGGCTTACCTGATAACATACAACATTAATCATTTCTTTACAGTAGTCTCTTAAAACATTTCCAAAACTACAAATGTGGAAAATAGCCAAAAAATACAAAAGGGCCTATAATAAAAAGCAATACTTTCTTCTGTCTCAGGCTCAAACATTTTCATGCTTTTTATCCTAGAAAATTATATAACTCTATCTTAACTGGAAATTTACATGTGAATATCATTAACATTTTAATCCCTAAAGTCCCTCTGATCTCCAGCCCTGACTTCTTTTACCCATGTGCATCTAAAGCCTATGGCAGGCATTCAACTTCTTGTGAACTCTACCTAGATTTCCACAGGTACCTCAGTGTCACATACACAAAAATCCTCATCCTTCTGGAGGGGAGACCCTATTCCCTCATTAGTCATACTCTCACCATTTACACTAAAATACTGAATAGTACTCTAGACAACTTCTTCTTCCTCTATACTGTACCAATCACTACTGATTTTGCCTTTTCATATCCACTCCCCCCCCACACACACATCCTTCCCACTCCTCTCCAAGTTCAAATCACTATCTTAACCATAAGGCAGTCTCCTGGCTTCCCTACTACCCTTCCTACATTCTGCCCCTTCCCTTTAAGCCCTTCAGTGATTCCATCACCTCCACAATAAAGCCTCAGTTCTTTATCAAGGCCCATGAATCCCACCAGTAACCTCACTGCCCTGCACCCTGGGCTCTAAGGCTTTCTTCCTGAGGAAGCTTCCTGCATTTGATGCTGGACTGGGTAGACTGAGTAATTCCATGCTCGTGCTGTTGATTTGGTGACAATCCTTCCCTCCTCCTTTGCTCAGTTTACTCAATTTTTCAAGAAAGGTCTATGTAAACCTTGTCTGGGAAAGAAAGGATCTCCCAGCCCTCAGAGAAGAGGCAAAGCTCTCTGGTGCTCTGCCTCAGCCTAGGTTACACACGCCCAAGGCTATGTGGCACAAGTGTCTGGAGTTCAGTTTCACTGACTGAGGCCCTGGCTTGCCAATTCTTTATCTCTGCCCTCTGTCTCTGTCTCTCTTTAAAAAAAAAAAAAAAAAAAAAGAGGGAGGGGATATGATGGACATTGGAGTTCTAAAGTGGAATGGGGGGAGGGAAGGGAAATATGTGTTTTTTGTATGTAAGTATAAAAGTTGTCAATAAAAAAATGAACAGAGAAAAAAATAAAAAATAAAAGTGAGGGAGAAGAAAATGCACACAGAGATATTAAGAAATTGAGGAGTAAATTATATACAACTTATTCTCAGTATAAAATAGAGACATATGTATGTGTGTATTTATTTGAATATGCTTGTGTGTGTATGTTATATGGGCATGCCACGATTTCTTACCACTGTAAATAAATGCTCATCTGGCTTTGCAAAAAAAAAAAAAAAAAAAAAAGCATGGTGACAAAGTCTAACTGAGCCAGGTACCTTAAGTCCATTTACCTCACTGCAAAACAAGGACAATGGCAGCACTTTGTAAAGTATTTTGTGACAGTCCCATTAGCTAATATGTCATAAATGCATACTAAGAGGTACTCAGCTGGTATAGTTCTCTTCCTCCCTCTCAGTCTCGGCCATCATCTGGCAATGGTCCTACTTCAAAAGTCCTGAGAGCCCTGCCACCCCTCTGTCCCCATGCCAATCTCCTTTCCTCCACACCACCACTGCCAAGGCTTTGCTCCAACACACAGATCTGATTACATCATTTCCTGATTGAAAGGCTGACAGGTATCACTTGCTCACGGGATCAAGTCCATGCTTCTTAGCCTGGCATCCTAGGCCTTGGCAATCTGGCTTGCTCCTTCCTGTCACTGTACCCAAATGCGAGGCAATGTCTGTTCTAGTAACAAGCATGATTTGTATTTTCATGCCTCCCAGCTTGTGCTCCTCTCTCTGCTCCCTAACATTGGCCCTAGCGCCAGCTCCTTTTCCTCCTTCCTCCTGACGGCCTTCCAGACACCTTCTCTAGTCTGTGTGTACATTTCTCTGAGGTTGACACACATGGCTGGGCCTCAAACTCTGACAAGCACAATAACAGTCCTCAAGAAGTATTTGTTGGAAAAATTAATGCCAGGGTTCCATCACCCTTGAACAAATGAAAATTGTTTCTAATCTGTTGAACAGTTAACACCTTCATGGAAAAATCAGATCTCCAGAAACACAAGGGTACTCTATGTGTTGAGCTAGCCAAGGCTGCTCCTAATGAAGGGAGCAAAAAGGGCCGGTGCCTGTGAGCTCAGAACTCAGTCACTGTCCTTCTATGGCCATGAAGGTGTGATGCTTTAGTCTCCCTGGCTCCATGTTTGCTATGTGAAGCTGGATGGTTGAAAGAGTTCTTCTTGCTTAAACAAAGTACTTCAGAAGGGAAAAGCCCACAAAATTTGTTGCAGTCAGGGTTCCTATTGCTGGCAGAAATCACCCAACTAAGAACAGCTTATGGGAAAAAAGAGGTTTATTTTGGCTTACAGGCTCGAGGGGGAAGCTCCATGATGGCAGGAAAAACAATAGCATGAACAGAGGGTGGACATCACTCTCTGGTCAACATAAGGTGAACAACAGCAACAGGAGAGTGTGACAAACACTGGCAAGGGGAAGCTGGCTATAATACCCATAAGCCCGCCCCCAACAATACACTGCCTCCAGAAGGCTTCAATTTCTAAATTGCCATCAGCTGGAGAGACTAGCATTCAGAACACTTAAGTTTATGGGGGACACCTGAATCAAACCACCACATTCCACCCCTGGCCCCCATAAACTGATAAACATACACGATGTAAAATGCAATGCATTCATGCAACTTTAAAAGTCCCCATAGTTTTTATCAATTCCACTGATGTTCATACATCCCCATAATCCAAGGTCTTTTAACTGAGCCATAATACCAAAAACAATCCCCCAAAAACCCATAATGGCACAGAATAAACATCCACACTGCAAAAGATGGCAGTGGGCAAAGTAAAGAAATATTCAACCAATACAAGATTTAAATCAACCAGGGCAAACATCAAACTCTGTAACTCCCAAGTCCAACAACTCTAGTCAGTGACAAATCTCCAAGTCCGATGATTCTAACCAGCAACAAGTCTCTGGAGTTTCAATTCCGCCCCTCCAGCTAGGCTACTCACAGTCCTGGAAAACTTCATCCAGGGCCGGCAGCTCTCCTTGGCAGCCATCTCATAGTCCCAGCATCTCCACTGGGTCTCCACTGCAACCCACGGTCCATCCTCATGGCCCCATGGGATCTCCATGCAGGCATCCAGCAAACCTGCTTCACACTGCCCATGTCTATTTCCAAAACACAAGACCGCGTTACAAACTCAATGACCCTCTCTTTCCTGCATTTCTTATACTCCACAATACCAGGTAGGGTGCCAATTTGTTAATCCAGGGGGGAATAAATCAGACTTTGAAGAACAGGACACTCCTTCAGCATTCAGGCCCCTTCAAAAGAGTCTGCATTCTTCCTGTTGCCCCAGTGCAGGTCAGCTGGCCCAATCTCAAAGGTTGTAATCTCTCAATTGCAGCCGAATGGGCAGAGTTCACCCAAAGATTTCATTTTTTCTGTGCCATATCCCTCTGCTCACACCAGTTCATATCTACGCAAAGCAACCCTGCACATCTTCTGAGGACACTGGCATAACAGCAAACTTCTCACACAACCTGCTAGCCCAGTCCAAGTAAAGCTCTTTCTCACCCTCATAAGCCAAACCTCACAGTCCATAGTTCTTACTGCATTCAGGTCTTTCAGCTCTGACCAGAATAGTCCATTAAAACACTACAGGGTGTTTCTTAGGCCTAGGTTTCAAATCCTTCCACATTCCTCTTGAAAATCAGCTCCAAAAGGCCAAAGCCACACAGTCAGGTGTCTAGCAGCAATCCCACTCCCCGGTACCACTTTACTGTTGCAGTCAGGTTCGCATTGCTGGCAGAAATCACCCGACTAAGAGCAGCTTGTGGGAAAAAGAGGTTTATTTTTGGCTTACAGGCTCGAGGGGAAGCTCCATGATGGCAGGAAAACGATGGCATGAGCAGAGGTGGACATCACTCTCTGGTCAACATAAGGTGAACAACAGCAACAGGAGAGTGTGACAAACACTGGCAATCCACAATACCAGGTAGGGTGCCAATTTGTTAATCCAGGGGAATAAATCAGACTTTGAAGAACAGGACACTCCTTCAGCATTCAGGCCCCTTCAAAAGAGTCTGCATTCTTCCTGTTGCCCCAGTGCAGGTCAGCTGGCCCAATCTCAAAGGTTGTAATCTCTCAATTGCAGCAGAATGGGCAGAGTTCACCCAAAGATTTCATTTTTTCTGTGCCATATCCCTCTGCTCACACACCAGTTCATATCTACAAAGCAACCCTGCACATCTTCTGAGGACACTGGCATAACAGCAAACTTCTCACACAACCTGCTAGCCCAGTCCAAGTAAAGCTCTTTCTCACCCTCATAAGCCAAACCTCACAGTCCATAGTTCTTACTGCATTCAGGTCTTTCAGCTCTGACCAGAATAGTCCATTAAAACACTACAGGGTGTTTCTTAGGCCTAGGTTTCAAATCCTTCCACATTCCTCTTGAAAATCAGCTCCAAAAGGCCAAAGCCACACAGTCAGGTGTCTAGCAGCAATCCCACTCCCCGGTACCACTTTACTGTTGCAGTCAGGTTCGCATTGCTGGCAGAAATCACCCGACTAAGAGCAGCTTGTGGGAAAAAAGAGGTTTATTTTGGCTTACAGGCTCGAGGGGGAAGCTCCATGATGGCAGGAAAAACGATGGCATGAGCAGAGGGTGGACATCACACTCTGGTCAACATAAGGTGAACAACAGCAACAGGAGAGTGTGACAAACACTGGCAAGGGGAAGCTGGCTATAATATCCATAAGCCCGCCCCCAACAATACACCGCCTCCAGGAGGCTTTAATTTCTAAATTGCCATCAGCTAGAGAGACTAGCATTCAGAACACTTAAGTTTATGGGGGACACCTGAATCAAACCACCACAAAACTATTCATAATAATAGGGGAAAAGTGTAAAAAACTCAAGTGTAAGCTGCACTTCAGTGTCCTTAGGAAATCCAGTTTGTTTTCAGAGAAAGGATGCTATCTAGGCAGGAAGCAGGGTAAGTCCTTGTCTGATGTGAGCACTTGTACAAGCCATATATGAAGCTAAGTGCCACAACCGATAGAAGAGAACACTTCTCAGAATACCCATGCAAAGTGCATGAGTCCAAGCAACCTCTAAACCATTCCTTGATGTCTTGTTCCAAAGAGACTAAGTCCATTCCGCCCTCATGCATGCCTTGGTTCTGTTCTGCTTTGCTTTTTTAAAGGCTGGAAATCAAACAACCTGAGCAAAAGCTGGGCCACCAAGCTAATCCCCAGCCACACATGAGTCTAACACGGCACAAAGTCGGCACAGAGGATCCCTTACTCCCACTTTGGCACTTTTCTAGACAAGCCTACCCTCTTGGCTGGCAAGCGCCCTATTCATAAATAAACATACACGCATGGCTTAAGCATAGTACACAGAACTGCTCCATTTAAATAAAATAAAGTTTACTGTTCTAAACTACACTCAAGCAAATACTTCCAAACCCGGAGCCACTCTCATTTCAGTAAGTAAATGGGTGTTTTAAATACCAATTTTCATAAAAACCGGATGGCCCATTAGCAATATTTTTTATGCCAATGACAAAATGCCCTTTTGGTTCTCCAGCCCCTTCTTTTCTATAAATCACCTACCTTGTCCTAGATAGCAGCTCAAAATATTTTGTATTAAGTATCTAATCATTTTAATATAAGAAACCAAACACCTATACAGACGACCTTGAAACCAAGTGCTTATCTGATCTTCTATAACAAATTAACAATTTTTTAAATATTCAGAATAAAATCCATCCAACAACTGACCCATCAAGTTGAATTTAAAGCACAGTAAGAGGAGGACATTGGGAAAAGAGGTTCAAGTATCTATACATGCCAAGTCCAATGGTAAGCAGTTATAGGGTCTCGCATTTGGTCTTGGCACAAACTCCAAGAAACAAGAATTACTAACCTCATTTTAAAGGCATAGACACAGGTCAAATCAATTTGCCAGAGCTACACATAAAACCAAGGTTCATTGGCTTTAAAGCTCACCATCTTAGGGTTGAGGGGCATAGCTTGCCAATAGAGCACTTGCCCAGTATGGGCAAGACCTGGAGTTTTTTTGTTTTGTTTTGTTTTTTCATTTTTTGGTTTTTCAAGGTAGGCTCTCACTCTAGCCCAGGCTGACCTGGAATTCACTATGTAGTCTCAGGGTGGCCTAGAACTCATGGTGATCCTCCTACCTTTGCCTCCTGAATGCTGGGATTAAAGGTGTGTGCCACCACGCCCGGCAAGACCTGGAGTTGTAACCCCTTCACCACCAAAAAGAAAGATGGGCATGGTGGCACATACCTGTAGTGGCAGCACCCAGGATGCTAAGCCAGAAGGATCACTTGAGCACTTCAACCCAGGAGATCAAGGCCAGTTTAGGCATCATAGCAAGAGTCCACTCCTTAAAACAATAAAAGGGGGGAGGAGATTTGCAGGGTAGTTACAAAGTTCCTGCTCTGTCCAACACATCTTACTATTCCTAACAGTCAAGTTTTCATGTATAAAGCAGTGTGACTGCCAGCTAAGGGATTAAATATAAGAATGAGCCGGGTGTGGTGGTGCACAATTTTAATATCAGCACTTGGGAGGCAGAGGTAGGAGGATCGCCGTGAGTTTGAGGCCACTCTGAGACTACATAGTGAATTCCAGGTCAGCTTGGGATACAGTGAAACCCTACCTCGAAAAATCATAATAAATAAATAAACAAACAGAGAGAGAGAGAGAGAGAGAGAGAGAGAGAGAGAGAGAAAAAGTGAGTGCTGGGAAAGGCCTAGGTATTCAGTAGTAAAGCTATTGTATCATAATCAGTTATTCTTCATTAATGCACACAATATTCCTTTAAGTTTATTTTTGCCCCAGACACACAACAAGCACTTGGAAGACTACAGAGAAAAAGAAAAAGAGTAAAAGCTTACACAGCAAATTAAGTTAGCAAAGTCAGCAATGATGGCAAGTTTTAAATAAAGTTCTGAGTTTCTAAGACCATGTACATATCAATTCACCACCTCGAGAGAATCCTTAAATTTAAATCTTAGATTAGCCTAAGCATTTATCAGGTAAGCATTAATTATAGCTCTCTCCAGGGGCTGGGAGATGGCTCAGTGTTGATAAAGCACCTTCCATGCAAGCGGGAATAATTGAGTTCAGACCCCAGCATCCACGGAAAATGCTAGTGTCTGCAATCCCAGTGCACCTGTGGTGGTAAGGGAGGCACACACAGAAGAATCTTCTGGAAACTCAATTCAGTGGTGAAAATGAGAAGAGAGACCCTGCCTCAAATAAAGCTGGCGGGTGAGGACCAACACCCCCAAGTTGTCTGCTGACTTCCACACGTGTGTCATAGCATGTGCATACCCACACTTGCAACACATGTACAATCACATTCACCTAACCCTCACCAAAAAGATGTATCTAGTAGAGGCAAAATTAATGCACATTCCTAAGTTATTGTACTAAAAAAAAGAGATTTTATAGAATGGAATTTTACCATGACAACTCAGCTTACCTGTCATTCTGAATAAAATTCAACCACCACATATGTTTAATACCCAAGCCACTTTACTGAAGAGACATATGGTTTACAGTCTTAAGGTACAATATACTGTAAATGTATCCAGTTAATGAGGCCAGCTATTCACAATACCTTTCCATCACACCTGGAACTAATTCAACTTGCATCCCTTAATTTAAAACTAACTTCCAAACAAATTCTTCACTTATTTCTTTATCTTCAAAAAAGCTACTCCTTAGGAATTACTGAATCTAATATAAATATCTGGTTCTAAATCACACCAAAGAAGCATAGTCAATCTATTTTTGAAGAAAAACATACAAAACTTTTAACTGGAATCTAATCCTGCTCTTAAAACTCATCTCTAGCTTCTAGGAAATATAAGAGACAAAGGGAAGAGGTAAACAACACTAGGAAAAAAAAGAAACAAAAACAAATTCAGAATATAAGACAATCTATTAGCTCTTTGCTAAAAGTGGGGGGAACGATAATATTTTCAACATTAAAAAAAATTTTTTTACCACCACCACACAGTGCAATATGTGAACTTGGATTGATTCTTGGGGCCAAAAACCAAAAATTCCAACAAATGACATTTGTGGAACAGTAAGATAATACTGGGAAATTACTGCTAAATTGATATGATAATGAGGTAGTGATGGTTTTCCTTAAGTCTTTAGCTATAAAATGCATAGTAAAGTTTGTAAAGCAAAATTATATGATACTTTGGATTTGCTTGAAAATATTTCACAAATTAAATAACTCATCAATCATGGTTCTGTGGCCAAAATACTCTTCACAACATATTTCTACAGTTCCATGAATTTAGAAAATATCATACTTTATTTTCCTTCTAAGGGATTAAGAAGGAATATTAGATCTGAGTGTGCAAAAGTCTTGTTCTTTTAAAAACAAAAGCCTGGTTTACTTTGTTTAATCCAAATTTTCCCATTTATTAGCCTACATTACTATTTTCCCTATATATTTTCCCTGTATATTGACTTTCTGAAAATAAGTTTCCCATGGAACTCACTTGGGGAATTACTTATTTACCCAGATGAACTATGTGCAAGAGACTTAAGAACCTCCAATAAGGTAACCAGGATATGCTGGTACATGCCTGTAACCCAGCACTAGGGAGGCTAAAGAAAGTGGATGCTGAGTTTTCAGACCAGCCTGAGCTACAAACCTAGACCTTGTATCAAAAAAGAATTTCAAAACTGCCTCTTTGCAATGTAAGAGCTACTTACTGTTTTTGTGTCTTTTGCATCTATAATTATATTTACTCTAGGTTAACATGTTTTAATTTGTACATCTTCACAACATGAAATTCCATTGCAAACTTGAACTCAATGAAGTTAAATTTTACTTATCCCTATCCATTTTCTTTTAACTAACAAAACAATAATTTGGGGGGGGAGTTGTTTGGGGGGGTTACTTACTTTTGCTTTCCAAGGTAGGGTCTCTCTCTAGCCTAGGCTGACCTGGAATTCATTACGTAGTCCCAGGCTAGCTTCGAACTTATCGCGATCCTCCTACCTCTGCCTCCTGAATTCTAGGACTAAAGGCATGTACCACCACGCCCAGCTAAGAATAATTTTAAACTCATACAAGTTGCCAGATGACATATACTTTTCACTTTGAATACTATGTTGAGATATTTCAACAGAAATCCAATCCACCTCTAAAGACATAATTAGACAAGACAATCTAAAATGTGTATGGAAACACAAAAGACCATAGATAGCCAAAGCAATTCTAAGTAGAAGGAATGTAGCTAGAGGCATCATGTTACCAGACCTCAAATTATACCACAGAGCCATAGTGTCAAAGACACCATATCCAAAACACAGGGGGCAGGCAGGGGCAATAGATAGCATTTTCATTAAATAATGGTGACAAAAATGGAGATCACTGTGCAGAACAATGAAAATAGATCTGAATCTCTTACCCTACATACAGCTTAATTCAAACTGGATCAGAGATATTAATTTTAAAACAAAAATAGGGCTAAATAGATAGCTCAATGAATACTGTGCTTGCTGCACAAGCATGAAAACCTGGGCATCGTAGTGGGTCATCTGTAATCCCAGCACAGTTACGGCAAGAAGGGAGGTATAAACAGAACCATCTGCCAGAAACTTGCAAACCTGCAAAAAGAGTGATGAACAATGACAGACCCTACATCAAAAGAGGTGGAAGACAAGAACTGACACAACCAAAATTACACTCTGACCTCCACATGTTTGCTGTGGCATGCACACACATGAACATGCACATACATACATACCCCCAAAAAACAGAAACAGTGAAACTTGCAAAAAGGTCCACAGAGATGGCTGGAGAGATGGCTCAGCAGTTAAGGTACTTGCCTACAAAGCCTAACAACACAGGTTTGATTTCCCAGTACCCACGTAAATCCAGATGTGCAAAGTGGCACATGCATCTGTCTGTCTCTCTTATATCTCTCTCTGCTTGCAAATAAATTAATTAATAATTTAAATCAGAAAGAAAGAAAAAAGGAAAAGGTCTGTTAGACTGCAGAAAAGAGGCTTGAAGGGAAGGGAAGAGAAGAGGACAATAGAACGCATGAAATATTTTAAAGTGGAAAGTGGAATGTTAGGGATAAAAGGATACAGCAGGGACAGGAGATTGGGGGGAGGGTAGAGATCAACCAAAACTAAGCATGTATGAAAATGCCACAAGGAAACCTGTTAATTTCTAAGCTAACTTAGAAAGAAAATATAAAAATGTAAAAAATACTACTCAAAACTCATTGAAAGTCTTTCAGATACTACTTAAATGTTTCCCATTATTTACCTCAGAAGCATTCTTCCTATAAATGGGTCTTTGGATACTTAACCAACTGGATCCCAAAAGATTCACCTAATCACACATTGTATGCACTCCACAGCTAAATGTTTTATGTAACCTTCAACTAGTATCTGTAGATCTTCAGAGAAAAACCAAATCCCATTCTATTTAGGATATCCAATACTCTAAAATCTATGGAAATGTACTCAAAAGAAAACAAAAATGGCTAACAAAGATATATGAGGTAGAAATCACCACAAAGAAACAATTAAATTTTGTTCAAACACTTTCATATACATTCTGTCACTTGACCCTCAACACTCTGGAGAGCTGTTTTCCACTGCAGCAGCACAGCGTATCTATCACAGCTCAATTTGAAAACCAACAGCTCCTCAACCCTCATCAAGCCTTTCAGAGTGCCGGCTGAGCAGTGCCGAAATCCATCAAGCCCAACCAGAAGGCTGGAGCCAATACTGCCAGTGTCATGGAAGATACCTCCCGCGGTTTTGCTCAGAGATAATTGCAGACAGCTAATTAACCATAGGTGTTTGAGATCTTCCTGCATCCCAGCCAGGTAAGGCTGCTCATGCCTGTAAATCATTACATTCAGGAGGAAGAGGCAGGAGAATCGGGAGTTCAAGGCCAGCCTTGAATACTCACTGTATTTGAGGCCGGCATGGGCCATGGGAGGCCCTTTTTGAGACAAAAACAACAACAACAAAAATCTTTATACATTTCACCTATCATGCCTTTTGTGTTTCATCACAGAAAAAGGGGAGGGTCTTCTTTGAATTCACTGCACTGGTCTAGGATTGTACATTGTTTTTTACACCATCATCCCAAAGACCTTCCCCTATTGTCACCCTGACTTACAAGATGTGACTTACATGATGGTCTCAGAATGTTTTGGATCATGCAGACCTATGCATAAAAAAATTAAAAATATAATACAAACATACATATTTACTGTGTAATTACAAATAATGAAAACACTAGAGTTATGAATTACACGTCTATACATTATTAAAATTCATTAAAAACATTTAAAAGATGAGATTTAAGCAGTAGTTTTAGTTTATTCTTATTAATAGTATAAATTCATATACAATTTTTGTGCTAACTTGTCAAGTTTAATTTCCTAACCACTTTAAGATACTTTGTTATGCATGTTTTATTATATAATATATGTGAAACATATATTCTAACAGTATGTTATTATTCTATACTTTCTTTGCCAGAATTTTTTTAAGCTACTTGCCCATTTTGGGGGGGATCCATTTAATTAAAACTAGCTAATATAGCCCAGAAATCCATTTAAATGAATAAAGCTCTTCAAAGGCAAGAATAAGAATGGGGGTACCACTGCCAACTCCATCAAGTTGTAAGTAGATCTCACAAAACCTCATTAATCTGCCAGATATAGCACCCAGTGTCCACCCATATATAAATATTAGTAAAGCCTTTGTTTTCTAGATCAAGTTCTGATGTTTTCTTCCCTCCTATGTTAGCTGATCTTATCTTTAACACTTCACCTTGGCGTTCACAGTCTCAAACAACAATAAAAACGTTTTCTCTCAGAGTCATGGTGGTTCTAGGGATGGTTAATTCAGCAGCTAAGAAGTCACTGTGGCCTTCTGTGCCTTCACTCTTCACTCTGTGACTTGTTCCCTTGTACTGACTATATAAAAGTTCCCAATATGGCAAGACCCAATAGGTGTTACATAGCTACTTATGAATCAGTCATTGACCACAGGTGTGGTTTTACTCTTAGCTTAGTGAAGATTCACTCCCCACGGCAGACAAATGCCCAGCTTACCCACAAGTACATGGTCAGTAGACAATGAAAAGCAAAATTATGATGAGAAGTCATGTGGCAAGTTTACTATAGCAATGGCCTCCCAATGGATCATGTCACTGCAAGAGCCTCAAATGAGTTAGGCCTAGGAAGAATCATCCAGCAGAGGCCAGCTCCAAATTCTGTATCCCAGGAAAATAACCAGTGCTTAGCTTACAAGGAGCAAGGGAAGTCAGAAAGGACCAAGAATGCTGCTATGTGGACAACTGACCATCCATCCCTATATGCATATGGGACAAGAGAAGAAAGAAATTTTATTCCTACAGACTTCTTCATTCACACATGTAGTTCCACATCAGCAAGCACTCAATGAACATTAATAATTGATGTCACTAATCTCAAGTGATTTAGCACAAAGCCTGGCAGCAAGAGGGCGTGTTATAGGCTATGTGGGAATAATGACCAGCTCCAAGTTGTTAGAAGTAATTCAATACCCCCTGACGTGAATGCCTATGTTTGCAGCAATACAAAGCCATGCAGGATGTGGGCTACACTGTGCACTCAAGACTACAGGGGTGTACATCACAAACACACTGAGAATGTGCATATCTTTGGCATATTGGTATGTTATTATGACCAGCAATACCACTTGTGGAAATATATACTGTGCTAGCTGACTCTTTTTACCAACTCCCCACCACCTTCCATCTACAATAACCTCCTCTGCAGAACACTCTATCCTCCACAGTCCCATCTTGTGGGCCTAATAGGCACTGCCAACTAGAACTCTTCTGTGGCTGGCACCAGGCCAATGTGGGTTCTCTTCAGGATGTTCCAGGATTGGCACGATAGGCAAAAACACAGTTTCTTGATGATACGAAGTTTTGTCATTACCAGGAATCAGCACTTTGCTGGGCCATAGTGATTTAATGATGGGGACATCCTACCTGAGTTAAAGGGCTTGAATAATCTAAGAGAGATTTCTTTCCAAACATAACTAAATGTCAAATTGGACTGTTAAATAAGTTATGGTAATGTGTGCAGTGGACTTACTACCCAGCCATCAAAACACAGCCAAAAGGGCTGGAGAGATGACTTAGTAGTTAAGGCACTTACTTGCGAAGCCTAAGAACCCATGCTGGACTCTCCAGATCCCATAAAAGCCAGATGCACAAAGGTGAGGCAAGTGAAAGGTTGCACATGCTCACTAGGTGGTGCAAGCATCCGGAGTTCAATTGCAGTGGCTAAGGTCCTGGCATGCCAATATTCTCTCTCTCTCTCCCTCTCTCTCTCTAAAAATAAAGAAAAAGAAAATGGGTTCTTAAAAAAAAAAAAAACAGAGCCAAAGGATGAATAGAGGGAATGAAAGTATGACATGTGATGGGAAAAAATACATCACATATGCATACACGCTACTCTAAACCATGCAAATCCCCCTAACACCCCTTCATGTGTAAGCTCTTGTTCATGAACTTTCAAAAGTGTAAGTAATGTAGGGTCGCATTTTGCTTCAGTATCTTCTTCAGATGAAAAGGTCACAGTCAACCCTTGCTTCAATTCTTCCCAATCCCCAACCACAGAAGAGAAGAGCTACTCTTCATACAAGTGTGTGACCCTTGGTGTGCTGGGTGGAGCAGCTTATGGTGTAAGTCACTGTGGCTGTATGCCAGATGGCTGAACATCTCAGGTTCCATCTATTACAACTATTGCTGGGAAATTTTTTTAATCTAATAGATTCCCTAATGTTAATACTTAAAATCTGTGTTGAAATCCATGGACTGTTCTGTCTCTGCAACACTTTCCTTGCCCTTGACATTCTTACCTATTGGATACTTCTTTCCAGAATATTCTCCATGATCACACATACACATACGTGAGTTGCAAGAGCTCTTAAAGACAATACTCATCCTAACAGAGCAACCCTCACCAACAACAGAGCCCACCAAATCACTGTCATAGAAAATGTCTTCTGAAAGCCTTCATTAAAACCATTCCTCTGGTTTAAAAAACCTACAACCAGCCGGGCATGGTGGCACACGCCTTTAGTCTCAGCACTTGGGAAGCAGAGATAGGAGGATCACTGTGAGTTCAAGACCAGCCTGGGAGTACAGAATGAGAGTTCCAGATCAGTCTGAGGTAGAGTGAGACTCTACCTCAGGGGAAAAGAAATTCTTCCTCTTGGCCACTCCTGTCCCCTTTTAGTACATTTATAATAGTCTTTGAACTTCACTAACAAATACTGCTTCACAAAGTGCTCTTCTCATTTGGAAATGCCAGTCAATAAATAAATGTATGAGTACTGTTACATCCCCTCTAGAAGATAAAGCCACATTTCTTAATATTTTGAAAAAACTCCTCTGAGAATAAATTCAAAAGCTGAATATGAATCCAGACACTGTGTCACACACCTGTCATCCCCACCCTCAGGAGGCTGAGGAAGAAATATCTCCAGTCTGAGGCCAGATTGGGCCACACAGTAAGACCCTGTCATAAAAATAAACACACATAAGTAAATATATAAAAGGTTTACAAGGACAAATTGCACAAACATAAAAGAACTTATAACTTAGCACAAAAGTTCATGTTTAGACTTTTTTTTTTTGGTATTTTCAAGGCAGGCTATAACTTCATTTTTTGAACCTGTTAACATCCAAGGGACACAGAGTATTGCTCATTGGGACAGCATGTGTTTAGCATGTATAAAGCCTTCAATTTGATTCTCAGCCTTTCCAAAAATACAAAGAAAATCCTAATCAGCTTCCAAACTGAGGTCTGACTATACTAAATAGGCAAGTTGGACACAGTAAGCAAAGAGTGAAAATGGGTCACCTACAATTTACTACTTCTCTACCATCTATAGCATAGCATATGGAGGATTTCCATAACAAGCAAAGGACTGCAAAATCAAGTTAGCCAGTCATCAATAGAAAAAGCCAACCACCTCAAGATAGACATACTCATCCAGGCTTTATAACTGGGCTGAGAGACACCAAGATGAAAGGCAAATGGTATATTCATTTCGTACTTAAAAATAAGTAGATTTACACAGAGCTCTCCTTAAGAATGCTCTCTGGGCTACACATCTGGATTATAAATCATGTTAGACCCTGAAGCCTACTTAATAAAAGAAGTTGAAAATAAACAAATGATTAGTTTGAGGTATGTGACTTTCTGAAAGTCTCCTAGGGAGAAAGTTTTATTATCATTATTAGTGAACTGTTTATAATCCTTCACATCAAAGCACAGATATTAACCCTAAGGTTCTGAAACCAAAATAACCCACAAATGAAATACTAGGAGAAACTGCCACATGTTCACATGAGTCTGTTTGTCAGGTTTGAGCCAATTCACAGGTAAACTGTATGAATACAGAGAGGTATGGGGGGAAGAATGGGGAAGAGTCAGGATCTCTAAAAATAAAGAAAAAGAAAATGGGTTCTTAAAAAAAAAAAAAAAAAAACACAGAGCCAAAGGATGAATAGAGGGAATGAAAGTATGACATGTGATGGGAAAAAATACATCACATATGCATACACGCTACTCTAAACCATGCAAATCCCCCTAACACCCCTTCATGTGTAAGCTCTTGTTCATGAACTTTCAAAAGTGTAAGTAATGTAGGGTCGCATTTTGCTTCAGTATCTTCTTCAGATGAAAAGGTCACAGTCAACCCTTGCTTCAATTCTTCCCAATCCCCAACCACAGAAGAGAAGAGCTACTCTTCACACAAGTGTGTGACCCTTGGTGTGCTGGGTGGAGCAGCTTATGGTGTAAGTCACTGTGGCTGTATGCCAGATGGCTGAACATCTCAGGTTCCATCTATTACAACTATTGCTGGGAAATTTTTAATCTAATAGATTCCCTAATGTTAATAGCAAAATCTGTGTTGAAATCCATGGACTGTTCTGTCTCTGCAACACTTTCCTTGCCCTTGACATTCTTACCTATTGGATACTTCTTTCCAGAATATTCTCCATGATCACACATACACATACGTGAGTTGCAAGAGCTCTTAAAGACAATACTCATCCTAACAGAGCAACCCTCACCAGCAACAGAGCCCACCAAATCACTGTCATAGAAAATGTCTTCTGAAAGCCTTCATTAAAACCATTCCTCTGGTTTAAAAAACCTACAACCAGCCGGGCATGGTGGCACACGCCTTTAGTCTCAGCACTTGGGAAGCAGAGATAGGAGGATCACTGTGAGTTCAAGACCAGCCTGGGAGTACAGAATGAGAGTTCCAGATCAGTCTGAGGTAGAGTGAGACTCTACCTCAGGGGAAAAGAAATTCTTCCTCTTGGCCACTCCTGTCCCCTTTTAGTACATTTATAATAGTCTTTGAACTTCACTAACAAATACTGCTTCACAAAGTGCTCTTCTCATTTGGAAATGCCAGTCAATAAATAAATGTATGAGTACTGTTACATCCCCTCTAGAAGATAAAGCCACATTTCTTAATATTTTGAAAAAACTCCTCTGAGAATAAATTCAAAAGCTGAATATGAATCCAGACACTGTGTCACACACCTGTCATCCCCACCCTCAGGAGGCTGAGGAAGAAATATCTCCAGTCTGAGGCCAGATTGGGCCACACAGTAAGACCCTGTCATAAAAATAAACACACATAAGTAAATATATAAAAGGTTTACAAGGACAAATTGCACAAACATAAAAGAACTTATAACTTAGCACAAAAGTTCATGTTTAGACTTTTTTTTTTTTTTTGGTATTTTCAAGGCAGGCTATAACTTCATTTTTGAACCTGTTAACATCCAAGGGACACAGAGTATTGCTCACTGGGACAGCATGTGTTTAGCATGTATAAAGCCTTCAATTTGATTCTCAGCCTTTCCAAAAATACAAAGAAAATCCTAATCAGCTTCCAAACTGAGGGTCTGACTATACTAAATAGGCAAGTTGGACACAGTAAGCAAAGAGTGAAAATGGGTCACCTACAATTTACTACTTCTCTACCATCTATAGCATAGCATATGGAGGGATTTCCATAACAAGCAAAGGACTGCAAAATCAAGTTAGCCAGTCATCAATAGAAAAAGCCAACCACCTCAAGATAGACATACTCATCCAGGCTTTATAACTGGGCTGAGAGACACCAAGATGAAAGGCAAATGGTATATTCATTTCGTACTTAAAAATAAGTAGATTTACACAGAGCTCTCCTTAAGAATGCTCTCTGGGCTACACATCTGGATTATAAATCATGTTAGACCCTGAAGCCTACTTAATAAAAGAAGTTGAAAATAAACAAATGATTAGTTTGAGGTATGTGACTTTCTGAAAGTCTCCTAGGGAGAAAGTTTTATTATCATTATTAGTGAACTGTTTATAATCCTTCACATCAAAGCACAGATATTAACCCTAAGGTTCTGAAACCAAAATAACCCACAAATGAAATACTAGGAGAAACTGCCACATGTTCACATGAGTCTGTTTGTCAGGTTTGAGCCAATTCACAGGTAAACTGTATGAATACAGAGAGGTATGGGGGAAGAATGGGGAAGAGTCAGGAGATCTGCTAGGCTCAAGTTCAAATCTACAACTCACAGATAACAGTTGGAAAACTGATCTAACTTCCTGGGCCTTTGTTTACTCAACTGAGAGTCCAGGGATGAAATATGTAATAAGCCCTTTATAAACCCTGCCCACACAGGGCAGCATCCCTACAATTCCCAAACTCTTGGAGAGCAACAGGACTTTAGGGTTTCAAGGTAATCCCATTGTAGGGATGATAAAGATGAAAAAAAAAAAAAAAATCCAGAAAGCTCTGTAAATTGGAGGTGAGGCACAATTTTACCACCAATGAAATATGGGTATAAAAAATAGTTCAGGGCTGGAGAGATGGCTTAGCGGTTAAGGCACATGCCTGTGAAGCCTAAGGACCCCAGTTCGATTCTCCAGATTCCACATAAGCCAGACGCACAAGGTGGCACATGTGTCTGGAGTTCGTTTGCGGTGGCTAGAGGCGCTGGCGTAACCATTCTCTCACTCTCTCTCTCTCTTCCCCTCTCTGTCTCTCTAATAAATAAATAAAAATAAGCTGGGAGTGGTAGCACACGCCTTTAATCCCAGCACTTGGGAGGCAGAGGTAGGAGGATTGCCATGAGTTCAAGGCCACCCTGAGACTACATAGTGAATTCCAGGTTAGCCTGGATCAAAGTGAGACCCTACTTCAAAAAACCAAAAAATAAATAAATAAATAAAATTTTTTAAAAAGTTCAAAACAAAGCCATGTTAGGGACTAACACAAGTAAATACCCATTGCATGTGAGCATAAGCACACGTGCATGCATTTCTTTTTTTTTTATTCCTGTAAGTTACAAGTTAAAATTTCCATAATAAAAATAGTCTTTCTCCCTCCCTCCCTTCCTCCCCCCCTTTACTCTGCTGGGGGATTGAACCCAAGGCCACATGTCTATTAGACAAGCCCATAAACCCATTTTTCTCACTATGAAACTCACAACTCTACTCTTAACCTAAGAAAAACAAAACAACTAGGTTAGAAATATCTATTGGAAACATAGATATAACATGAACCTCCAGCTATGCTGGCAGTCCTCATAATATGGATTACAGCTCTACTAGCCCAGAGACATAGCTTTTAATGTTCTCGGGAAGATAAAGAATTAATCAGCAAACCAGAAGAGATGTTGCCTAAAAATGGACAATTTAGTCAAAGCGATTTCATTGTCTCTAAAATTGCACCCTCAATCACCCAGTCTCAAAAACTCACTATAGCATCAAATAAACTGTGTGTGGTTAAAGAGACAAAATGTTCTTGTGGAGCAGAAAAGGGCTGACTATGAATCTGTTATGTTTCAGCTACACGATGAACATGAATTATGATAATTTAGACATTCTGGTGGTTAAACCAAGAAAGCAGGAAACTCAACACTTCCAAGTTCCAACAAAAGTTAAGTCTGTGGCACCAGAACTATAAGACAGGGCCATGAAATGTGACCTAATTTATTTCTGGACTCTCCTGCCTCCCTCAAAATCCATGACCCTGTTTCCCATCCCTACTGTCCAATGCCTGGAGAGCATTCATTCATTTGGCAGGTAATAAGAGCAACCCTCTGAGAGGTCCTGAACAAAGTCCCATGCCAATTTCCTGTACTCGTCATACTTTTCTTGGTAAAACCACCAGGATCACCCTATGATGCTTTCTGTCTGACACCAAGCATACTGGTAAACACAAACTTTGCAGAGCTGGTTTGCTGTAAGAAAGGTCCCTGCGCGCTTCTTTACGCAGCTTAGATGAGAAAAACAGCAAGAACACTACTATCATGAACAATTCTCAGGCTCCCATAAATTCTTTCATTCCCAAGCAATCAAGAAGCAGCTGTTAAAATCCAAGACTCTTTCTTCCTCAAAGCTGATCTGAAATACCTCCAGGCTGACCAGAGAAGCGACACCAGAGATTTCTTCTGCTTCCCCTCCCCCGGAGTGCCAGCCTGGCAGAAATAAGGATGACCCAGGAAGGGGGGGGGGAGAAAAGAAAAGGAAGAGAGAGAGGGAGAGAGTAGCGGATCTGGGGAGAGCAGAGATGCAGACTTCGTTCATTTCCACCACAAAGAAAAACTAACCATCTGCCAAGCTAACCAGGTTGCTCCTTCCCGCCCCCCCCCCCCACACACATTAACTTCAGTGATCTGGTGCGCCTGGCATTTCCCGAGTTCGCGACCTCCGTCCCGAGCCCTTTTCTCTACGATTCTGAGCCAGGAGCTTCCTTGTGCGTCAGCGGTCCTTCACCTTGTCACCCGCCGGGACGCCACTCCTGGGGTCAAGTTCAAGATGAAGGCGCCCTCCTCACCTCCCCAAGTTGACTCCGGGGCGGTATGAGGGCTACGGAGAACAGTACCACCACCACCCCCTTCCTTGAGGCACATAGATCTGGGGCTGCCAAGAGTGAGCCGGGGCGGCTGGGAGAAGATTGTCACCGAGCCGCGCGTCCCCCGCCCCTGGGCCGTCCGCCGCGGCGCCGGATTTCTTCTACCTGGTCACCGCCGCATTTCCTCCCGGAGCCTTTACACAATAAGTCAAGTAAGTTTTCAGAACGCCAGTCCAGGGACCTTTCTGTGTGCAAACCCGCCACACAATGCCTAGGGCTTCCTTCCACACCAGCCGTTCCGGAAAGCAGCCGCGCCAAGCTGCGGGGGGGGGGATAGGGTGGAGGAGGGGGGACTCATGCCCTGCACCCCATAGTCCTCCAGGAAGAAGCCGGGTCCTCATGATACCACCCCCCTCCCAATAAAAAAAAAAAAAAGCAACCGTTCTGCATGCAAGATCAAGGGCACTAGCAATCTTTCTCAGCTTCCCTCACTCCAAGAAAAACCCTCAAGGTCTCTCTCAACTCACCCCCTCCCAAGCCAAGGGAGGAGCGGGCATATGCTAACCGCAATGCTCCGGGCAGCTAAGCCCTGGCCCGTCGGCGTGGGCAATGCCATCTTCCCCGGCTGAAGTTCGCTCCAACTTCGCGCCCCGCGCAGCGCGACATTCGCGACCCTGCGGTGCCAGGCGAGCCTCGCCCTCGCCCCCGCCGCCGCCGCCCCGGTACCAGGGCGCAGCCCGGGTCCCTGCCAAGCTCGAGAGGTTACGGGGGAGGTGGGCCAGGGGACGAGCCGGCCGGAGGTGGTCTTGGAAACTCCGATGTGCCCGCGTGGGTCCCGGTTGTCCCCAACCCCCGGCTCCGCGGTGACCGGCTAGGTCCGGCCTGCACCGACTCCCCAGCGGCGCCGAGATCAAGGCCGGGAACGTCCAACATGTCTGTGCCTATCCCCGGAAAGCTCCCGGGTGTGCCCGGCGGACGAGGGGGCGCTCCGAGAACTTTCCCACACGCCTTTCCACTCTCCCCATCACCCAGGGTGGCTCCGTCGCCGGGACCCTCGGCCCCACGCCGCACCCCCTCCGCGGGCAGCCGGCCCCGCACGGGAGGCTCGCGTCGGAGCCCGGGCCACGGGAGTTACCTGCCGGGAAAGTTTCCAGCCGGGCGGCGTGCTTCCCCACCCCCAGGGCCCGGCCTCCCGGCACGGCCGGCTGGGCGCTCCGCAGCTGCCTCGGCACCGGCTCCCGACGCTCGGCGACCCGCAGCTTGCCACGGGCTCGGCGGCACGGCGGCCCGTCCCCCCTGGCTCGCTCGGCCCACACCCGGACCTCATTGGCAGCGCCAATCCCCGCCCTCGCGCGTGTTCCCGAAGGCACCTTCCTCTCGCGCGCCCGCCCGCCCGCCGGGCCGCGCCCCTCCCGTCCCCTCCCCTCCCCTCCCTGCCCTGCCCTCCCCACCCCGCCGCGAGCCGCGGCCGCTCCGGAGACCCGCCCGGGCGCGGCGAGGCGCGCGAACTTCCCTCCCGGCTCCTCCTCCCCGAGCCCGGTCCCCGCGGGCGCGCGGCCCCTAGCTTCCCTGGAAAAGGGCTGGCCTGGTCCCCTGGGGGTGGGGTGGGGGCGCTAGACCGGACGAGATGATTCCATAGGCGCTTTTTTTCTTTCTTTCTTCTTTCTTTCTTTCTTTCTCTCTCTCTCTCTCTTCCTTCTTTCTTTCTTTCTTTCTTTCTTTCTTTCTTCTTTCTTTCTTTCTCTCTCTCTCTCTTTCTTCTTTCTTTCTTTCTTTCTTTCTTTCTTCCTCCTTTTGCAGCCTCTTTCAAATCAATAAAGTGACCCGGCCTTGCGCCTTCTTCGCGTTCAGAAAGCATCCGAGGAGGACATATGGGAGCAATTAGCCAAGCTGAAGTTTCCGTGGATGCCTCGGGATGGCTTGTGTGGCCTTGTTGGGTTTTCTTTCCCTCGCTGAACTAGACGCAAACACTCACTTTCTGGGGCCTGGATGAACTAAGAGAGAGATGCAAAGGATAAAAAAAAAAATGCATCTAGCCAGCTGCATTCTTTTCTTTCCGGAAAGTGAATTAGCATCGCTCAAGGACCAGTGATTGCCCAAGGCATCCCTGGGGTCTGGGGGTCTGTGGACTTACTCTGCTGGCACTGCTGTCTAAGCTAAGTCCAGGAGCTTCCTTGTTGGGAGGAGGGAGGCATGGAGAGAGAGCACAGACAAAGATGCTATTATTATGTCCGGCTGGTGGCAGTAAATTAAACTCTCTAGTTCCTAAAATGTTTTGTTATTCCTCAGCAGAGCAAAAGCTAGAGTTATAAGCTAGGGATCTGGGAGTCCTTGGTTCTTCAGAACCTCCCAGGAATCCGGGCAGCTAATTTAGCCTGGGATGTTGGGCCCATTCCATCACTAAAACCTGGTGGACCAGCTTTCCTTGCAGAAGGATGAACTAGAGCAGGACTGTGCACAGGCTGCCCCATCTGTGTGCCTGCAGCAGAGAATACAGAAGTTGCTATAAATGGATTTATTGGCAACCCCTAACCTTTGCTGTGGCAAACCCGCCTTTAAAGACAACTGTGTTTTAAACAAGTTTCCCTATAAAAACTTCAACCTAATGCCGAGCTTCCCAATATAAAGATACCAGCAGGAACGGTATCCATATTTAAAGTTCCTGTAAAAAGAGAGAATAAGAAAAAAACATTCAATATCTCTATCATAAATAAAAGATGGCTGAATTGTGCCAGATCTTTTTCACCCAAACTTTCAAAGGTCCGATTATCACTATTTCGATACTTAACGTGTGAAAGTATCAGCACCCCCAAAGTCTTTCTCAAACAAAACAGGATATGAATACCCAAGAGAAAGACAGTAAGCTAGGAAAGTTTTTTGACTTCTTTCTCCACTCTGAAATGTTGTCCTGTTGTTGAAAAATATGGTGATGTTTCATTAACTCCTCTTGAATGTGTAAAATTTACCAGTCTTTCAACAACACAGGATAAAGTCAGACAGCAATCATAACGAGAGAATGACCCAAACAAAAGACAAAAAAAAAAAAAAAAAAAAACAGTAGACTACTCTGAAAAACTAAGATATAAGAGAAACAGCCCAAAAGAAATAAACTGGGACAGTTTCCTGCTTCAGATTTCTTTAAAATGGGTGAAATGTGTGATAAATGAAATTCATAATGTATACCATTCTTCTGCCTCTTCTCAGCCACATTTACAATTTTTAATGAAATTGCTTTAATTGGACTTTGAAGGCAACCAAAAAAAATGTCTTCCCCTTTGTCTTCAAACCTGGCTAAGTTACAAATAGGAAATCACATAAAGTGAGTATGTTGATTTTCAGCATCATCTTTCTTTTTATTTGAAAAAGTTTGTTTTTATAGTTTCAGAAGTGACTAGTCACCAAAGAAGTCACTTAATCACTGCCTGGTTAGGAGTGCTTAACATCCTAAACAGACAGAGAGTTAGCGATCTGAAATGTGTACAGAGAAGGGCCCCGTCTCCCCTTCTTCCTGCAGTGTTTATATAATCCAAACTACATATGTTATTAAGCACAATCTGATTGCCAGCTCTAAACAGCTATTACTACAGTGCATTGTACTAAGAACCTCAAAACTACCTTAGGTTGTGAGTGAAAATGATACATTTTAGAAAAGTCAAGGCCAAAATATAGAGTAAAAAAAAAAATCATGGGTGAAATAAAAAAAGGGGGGGCTTGTATGAAGCTCAGTTCTGTAAGACAACAACTTTAACATTTTCTAAGCACCTTGTTAGTTGAGCACAGGTTCAAACAATGAATTTTAGTGTTTTTTTAGAATCCCCTTTTTTCTTTAGCAGTAAAAGATGCTTTTAGTTACTTGCTGGGTTCTTTTGTATTTTTAGGGGGAGGAGGAGGAGAAAGAAGAATCACCACTGGCTTTTTATGGGGTTTCTCTACTCATCCTATGCAGTTTAAAAAAAAAAAAAAAAACTCTTTTAGGGCTGGAGGGATGGCTTAGCGGTTAAGGCACTTGCCTGTGAAGCCTAAGGGCCCAGGTTTGACTTCCCAGAACCCACGCAAGCCAGATGTACATGGTGGCACATGTATCTGGAGTTCGTTTGCAGTAGCAAGAGGTCCTGGTGTATCCATTCTCCCTCCCCACCCCACCACCACCAATGAATAAGTATTAAAAACTCTATTACATATCTGTTGATAATAGCTGGAAAAAAATAAGATGGAACTGTAGATCACATGAATCTTATATGTCACATACATTCCCCAAACATACATAGATTTCATTTTTAAATTTCCCATCAGGTTGCCAGCAATGGTGGCATTTCTCAGCAGAATGGAAAACAGCAAATAATAACTGGTTATTTTACAATTTGCTGCCTAAGGCATTAGACTGAGGAAGGCGTGAGAAAAGAATGTGTTTTGTGAGTGTTAGTATACCCTTGGCCTTGCTCAAATTCCTAAGTACTTCTATTTTAAATCAAGCCTAAGTTGGGATCGTAGCCAGTGCTTTTTATGGTATGAGATGTATAAAACATATAGGAAGAAGTGAAATGTTTAAAAATTAAGTACAAAACCCAAGACAAGACTTAAAAAATTAATAATAAGGCAAGGTGAGAAATGCAGACTTAAGCTCACAAACACTTCTCTCTGTCCTTGGCGGGCCTTTTCACATTACAAGATCCATTCTCCTTTGCTGTATTCATTCCTTCTCTTTTTTTTCACATTTCAAAGAAGGAAAAATTTAACAACACAGGGAATAATAAAATAAATTGGGTGTATTTAGAAATCAGTTGGGAAAAGCAATGAAATTAAATACCCCTGTACAGTCCCTGCATGTGCAATGATCCGTGGTCATACGCGTGTGCCAGCACCATGGTCAGATGTGGGCTAACAGCAGACATCCATCCAGGGAACCGGAAAGTCATTGCGGTGCTCAGCTAGTCAGCCTGTTAAATTGAAGGAGTCACGGGACACATAAACCCCTGCAGGTCTAGTGCTTGGCCTACCACTGCTGGAGGAACTCATCCACCATGGGGGAGACAGTGATTTATTTAAGTCAATAGGAAATGTGCTGAGGGAGGGAAGTGGGACCACAGATTCAAAGGTTCACATTTCCTTGTAAGAATATAGAACTAACTGAAGTCCCAGGAGAGTCTGCTTTAAGATGGCATATAACATGACGAATAGCTTTGTTGTTGCTGGCGTTTGAGACAAGGTCTCACTATGTAGCCTTGAACTCAAAATCCTCCTGCCTCAGCCTTACCAGTGGATTACAGACATGTACAACCATACCCAGCTCATGTTTACTTGGATTTTCTGTTTGTGAGATGGTCTAAAGAGGGAAACAGGAACTTCTTCTTTTTAGGAAAAGTAAGGTAATACAATCACTGAAAAATATTGAATCTGGTGCTTGCTTCGGCAGCACATATACTAAAATTGGAACGATACAGAGAAGATTAGTATGGCCCCTGCGCAAGGATGACATACAAATTTGTGAAGCATTCCATATTTTTAAAAAGATGTTAAATATCTAATTCCAATTTGATAAAATGTTGAATCTGGTTACAATAACTTAAAAAAATAATGGTCTAGGGCTGGAAAGATGGTTTAGCGGTTAAGGCGCTTGCCTGTGAAGCCTAAGGACTCATGTTTGACTCTCATATCCCACATAAGCCAGACATACAGTTGCAGTGGCTGGGGGCCCTGGAATGCCAATTCATTCTCTCTCTCTCTCTCTCATAATAAAAAAGTGGTCTATTAACTTTCAGGATAAAGGATACATTTTAATAATATCTTCCTTGGGAATGTGCTTCCCTGTTTTCATCAGACTTTGCAGGAAAAGGTATCACAATTGGTGTCATAACATACAGGTTCAGGTTCTGCCTCTGGCTTGTGCTCTGTTTTTCAGTACTGGCAATTCACAGTCTTTTTCAGCCCACTTCTTAGTCTCTGTGATTGGAAGCAGAGCACAGAATCCCTGCCTCACATATCTGTTGAAAGATTAAATGTGATAAGGTTTTTAAAAAGCAACTAATGACTTATAAAATATTCCATAAAAGTTAATTTCTATTGACTAGACAAGGTGTTTCTCCTCCCCTATTTCCTGGAATGTCCAGAATGCCCACACTTTCATTCTAAAGAAGAGTCACTTAAAGATGATTCAGTCCTAAATAATAACTCCAAGCAAGTTCTCCTCTAGGGGTAGATTGGCAGTTCATGTCTCAAACAGTAGTTGGTAAGTGGCATTTGCCAAGATGTATTTTTTTCTCCTGTTTTAGTTTAAAAGAGGAAAATTTGTAGTACATATCCTATACTATTGTACCTTTGCTAAATGCAGACTAATGTATAAAACTTTTTTATTTTTATTTATTTATTTATATTTTTATCAAAGATAGAGATAAAGAGAGAGAATTGACACACCAGGGCCTCCAGCCACTAACATTCGAACTCCAGATGTGTGCATCATCTTGTGTGCATGTGCGACCTTGTGCACTTGAGTCACCTTGTGCATCTAGCTTACATGGGACATGGAGAGTCAAACATGAGTCCTTAGGCTTTGCAGGCAAGTGCCTTAACCAGTAAGCAATCTCTCCAGCCCTGGTTTTTAAATTTTGAATGTTTTATTTTGAGGTACTTTCTCACTCTAACTCATGCTGACCTGAAAATTCACTATATAGTCTCATGTTGACCTCGAACTCAAAACAGTTCTCCTACTTCTGCCTGCCAAGTGCTTGGACTGAAGGCATGCACCACCATGCCCAGCTAAACGTTCTTTTTTTTAAAAAAAATATTTATTTACTTTAGAGAGATAGACAGAGAGAGTATGGGTGCTTCAGGGCCTCCTGCCACTGCAAACAAACTCTAGACATATGCACCACTTCATGCATCTGGCTTTACATGGGAACTGGGGAACTGAACCCAGGCCATCAGGTTTGCAAGCAAACACCTTAATTACTAAGCAATCTCTCCAACCCTGAAAATTCTTTGTTTTTAAATGTTTTAATTTTTATTTATTTATTTACAAGCAGAGAGAGAGATAGAAGAGAGGCAGACACAGAGAGAATGGGCACTCCAGGGCCTCTAGCCACTGCAAATGAACTCCCGATGCATGTGCCCCTCGTGCATCTGACTTATGTGGGTTCTGGAGAATCAAACCAGGCTCCTTTGGCTTCGCAGGCAAATGCCTTAACTACTATGCCATTTCTCCAGCCCCAGTCCTGAAATTCTCATTACATAATATATTCATGTAGAAGAAATATTTCATTTTTAAAATTCTTTGCAAATGCTATGTCCATCTTATTAACATGGTTAGTTTTTTTTTTTTTTTTTTTCAAGGTAGGGTTTCAATCTAGCCCAGGCTGACCTGGAATTCGCTATGTAGTGTCAGGGTGGCCTTGAACTCATGGAGATCCTCCTACCTCTGCCTCCTGAGTGCTGGGATTAAAGGCGTGCGCCACCAAACCTGGCTTAACATGGTTAGTTTTTGATTCTTTCCCTCCTGTGAAATAGCATGAATAAACTTAGTGACATTGTGAAATAGTTTGATAGGACTAACTAGTAAACAACTGCTTTGGGTGTAACCATGGTGGTTCACACCTGTACTACCAACACTTGAAAGGCTGAGGTAGGATAATCACAAGTTTGAGGCCAGCTTGAGACTTTTAACTGCAAAGCTGGGTGCAATGCCCCACACATAGAATCCTAGCACAGTGGAGGCTAAGATAGGAAGAGTTGGTGTTTCAGTTCAACTTGAACTACACAGGAAAAGCCTGTCAAGAAAGAAAAGGGAAAGGAAGGTAGAATACAGAAAGGAAGGAAGGGATGGATGTAGGGAGGAAGGGAGGGGACAAATATGGCAAAATAGAAATTTTAGTTTAATGATCAATTTACTACTTCTGCCTTAACAATCTTACAACCCAATCCAGAAATATATGATGGCTGCTGGTATTAATGATGATAACGATACTCAATTTGATAGAATAGGCAGTAGAACTTCCAAACTAAATAGTATGGAAAATAGGATTCATGTATTTAGAAAACCATAGATTTTTTAAAATAAATTTTAATTTAATTTAATTTTTTATTTTATTTATTTATTTAATTTTTTTTTTTTTTTTTTGTTTTGTTTTTCAAGGTAGAGTCTCACTCTGGCCGGGGCTGACCTGGGATTAACTATGTAGTCTCAGGGTGGCCTCGAACTCACGGTGATCCTCCTACCTCTGCCTCCCAAGTACTGGGATTAAAGGAGTGCGCCACCATGCCCAGCAATTTTATTTTTTATTTATTTGACAGAGAAAGAGGGAGAGAGAGAGAATATAAGTGCACCAGGGCCTCCAGCCACTGCAAATGAACTCCAGACACGTGCGCTACTTTATGCATCTGGCTAACATGGGTCCTGGGGAATCAAACCTGGGTCCTTTGGCTTTGCAGGCAAACACCTTAACTGTTAAGCCATCCCTCCAGCCCCAAAACCATAGATTTTTAAAAATGATTAATAATTATTTAACATAAAGTATAAGATAATTTTAATAATTAACAATTAGAAATTCTGTCTATCCAACCATCTATTAGAAATCTGAATATTTTAATCTTTTTTGTAAACACTAAGCTTCTATACATTTACTTATTTATTTGAGAGAGAGAGAGAATGAGCCTCCAACCACTGCAAACAAACTCCAGACACATGGACCACCTTGTGCAACTGGCTTTATGTGGGTACGGGGGAACTGAACCTGGGTCCTTTGGCTTTGATGGCAAGTGACTTAACCACTAAGCCATCTCTCCAGCCCATATTTATTTTTTTATGAGACAGAGAGAGAAAATGAGTTTGGGTGTGCCAAGGCCTCTTACCACTGCAAACAAGCTCCAACTTCATGTACCACTTTGTGTGTCTGGCTTTACATGAATGTTGGGGAATTAAACTCAGGCCAGCAGGTTTTGCAAGCAAGTGCCTTTAACTGCTAAGCCATCCCTCTAGCCCAACATTTTCAAATTGGTATAGGAACTCCCCAAATATAAATTCCATTGTAGCTTCCCTGTGTGTGTCATTTCTGTTTCAATGGCTGTAGCAGGAGTGATGCCTGCCTAAGAGAAAATAGGGCACTATGTAATTATCAGGAGAAATTAAACAATCAGGCTTCATTAGAGAAGCCACTCCTTACCTAGTGCATTTGCTCTAAAAACCAGCTACTTAGTAAAGACTGATTGGACTGCTCAGCTGTGTTAAAGCCCGTTACCTTTCAATGATTTCCAACCTCTTCCTAAACCTCCTTTGGCTTCCATAGCTAATCTATTCTTCTTGCTCTTCATGGTTTTCAGAGGCTTTGAAAAGACTACCTGAAGGGGAAGAGATTACTGACACAATTACAATAGAAACAGGTTAAAACAAGATGTCAGGAACCCAAAATAAGACAGCAATCACTGAAGGTTAAAATTAGATGAGTTCCTCTCTGTCTCTTCACTTTCTTTCTAATTCGCCACGCTCCCCACTGCCCTCCCACTCGCAGGAGTCTATTGGGATATTAGAGGCCTAAGTCTTGTATATTTAGGGAATATGGGAAGCTATATTTAAGGTATTATTCAAAAATCAGGTGACACGCATAGAAATTAGATCACTCGTGCATTGCTGGCGGGAATATAAAATGATATCATCTCTCTGAAAAGTAGTTTGGAAGTTTCTTAAAAATAAACAATTATGCATGTCACTACCATATGATCAAGCAGTTGTACTCCTGGAATTTATCCCAGAGAAAATAAAGGTTTGAGTTTATATGAAAACCTATACCCAAAATGCTTGTAACAGCTTTATTCATAATAGCCAACTAGAAACAACCTTATGTCCCTCAACAGATGATGGTCAAACAAGCTGTGATACATGCAGCACTACTCAGCAATAGAAATGAAGCAATAGGGTTGGAGAGATGGCTTAGAGGTTAAGACGTTTGCCTGCGAAGCCTAAGGACCCAGGTTTGATTCTCCAGGTCCCATGTAAGCCAGATGCACATGGTGGCACATGCGTCTGGAGTTCGTTTGCAGTGGCTAGAGGCCCTGGCATACCCATTCTCTCTCTCTCTTTCTCTCCCTCTGTCTGTCTCTAATAAATAAATAATAAAATACAATATTAAAAAAGGAAATGAAGCAATATTATTGGACACAACTTGTATTTACCTCCAGAGAATTATGCTGAATGAATCTCAGCACTCCAGAGGCGGAGGTAGGAGGATGGCTGTGATTTTTAGGGCAGCCTGAAACAATATAGTGATTTCCAGGTCAGCCTGGGCTAGATCAAGTCCCTACCTCAGAAAAAAAATTAAAAAGAAAAAGAAATCCAGCCAAATTGAATGTGGTGACTCATATGCCTGTAATCCCAGGAGTAGGAAGACTGAGCAGGAGGGTCAAGTACTGGGGCGACATGAGCTACATAGTGAATTCAAGACCAGTCTGAGTTAAGTAGTGAGACTTACTGAAAAAAAAAAAAAACCAACAAAGAAAGAAATAAGGAGAAAAAGGAAGAAAGAAAGGAAGGAGGAAGAGAAGGTGGAAGGAAGGAAGGAAGGAAGGGAGGAGGAAGAGAAGGTGGAAGGAAGGAAGGGAGGGAGGGAGGGAGGGAGGGAGGGAGGGGGAGGGAGGGAGGAAGGAAGGAAGGGAGGAAGGGAGGAAGGAAGGAAGGGGAGAAGGTGGAAGGGAGAAAGGAAGGAAGGGAGAAGAGAAGGTGGAAGGGAGAAAGGAAGGAAGGAAGGAGAGAAGGTGGAAGGGAGAAATGAAGGAAAGATGAAAGGAGGAAGGAAGGAAGGAAGGAAGGAAGGAAGGAAGGAAGGAAGGAAGGAAGGAAGGAAGGAAGGAGGGAAGGAAGGAAGGAAGGGAGGAAGGGGAGAAGGTGGAAGGGAGAAAGGAAGGAAGGAAGGAAGGAAGGAAGGAAGGAAGGAAGGAAGGAAGGAAGGAAGGAAGGAGAGAAGGTGGAAGGGAGAAAGGAAGGAAAGATGAAAGAAGGAAGGAAGGAAGGAAGGAAGGAAGGAAGGAAGGAAGGAGAGAAGGTGGAAGGGAGAAAGGAAGGAAAGATGAAAGAAGGAAGGAAGGAAGGAAGGAAGGAAGGAAGGAAGGAAGGAGAGAAGGTGGAAGGGAGAAAGGAAGAAGGAAGGAGAGAAGGTGGAAGGGAGAAAGGAAGGAAAGATGAATGGAAGCAAGGAAGGAAGGAAGGAAGGAAGGAAGGAAGGAAGGAAGGAAGGAAGAGAGAAAGTGAAAGGGAGGAAGAGAGGAGGGAGGGAGGGAGGCCAGTTCCACAAGGGTACATATAGGATCCATGTAAATAACCTTCTTGAGATTAAAATCATAGAATCAGGCTAGTGACCAGGGACTGTAAGGCAGTTCTAAAAGGGAAACAGGAGGGATCCTGGCAAGGATGGACATGTAGATTGTGGGTAGTATGACTGCCAATATTCTTATGATAGCATACATTTGTAAGATGTTATCATTTGGCATAAGCTAATTGAAGGGTATAGGAGATCTCTACATTATTATATACAACTGCATATGTATTGATAGTCTTGAAGACTTTTTGCACGTGTGCATGTGTGGTATGGTGTGCACGTAAGTGAGGGTGCACTGCGCAGCACGTGTGCGTGTATGTGTGTGAGAGACTTGCCTAACCTAGCTAACCTGTGAGCCCTTGAGAATTTCTGTCTATGATTACAGGGCCACACCACCATACTTGGCTTTTACAGTAGGTTCTGGAGATACAAACTCAGATCCTCACACTTTCTCCAGTTCCCATGTAAGCCAAATGCATATGGCAGCACATCCATCTGGAGTTCATTTGCAGTGGCTAAAGGCCCTGGCATGCCCATTCTCATTCTCTCTCTCTCTCACTCTGTCTCTGATAAGTAAATAAATAAAAATAAAAATCTTTAAAAAAGAGTCCAATGTATCTTCACTTAGAATGACAAATGTTATTAATCAAAAGTCAAGACTGTCTTGAAATGTTTATTACAGCATCCAAGTTCAGCATGGCACTTCACACCTGTAATCTCAGCACTGACAGACCCTTGAGCCAGGAGGATGGTCATAAGTTTGACACCAGCCTGGCCTGCATAGTGAGACTTTAATCTCAAATAATACAAAATAAAACATAATATCCCAATGTCCAAAAGAAGCATAGTCTATAGAATAAATCATGGTGACGAGTAGACCACAGAGTGGCTTAAATATTGGCCATAGAGGGCTGGAGATATGGCGCAGTGGTTAAGGTGCTTGCCAGCAAAGACTAAGGACCCATGTTTGACTCTCCAGATCCCACATAAGCCAGACACACAAAGGTGAGGCAAGGGCAAAGTCACAATGCCCACTAGGTGGCACACGTCTGGAGTTTGATTACAGTGGCTGGAGGCCCTGGAGCACTGATTCTCTCTCTCTCACTCTCACCCTTTCACATAAAAAAGGGGGGCAGTCTGTTGGGCTTGCCTCAAAAAAATGGCCATAGAGGGCTGGAGAAATGGCTTAATGGTTAAGGCCCTTGCCTGCAAAGCCAAAGGACCCAGGCTCAATTCCCCAGGACCCACATGCACAAAGTGGCTCATGCATCTGGAGTTCCTTTGCAGCAGCTGGAGGCCCTAATGTGCCCATTCATATTCTCTCTCTCTCTCTCTTTCTCTCTCTTCCTCTTCTCTCAAATAAATGAATAAAAATAAAATACTTTTAAAAAATTGGCCATAGACAGTCAGACATCATTTTCCACTAGAATATGCACTCCACGAGAGTAAGGAATATGTTGCATGATTGAATAATTATAAGTTGTGAGGACTGGGATGTAGCTCAGATGGTAGAGTGCCCACCTAGCATTCACAAAGTCCTGGGTTTAATCCCCAGCACTGCATAAAACCAGGAGTGAAAGGATTACCCCTGTAATCACAGTGCAGGAGGATCAGGAGTTTACAAATACATAGTGAGTTCAAGACACACACAAGACCCTATCATTTATAACTAAATAAATAAACAGTGTGTTTCATGTCAGTTACATACTGCTCATGAGCCATCCAAAACTCAGTGGCACCATATGATACTGATTATTTTGTTCACAAGTCTGGAGTTTGGCTGGGTTCAGTTAGGTAGTACTCGCTCGGGGTTCTTGGCAAAGTTGCCCCAAGAACCTGGCTGGGGTGGGTATGGAAAGACTCATGCAGCTAGGAACAGGGGAGCTAGGGATCCTGGGAACCTCTAGCTGTCACCATATGTTTTCTCCATGTGGCGGTCCTAGCATAGCCAAACTTCTCAGATGGCAGCAGAAAGTTCCCCGAGTGAGTTCCCAAGAGCAAGATCAAGGGCTTCCTGACTTTCTAACCTAGACTCCGAAGTCACACAGCATTCTTTACTGCTCCTGTTGAGAACTGTCATGATGCTATAAAAAGATCTTGGACTTTTAAAGACAGGCTGGATTCATAGCCCAGTTATCCCTTTCCAATTATGAGCCTCTGGCAAAGTGTCTTAACCTCTCCTGCATCCTGAGGTGAAATGGTTATCTTGGTAGCTAGCACCAGAATGCCTCCTTGCAAGGTAAATGTCTTTGCTGGGAAAACATTTATTGGGGTAGGAGGTGAGACCTGAGTCCTGTGTTATGAGTTGAGTGGCAAGGCATTAGAGACAAAGGCAAAACTGCTCTGCATGTGACAAAAGAGAGGAATCTGGAGCAGAGTGTGGTGGCGCACACCTTTAATCCCAGCACTCGGGAGGAAGAGGCAGGAGGATCGTCATGAGTTTGGGGCGTAAAAGGTATTTACTTGCAAAGCCTGTTGGCCTGGGCTTGATTCCCCAGTACCCACATAAAGCTAGATGCACAAAGTGGCCCATGCATCTGGAGTTCAATTTCAGGGGGAAGAGACCCTGGCATGCCCTTACTCCACCCTCAGTTTTAAAAAGGAATTGGGTGATCCTGCAACATAAGAAGGTCATTGGATCCATTTCCTTTTTTTTTTTTTTTTTTGTCTTTCAAGGTTGGGTCTCACTCTAGCCCAGGTGACCTGGAATTCACTCTGTAGTCTCAGGGTGGCCTCGAACTCTCAGCAATCCTCCTACCTCTGCCTCCCTTTTCATCCTTTGCTCAGCTGCACACAATGTTAAGTTCATCCTGACACGGGTTCACCTGTGAATGCAATGTGACTGGCAACTGGCCAATGAGCTGTGAAAGAGAACACCACATTTTCTATCCCAAACTCTAAAAGTCCTGAAATTCACTTTGATTGGACTGTGACCCATGTCTACTTCTAAAACAGTGACAGTGGACAGGGTGGGTATAACATGTGAAAGATGATATTTGGCTTGTCAGTCCTGGCTTATTGCTGGTGTCAGTGGAGGAGTTGGTTGGTTTGTCTTGAGGCATGTGGACTATACCAGGGCAAGGAAAGTTCTCAGTGGACTATCTGAGGTAGTAGTCTAACAGATTATCTATCACAATTGGAAAATATAGGCAACAGACAGAAATTCTTCAGTCTGAATGATGTATTGCAGGAGAGGTGGAAATAATCAAAGAAAACATTCACAATTCATTTTTTAAACCACAATTCAAAAACGTATGTTGTCAAACATTGATATGAAACAAAGAGAAATGAAAGAAAGGAAAGAGAACAGGTTAATAGGTGGATTAAAATTCTAAATGACAAAATGCAGAGACTGGAGGATCACTGCCAACCTGGGTTACAAAGTGAGTTCCAGGCCAGCTAGGACTGCATAGCAAGACCCTATCTGAAAAACAAGGGCTAGATATTTCTAAGAGAAGACATTTGATATAGGAAATCGTATTGTTGAGAGAGCTGAAATGTCATACAGTGAGAGGCAACTAGCTCTGAGATTGATAAGGAAAGAAAGACAGGAAGCAGCTGGAGAAACAAAACTGAGGAACCACACTCCAGCCTATGACACTGGATGTGCCTAATAGGATGCTGGGAATACCAGAAAGGTATCCAAAAATGAAGTCAGATGTGGAGATACTTCCAAAAGTGAAAAAAGAGAACTGTGGAATCCCCACTCTTGCTACATCCTAATTTTTAAAATTTATTTGTATTTATTTATTTATGTATTTATTTGAGAGAGAGAGAGGGAGAGGCAGATAGTGATAGAAAGAATGAGAGAATGGGCATGCCAGGGCCTCCAGCCACTGCAAACGAACTCCAGACGCATTCACCACCTTGTACATCTGTTTTACAAGGGTACTGGGAAATCGAACCGAGGTCCTTTGGCTTTGCAGGCAAGCACCTTAACCGCTAAGCCATCTATCCAGCCCTCGTCCTAATTTTTTGCTGGCACCTTCCATTGGCAGTATCTAACATGGAGCCAGCCAGAAATACTGCCTGGGAAATGCCATTTGCAGGATCCTAGCCCCAGAAGTATGAGGCAGCATAGAGTAGAGGCAGTGTGGCACCAAGAGACACATCTATTGACATACCCAGTGATGGAGAAACAAGCATTTCCACACTGCTGGTGACATTAAGTCAGAACACAGCAAGAGATAAGTACCTCCAAACACACTGGATAAATCATGTCACTTTGGAGAACAACATCCCAAGAAATAACCTAACAGCCGAAAAGAAAAAAATTGTACAAAAATGCTAGAAGTGGTATCACTCATAAGAGCAAAACTATGAAAACAGTCCACATTCCCAACAAGCAGGAGATGATTATGCAAACCATGGCAGATAGAGTAACAGAATGCTCCATAGCTTAAGAAAAACCCAAAAAACATGTGTTTCAAATAAATCTGAAAATGCACATATGAAATAAGGTTAAGTGAAAGAAGTTGAACCTAGACTTGTACGTCTACGACACTAATTACACCTGCATAAAAATGCACCAGTGTATATGGGCAAAAATCTGGGGAGACTTGGAGTGATGTCAGAGCTTGGAATGTCATGTAAATTAGGCTTCTTGTCTTCTGCAAAGTTACTTAAGTTCTTCATTAAAAGAGAAAAGTAAATGAGTCTTTAATTTTAGTTTTAGACACCAAGACAACTGAAAATTATGTGTTTCATATTTAAGCTACTTTAAAGAAAAAAAAAACCCAACTCACTTACATACACACACAGTGCAACCTGACTAACCATTCCCACATAGCACTTTTTACAACTCTGGCATTAATCACTGCCATGGCCTAAAGCCAGTGTCCAATTGGTCTGGAGATTTTATTTTACAACCTGAGAACCCTGGCTGGCTCCCAGTGCCTCTGCTCTCCTGCCCTGAGCCAAGCCTTTCTTTGTGTTGCTATACTTCATGTCTTTTACTACAGGCCCAGGAGCTGTTAAAGTCAACTAAAACAATGAATAAAGATAACATAGTGAATACAAACACCCCATGCATTGGGATGACTATTTGAATTTTCGTACATATTTATTTATTGCTGCAACATGCTTCTCTCCTTGAGCCTGCTGTGTTATATCTGAAACACACCCTGCACCCAGAAAGCAGAAAGGCTATACCTTTGACCCACCCTTCCCCCATCCTGGTTGCTTCCCATACCTTTGATGTGCCAAGCTTTCTGGACTCATGAACTCTGCCTCACTAGTAAGCTGACCCAGATGCATGCCACAGCTGCCTAACAAGGGCTGGAGTATGGCTACAGCAGGGAAGGAGTGACAAAAACGTAACTGTCTGCCAAAAGGGCCTGCTGGCAGACTTCTCAAGAGACTTTGGCTATTGTGCCCTGGACTGGCTCTCTGTCTATGGATTAGGCAGTCAAGAGGACTTAAAGAAGAACCAGTCTTCAAACTTGACTGACTCTCCATCTTTGCCTTTTGTGATTACTGGAGAATAGTCTTCCAAAGGGAGCCTATCAATTCCTGTGTCACCACATGTCACCTGTATGACTCAGGTAAATTATGTAAACCCTCTATGCCTCTGTAGTCTTTTCTTAAAATGTCCAAAATGGGTAGAGGACACTAAAAACTTCTTAGTTTTGGTACCCACCCCCCCAAAAAAAACCCTCTGAGATCAGCTGGGTGTGATGGCACACACCTTTAATCCTAGCATGCGGGAGGCAGACGTAGGAGCATTGCTGTGAGTTTGAGGCCAGCCTAAGACTACAGAGTGAATTTCAGGTCAGCCTGAGCTAGAGTGAGGCCCTACCTTGAAAAACCAACCAACCACCAAACAAAAAGAAATCCAAGTCCGACCTGGAGAGATGGCTTAGCTGTTAAGTGCTTGCCTGTGAAGCCTAAAGTAAAGACTCCAGTTCAAGGCTTGATTCCCCAGGACCCACGTAAGGCAGATGAACAAGGTGGCACATACATCTGGAGTTCGTTTGCAGTGGCTGGAGGCCCTGACACGTTCATTCTCTCTATCTATCTGCCTCTTTCTCTCTCTTGTCTGACACTCACAAATAAATAAATAATAATAAAAAAATTTTTAAAAATCCAAGCCCAATGCACTTGACTTCACTGGAGGATATTGATAATTGTCTACCCAACGAACATTTCACCCTTCCTTTTTATTAACAGGACTTTGTAGCAGCAATGTGTCCACCTGAAAACTACACCCCCTAAGGAAGAGGGTGAAGAACAACAAACAAAGAAAAGCTTAGTGCCTAGCATGGTGGCTGATAATTCTGTCACTGGGGAGGTAGAGATAGGGGTATCCCTAGGGCTTCCTGGCCAGCCAATCTATCCTACTTAGTGAGGTCCAAATGAATAAGAAAATCTGTATAAATAAATAAATAAATAAATAAATAAATAAATAAATAAATAGGACTAGACAGTATTCCTGAGGAATAACCGTTGAGGTTGCCCTTTGGCCTTCATATGTGTATTCACGGACTTGTGCACAAATATGCATTAAAAAAAAATTGTCTCCTTCTGGGGACCCCTGGTGTGGTGACCTTACAGGTATGATGAGTGCAGGGAGAGGTTTGCAGAGAAGGAGTAAACACGGACAACAAAGACCAGCCAGCACAGATATTTTGCTCTCCAGTACAAGTACAGAGCGAAAGGAGCTTAGTATCACTAGCACGAGGAGATGTCTGGTAGAATCTTGTACTTCACTCTGGACAGATAGTGTGACACTATGCTCGTTTTGCTCCGTCCTCACACTGGGGAGGTCAGCAGAAGAAAGCAACGGGATGGCGTGGTAATGCTGCTGCAGGAGGAACGGAAGAACAGTCTCAGAGGCTACAAATGACATTTGTTTCTTATCCATTCCATCTGTGCTTCCTGGGGCAGCTGGGACCCACGCACGCCACCTGAAAACTACTGAACTGCAGCTGAGAGAGCAGCTTCCACCTTGAACCTTGCCTGGCCCCACTGTGAAAAGGAAGAGCCTCTGATCTGGCCATTTAAATATGCATTGTTGTGACTCTCCTGACTAGCTTCAATCAGTCCCATGGCACCAGCAACCAAAAGCAGGCCATAAAGGGAAGTCTTCCTGTGTGGCAGGAAGGTGGCGCTGGAGAGAGCTAGCGAGTGACCCTAATGACTATCACGAAAACAGCATTACTGAATGCCACTGTGTGTCCTAGCGCTTACAATATCCAATTCTCACGAAAAATTCTCAGATTGTTTCACTTCGATTTTCAGGCGAGCAGGTCAAATCTCTAGGAGAGTCCCATCTAATCTGTAAATTTGGTTTCAGCACTGTCAGATTCCAAAACTCCATGCTGTTTCCATTATCTTTCTGGCCTAGTGTAATTTGTTTAGTTGTCCACAACCTTGGGCATAGGGTGGAGAAGGGAGAAGAAGAGTTGGGGAAAGGGCTTATTAAATAAGAAATCTAGGCGTTCGGACACACCGTCCCCCATAGCTGCTTGCTGTCAGCCAAGTATTGTCATGGATGGCAAGCTCTGGGGCTGTTTCTCCTTCCAGCTGTTTGCAGACAAAGTTCCAAAGACGGCAGAAAACGTTCATGCTTTGAGCACTGGGGAGAAAGTATTCAGTTACAAGGGTTCTTAATTTCACAGAGTTCTTCCAGGATTCATGTGCAAGGGTGATGACGTCACAAGCCATTGTGGCGCTGGTGGCAAGTAAAGTATATCAATGGAGGAAAGTTTGAGGATGAGAACTTCACCCAAAAGCATACAGGTCTGGTATTATGCGCATGGCAAATGCTGGACCAAACACAAAAGGCTCCCAGTCTCTCATCTGCACTGCCAAGGCTGAGCAGTTGGGTGGCAAGCACGGGGTCTTTGGGAAGGTGAAAGATGGCACAAGCAATGTGAAAGCCATGGAGCACTTTGGTCCAGGAAAGAAGACAAGCAAGAAAATCTCTGTTGCTGATTGTGGACAACTCTAACACGTTTGACTTGTGCACATTTGACCCGGCAGACCTTTCCTTCAGTGGCTCAGGCGAGCACCCCATCACTCCATCTGCTCCCCATATCCTGTAATCTTGCGCTCTCACTGCAGTTCTTTGGGTTCCATGTTTTCCTTATTCCCCTCCAAGGCTACCTGGATTGCAGAGTTAAATTTATGATTAGGAATAAAAACGAAATATCAAAAACTAAGAAGAAGAAATCCAAGCCAGGCGTGGTGGTGCACAGCTGTAATCTCAGTATTTGGGAGGTAGAGGCAGGAATTAAAGGCCAGTCTCAGCTATGTATCAAGTTCTAGACCAGCCTGGGCTACATGAGACTCAGTTTCAAAAGCAAAACAAAAAGGGAAAAAGGGCCAGGTGTGATGGCGCATGTCTTTAATCCCAGTACTCAGGAGGCAGAGGTAGGAGGATTGCTGTGAGTCTGAGGTCAGTCTGAGGCTACATAGTGAATTCCAGGTCAGCCTAGGTTAGCGCCAAGACCCCACCTAGAAACCAAAAAAAAAAAAAAAAAAAAAAAAAAAAAAAAAGGCAAAAAAGGGAGGAAGGGTGAGAAGGAGGGAAGGAGGGAAAGAGAAGAGAAGAGAAATCCTTTTCTCCACATGACTAAAAGGGCCTCCCTTTCCTTGGCCGTATATTTGGTCAAGTGAACTAACCCGGTTCACCATCCAAAACTAATTACAAGACCAGAAATAAAGATGACAAAACCAGGGTTTGCAGAAAGGGATACTAGGATGCCAAGTGGATGAGACAGACAGTACCTTGAAATTGAGAGGCAGCACCACTCTCTTCTGAGGAGCAGCCTCAAAAGCCTTCAAGTGATCACTTCAGAAGTCTCCCATTACGTGACCCAGGCCACTGCCCAATTGCTCTAGAGAGCTCCCTTGGCTGTCCTGTGATTCTTACCTCTTATCCAGAAAGAGAGCTTGCAGTGTTGAGGAGTTTATTGCAGCATTATATACATGGTTTTTAATTATTTCTCTCAGTATACTAATGCTAATGGAACTTACAGTTTGATGTGAAGTAGGCCCAGAAGCACACCAGAGACTGATTCTTTCTAGATGCCTCAGACAGAGCATGATTGGGAACCGCTGACCTGCTTCTACCACGGATGTAATTTTTACTGAGGAAAAGAATGATCCTTTAAGCTTTTAAAATGGGTTTTACACTGTGACTTATTTTCTATTGCGTAGTTAACATAAGACTTTAAGTATTCAAATAAAGTAGAAGGTATTGCTATAACTAGATTTGGCTTTCTCTAAGTATATGCTAAAACAAATTAAAAACCTAAAGGATTATAATGCTGTCTTTAAAGTCAACTGTACCTAAGGATTCTCCTTTGCAGTTACATGCAGAAGGCATTCTACAGGCTCTATTACAACATTGGTTCCTGTACACACTAGCTTCAGGGTGCCACCAGGACTGTATTTAGATGGGTCATTGTCTCCTCTCAGCTCTGATTAAGTCTCTTCTAACAGTATTTGTGTGAGTTATAGAGAATAGATTGTGAGTGATTTTTCCTCTGATTTTCAATTTTTCTTTTATAATTCCCTTATTATCATACATACAAATAATCGTGTGTGTGTGTGTGTGTGTGTGTGTGTGTGTGTGTGTGTGTGCTGAGCATTGAACCAAGGACCTCAAATATGCTAAGCATGCCCTCTCCCACTGAGCTACACCCCAAGCTTCTATAATAAAATATTCCTTAAACCTCCAAAGAGCATTTGCAATATGCTCAAGTGTTTCAGATTATATGCTTTTATGTTCCTATAGATTTTTTTGAAATTAAAATCTTTGTGAAGATAAAGTATCAAAGACTCAGATAATATTCTTAAAATAATCAGTTGGGCACAGAAGTCAAAACTCAGTTATAAGAGAACTATCCTAGCATTGAGGATCAACCCCTTCTTTTAATAGCTAAAATTTAAGTCACCTGAATAAATAGAGCCAAGAGAAGGAAGGGGCAATTTGAACTCTGCAACCTTTCATATTTAAAAGAAGAATTCGGAAAGGTAATTCCAATTGACCCCTTGTGTTTTTCTGGCTTTGCATCTCTGGGAAGGTTAAGATGACAGCCCATTCTAAACACATGTCCATTTACATTAGCAACCTCTGCGATGGGTGACTTAAGTGCATATCTGAAACATTCCAACAGTGAAACAACATGAAGACATCAAAGGGTCAAATAAATCCACACAAGCATGGGAATTTCAGAGCCATCTGATTTGGACTTTATCTCACTCTATTTGCTCACCACAATCCAAAAGAGACCGTAAAACGGTCCATAAGCCTAAGAGCCCCCTCTTTTCCATAGTCAGAACAGGATAGATCTGAGCTACCGTCTGGGAAAGCAACAGTGGATACTTTGTGTTAATGAAGGGGAGTAGAGGGAGAGGAAGAGGATGTTGGGAGAATTGTTTTACGAAGGCGTTTTAAGTGTGTCAGATAGGTGTCAGGTTCCTGTCTGAACCTAGATGCTAAAAGGGAACAAGAACAGGTTGCCAGCAGCTTTTATAGGGTTGGGTGGTTAGCTGTAATGACCATGCCTAGAATGGCCCAGAGCACCCCAACTTTGTTAATGACATAATTCCAGGAGAATAATTTAACTTTTCAGACAGCTGGTCTCTGTCTACATTCCTATGACTTAACAGTCTCTTTTTAATGATTTTTCCCTCCTTCTCTTATACTCCATCCTCCCCTGATGGTATCATTACATACACAGTATTGCAGATGTTTAGTTTATGTAACAGCCAAGATTAATATTCACTTTAAATAAAATCTGGCCCATGGATAAAATCCATATAACAGTGCATATAATACTCAAAGAAATCTGGGGCTTTTAACTTAAGTAAGAGGTAAAGAATGTTTTTAAGTGGATATGATGGGAATGTTTGCTACAGGATGTAGACAGCAGGCCCCTGGTAGTATTAGCTCAACAGGAATTAAATGTAACTACAAGTAGGGGAAGTCATTAAACCACTGGTATTTTTCTCGGAAGTCCTTACTATACACCCTGGCCCGATGGACTTGTTGAGTTTGCTCAAGGAGTATAGAGATAAAACAATTGGGGAAAATAGAAGAAATGATGTGCGGAGCAAACACTGAAGCTCTAGCAGGCATGGATGCCCAACCTCTTGACATTGTGATATGACATTGTCATCTACAAATGTTGATGACATTCATAGCTATCCTGGGACACATGAAGCCTGCATGGGTGCAATCCAGAGGAAAGCTGTAGATCCTTTGGGAAAGAAGCAGACTTTAAATCCTTCACTTCTTCAATTGGAGTCATAACTAATGGCAATGCCATTAATCAGTACTACACGTTGAATTACTGGTCATCTAAGGAAGGAAAATCAGAAAGAGGTTGTTTCTCTTTGTGAACATACCCGCAAACACTTGTGCAACAGAGAGAAGTGCCCTTCTATAGTTTCCATCTCCATAAGTCAGGGATGCCTGAGCAATATTCAGTCAGGAAAAGGTTAACATTAATCGATGACTGACAATACATTATGTTTGAGAGCACTAGGAGTAGACATAGAGTTTTGGGGCTGTTTATATATACACTTCTAAAGATGAACTTCTTTGCCCCTCCTTCCTTCTCTCTCTCCTTCCCTCCATCTCTCTCCCCCTTGTTTTAGAGTCAGTCTTCACTATGGAGCCCAGGCTTGGGACAGGTCCCACCTCTGGCAAAATCAGCCAGCATAGTGGAGGGGGTAGTAGGTGAACAAGACAAACTGTGAGGAACCCATTCAGATCAATCTCCTTGCCAAAAAACTATGGGGACATCCAGCATTCAAACTTCTGTCCAGCTCTTTACAGTGACTTTATTTTTTTTCGAAAGTTTTGTTTTGTTTTCTTGGTTTTTCAAGGTAGGGTCTTGCTCTAGCCCAAGCTGACCTGGAATTCACTATGTATCTCAGGGTGGCCTAATCACGATCATCCTCCTGCCTCTGCCCTACCCCAGCTTCCCTTCCCCACCCAGCATGTGCCACGTTGACAGGCTAAGGTTTTTTTAATTTGTTTATTTATTTGAGAGACAAGAGTAAGAGGCAGACAGAGAGAGTGCGTATGGGCATGCCAGGGTTTCTTGCCACTGCAAACAAACTCCAGATGCATGGGCCAATTAGTACATCTGGCTTACAGTAACTTTAGATAAGACTTTGGACCTTAGGAGCTTCAGTGGCTTCTGGAAAGTAGATATAGGGTACCAGAGATAGCTCAGTAATTAAAGGCTCTTTTCTGCAAAGCCTGCCAGCCCAGGTTCAATTCCCTAGTACCCACATAAAGCCAGATGCAAAAAATGGCACATGTGTCTGACATTCACTTGCAGTGGCAAGAGGCCCTGGTGTATACATAGGTGCACTCTCACACGTTCACATACACACAAATAAATTCATATTTTAAAAAAGAGGACTGAAGAGATTTCTTATTGGTTAAGGCATTTGCCTGTGAAGCCTAAGGACCCAGGTTCCATTACCCAGATACACGTAAGCTGGATGCACAAGGTGACACATGCATCTGGAATTTATTTTCAGTGACTAGAGGCCCTGGCATGCCTATTTTCTCTCTCTCTCTCTCTCTCTCTCTCTCTTTCTCTTTCTTCTTTCTAATAAATAAATAAAAATAAATTTTTTAAGTGGAAATAGGACTGGGGAGATTTCTCAGTGGTTAAAGCCACTTGCTTTCAAAGCCTGCCAGCCAGGTTCAATTCCTTAACACACATGTAAAGCCATATGCAAAGTGGTACATGCATGTGTGATTCCAACAGCCTATGACAATGGGAGGCAGAGCTAGGAGGATCCAAAGCTCAGTTTCAGCAACAGCAGACCTTGTCTCAAAGAAGAAGGCATACAGATACATCAGGGTTGTCCTTTAATCTCCCCAGGCATGCTGTGACCTCACACACACACATGCACACGCATGCATGCAAAATAAATAAAAATAAAGAAAAATGGAAATAACCAGCTCTTGCCATCTATTTTATCAGATTGCTGCACAAAAGAAACAGTATTACAAATTATAAAACACTGGACAATGTGTGCTAAACCATGATCAAAGTCCCTGGCATAAGATAGATACTCCATCCACAGTAGCATATCGGGATGTTGTTGTGTCAGAATAAAAATGAATGATTACGTACCTTGCTGAGAAGGAAAGTGTCAAGCACCTCACATTCTTAGTCCAAGGTGTTGCCAGAGCAACATCATGGAAAGTCACTGAGTGACTCCAGGGGGCTGGAGTGTGAAATGGGAGGCGTGGCTTCAGGAGAGCTCTTCTCTGCCTGTGGGCTAAACGCAAAAATTCTGTGTTCTTACTGACAAGCTGTCTAGTGTGTTCTTTTCATGTATGGGATATTAAATGAATATTTGGGGGCATGTTCTATCTTCTCCATGCCTTAGCATCAAATTGCCAGCAGAGCTTATGAGCGTGCCTGTCAGAAGAGCCAGCAAGTCTATCACATATGTGTAAGAGGTGGGAACCTGGTGGAGGGTTGGTGAGGACCTGGTCTCTTGACAGAGGTTGTCTCCTGCCTCACTTCTCATCAATCTGCAGGAGGAATGAAGATAGTCCTCTTCCAAAGTCTTGGGGAGTGTGCATCACTCCTGCTCCACTGAGTCCTGGGCATGTGACAGATTCTAGTATGAAGGCTACCAATGATGGAGCCAGCAGAGGTCCTGCTGATACCCTGATATTCCGTATGGAGAAAGGCATGGGAGGGAGATGATGAACTGAGAAGGAACAGATGGTCTTCTTTTAAAAAATATTTTCTTAAGCAATGTGCACCTGGCTTATGTGGATCCTGGGGAATGGAACCTGGGTCCTTTGGTTTTGCAAGCAAGTGCCTTAACTGCTAAGTCCCTAAAGCTAAAAATTTCAATTCAAAAGACTATTTTCTTTCCTTTTTTAAAAGCCCCTTTTATTGACACAAGAAAAAAAAAGTAGCTTAATGAGTTATAAAGCTGCTACTGATATAGCGACCGTGAAGGTTAATGAAGAAAATGTCACCTGCTCTCCAGCAGTCTCTACCTAGGTCCCTTCACAGTTAGACACACCCCTTGTGATCTAAAAGTAACCACAGTTCAGCCTTCTCATAATTACTTTCCTGCTCCTTTAGTATTTTCCTCTAAACAAACGCATGCTGAAACACTGTAGCATTGCTTGTGTGAGGACTGTGCAAATGAAATCACATGATACAAATAGTTATCAGTTTATCTGTCTAGGCAGTTGATGGGCATTTGCTATGAGCATTCTTTTTTAATAACTTGTAAATATTTTTATTTATTTGAGAGAGAATGGACACATCAGGGCCTCTAGCCACTGCAGACTAACTCCAGACACATGTGCCACCTTGTGCATCTGGCTTACATGGGTTCTGGGGAAACAAGCCTGGATCCTCAGGCTTCACAGGAAAGCACCTTAACCACTAATCCATCTCTCCAGCCCTGGTATAGAAATTCTTGCATATGACTCTTGCACATGTGTGTGTGTGTGTGTATACATTTTTAGAGTATATAAATAGGATGTTGGGTGATATGTGAATCTTTAACTTGTATATAGAATGTTTGCCAAGTAGAGTCCACATATAAATTTCCACCAGACATTCAGGAGCATTCTTCCTGCTTCCTATCTAAAACAAGAATTTTTGGCTGGGTGGAGTAGTATGCATGTACAGTTATGGGGGAGGCTAAGGCAGTAGAATCACTTGAGCCAGGAGCTTGAGGCCAGCCTCAACAACAGTATGACTCCATCTTCTGAAAAATAAAATAAAATGAAATAATGATTCTTCATTATGATGTTAAGGTACTTTTGTATGAACAAAAAAACAAAAACCTTCAAAAATGAAAAAAACCTGGGTGTGATGGTGTAATTCCAACACTTGGTAAACAGAAGTAGGATGGTCCAGAAATTATCCTGGACTAGATAATGAGTGATCCCATCTCAAAAAATTTAAAGGGAGAGAACATGCCTTTAATTTTAGCACTTGGGATGCTGGGGCAGAAGAATGACCATGGGTCTGAGGTCACCGGCCTTGACTACGGAAAGATTTTCAGGTCAGTCCTGGCTAGACCTGCCTCAAAAAAGAGAAAAAAAGAAGGAAGAAAATAAGGAAGGAAAGCAGGAAGGAAGGAGGGAGGGAGGGAGGGAAGGAGGGAGGGAAGAAGGGAAGAAGGGAATCCATGACAGAATTAACCTAAAATTCTATGGGACTATAACATCTTAAATGCTGGAACCACTGTTTCCATAAAACATGATATAGATTGTACCTTCTTTTTTTTTTTTTTTTTTTTTTGCCCTTTTGCATGTACTTGTATGTGGCATCCATGTGTCTGGATACACATGTGTTTGTATGTGGAAGCATGTGTATGCACAAACTACAGTCTTCATGCATACACAGAGAACATTTTACTCTCTGGTCACTCTCTCTCAACAGGGTCTGATGTAGTCCAGGTGGGCCTCAAACTTGCTATGTAGCCAAGGCTGGCCTTGAACTCCCATTCTCCTGCCTCTATCTCCCAAGTGCTTGGATTATAGACATGTGCCACCAGTTCCAGCTCTAAACCTCGTGTGTTCATGTGCAGTTTTCACATTTTGGCTCACTGTATCAATCCAAAACTTGGACTGTTGCAGGAAACCTTCTTCCCTGGGATGACACGAACACGAATACATGACAAGAATACACGTCTTCACCCAGATAGGGTACAGACAACATAGCAAAGGTAAATTACACCAGAACCAGTTCTGGTGAACCAATGAGTTGTAGGCAAGTGCCTTAACCACTGAGCTATCTCTCCAGTCCATGGTGCACTATTGAGATTATTGGGGTTACTTACAGGGCAGGGTGAGGGGGTTGCTTACAGATGCAATGGATCACTCAAAGGCGCCGCATCACAGAAAAGCTCACCCTGGGTAGGTAACGAGTCACAGAAACTGTGTCACTGGAGTGCGCTGCACAACCTGTAGGAAGCTTGGATGAACAGAGTCTCAAGCACCCTATAAGACTTGCAGGCAGCTCAATCAGTCTCTGCAAGCAATGGTCTTCCCTTTATATAGCCTTAGGTCAGGGTCCTTTCCCAAACTTGCTGACTACTCAAGTCTCCAAACTTTCTAACTCTTCCCCCAGCAAGGACTGCTTCTGTTTCTAATTAAACCCTGGGGAGTGGTTGTGTGACCTTTAAGTTTCAGGTCTCCCTGACTTGACTTCCTGAATCAGAGCCTCCTCAGGAGAGAATACTTCAGTTGGGAAGAATCTGCTACACAAGGGCATAAAAAGACACTGCTGCTTAAGTGTTGGTCCTTGAGATCAAAAACTCTAAGGGAAGCCGGGCGTGGTGGCGCACGCCTTTCATCCCAGCACTCAGGGGGCAGAGGTAGGAGGATCACCATGAGTTCGAGGCCACCAGAGAACTACATAGTAAATTCCAGGTCAGTCTGGACTAGAGTGAGATCCTACCTTGAAAAAATCAAAAGAAAAAAGAAACTCTCAGGGCAGTCGGCCACCATGTTGTGAGGATTCTCAAGCAGCCTAGTAAACAGGCCAATACGGAACACCAACCAACAGCAGCTTGCTAGCAGTATGGGCCACCGTGGTCACGGAACCTTTGGTCTCAGTCAAATAGCCAGCTCATAGCAGTTCCCTAGTCTTTTCCTGGTAAGACTCCCAGAAAGCTGAGACACAATCCATCCATCCATCCGTCTGTACCCTGGCCCGGTTCCTGACTCTCTGAAACTGTGCTAGTGGGCTCAAGCCAGCACCAGATCTGCCGACGGATCATCATGCAGCAAGAACTGGTCCTTTATATAACATGTATGCCTGCCTAGAAAGTATTCTTGCCAATGATTTGAATTATTATTAATATCTTGGTTTTTTGAGGTTTGATTTTGCTCTAGCTCAGGTTGACCTGGAACTCACTATGCAGTCTCAGGGTGGCCTCGAACTCACAGGGCAATCCTCCTACCTCTGCCTCCTAAGAGCTGGGATTAGAAGTGTGCGCCACTACACCCAGCTTCAATTTGAATTTTTTGAACAACACTGCATGGCACAACCACAACTTACCAGTTCCATGTAGGCCCTAATTTCTGAATCTGATTATATCCAGATTTAATTCTAACCTAGAAGTAGGAGTAATAGAGGAACATGTTAAACAAATACCGCAGAGATCAAGCAGAAATATCTACAACAGAAGATATTCTATAAGCCCAAATAATTAATTTCTTCAAGTACTAAATTAGATGGAAAAGAAAAGATGAGAGGGGCTGGAGAGATGGCTTAGCGGTTAAGGTGCTTGCCTGCAAAGCCAAAGGACCCAGGTTCAATTCCTTAGGACCCAAGTAAGCAGATGTGCAAGGGGGCGCATACGTATGGAGTTCGTTTGCAGTGGCTGGAGGCCCTGGTGTGCCCATTCTCTGTCTCTGTCTCTGTCTCTCTCTCTCTGCCTATTTCTCTCTCTCAAATAAAAAATAAATGAAAAGAAAGCTGGGCATGGTGGTGCACACCTTTAATCCCAGCACTTGGCAGGTAGAGGTAGGAGGATAGCCGTGAATTTGAGGCCACCCTGGGACTACATAGTTAATTCCAGGTCAGCCTGAGCCAGAGCGAGACCCTACCTTGAAAAAAATCCAATAAATGAATAAGTGAAAGAAAGGAAGAAAGAAAGAAAGAAAGAAAGAAAGAAAGAAAGAAAGAAAGAAAGAAAGAAAAGATGAGAGGAGCAACCTATAAAGTAAGAGTCTTAAGATGTATGATAGGTTGCATCATTCTCAATATGGGTCACCCTCTCCGATGGGACAATTATGCTTTCCAGTCTCAACTGACCTCCCTTCATGTCAGCCATGTGATTGGCTTTGACCATGGAATGTGAGTGGGTATGATGGGTGCTACTTCTGAACAGACCTGTAACAAAAATGGCATGTTTCAATCGTTCCTCATTCCCATCTGCCAGGAAGTAGGTGCATCCCAAACAGGGACTGTTTCTTTAGCTGGTGGCCAGGAGTGAAGAGGATGTGGGGTGAGTCACAATGTAAATTCACGTGAGCAGGAAATCAACCCAGGCTGTTGTAGCACTGATTTTCGAGTTTTCTGCCACCCCAGCATAACATAATGTACCCTGCCTGAGTCATACAAGTGGTGCCTCAAATTCAACATGTCAGCCTTACTAGGATCCTGACTTAGGAGCTAGTTGGAGAAACTGCATATTAGATGGCAATGAAGAAATTGTTATATTTTGTTTGTTTGTTTGCTTTTGTCACGGTAGGGTCTCACTCTAGCTCAGGCTGACCTGGATCTCACCATGTACTCTCAGGCTGGCCTTGAACTCACAGTGATCCTCCTACTTCTGCCTCCTGAGTGCTAGAATTAAAGGTGTGTACCACCATGCCCGGCTTGTTAGATATTTTTAAGGTGTGTTATGTAAATTTACTTCAGTTTTTATTTTCTCTTTTGTGGTATTGGTAATCAAACCCAAGGCCTCATGCAAGCTAGGCAAGCACTCTACCACTGAGCCATATCTTACGCTTTTGAGGCAGGCCCATGATAATGCAGTCAGGTTTAAAACACTTACCAGAATTCTTCTACTTTAAATCCATGGTGCAAAGAAAAAGGAGTAGGTGGGGACATATACAAAAGAAGACTGGCGGGATGGAGAAATGGCTTAGTGGTTAAGGCATTTGCCTGCAAAGCCAAAGGACCCAGGTTCAATTCCCCAGGTCACACGTAAGCCAGATGCACAGGAGGGGCACATGTGTCTGGAGTTCATTTGCAGTGGCTGGAGGCCCTGGTGCGCCCATTCTCTCCCTCTCTCTCTCTATCAAATAAATAAAAATAAAATAAAATATTTTTTAAAAGACTGGCCATGAGTTGATTACTGTTGAGTGAATATGTATATGTATATTTCTCATACTCGTCTACTTTTGTTGATGTTTGGAAATCTCCAGAATGAAAGGTTAAAAGAAGAATCTCAGAATTGTCCCTTGACTCCCAAAGGCATACAGAAAGTAAGGGGCCTGGGGAGATGGAGCTGACCAATTTAGTGAGTGTGACAAAGCAAGAGGGGGATCTGGTTCAAGCCTCAGGAAGAAGACATGAAAACAGATTGTTTTCAGTGAGAAAAAAAAAAAAAAAGTTTCCTCAGGAGCATTAGAACCAGTCAGTGTGAAATGGGAGGCGTGGCTTCAGGAGAGCTCTTCTCTGCCTGTGGACTCAAACGTCCTGTCCTTTTTTTTGTTTTGTTTTTAATTGACAATTTCCTTAATTGTAGACAATATCCCATGGTACTTCCCTCCCTCCCCTCACTTTCCCCTTTGAAACTCCACTCTCCATCATATCCCCTCCCCCTCTCAATCAGTCTCTCTTTTATTTTGATGTCATGATCTTTTCCTCCTATTAAGATAGTCTTGTGTAGGTAGTGTTAGGCACTGTGAGGTCATGGCTATCCAGGCCATTTTGTGTCTGGAGGAGCACATTGTAAGGAGTCCTACTCTTCCTTTGGCTCTTACATTCTGTCTGTTCTTACTGCTAAAGTGTCTAGTGTGTTCTCTTTATGTATGGGGCATTAACTTAATATTTGGGGGCTTGTTCTATCTTCTCCATGCCTTAACATCAAACTGCAGTGCTTCTAGGAATGGTGCTGTCCTCCTGCCTTGATGAAAGATGGTTTTCTCTTGTTCCCCTCCTTTCCAGCAAAGTGCTCTAATTCACTCCTAATGAAGCTCCTTTGCATGGCAAGGCTAGAGTTTCCCATAAACGGAGTAGACAAAGTAGCTGGGCCTGTGCCATCCTGCCAGTCCCATGTCCAAGACAGTGATGGACAGGAGGACTGCTGGGGCAGGAGGGAACTCGTGCAGACAGGAAAGCTGAGCCTGAGCTGGATGCTATGTCTAGTGGCCATGTGCAGGGCTACATGACAGGATGTGTGACACCAGGAAGCAAAAGCATGAACAGCTACCGAAGGAGAGGAAGGTTTGCTGCTGGAGTTAGTGGGTAGTAGCAACCCGGATGGGAGCTGTCACTGTCCACCCTGTCTAGAGAAATCAAAGGGAAGCGACCCTGCCTCTCTTTCATTCGGTTCTCCAAACCTACAGTAGTCCCCTGGAAGGAAAGGAGACGTGGACACGTGAGAGCAGGGAGTGGGGAAGGCACTTGGAATCTTTGGACACTGATGCTTTGTCATTGACTAGAAAGATCCTGATGTAGAGGTACATGCTGGTCCCAGCATTAGGAGGGCAGAGGCAGAAGGCCCTTGATTTCTAGACCAGCCCAGGCTAGAGCAAGACTGTGTCTCCAAATTAAACAGATAGACAGATAGATAAATACATCATAAAAATCAAAGGAATTCATAGCAAATCAGGAATTCCACGGGAAGAAGAGGGGAGAAAAAAATAAAGCTTAGTGTTTATACCTCAAATAATGGCAATTCCTTAATAATCACAATATGTCATTTCCCTAACGTCACAATAAAAAAATAAAAACAAAAGTCTTTGGTTCAGATTTTTACAGACACGCTGTCCATTTCAAACTAGACAAGGGCTGTATGTACTTCTTCCTCTGTCTTCCCTTCTGCCTTCTCTTCCTTTCTTGCCACCCTCCTGCAATTAACTAGAGCCAAATTCATGTACCATCGAGGACACTAAAAATAAATATCTATATTTTCTTATAATATTTTGCCTGCTGTGACCTACTTTTAGTTCAATTTCAAAAGCAAAGAAGTGAGGTGTGTCCTAAATAAACAGGCCTATAAACTCTTTTAGTGTTGAACACACAGATGTTGTACCAAATCCAAGGATGTATTTTCTATAACGAGCAATTAATGGATTTCTTGTACTAATACATTGATATTTCATTTCTGAAATTCCATTTGTTTCATCAGCAATGTACTCCTTTGAGGACCACTTCCTACAGATAATCCTGGTATATAGTTATGCCTCCTCTGGTATGCCTGAATCACATGCAGAATTACTTCCAACTCACCCACACATCTGAAAACACATTCACAGTGATTATAAAATCAAGAGCTGTGAAGGTTCCTTGCAAACAGCATTTTATCAGCTGATGTTTTAATTATTCATGTTAAATGAAGGCCTATGAATGCCTTTTAAAAGTTGGAGTCAATAAGTAGACTGTTACTTAAAAATTAAAAAAAAAATCTGAGCTGGGTGGGGTGGTGCCTGCCTTTAATCCCAGCACTCAGAAGGCAGAGGCAGGAGGATCACTGTGAGTTCGGGGCCACCCTCAGACTACATGGTGAATTTCAGGTTAGCCTGCGCTAGAGGGAGACCCTACCAAAAAAAAAAAAAAAAAAAAAAAAAAAAAAAAAAAAAACACAATCAACTTCTGGGGCTGGAGAAATGGCTTAGCAGTTAAGGCATTTGCCTGCGAAGCCAAAGGATCCCGTTCAATTCTCCAGGACCCACATAAGCCATATGCACAAGGGGCGCATACATCTGGAGTTTGTTTGTAGTGGCTGGAGGCCCTGGAGTGCCCATTCTCTCTGTGTCTGCCTCTCTTCTATCTCTCTCTCTCTGCTTGCAAATAAATAAATAAAAATTAAAAATTTTAAAAAATCAAGTTCTGTTTTGAGAATTTCACTAGTATTAGGTACTTATTGTCATAATTTAAATACCTCAGTATAGACAGAAAGATGTGTGTGTGTGTGTGTGTGTGTGTGTGTGTAGTTTGAGAATTAGTTTTAAGGCTGGTGATGTAACTCAGTTGGTGAAGTGCTTGTGTAGCATGTACGATGCCCTGGTATCTAGTTTCAGTGAATATTTCATGCAAGACTCTAGTCAGAGTCACATGCTCCCAGACCTTACAAGGATGATTGGCCAGGATTGTTTGTTAATTGTGTGATTGGGGGCAAGACTAACTTTCATGGCCTCATCATGGCCACACCCTTGGAGTGGGCCCAAGGACCCAGGCTTGAGCAACTTGAATTGTCAGAGACCCTGGTACTGTAAATTGTGCTTCACCAAGCTGACTTGTGTCAATTAACACTTGGTCTACAAATAGTTGCCATGAAACATATTTAATGAATGAATGATAGTACGAGGCCACCCTGGCACTTCATAGTGAATTCTAGATCAGCCTGGGCTAGGGTGAGACCCTACCTCGAAAACAAAAACAAAACAAAACAAAAGAATAAATAAGTTAAATAAAAAATAAAGAAAAGGAAAAAGAGAATCAAAGAAGGGGAAAGGGCTGGAGAGATGGTTTACTGGTTAAGGCGCTTGCCTGTGAAAGCCCAAGGACCCATGTTTGACTCTCCAGATCCCACCTAAGCCCAATGGACAAAGGTGAGGCAAGTGCAAGGTCATACTTGCCCACTAGGTGGCGCAAGCATTTGGCGTTTGATTTTAGTGGCTGAGGCCCTGGCATACCAATTCTCTGTCTCTCTCTCTCTCTCTCTCTCTCACTCTAAAAAAAAAAAAAAAAAAAAAAGAAGGAAGAAACCCTATATATCCTATTGAAGATTCAAGGAAACTTCTTAGAGAAAAGTATGGTTCTTATCAATATAGTAATAGTAGAGTGTAAAAATTATCTAGGGCTTACTGCTCAAAACCACAACACTACAAAGGGGTAGTATTACCTTATTATCTTGATCTTACTGATGAGGAAATTGAGGCACAGATGAAGTAATTTGGGCAGCACGGACTTGAATCCAGACAGTCTGATCCTGGGGCCCAGCCTTGTATGTGTTTTAGAACCCAAGGTTTTCTTCCTGGAAAGTGTCAGTGGAATGTGACTAAAAATCGCCACTGGAGTGCACAGAGTTAAAACAAACTGAACTTGCTGTAAAAGCCCAGGGGAAAATGAAGGAATGCTGAGGTTTTCCTTGGCTTGTGAAAAGGCTCTTACCAACAAGAGATTTTTCTGTCAAGCATCATTTGGGCAGCAAGGCTTCTGCAATGAATTAAAAATAAAGACCTGTCACTCAGTTGATGATGTGTATAACAGTTTTCCTAGATGCAACAAAGCTGCTGAGTTTCAGGAAGCTTTAAAGAGAAAGGCTGGCAACTTGCCTCTTTCTTTCCCATTTTGACTCTCCTTAATTTCTCTCTAAAATGCCCTATGCTAGAACACATAAAAACTTACGACTAAGCCACAGCAAAACATTCATGTTTCCCTCTATTCCTCTCAGACCCTCACCCAGGAAATTGATTGAAGTAATGTGATTACTAGCACCGTTTGTTGTGAATTCTTCACCTGAAGCCATACACTTCTTTGTAGGTGTCTCTCTTGCCATATCCCCCTCCTCACCCCATACTAGGGAAAACACTTAGGGCTTTATGCATGCGAGGCAAACACTAAGCTATAGTCCAACCCTTTTAAATTTCTACTTTATTTTATTTTTATATTTTATTGATTGATTTGCAGAGAGAGAGAGAGAGAGAGAGAGAGAGAAAATGGGTGTACCAGGGTCTCTACTCACTGCCAACCAACTCTAGATGCATGCACCACTTTGTGCATCTGGCTTTACGTGGGTACTAGGGAATCGAAGTTGGCTTGTTAGGCATTGCAGCCAAGTGCCTTAACTGCTAAGCCATCTCTCCAGCCCAACTTTATTTTATTTTTGAGACAGGGCCTTGGATAGTCTAGGCTGGTCTAGAATTCCTTATATAGCTGAGGATGACCTTGAACTTCTGATCCTACTGCTTCTATCTCCAAAGTTCTGAAATTATAGGCATGCATCACCACACCCAGTTTATGTGGTGCTAGGGATTCATCCCAAGGTTTTGTGCTTGCTAGGCAGGCACTCGTCTGCCAAGTTATATCCCCAGGCCCCATTCTTCTTTTTCCTTTTTTTTTTTTTTTTTTTTTTTTTGGAGGCTGATAGAGAATGGGTGTGCCAGTGGCCTCTCAGCTTCTGTGAATGAACTCCAGATGCGTGTGCCCCTTGTGGGCAAGTGTGGCATTGCACCCTTGCATCACTTTGTGTCTGGCTAAATGTGGGACCTGGAGAATCGAATGGGCATTCTTAGGCTTGACAGGCAGGCAGGCACCTTAACTGCTAAGCCATCTCTCCAGCCACTCTTTACTTTTTAAAATAATTTTATTTATTTATTTATTTATTTATTTATTTATTTATTTATTTATTTGAGAGAGAGAGAGAGAGATTACGAGAGGGAGAGGGAGAGGGAGGAAGAGATAATATGTTTGCCAGGGCCTCCAGCCACTGCAAACAAATTCCAGACACATGTGCCACCTTGTACATCTAGCTTATGTGGACCCTGGATAATCGAACCTGGGTCCTTTGGCTTTGCGGGCAAGCACCTTAATTACTAAACTATCCTCCAACCCTCTTTACTTTTTATTTTGAGACAGGGTCTTGGTACGTTGCCCAGACCAGTCATGAACTTACCATCCTCCTTCCTCAGCCTCCCAAGTAGCTGGACTCATAGGCCTTGTGGTAGTTTGACTATATGGCCCCCAATATATTCAATGTTTTATTAGTTTAGAGTTTGCATCTGCAGCCACCTTGCTAGAGGCAATGTCCCTGGGTGGTTCTTAAGGAGTGATGGTGGGTTTGAGATTCCATTGTAAAGATATGCAAAGTGTGCCCAGTTGGAGTTCCTGAAGTGTGCTGTGGCTTTTGGCTGTAGCTTTGCTCTGTGTGCTGGGTGGCTGGTGGCTTTTCTCTCTCTGCTTGGTCCTGTAATAGAGCAGGCCACTTCTTCTGCCATTATGGAACTTCCCCTAGATCTGTAAGCTTCAATAAATAATATCCCTTCCTCCATAACTGTGCCTGGCCTGGAAGTTCATCTCAGCGAACCTGAAGCTGTCTGCTACAGGCCTGGATTTGTCATGGTTGCTAAAGGGAATACAAACCACAACCCCATACTCATCACTGTATGTGTCCTTCATCCATTCACTCATTTTAATCCTGGACCAGAATTTTACTCACATATCATACAGCAAGCATTGAGAGTTATACTTAGTCTTCTCTCACATTCCTGTCACTCAGGTAACATGGTGCCCATCAATGACTGTCTTGTTTTTTTCAACCTACCTCAGTGTAGATGTGTCTCACATATAGTAAGAACTCTGTGAACAGAACACTAACAAAATGGTTTAGGGGGCTGTTAGATCCCACAACTTTAGAGGGTCTAAGGTTTTGGAGGATCTCGTAACTTAATTATTTAACAAGTTGCCAACTCCTTTAAAAAAATCCCAGTTTTGCACAGATGACTACTTTTAAAAATATTTTATTTTTATTTATTTGAGAGAGAGAAAAGGGGGAACAGATAGAAAGAGAGAGAGAATGGGTGCTCTGGGACCTCTGGCCACTACAAATGCACTCCAGATGCATGTGCCACCTTGTGCATCTAGCTTTAGATGGGTACTGGGGAACTGAATCTGAGTCCTTAGGCTTCTCAGGCAAACACCTTAATCACTAAGCCATCTCTCCAGCCCTACTTTTATATTGAAATATAGTGTATTACTCTAACTTGTTGAGTATAATCATTTAGTGCTTAATAACAGGGGTACATTCTGAGAAATGTGCTGTTAGGGAATCCTGTCATTGTGTAAACACAGAGTGCTACACAAACTAACATAGCTATGATATCCCTAGGCCATGCCACGTTCAGGGACCACTGCCACACATGTGATTCATCCTTGACCAGCATATTGTTACGGAAGACAGCGCTGGAAATACAGCAGGACTCAGACATGGACTCTGATGACTTTTTGGGGGTTGATTTGTTCGTATGTGCTAGCAACCTGACTTAAAAAAGCTTTATTGATTTGCATAACTTAAATATCAATGTGTAAATTACAGGCCTGATCAAGGAGGCTCAAATATTTCGTTAGGCTCTCCTTTTCCAGTTTCCCCTTGGCTCATCTGTGCTTTTCTTTTTGTGCCAGCCCAGTGTTCTCTTACTAAGCATAGCTTTCTCCAACATAACATGAACAAATAGGTGTTAAAGGCCCTGCTTAGATCATTCTTGTTTTCTTTTGTTTTGGGTGTTGGAGATTGGAAGCTGTGCACACACTGAACACGTGCTCTACTTCTGAGCCACACGCCCAGCCCCTAGAGTCCCTTAGATGCATGCTTAGAGTTCAAAAGAGTATGAGAATAGAGACCATCTCTCCCCTCAAGAATCCATTTATCCAGAATCAAGGAGGGGGCTGGGGAGGTGACTCACTGGGTAATGTGCTTGCTGTACAAACATGAGAACCTCAGTTCAGATCCTCCAAACACATGTAAAATGCCAGCCTTGGTGCACACCTGCAATCCCAGTACTGGGGAGGCTGGGGTAGCGGCTCCCTGGGGCTCCCTGGCCAGCTAGTCTAGACAAATCCGTGAGTTCAGCAAGAGACCCTTTCTCAAAGAAAAAGGTGGAGAGTGATTGAGGAAGACCCCAACATTGACTTCTGGCCTCAGGTGAATGTACATGTATACATATATGCACCCATACACATATGACCATACATACATACATACACATGTGCACCGATACACATACAAACATGCCTACACTCATGTGCACCCATATACATATGAACATGCATACACACATACACATGTGAACCCATATGCATACAAACATGCCTACACTCATGTGCACCCATATACATATGAACATGCATACACAAATACACATGTGAACCCATACGCATACAAACATGCCTACACACACGTCCACCCATATACATATGAACATGCATACACAAATACACGTGAACCCATACGCATACAAACATGCCTACACTCATGTGCACCCATATACATATGAACATGCATACACAAATACACATGTGAACCCATATGCATACAAACATGCATGCACACATGCACAAAAAGTCAAGGAAGATTTTTGTTTTGTTTTGTTTTGTTTTTTAGGTTTTTTTGTTGTTGTTTTTGAGAGAGAGAGATAGAGAGAAACATAGAAAGAGAGGAAGAGGCAGAGAGAGAGAGAGAATGGGTGTACCAGGGCCATTTCAGCCGCTGTGAACCAACTCCAGATGTGTGCTCCCCCTTGTGGGCAAGTGCCTGGCTAAACATGGGACCTGGAGAATCAGATAGGCATTCTTAGGCTTGGCAGGCAGGTGCCTTCACCATTAAGCCATATCTCCAGCCCTGTTTTTTAGGTTTTTGTTTTAGGGGTAGGATCTCACTCTAGCCCAGGCTGACCTGGAATTCACTATATAGTCTCAGGGTGGTCTTGAACTCACAGCAACCCTCCTACCTCTGTCTCCCAAGTGCTGGGATTAAAGACGTGTGCCACCACACCATGCTCAAGGAAGATTTTCAATGGTCTTTTTTTTTCATGTGTGTGTGTAGCATGTGTGGTGTGATGTTTGCTCGTGTGTGTGCAGATGCAGGTGCCCATGAGCATGTGGGTAGAGGCCAGAAGAGAATGTCAGGTGTCCTTTGCCATCACTCCTCTACATGGTTTCCTAGAGACGGAGTCATGGCCATGCCTAGCTTTTTGTGTAGGTACTGAGGATTTGAACCAGGCTCTCTCAGGCTCTCATGCTTGCACAGCACAGGCTCTTACCTGCTAAACCATCTCCCTGACCCCCTCAAGTGGACATTCTTGATCACACGTCCATTTGGATAACTCCCTGCAAAGGGAGCATTCAGACTAGTCAGGATGAAATTACCTGTTTCCTCTCAGACAAGGGGAATGTATTTCTAGCTGTATAACATGAAGAATATTTCCCACATAGGGAGAAGAGCAAAAGATAGACAAAAGAACAATTTGTTGTCATGGGCTGGAGAGATGGTTTAGTGGTTAAGGTGCTTGCCTGTGAAGTCTAAGGAGCCATGTTTGACCCTCCCCCCCCACCCACGTAAGCCAGATGCACAAGGTGGCACAAACGTCTAGAATTCATTTGCAGTCACTAGGGACCCTGGCACATCCATTTAGTCTCTCCCTCTCTCTCTTAAATAATAAATAGATAAAATAAAAATTAGAGAAAATTCATTGTGATAGCCTCCAAGATGGCCCTAAATGATCCTTGCCTCTTGACATTTACATCTCTTACTCACTTCTTTCTTTCTTTATTTATTTATTAGAGAGAGGGAGAGAGAAAGAGTGAGAATGGGCTCACCAGGGCCTCTGGCCACTGCAAATGAACTCCAGATGCATGTGCCACCATGTGCATCTGGCTTATGTGGGACCTGGAGAATTGAACCTGGGTTCTTAGGCTTTGCAGGCATGTGCCTTAACTGCTAAGCCATCTCTCCAACCCTTTTATTTATTTATTTTTATTTATTTACATCTTTTAAAAAATAATTTTATTTACTTGAGGGCCTCATGTTGCTGTAAAGAAACTCTAGACTCATGCACTACTTTGTGAATTTGGTACTGGGGAATTGAACCCTGGACGGCCATCTTTGCAAGCAAGTGCCTTTAACTTCTGAGCCATCTCCCCAGCCCTGACATTTACATCATCTTGATGTTAGGTCCTGTTACACTGAATCACGGCTGCTTGACCATATACTACAGAAGGACTAGGCTGAGAGAGACATTCAAGCTTTCATTATCCCCTCTCTTGTATTATTTGCTCTGATGGAAGTCAACCACCATGTTGTGAAAATGCTAAAGTGTCTCTCTGATGAGCTCCACATGAGACAGAAGTGGGGCTTCTGCTAGCCATGTGTATCAACTTTTCCTGCTACTTTGAAAGTGAATTTTTCCAGCTTGTCAAACCTTCAGAGGACACAGACTTGGTCCACATTGTTTTGTTTGAAAGATAGTATCCTAGGCTGGCTTCAAAAGCATGATCCTCCTGCCTCTACCGTCCACATACTACATGTTGCATCATACCTGGGTATGGCCTACATCTTGACTGGAACTTCATGGGAGACTTTGAGCCCAAACCATCTAACTAATCTATATTCCTGAACCATAGAAGCTATGGGTTAAGAAATAGTTGTTGTTATTTGGGAATAATGCATTGCTCAGTATTGTAGTGAGCTCCTCGTTGCTGGGATGAACATCTAACAAGACACAGTTTATGGGGGAAGGGGGTTTATCTCAGGCTTGCAGAGTCCAGAGGAACACCATCAATGGTGGAAGAAGCTGGTTCCTTTTCATAATACAAGAAGAGAGACGTCATCAACAGCCAGCACCGCAAAACTCAAATAGCCAGAGCTCAAACTGCTCTGCACACGTCTTTTGGCTAAATTCAGATCTGCTCCCAGACACACTTTAGGGCTCCAGGATCTGCCCCCAGTGACACCTCCTCCAGCTGGGCAGCTAAAGACCCAAGTAGCAAGCTCAATTTTAACCAAACAACCTAGTCCATGGGGCCATACATTCAAATGACCATATGTGAAGTACCACACTCAGTGGAATACACAACACTATACATCCAGAACAGTTGCTGTCGCGTACCTCATCACTTAGACTCTGGCTAGTTCTTCTTAAGGAGCTGGATGAGAAAATACACAGTGTAGGAAAAAAGGTTTCGTGCGGTAGAGGAGACCACCTTTGGGCAGCGCTTTTAGATGAAGATGAGGAGAAATGGAAATCTAAGCCAAGGAAAAGACAAAAATAAAGGTTGTGAGGCTTGAAAGGGAAAAATGTGTTCAGGGGAATGCAGGTAGAACAGTGTGTTTCAGGTGGGAGGTCTGAAGCAGGGCTTCAAAAGTCCACCCCCCCCCCCATTGCCACTGAATTTTAGGAGTAGGAAACCCTAGCTGACGTTTCCTAAATTTTCTGGTGGGTTGGTTGTTGGCAAGCTGGCTGCTGTGATGTGTGTGTCTGCAGCATGTCTTTCAGTATGGTCTCTGGACCATATGCTATGAAAGGCAGGAAGTATAAGATTCTTGGGCCCAATGAAAGCCTAATGAAGTAGGATCTTTATGAGGGAATAGTCATTTGCATTTTAACAAGCAATTTAGAGAACTTTTCTATAAATGAATGTGCACTCACTTTCTATAGAGTGGATTTAATCAATGAGGCATAGGGTCCATTCTTGTGTTTTGAAGTTCGTGGGTCAAGTAAACTTGAGGGAAAACCAAGGGGAAAAAAATCATAGTATGAAAACAAGGAGAGTCTCAAGATGAAGAGACCAAATCCAAAATTGTACATGCAGTCATGTCATAAAGATGTAAAATCTACTTAAGAACAAAAGCTACCAGGAAACATGCTAAAATAGCCTTGATTGTGTTATTGTGTGGCATTGTGGATGATGGTTTTTATAATGTATAGTGTCGGTACTTTATTCTATAATTAAAAAATAATTTCCGATCTGACTGTGGTGGTGCACACCTTTAATACCAGCACTCTGGAGGCAGAGGTAGAAAGATTGCCATAAGTTGAGGCCACACTAGGGCTATAGAGTTCCAGGTCAGCCTGGGCTAAAGTGAGACCTTATCTTGAAAAAAAAAAAAGAAAGAAAAATAATAATAATTTTCAAGAGTTTTAAAGTCAAGTTTGGATAAGCACTAAAAAGAGGGCTTTGGCTTTGTCCGGGGAAAGGCTGGTTCCTAGAAAGCTTTGGATAGAGGTAGGGGATGGGGCAGAAGCCAAATTACAATGGTTTGATTCCAGTACAGGTCACTACTTCAAGGAGTTTGGCAGCATAAATAAAATTTAAAATAATTATTATTTATACTGATCATAAAACAATGGCCATTTTTATATACATACTGAGCATTACAATATGAAGAATATTAAGAACAAAAGTTGTGCACAATCTTACCATCAAAAGCCAAACTGTACTGTTTGGTATATTTGTCAGATGACCATTTTCTTTCACTACAATGCTTTGAGGTAAGATATATCAGTCAAAGTCATCCACATTATTCCCGGTCAAGGAATCCAGGACTCAGAATGGTTAAGGGACCCTCCTGAGGACAAAAGTCAGGCCAGCCCACAGCGTGTATTTCGTCTAAGGTTTCCTGGTTGTTCCTCCTCATCACCTTGGCTTGGATTTCATTTCTCCTCCTGCTCCTCCTTACAAGTGCAGCTCAAACGGGGCCTCCTTCAGCATCTTCTACTGGGTGTCCTCCCACCCCACTCACTAAAGTAGAACTAAAAGTGAGCAGTTGAGGACTTCCCTGTGTCCAATCATGTCCTGAACAGGTTTCAGCAATGGTGTCTCTTAACATCATTGTACTTACACTACCCCTAAGGCCTGCTGTGTGATAGCAATACCTGCATCTCATTCCTCTGGTCACTCAGCTCTCAGCACCACACTTGATATAGAATCATACTGAAGAATGGGTTTCTAGAAAGATGGATAACAGGTGATGTTTGGATATAGTACTAGTGCAGCTTTTCATCTCTATTTCCAGTTTTTCTTTAGTTATCTTCCAGATTCTGGAAGCAGGTAGGACGTTTTATGCCTCAAAAGAGAACTGTAGCTTCTCAAAAAGTCAGTGTCGGGAGTTGGGGATGTAGCTCAGTATGCCTAGTACACCCAAGGACCTAGGTTCAAACTGTAGCACAAAATACATATAAATAATCTTTTTCAGTTGAGAAAGAGGTTAAAATGGTATCCTTTTACCTAAAAGACTTAAGAGGCATGCAGTGTAACTAAATGCATTATATTGATTGGATCTTGATCTGAAAAAGCTATAAAAGACATTTTTAAGAAAATTTCCATCTTACTTGAGTTATAAGATGGTTATTAATTTGTGTGGTATTGTGGGAAAATATATTTTCTTCTTAAAATGAATATTAAAAAATGTTAGTACTGGGGCTGGAGAGATGGCTTAGTGGTTAAGCGCTTGCCTGTGAAGCCTAAGGACCTTGGTTTGAAGCTCAATTCCCCAGGACCCACGTAAGCCAGATGCACAAGGTGGCACATGCATGTGGAGTTCATTTGCAGTGGCTGGAGGCCCTTATGCACCCATTCTCTCTGTCCCTCCCTCTCCCCCCCTCCCTGTTGCTAATAAATAAATAAAAATAAACAAAAATTTTAAAAAAGTTAAGGCTGGAGAGATGGCTTAGTGGTTAAGCCCTTTCCTGTGAAGCCTGAGGACCCTCGTTTGAGGCTCAATTCCCCAGTACCCATGTAAGCCAGATGCACAAGGTGGTGCATGCATCTGGAGTTTGTTTGCAGAGGCTGGAGGCCCTGGTGTGCCCATTCTCTTTCTCTCTATGCCTCTTTCTCTCTCTGTCTGTTACACTCAAATAAATAAATAAAAATTTAAAAAAATGTTAGTACTTACTAAAGCCAGATGACCAAAATGGCACATGTATCTGGAGCTTGTTTATAGCAGCTAGAAGCCCTGGAGTGCCCATTCTCTCTCCTTGCAAATAAATAAATAAAAATATTTACTTAAAACATGTTAGTACTTAGTGCTGAAGAGCCCACATAATTTGGTTGCAGAACACTGAGAAATCAAGCTGGTACTGAACTGGAAGCCTCTTCCATCCTGGCTAGCTGTCACAGTGCTGGAAAATGCTGTGCAAACTGATGAAAAAGAAAAGTTAAGTCTTAACCAGAAGTGGATCCTGTAAGCTATACAATTGACCAGCCAGGCAAGATGTGCCCACTGGTATAACAGTGGCATGCCTATTATGGGGATAACTAACTGCTTTCTGATCAAATTTGAGGCCTGTTCCATGGGAGGAAATCCATACCTGATACTGAAAACCTAGTAAAATCCTATGTGATTGGCAAAGGCCATAGTCCCTAGGGTGGAAGCTACTACTCTTGTTTGGCTACATGGATATCTTGTATTCATCAAATTGCCTTCTAAATATTTATGTTTATGCCCACAGATTAGTGGCTAGCTAGTGGTAACTACTGGGGAGACCAAAAATCATCAAAGTGGCCAGGCGTGGTGACACATGCCTTTATTCCCAGCAGTCTGGAGGCAGAGGCACGAGGATTGTCATGAGTTCAAGGCCACCTGAGACTACATAGTGAACTCCAAGTCAGCCTGGGCTAGAGTGAGACCCTACTTCGAAAAACAAAACAAAATTAAAGCTGGGGAAAAGTGACTATTAAATGCTCAGTGCTAAATGAGACATCCACACCCTCCACTCAGCTCAGGGAACAGTGGAAGAGGTGAATGTAAGAACTAGAGGATGGGGAGGAGTGCTTTGGAACACTGTGTCCCAGTCATGAAGTGGCTGTTGCATCCATGACTTCATAATTGCTGTTGTTACCAGCACAAGACCTGAACAATAACTGGACCTACCAATTATAGGAGGGGAAAAAGACATCAAAATAGAAGAGGCTGACTGGGCTTTAGTCCTAGTACTCAGGAGGCTGAGGTAGGAGGACTGCTGTGCGTTCGAGGTCACCCTGAGACTACAGAATGAATTCCAGGTCAGTTTTGGCTGAGCAAGACCCTACCTCGAAAAACAAAACAATAAAAATAAAAAAATAGTAGAGGGACTAGTTGGAAAGAAGAGGGCATTCAGTGGAAAGGGAGTAGGGGAAGGGGACAAGAGAAAGTACTGGGAGGGGATTAAAATCAAAGTTCAACATAGACATGTATGAAAATTATCAGTTAAAAAGTTTACAAAAGGAAAGAAATGTTAGGAGTAAAGTGCTATGTTAGGGTTGGAGAGATGGCTTAGCGGTTAAGGTACTGCGTATAAAGCCTAAGGACCCAGGCTCAATTTCCCAGTACCCATGTAAGCTAGCTGCACAAGGTGGCACATGAGTCTGGAGTTCGTTTGCAGTGGCTAGAGGCCCTGACATGCCTATTCTCTATATATCTCTGCCTCTTTCTCTCTCCCTCACAAAGAAATAAATAAAAATTATTTTGTAAATGCTGTGTTAGGGCTAGAGAGATGGCTTAACAGTTAAGGCACTTGCTTGCAAAGCCTAAGGGCCCAGGTTCAATTCTCCAGGTCCCATGTAAGCCAGATGCAAGATGCACAAGGTGTCACATGCATCTGGAGTTTGTTTGCAGTGGCTAGAGGCCCTGGTGTACCCATTTTCTCTGTGTGTGTGTCTGTATCTAGTAAATAAAAATAAATATATATATTTTAAATGCTATGTTACTTTTAGGTAAAAGCTCATAGCAGAATTGTTTATGGTTGCCAAATATTCAAGGGATGAATGGATAAATAAATATGATACATCCAAGGAATATAATACAATTCAGCCACAAAAAAGGCATGAAGTAGTGAGTCATGTTACAACATGGCTGAATCACAAAAAAGTTACGCTGAGATATAGAAGCCAGTCATGACTTTCAAAGAATAATGTAAGAATCAATTTCTATGCAATGTCTAGAACAGGTAAATCTATAGTAGAGACAGAAAGTAGATTAGTGGTTCCCTAGAGTGGAGTGGGAGGATTTGAGAAGTAACAGCTAAAGGATTTTAGTTTTCTTTTAAGCGTGATAAAAATAGTTTAGAATTCATTGTGCTGATGTTTGCGCATATTTATGACATAGAAAAATATACTGAATAGTATATTTGAAAAGGTTAAAGTATATGGTATGCTAATGTATACTTAAAGGTATTTTTAAAAAGAATTAAAAAAAGAAAAAAGCACTATGCTATCTATAACCTTGTCAAAGACAACAAAATAAGCCAAAACAAAACCAGGAGTAAATATAGTAAACCTAACAATGGTTAAAATAAAAAGCCAGCTGGGCATGGTGGCGCACACCTTTAATCCCAACACTCGGGAAGCAGAGGCAGGAGGATTGCTGTGAGTCCGAGGCCACCCTGAGACTACATAGTTAATTCCAGGTCAGCCTGGGTCAGAGTGAGACCCTACCTCAAAATAAAATAAAATAAAATAAAATAATTTCAAAAAGACAAACAATCTTAAAAAAAAAAAAAAACAAGAAAGAAAGAAAAGGAAAAAAAAGCCCAACTCTTCTTAGATCCATTAGGTAATTTGCTAACCCCAAATTTGAGCAACAGACAGGTCAGTACAGAGGAACTGAACCCAGGAGCAGAGGCCTGGAGGGAGCCAGTGCTGGGCTGGCTGAGCGCAGCCTTTCACACTGTTTCGCACAAGGCTCAGTCAGAGAGATGTCCCCAAGAACTGTTGTGAGTTTTCCTGCAGGAGCTCTACAAGGTCCTTGTAGTGAGCACCAGAGAAAAATCTCTTCATAAGATGGAAAGATAGAATATCAAATGCTCATTTCAAGCTACAAAAGACAGGAATTAAGAAAAAGGGGGCTGGGGATGGCTTAGCATTTAAGGCATTTGTCTGCAAAGCCAAAGGACTAAGGTTCCATTCCTCAGGACCCACATAAGCCAGATGCACAAAGTGGCGCATGTGTCTGAAGTTTGTTTGCAGTGGCTGGAGGTCCTGGCACACCCATTCTATCCCCCCCCCTCAAATAAATAAAACTTAAGAAAAAAAGTAAAAGGGTAACCAGTGGATAACAAATATGATGGATGTTAACACACCTGTATCAATTCTCATCTTAAATGACAATCATCTACACATATTAATTAAAAGAGATGATGAGAATAGGCTCAGAATATAAGACTTAGCTATATGTTGTCTACAAAAAAATCTTAGTTTAAATATGTAGACACATATAGATTAAAAGCAGAGGTAGAGAAACACACACCATAAGAAAGTAGAAACAGATATATTAATATCAGACAAAGCCGACTTCAGATCAAGGGAAATAATGAGGGAAAGTGCGTAATGAGAAAGGTCTAGTTTCTCAGAGAGAGAAGACAATCTTTAATGAATGAGCAACAACAGAGCATCAGAATACTTGAAAGGAAATTGGATTGAACTGCACAGATAAGTAGACAAGGTGCGCTATTACAGTAAAAAATTTGCAATCTCTTCAGTCAGAAGTGAACAGATCTAACCAGCAGAAAATCAGTCCGAGCACAGTGAAACCAGCAGCACCACCCGTCAACGGAATATCACCGTCGTCCACGGACTACCTCGTCTACTGACCACGGATCTTTTCAAGCTTGCCTGGACCATTACCGCCACACAAGACACACTTGTAAAATGTCATCTTTTCAAGCACGCCTTTAATCCCCCAGCATGGACAGATTAACGTGAGTTCAAGGCCACCCTGAGACCATAGTTAATTCCAGGTCAGCCTGGGCCAAGTGAGACTTGAAAAACCAAAAAAAAAAAAAAAAAAAAAAAAAAATGTCATCTTATTTGTTTACTTATTTTTGAGACAGTGTCTTACACTGTAGCCCAGGCTGGCCTAGAATTCATGGCAATTTTCCTGCCTCAGCTTTACTAAAGCTGGGATTACAGGGGTGAGTCATCACACCTGGTTTACAAGTTTGAAGGAATCCAAATCATGCATGTATATTTATAGTGGCTTTATCCATAATTGCCAAAACATGGAGGCAGTCACGACACCCTTTAGCCAGAGAAAGGATAAATTAACTGTGTGTTACATCCAGATAACAAGACATTATTCAGTGTTAAAAAGTAGCAGGTTATGGGGCTGGAGAGATGGCTTAGCCGTTAAGGCATTTGCTTGCAAAGCCAAAGGATCCCAGTTCAACTCTCCAGGACCCACATAAGCCAGATGCACAAGGGGGCACATTCCTCTGGAGTTTGTTTGCAGTGGCTGGAGGCCCTGGCATGCCCATTCTCTCTCTCTCTCTCTGCCTCTTTTTATCTCTCAAATAAATAAATAAAATATATTTTAAAAGTAGCAGGGTATGGTGGCACATGCCTGCTGTCTCAGATGCTCAGGAGACAGAGGATGGATTCAGCTCAGCCTGGGCAACATAGTGAGTCTTGGCCATAATAAAAATAATGAGCTGTCAAGTCATGAAAGGACATAGCAGAAACCTGAATGCATACTAAGTTTGAAAAATCAACAGACTATATGACACATGCTGGAAAAGTCAACTATGGAAACAGTGAAAAGACTGATCATTGCCAAGGGTGGGTGGGAGGGAGGGATGAAGAGGTGATAGCTGTGGGAATCTTAAGTTATGAGTTAGGGACTTTGGGTGCAGTGATGTACTAGAGAGGGTCACTGAGTGCAAGCGTAGCACTGTGTGGAGGATGTTGGCAGTCGGGGCGGTTATGTGTATAGAAGGTGGTTGTATGGGTACTCTCCTCACTGCTCAACTTTGCTGTGAGCCTAACGTTGCTCTCAAAAGTCAAATATTCATTGTTTGAAGGACGGTAGTGGTTCCAGTATGACATCTATGACCTGAAGCATTAATGGAGGAGACATATCTCCTTGCTATTGCTAATCACAAATTAAAATACAGAAAAAGAGGAACTGCATTTCTTTTGGGGTTCCTGTGACACCGAGGACTACCTGAGGACAAGTCGGTCGCCGAGCTCTACTGCTCTTGGTAGGCTCTCTGGGTAGCAGTCTGGTAATACGCACCACTTTGTGCAGTTTGTTTTACGTGGGTGCTGGGGAATTGAACCCTGGTTGTTAGGCTTTGCCGGCAAGCACCTTAACTGCTGAGCCATCTCTCCAGCCCTGAAATTTTTAAAAATTGTTTTCAATATTAACAAATTAGTTATTTCCACACATGTGATGATGAGAGGCAGTGGCTGTACAGGGCATGCTTACTATGTTCATTACTCTCCTTTCCATATAACGCCTCATCGAATGCTCATTCTAATCTCCTCTACAGCTGAGACAATGCAAAGACAGGGGGCAGGAAGGGACTGAGAGAGAGAGAGAGAGAGAGAGAGAGAGAGAGAGAGAGAGAGAGAGAGAGAGAGGAGACACACACAGAGAGGACTTAACTGGCAGAGCCAAGTCTTGTTCTTCACCTGACTGCCTCTCAGGGAAACAAAAAGTGTGTTTCCCTCCCAGAGGCTACTTACTACTGGGGATCTTTCCAGAAGATAGATAATTCAAGGCTCATTCAAGCCTAGTTTTCAATCAACAGTTGAGAGAATGGATTCAGATTCCTTTCCCCATTCACATGGCTGGTTCTGAGTCGTAAAGTGTGAAGTCCCCCAGGCGCCTGCAGTGAGGCACAGCCTGTTACACTGCCACCTGTAAGTCCACACACTCACAAACAAGAGGCCTCTGATTTACTAGGCTTTCCCTGCTGGTCCACCAAGCAGTTAATCTTCTGCCCTGGGGCAGAATTTGACAGTTCCCAAAGGTCCTGTGAAGTACTCTTTTCAAAGTAAAATTCTCAATCAAATAAATTTGAAACAGACTTGGTCCTAATCCAGGTACAGATTCCCTAGGCCTCCCCCAGCCCCAGGAAGTAGTTGGCTACACTTCGCTTCCTGGGTTTCTTTGAGCCCTCTGGAGCAGACTTAGTTTTTCTCCAATAAAACAGTGATTTAAAACCCTCACTCTTCCTGCTGTAAGCCTGTGCCAGGACATAATCATTCTGTCTTCACCAAGGAGCACACAAAATTCAACTTGGTGGCTTATCAGAGTCTCTGTACTTAACCCATCTGTTTGTGAAGACTCCTATTGTATCCAGTCAGAGCGATTTTTCATTCCTCTCTTTCTTCACTGGAGTCTCATTTCAGTGTTAAGTATTCTGTTTTCTCCTACATCTTTGTTGTTACTCCTTTGTTTAGTGGCAGGTGCCTCAGTGGTGTCCAGGTGCTGATAAGAATAAGAAAAGTTTCTCCTTACCAGTGGGGTAGGGGAGAGGAGGGTGTTCTGACAGCAGAATGTACTTAGTCACGTTCTAGAATCTGCAGTTTTTCTTCATTTCATTAGAAAGCCATTGCGGGGCATCCCTTCTCCCTTGTCCATTTCCTCACTGGGTGTGTTGATGTCAGTGCTGTTTCCTCTGCACCCCCTTGCTCCTTTCCCAGTGTGATCGCGTGATTAGCTTTGGCCAAATGGAATGTGTGGTGGTTTGATTCAGGTGTCCCCCATAAACTTAGGTGTTCTGAATGCTAGGTTCCAAGCTGATTTGGGAATTAATGCCTTCTGGAGGCAGTGTGTTTTGGGGGGTGAGCTTATGGGTATTATAGCCAGTTTCCCCTTGCCAGTGTTTGGCACACTCTCCTGTTGCTATTGTCCACCTTATGGCCAGGGGATGATGTCCGCCCTCTGCTCATGCCATTGTTTTCCCCTGCCAGCATGGGGCTTCCCTTCTACTCTGAAGCCAAAATAAATCCTTTTTTCCCCCAAAGCTGCTCTTGGTTGGGTGATTTCTGCCATCAATGTGAACCTGACTGCAACAGAATGTAAAACCTTACCAACCAGCACATGACTTCTCAGGCTCATTTCCAGTGGTTGTAGTAGCTATGGAAGTGAACGCTGATACAGAATCTTACTGTCTGGCTAGTGGAGTGACAATGAGGAGAGAGAACATACTTGAGTTGAGGTCTGCAGTGAGCGGTGAGGAATCTTAACTTTGGTGTGTCCATCCCTGAACTGTTTGTGAATGGTTTGTTACCATCTAGCCTTTCTTGACTGACAAAATTCAGAATATTCAGAAGTAAGTATAGCAGTTACTTTCTTGTTGCCAGTACAAAACACCCAATCCGAACAGCTTATGTGAGGAAAGGGTTTATTTCAGCTTCCGGTTTCTAGAGGAAGTTTCATCATGTCAAGGAAAGCATGCTATGAGCAAGACAGCAAGGACGTCACGTCTTGTCACATCAACTGAGAGGAAGTCGCCTGAGTGAGTTAGCGCTGAACACCCAGTGGGCTGGACTGACTAATAAATCCCCAGGTCCGTCTCCAGTGCCACACTTCCTCCAGCAAGGCTTCACCTTCCAAAGGCTCCACAACTTTCTCAAATTGCCACCAGGTGGGGACCACGTATTCAAACCACATGAGGCTATGGGGGACATTTCACATTTAAACCACCAGAGTAGTAAAGGGTTTGCCTCAGCTATGAGTGCAAAAGTAAAAGTAAAATTGCATCTCATTGAGCAATTTCAGATGAAGAATCAATTCACTGTATTTGTTTATTAAATATATGCTGAGGGCCTTCTGTGCATGAGCCTTAAACTAAGGGTAATAAGCTGCTTGGAAACCTAGAGACAGGAATATTGAGAGTGCAAGGCAAGTTTGTACTACGTAGTAAGACCCTGTCTCAAAATAAACAAACAAACAAACGAAAGAACAAGCAGGGCATGGTGAGACACACCTTTAATCCTAGCACTAGGGAGGCAGAGGTAGGAGGATTGCTTTGAGCTCAAGGCTAGCTTGAGACTACCTAGTGATTCCAGGTCAGCCTGGGCTAGTGTGAGACCCTACCTTGAAAAACAAAAACAAACAAACAACACCCCCCACAAAAAACAAAATCACTGTTGGTGACAAAACTATATTTGATTATTAGGACTTTTTAAAAATATTTTATTTTATTTGCAAGCAGAGAGAAAAAGAGAGAGTGCATGGGTGTGCTAGGGCCTCTAGCCACTGCAAACAAACTCCAGATAAATGTGCCACTTTGTGTATCTGGCTTTATGAGGGTACTGGGAAATAGAACCCAGGTCCTTAGGCTTTGTAGGTAACTTAACTGTGGTGCTCTCTCTCCAGCCCAGGATTATGTTTTATTAGACACTAAATTCCAGATAATTCAAAATAGCCCAAATGACTAAGCAACTAAGATTGTGAGCAGATTGCTTTTATTATAATATCACATTGCCTCAGAGAATTTTCCAGCTATAAAATTATGAAAAGATGGTGTTTCAAAAGAGGTAATATCATGACTTGCATGTGGATATGACATGAGCATATGTCAAAGTTTTTACTTCATTCATTATTTAATGCAGAAACTAGAAATACAAGTAGTTCAAAGGAGAATCCAGATGAACCACAATTTTATTTGGAGGAAAAGAGTTGCTAAAATAAATTTACAAAGGGATACAAAATGGTATTTTTAAGTTGAGATAGGGAGTTGGGGAGGGCATCAAATGAAACCATCACATCACAATTTTATCACAGAATTGATTTACAAGATTATAGATAATCATTTTGAAGTGATATCAGTTATAGCAAATTATAGAATTTTAATTTACAAATCACAGTAGCTTAAAGTGAGTAAAAGATTAGACTGAGATAAGAACAAATGTATATTGTAGACAATATAGTAGATTTTTTTTTTCCATTGTAGATATCCAGTACAAATCTCATTTACTTATTTCATCTCACTGGGCTCCCTCTCTGAACTCCCCTAGGCTCCCTGGTCTTTATGGCCTCTGTCAAAAGAATTCAGACAAGATGCACAGAACACAGTGTAGAAGATGGGAAGTGTCTATGACAGAGTAAACTGAAGCACTCGCAAGGTGAGAGCGGGTAATTGGCAAAGCGACCATGTGCTGACACAGAAGAAAAAGCTTTCTCTGAGGGCGTGTTCTCTGTCTAGGTGACTGACAGACCGATTTGGCTAACTCTCGTCTTTGTTATTTACCAGGAAGTCTCTGGGTAAATAGTAATCTTAAAAAGTTTAGATTAATGTTTGACCTTTTGGGCAGTTCCAATTGTCATGTCTTCATTCAGGATCAGAGACAACTTTTTAATTTTTTACTGACAACTTTTATACTTACAGACAAAAAAACCATGATATTTCCCTCCCCTCCCCCATTTTCCCTTTCACAACTCTGTTCTCCATCATATCCCCTCCCTCTCTCCATTAGTCTGTCTTTTATTTTGATGTCCTCATCTTTTTCTCCTATTATGAGGGTCTTGTGAAGGTACTGCTAGGCACTGCAAGGTCATGGATGTCAAGGCCAATTTCTGTCTGTACAGTTGCATTGTAAGGAGTCGTATCCTTCCTTTGGCTCTTACATTCTTTCCGCCCCCTCTTCCGCAATGGACCCAGAGCCTTGGAGGGTGTGACAGAGATGTTTCAGAGCTGGACACTCCTCAGTTCCTTCTTCTCAGCACTGTGTTGCCTTTTGGGTCATCCCAGTGGTCATTGCCATCTGAAAAGAGAAGTTTCTCTAACCAAATGTGAGAGTAGCATTAATATGTGAATATGAGCATTAAGTGTAGTGCTTTCAGGGCAGTTTGGTGAGAATAATATGTGTATTTAGCCAGACAAGAGCAGGTTTTATACTCCTAAGGCTCATGACCTCCCCTGCCATAGGCTTTTGGTTAAGTTTTCAGTACCACACATATATTCCCTCCCACAGAGCAGGCCTCCAGTCCAATTAGAGAGGAGCTGGTTTCCCCTAGAATAGACATGCCACTATTGCACCCTTTTGGTCATTTGGTCTGTCTGGCCAAACTTGAGGTTTCCAGTGTCCACTGTTTTCATTACTGATGACTTCTGTCTCCCATAGGGCTGCATGCAGTGCAGCTTTTTCCAGCTGTCAGTTGGCTGGTCTACAGGGAGAAGGTTTTCAGCTCAGCACCAGCTTGATTTCTCAGTGACCTTGCTGCCCAGGCATGTGAAACAGAGACAACTTTTGACCAGGGATAAGATCCTAAAGTTTCAGTTTCTGATTTTATAAGATGCTGATCATGAGAAAGGAGTCCAACCCTAATAACATTCAAACAGGATAATATTTAACTTGCAACCTAGCAAATGAATAATGTTGTTAGATCAGTGCTTTTTCATTACTGGGTAATGTACTGTAAGGCCTTTGCATACATTATTATTAGAGCCACAGTATTATTATAATTTCATGGACAAGAAAATGGAGACTAATTTGTCCAATATCTCAATATTCAAGTGAAAGTCTGACATTCAGAAACTTTTAACCCTTAAAAATATTTAACCACCAGATGTGGTGGTGCACGCCTTTAATCCCAGCACTCAGGAGGCAGAGGTAGGAGAATCACTGTGAGTTCCAGGGCAGCCTGAGACTACATAGTGAGTTCCAGGTCAGCCTAGACTAGAGGGAGACCCTACCTCAAAAAAAACAAATAAAAGCCGGGCGTGGTGGTACACATCTTTAATCCCAGCACTCGGGAGACAGAGGTAGAGAATCATCATAAGTTTGAGACCATCCTGAGACTACATAGTGAATTCCAGGTCAGACAGGGCTATAGTGAGACCCTACCTTGAAAACAAAAAACAACAACAACAACAAAAAAATCAAATAAATAAAAAAATAAAAATTTAAAAGAACAAAATTTAATAAGAATTAAAATATAGTTCCTCTGTTTTAATGAAAATATGTTAATACCATTGGGCAGAACCAATTACTCTTTGACATTGTAATATTAAATAATTGATTTTGTGCGTGTGCGCGTACATGTGCGCATGCATGCGTGCTGCTGGGGATCAAACCCAGTGCTTCATGTCTGGAAAACATGTGCTTTACCACGGAACTGTTATTTCCAGACTTTCTTTCTTTCTCTCTTTCTTTTTTACTGACATGATTCTTCATAAAAAATTCAACAAAAGAAGCATTTTGGGGGTTTTGGCTATTATTCATATCACTGCATGGTTATTACTAGAAATGATTCTGTCACATATTGAGAGATTGTTAAGAATGATCCATCACAGGCGTTGGATGTGCTGTGTAGCTCACTGTTGGAAACCAGATGCTTAGACTTCTCCAGATACCAGGAAGGGAACAGTAGCTTTTTTCTTAAAGTGACTTCCAACTCTCTTTCAGCCTCTGAGCCAAATGGCAGAAATTTAATCATGGTGTTTTATTCCTTCAGAACTTTTTCCAAAAGCATATTTCTTAATAAACAGAATGATATGTTAAACCTCTAAAAAATATCATGCTGTGGTAGTAAATGTGGAAATGAGATACATCAAATTCAAATTAAAACAACTTTTCAGAGGAAAAGAATTTTACAAACCTATAAAAATCTCAGTACTTCCTCTGGGCTTCTTCTTTTCTCAACCAATTAGATTTATTACTTTAAGGTAAGGATAACTATAGACATCATGCCTCCAATTTGTGTCTACTTGCTCATAAATTGAAATGTTTTACTCTTAAAGCAGATTACTGCTTTGCAATTAACAGAATGCTGTTCCATCATATTGATTTGTGGAGGCTCCGTCTGTTTATCAACCCCATCCATTTCTGCGTTATACATTGTTTCTCAGAAGTCCATATTTATTATAAACACAGGGATGGTTCCCAGTCCTTGCTGGAGTTACTCCTCCAGCGTTCTCTGGTCAGCTCAGCCTCTAATCATGATAATACCCAGGATATCCAGCGGCAGCATTCCAGTCAGCTTCTGATAGCATGTCTTACTTGCAGAATCCCACAAGAGCAAAGAAGCTAAATATGGCAGGTTTGATGGCATGTGCCTCAACTCCACACTTGGGAGGCAGAGGCAGGAGAATTGCTGAAAGTTCAAGTCCAACTTGGTCAACACAGCAAGGCCCAGGCCAGCCATAGCTATATAATGAGACTTTATCTCAAAGAACAAACACTTGGTGGGCGTGGTGGTGCACACCTTTAATCTCAGCACTCAGGAGGCAGAGGTAGGAGAATCGCCATGAGTTCGAGGCCAACCTGAGACTACATAATGAATTCCAGGTCAACTTTGGGCTAGAGTGAGACCTTACCTCAAAAAAGCCAGAAGGGCTGGAGAAATGGCTTAGTGGTTAAGGTGCTTGCCTGAAAGCCTAAGGACCCAGGTTCAATTCTCCAGTAACCATGTAAGCCAGATGCACTAGGTGACTTTTTAGTCTGAGTTGGTTTGCAGTGACTGGAGGTCCTGGCATGCTCATGCTCTCTCTCTCTTTCTCTCAAAGAAATAAATAAAATATGTTTAAAACAAAACAAAACAAAACAAAACAAAAACCCAATGAGCTAAATACGAATGGGTGGCAGCAAGGACTGTTTGTCTCTTCAAACTACCTTTTGTGTTGGCTAGTTTAACGTGCAGTCTCGTCTCTGTTTAACATTGTTCAGGTTTATTAAACAACTGGAAATCACTGGAAATATGGAAGATGTGCCTAGACCATGTTTCAGTTTATTTTTATTTGAGGCAGAAAGAGGGAGAGAGTGAGAGAGCAAGAGAGAGAGAGAGAATGGGCACGCTAGGGCCTCCAGCTACTGCACATGAACACGAGATGCATGTGCCACCTTGTGCATATGGCTTATGTACTGGGGAATTGAGCCTGAGTCTTTAGGATTCACAAGCAAGTGCCTTAACCTCTAAGCTATCTCCCCAAACCCCATTCAATCTCTTTTCTATAGAATTAGAGTCATAAACCCAGGTGTGGACGATTTCTGGAGCTGACTTTACCAATTCATGACAAGGACTGAGTAAGTGCATCATGTATAGTTCTAGGTGACTGGCCTTTCCCCGAGGTTCACAGACATAGCTACTAATGAACAGTGAGGTTTCTCCTTTTGTAAGAGGAATCTTCTCCATTTGTCCCTCCAGGCTGACTTCAGCTTTTCCACCTGAGGTGGCATGTCCCTCCAGCTCCTCCCCTGAAGGTTGGCTTTGACCCTTTACAAAAACCATGGGTCCCACAGGCAGCTCCTTTCAGAGCCTGTTGCTCTCTGCCTACTTGCTGTTGTCTTCTGGCGCTCTGGCCTTGGGGCCATAATGGCGTCCCTGTGGGCAATTCTACCGTGTTTCTCCATTCGTTCTCCTTTCCTTTAACCCCTACCACAGTACTGAAAATTGGTCTCATCATTAAGTTCTCTCGATACCCCATTTGGAAGTGCCATCTGTTTCCTGACGGGTCTCTAACGGACACAAAGCAGTTCTGACTAATGATAAGTACATCGTGTTTTATAAAAATACAAACTGTACCTTGAACTATAGAGCTATCACTTTGCAGAGTTCTGTGGCTATGGGTTTACGTAACTCCAAGGAAGCTTTAGCTTACTTTGTAAATTACATGACTCCTATTATCTCTAGTTTTGGAGGCTTTAGAAATGTTTTACTCATTCACTCATAGACATCATTCTACAATAGAGATTGTTTTTTTTTTTTTTTTTTTTTTTTTTTTTTTTTTTTTTTTTGGTTTTTTAAGGTAGGGTCTCACTCTAGCTCAGACTGATCTGGAGTTCACTATGTAGTCTCAGGATGGCCTCGAACTCACAGTGATCCTCCTACCTCTGCTTCCCAAGTGCTGGGATTAAAGGTGTGTGCCACCGTACCCAGCTTTTTTCTTTTTGTTATCTTATATTTTAATTTTTTAATTCCCTTTTCTTTTTTTAAAGAAATAGTCTTCCAGCCAGGCATAGTGGCACACAACTTTAACCCTAGCCCTCAGGAGGCATAGGTAGGAGGATCGCTATAAATTCGAGGCCACCCTGAGGCTACATGACTACATAGTGAATTCCAGGTCAGCCTGGACTAGAGTGAGACTCTGAGTCTTCTGTGTAGTCCTGTCTGGCTGGAATTCTCTATGTAGACCAAGTTGACCATACAGGTTGGTAATCCTCCTGCCTTTGCCTCCTGAGTGCTGGGATTATAGTCATGTGCCACCAAGCTTAGTTTTTTGTTGTTGTTGTTTTACACGGAAGATATCTATGCATGTAACATCATCTTTATCTTCCTTGTATATATGTAATTGTTTGATATTTATGACATTTAAGTCACTTAATTTACTGACCTTTCAAAATGATATATATGTGGCGCACACGTTTAGTTCCAGCACTCAGGAGGCAGAGGTAGAGGATCACTTGAGTTTGAGGCCACCCGGAGACTATATAGCGAATTCCAGGTCAGCCTGGACTAGAGCGAGACACTACCTCAAAAAACAAACCAGAAAAAAAAAATATATGCGTACATGTTCTTGGCATTCATATATATGTATGTATTTTCAAATTGTAAAAGAGAAGTAAAATGTTTAAATCAGTCATGAAAAATTCATGTGACTGAAAGTCACTGAAAAGAATAAGATAGGTCTACATGTGCTTCTGTGAAAATTGTTCCAAGACAATTTATCATTTTACAAAACCAAGACCAGACAGGAAAACACAGAATCAAATGCTTTGTGAAGGTGTGATAGTGTCTTGTCCAGGAGTGGCCTGGGAGGGCCAAGAAAAAAAAAAAAAAAAACTAAGAGGAAGATCCCAGAAGGTTAATATGGAAACTGCATCATGAGAGTCACAAAGTGAAGAGACCACTGCCAGTGAGAGCAAACATTCACCCACGCTGCAAAGTCATTCCACTTTACTCGGTCTCCCAATTCAAGTGTTAATGCCATGCAGAAACATCCTCACAGGCATACCTCAGAATAACGTTGAACCCCATATCTGGGTACCCCAGGGTCCAGTGAAGTTGACACATAAAATTAACCATGACATTTAATGCTGCTCTCACTTCTGGGCAGAGAAGCTGCTATTTGCAGATGGTGGTGACTACTGGGGAGAATCAAAACTCAACGAAGTGCTGAGAATAAATGTTCAGCCTTAAATGAGACATCTCTATCACCCCCTCCAAGGAACATTGATTGAAGAAGGAGGGTAGGAAGAATATGAGAGCCAGACTAGGGAAGAGTGTTTTGGAATGCTGTTTCCCAAACACATAGTAGCTATTGCATTCATGACCTGACAGCAGCTGCCCTGACCTGCACAAGACCTGCACAGTATGGACCCGTTAACATTTTGTCATGAAGGATGGAGGAGGGCAGGAAAGAAAAAACAAAACCAAAACAAAACAAAGTAGAAGAGGCATTAGTTGGAAAGGGTTCAGTCAAAGGGGGACAGAGTTGGGGGGAGAAAAGAAGGTAATGGGAGAGGATTATGATAAAATATATTATGTAGATCTATGAAAATTATGAATGAAAAAGTTAAAAAAATCATGGATAAGATATAGGAACATTTCTAGGATGAAGGATGTGTTTTTTTTTTTTCATGAAAGGTCCCATTGAGAAAAAGAAAGGAAAATGACTTCTACCGAAGAACATTATTGTAAAATGTCTTTCTGTTAGAACAAAGTGCCTTAGTGGTTAAGGAACTTCCCTGCAAAGCTCAAAGACCTAGGTTTCATTCCCAGGACCCACATAAAGCCATATGCACAAGGTGGCACATGTGTCTGGAGTTCATTTGCAGTGACTAGAGGCCCTTGTGTGCCCATCCTCTATTCCTTTATCTGCATTTCCCCAATCTCTCAAATAAATAAATAAAATATTTTTAAAAATAAAAAATTTCTTGGGCTGGAGAGATGGCTTAGCTGTTAAGGCATTTGCCTGTGAAGCCTAAGGACCCCTGTTCAATTCTCCAGGTCCCCATAAGCCAGGTGCACAAGAGAGTGCATGCATCTGGTGTTCGTTTGCAGTGGCTAGAGGTTCTAGAGTGCCCATTCTCACTCTCCCTCTCTCTCTTTGCCTCTCTCTGTCTCTAATAAATAAATTAATAAGTAAAAAACTGTCAATTTTAAAAAAGTTTTTAAAAAATAATTTCCAAAGGGGAAAAAACTAGGTCACCAGAAAGTAGAATGGGATAGGCCACACAATACTAGTAGTTATAAGATAATGGAATAATAAATCGAGCATGTATCTTAGTGGTAGAACATTTGCCTAACATGTGTGAGGCTCTGGGTTGAATCTCTGTGAATCTTCAGTACCATAGAAGGTGAAGAGAGAGAATGTTAAAAATTCCAAGATAAAATCTTCCCAATACAATTATCCACCATCCAAATTGTCAAATATAAGGATAGCAAAAAAGTTATTTTTTAAATAGACAAAAATATCAAAAACTACTTTCTTTGATTCTTGTGTTTGAGTCAAGATCTCATTATGTTGTCCAGGCTGGTCTCAGATTCCCCCACTCAAGCAATCCTCCTTTCTCAGCCTCCCCAGTTGCTGGGACTATAGATGTGCTCCATTAAGATAGCCAGTCCTATATCTTCTTGTTTTTCTTCCTCCTCCTTTTACGATGAAAGTTTATCATCAGTATTTAATTTTCTCTTTTAAAAAATACTTTTTACTTGCAAGCAGAGAGAAGAGACAAAGAGAAGAGAGAGAGAGACAGACAGAAAGAATGGGCACAACAGGGCCTCCAGCCAATGCAAATGAAATTCAGATGCATGTGCCACTTTGTGCATCTGGCTTTACGTGGGTCCTGGAGAATTGAACTGGGGTTGTTCGGCTTTGCAGGCCTTAATCACGGAACCATCTTTCCAGCCCCACTATTTAATTTTCTACTATAAGGTTATTATATCTAAAACCACTGGGCCTTTAAGACAGTTCTTGAAATATTCATGCTGGTTCTGCCAGAAGGTTATCACTAAGGTTATCATCTATGTCTTAAAAAATGTGATTTAGTCATTGTGACTTTGTTCTTAGGAGAAGAAAAACTCCCCATGACCTAGGAAAACCTGCCGTATACAAATAATGCTGGTATAATTTGTCTAAGCTTCACATATTCTAACAGTCTTACAGATTGCTTTATGTTAAGTTAAAAAATGACTCAATAGTTAAAGGTACTTACAGAATTACTTTAGAGCTGTCAAAATGTCTTTAATGTATGTTAAAATCAACCTGGTTTAGTTCAACAATGACCAAGTTTTGCTCAGTTCTTATGCTGTGTGTAATCAAAGAGTCTCAGTCAAGGTTTTACTTGTATAGTTGTTTCATTTCTGGTATCTTAAGTTCATTGATACTTAGACATGTTCCCTGCTCTAGGATACAACCTCATGTTCAAATGATCTTCACTGAAGAAAAATGATCTTAAACTCTACTGCTCTGCTTCCAGCTTTTGAGAGTAATTGGTACCTACATAGGTATACAGACTAGCCAAAGATGTTTTCAAACACAGATACCAAGATTTTATGCTGCAATGTCTTTTCCTGACATAAAATTTCTAGATCAAATCAAATGACTTAAAGTTGCTGGCAAAATATTGTTTCCAGGGTTACTAACATGTTCCACCTGTACTGACAGGTACTTAAAGGATAAAATGTGTCTGCTTTTTATGTTCTAGATATGGCTTACACTGTCACCTGACAACTAAACTTAAATGTTAAATGACTTTAAACTTGAGTCATTCTGTAACCAGATCTTCTTTGTTAACCAGATATGTTCCATACTGCATCTGTTTTGCTAACTAGATATGTACAGCCTCTCTGAGTGATTAATAACCATATGGAAAAGCCAAACCCAATTAAAAACATCAGCGTGAAAAAGGACAACCAATATTTTGATTCCTGCTCCCTAGTCAAAAGGAGACAATGGGACACTTCTAGCTCCTTGCTTCTGTTAAGTTACCTGTCTTCTTGATCAGGGAGGGCATGGAGACCTAAAGATGGACTCTGAGTCAGTATATCAACAAAAATAGAGTCACAACAAGTGCTCCCAAAGGAAGCCACATGGTCAGCATGGCCTTCATGTGTCCAAACAGATGACACAATGCTGAGAGTCATAGAGCTCTTCACAGGCCCCTAAGAGTCTCTCCTACAGAGCCATTACTGACCTCTAAAATACAATACCTTGTTAATTATGGCTGCATAATGGGCTTCCCTGTCTAATGCTGGCTTATAATACTAAGCTCTTACATTAACTCAGGCCATTTCCTGCCTCTGCCTGGCCCTGATTAGTCAGCCACTGTTTGCCTTTAAATCAAAAATCCAGAAATTGTCCTCACTGGTTATGTTTATCTGATGGTTATTGATTTGTATTGGTCCAGTGTCTCCTTGTTATGCCTTATTACAATAACAATGTTTACTCTAGCCTGGCATGGTGGCACACACCTTTAATCCCAGCACTTGGGAGGCAGAGGTAGGAGGATTGCCATGAGTTCAAAGCCACCCTGAGACTACATAATTCCAGGTCAGCCTGGATCAGAGTGAAACCCTACCTTGAAAAACAAAACAAAACAAAAGTTTACTCTGTGCCTATATGTGTTAAAAACATGTAACATGGACGGTGAGTTGGCTTAGCAGTTAAGGCACTTTCCTGCTAAGCTAAAGGACCCAGGTTCATTTCCCAGGACAAGCCAGATGCAGAAGGTGGTGCATGTGCCTGGAGTTTATTTGCAGTGGCTGGAGTCCTGGTGTACCCATTCTCTCTCTCTTTCTCTCTCTCTCTCTCTGTCTGTCTCTCTGCTTTTTCTCTCTCTCTCTTTCTCAAATAAATAAACAAAAATAAAAGTTAAAAAATATGTAACTTGGGCTGGAGAGATCGCTTAGATGTTAAGGCGTTTGCCTGCGAAGCCAAAGAATCCTAGTTTGATTCTCCAGGACCCATGTAAGCCAGATGCACAAGGGGCACATGTATCTGGAGTTTGTTTGCAGTGGCTAGAGGCCCTGGCATGCCCATTTGCTCTCTGTCTGCCTCTCTTCCATCTCTCTCTGTTTGCAAATAAATAAAAATTAAAAAAAAAACTTTAAAAAATATGTAACTTGTTTTGACTTTACAAAACTTACAGTTATCAGATGGTTCTAAATCTCTGATAAGACTTGAGATTTTTAAACAATCTTAAAGTTAATAAAGGTTGTGGGGCCCTTTAAAGTTGGATCAAATACAACTTATAATATAATATGGTCATAAGTCTATGGGGGCCAAAGACATATTGTAATGATTTAAATGTGTGACCCCATAAAATCAGGCTTAATCTTAAGTCTCCAATAGATCAAAGCTCTATCTTACAGTCCAAGCCTAGGGTGTGTCTGGGACAAATCTGGAGTCCAGCCCTAAGATGTAAAAACAATTAAAATTCTGGCTGTGCATGTTTGCTGATGTTGATGGTGCTGGTTATATGGCATCTCTTTGCTTAAATTTATAAAAGTGAGCCCGATTCTTCCACCATTGATGGTTTCCCCTTAAAATTTGAAACACAAGGGGACCCACATACTCCTAGGGAATTGGGCCCATACCCACCAACCAAAAGATTCATCGCACCAGTGTCAAGAGGACAGTGTCCTCAGCCAATTGTGACAGCTTAACAGGTCACCAGGGACTTAGAGGGTCCCCTCAAGATCAAGCTCCGGAGGACACCTGCCCCTGACAAGAAGACTATGGTCCTGCTCTAGTCACTTCAGAAGCTGACTAGTCTAAACATGGCAGAAGCCTGAAGAGTCTACAGCCCTGTTCCAGTCACAATCTTAAAAGCTGACTGGTCCATCATGGCAGAAGCCTAAAAAATTTGACATAGAATACTGGGGAAAATGGACACAATGTCTACAAGTCCTACTGGTGTTTGTTTTGCCTGGTTAAAAAAATTATCTGCTTTTGCCAGGGATGGTGTTACATGCCTTTAATTCCAACGTTGCAAGGCAGAGGTAAGAGGATCACTGTGAGTTCAAGGCCACCCTGAGAATACATAGTGAATTCCAGGTCAGCCTGGGCTACAGTGAGACCCTACCTCAAAAAACAAAAAAACAAAATAAAACAAACAGACAAACAAAAAAGAGAAACTACCCACTTCTTATAACAGCTTGTGCCCAATTAAGCTCTGTAAGTCAGAGACAGTCACACAGCTGGCAAGGATGCTGGCTTCTTCGATGTGTTGATTCCCTCCTAATGCTCTTCATAATTGACCCTTATATTCTCCAAATATTCTTCCAGGGATATAAAAGGGTTAACATCTATGGTGATACCAAATAAGTAATGTATCTTCATAATATCCCTAGAAGACATCAAAAGGGGGGAATATGGTAGAGATTTCAATTAAAATAAAGCCCTGCACTCCTTTTCTGTGCTAAACATAGTTTTACAAACAACTCAGATTCTAAGCTGAAAAGAATGTAAACAACCTTGTCCCATCATAACTGGGTCACTAAGTGCCATCCAGGGTCAGTCAGATATCTTACAAGACCAAATCATGGGTAGAAACACCCCATTTACAAATAGCTTTCTGTTCTACATTTGTACTTCCTTATCACTGGCTTATTGCTAAGGAATTTTCTGTTTCTGCCCCCAAAAATCATGTAATCTTAGAAACTTGTAACCCACCTCTAGTGTAAAGAATTTAAGGTGATGTCAGACTACCTGTTGTATTTGTCTGTAAAACGTTTGAGCTCAGTATTCAGGCTTTGAAAGTTATTCCCCTGAGTCTATGTCTACATGAATAAATTTTCTGATTCTCCACTCTATCTATGGTGTCATCTCTGTATGACTCAGTTTCCTGTAATAATAAATATTCATTCATTGTAATGTCTTACAATCAATAAATAGTGCAAACTTATTTTTGAAAAATAGTGAAGTGTAAAGGGAAAAATAATTACTCAGGTTAAAAGATGCTTTTCTCTTTGGAGAGTCTACTCCCAGGCACAAGTACTGCTGCTGTTTATTGTTTTCATTTTTATTTGGTCATATAAATTGGACAGCACTAAGATTCTTCCAGGGATATAAAAGGGTTAACATCTATGGTGATACCAAGTAAGTGATGTATCTTCATAATATCCCTAGAAGACATCAAAAGGGGGGAATATGGTAGAGATTTCAGTTAAAATAGCTCAGTGGTTAAAGGAGCTTGCTTGCAAAGCCTGCTCTTATGAGTCCGATTCCTTAGTACCCACATAGAGCTACATGCGCAGTGTGGTACCTGTGTCTGGAGTTCATGTGCTGTGGCAAGAGAACCTGCTGTGTTTACTCTCTTCCCCCCCTCTAATAAATAAATAAAATATTTTTAAAATTAAACATTCAAAATAGGTTTGACTACCCCAGATATTTTCACAATCAGCAGAAATTGTGAATAGGGAGATATAAAACACATTCATGACTGAGTGAGGTTGCACACGCCTTTAATCCCAGCATTTGGGAGGCAAAGATAGGACAATCACTGTGAGTTTGAGTCCAGTCTGGGAGTACAGAGTGAGTTCCAGGTCAGCCTGGGCTAGAGTGAGACCCTACCTCAAAAAACCCCAAAATAAATAAATAAAATACATTCATGATGAAGGTTTCCTTAATTTTTCTTTAGTAAGATAGGGCCTAAACAAATATATTGATAATTACCTCCTAACTGTTAATTACTATTTTTCCTTAATTCAAATTGCTGGTAACACTAAAGAATATGTTCTATTGCATTATTTAGAAAGAATTTCTATGAGAACAAAATATTTTATCACAAATGTAGCTCTTTTTGAAATACTGTCATTAAGAGATACTTTACAGAGTCAGGTAACTATACTTTTATTTTCAAAATATTATTAAGAATTATTTCATAGAATCACATAATTCTGTAATATTATTTTATTCATTTACATGAAATATCAATCACATTCTCTTAATAACCATCCAAGGAAATAGCTATAGATTAATACTTTAAAAGTTAATGAATCATTTAAACATATCCTTTAGAGGTATTTAAATATATCATTTCATATAATTTCCTCTGCCTAATCACGGTTGGTTTTAATATCTTCCGTGTGTGTGTGTGTGTGTGTGTGTGTGTGTGTTGGCTTGAATTTCTTTTTTTTAAATTTTTTTTGTTTATTTTTACTTATGTATTTGAGAGTGACAGAGAGAGAAAGAGGCAAAGAGAGAGAAAGAGAGAGAGAATGTGCACACCTGGGCCTCCAGCCACTACAAACAAACTCCAGATGCATGTGCCACCTTGTACATCTTACATGGGTACTGGGGAATCGAGCCTCGAACCGGGGTCCTTGGGCTTCACAGGCAAGTGCTTAACTGCCAAGCCATCTCTCCAGCCCCTGGCTTGAATTTCTTTAAATTACCTTTCCATGAGCAATGTTCTTAAAATAAACATATAGTTAGTTATACAGAAAACCATCAAGAGGAATATAGAACAAAGAGCTGGCAGGGGCTCTCTAGAAAATGGGATTGGAGAGCCTTTTGTAAAGAGAAAGAGAGAGTGAGAGGGAGGTTTTATTTTTATTTAAATATTTAAAAATATTTTTATTTATTTGAAGGCAGAGGGAGATAGAAATAAGAGAAACAGACAGAGATAATTGGGTCATTAGGCTTTGCAGGCAAGCACCTTAATGCTGAGCCATCTCTCCAGCCCTTGTTTTGTTTTGTTTTGGTATGGTTTTTGGTTTTTTGAGGTAGGGTCTCACTCTAGCTCAGGCTGACCTAGAATTCACTATGTAGTCTCAGGGTGGCCTTGAACTCATGGTGATCCTCCTACCTCTGCTTCCCGAGTGCTGGGATTAAAGGTGTGTGCCAACATGCCCAGCTTGATTTGTTTTTGTTTTTTTGAGACAGCACCTTGCTATGTATACCAGACTGTCCTCAAACTCATGATTCTCCTACTTTAGCCTCTGAGTATTGGTATCCCAGGCATGAGCCACCACACCAGGCTCACTAAAGTATTTTTACAGGGCTTCAGAGATGGCTCAGCGATTAAGGTACTTGCCTGCAAAACCTAACAACCTGAGTTCGATTCCCTAGTACCCACATAAATCCGGATGCACAAAGTAATGCATGCATCTGGAGTTTGTTTGCAGCAGCTAGAGGTCCTGGCATGTTCACATTCTCCCTTCCTCCCTCCTTCCCTCTCCCCCCACTCTGTCTCTCTGACTACAAATAAATAAACATATTTAAAATGTTTTATAATATAATTTATAATTATAATATAATTATTATTTTTATAATCAGAATATATGTATTATATATGCATGTATATATGATGATGATGATGAAAAAAGGGTCCATATATAGTAGATTGCGCTCTATTATTACAGGTTCTCTAATTTTTTTTCCATGCTGGGTTTTGACCATGGGCCTAAGGGTTAAACACCTCTCATCTGCACCCCACCCCATCACTGCAGTTCTTTATGGTCCTCCCCTTCATCACAAAAGAGGGGCATAGGCATAAACCTTAAAGAATTACCTGTTGGATTTCACATGACGTTCCAAGATTGGATTTAGCCATGTTGACCAAATGATCCTGAACTGAGGTGACCAAAAGTAATTGCCCTACTCTAGACTGTTCAGATCCAAGCTAGGCAATCGCTTGTCAGCCCATGACCAGCATTTTTATGTTCACACAGCAAGTGCTCTGTCTCTCTAAGCCATCTCCCCAGGTCTGGGTTTGTTTATTTTTATCTCTATGTATTTATCTTTATCTGTGTGTGCACAGGCACACAGAACGTATGTGCATCTGTGTGTGGAGGCCAGAAGACAACTTCAGGTGTTGCCCCTTCGGTGCTGTCCAACCTTGTGTGTGGGTAGGTGTGTATGGGTAGTATGTGCATGTGCTGTATACACATGCTTGTGCAGGTGTTGCACACCATGTGCATGCATAGAGGACAGAGGAGAACATCAGATGTTCCTTGACATTGCTCATCTGCTGGTTTCCTCAAGACAGAGGCTCTTCACTGATTCTACAAGTTGCTGTTCTGTGAGCCCCAGTGATTCTCTGGCCCACATTTCTGAGCCAGAAATGCTCTTAAGTACTGAGCCAGTATCTCTCCAGCCCAATTCACATTTCTTTTCTGTTTTTTTTTTTTTTTCTGAGACAAAGTCTTTCACTCCCTGGAACTCACCTAATTAGATTAGATTAGCAGGCCAGTGAGACCCAGAGATCCACCTCTCTCTTCCTCTGCAGCTCTGAGGTTACAAGCGTATGCCACCATGCCTGACATTTTTTTTTAAATTATTTATTTATTTATTTATTTATTTATTTGAGAGAGAGAGATACAGAAATAGGCAGGTAGAGAGAGAGAGAGAGATTGAGAATGGGTACGCCAGGGCCTCCAGCCACTGCAAACGAACTCCAGATGCATGCACCCCCTTGTGCATCTGGCTTACGTGGGTCCTGGAGAATCGAGCCTTGAACCGGGGTCCTTAGGCTTCATAGGCAAGCGTTTAACAGCTAAGCCATCTCTCCAGCCCCCATGCCTGACATGTTTGTGAGGGTTCTGGGGATGAACTCAGGTCCTCATGATTCATGCAAACACTTTACCAACTGAGATATCTCCCCAGATCCCAAACCGCCTTTGATATTTTTCTTCAAGGTCTCACTCTAGCCCAGGCTGTCCTGGAACTCTGTACTCCTAGGCTGGCCTTGAACTCATAGTAATCCTCGTACCTCTGCCTGCTGAGTGCAGGGATTAAAAGTATGTACCACACACTGGGCCTGATTAGCTTTTTAGTGGGGGTGTTCTACAAGGCATATCTTCATTTCTGTTGGTTAAATATGTAGGCATAAGACTTCTGGGTAACTTGGTGGCTGTGCATCAAACCTTATCAGAACCTGAGGCTGCTGCCCACAGTGCCTGTCCTAAATTCCAGCTGCTCTGTATCAATGAACATTTGTGTTGTTTCCAACCATCTCTTTTTCTTTCTGCAGTGGTGGGGTTTGAATCCAACCATTTCTTTACAAACAACACTACACTGAATAATTATCGTGAACACCGATCTTTCCATCTGCACAGCTATGTATGTAAGATGTAGTCCAGAAGTGATTTTTCATCTCTATTCCCTAAAACAAAGCATTCTTAACTCATGTATAAACTTCCTCTGCTCATTTTAACTCTGCTCAAGGGGCTTGTATAAAACCCTACTTGTGAAAAAGAAAGTTGGTGTGTGTGGAAAGGAGGCGGTGAGAGTGGGTAGCTTTAAATCCAGGACCCTTCATAATTCAGGCTCTACCTGCCAAGAAAGATACACAAAGAGGGCTCTCAGGAAGGTCCAGGCTTTGAGAAGTTCTGCGCAGAAGGTGACATTCCTAACCCCTCTCCAAGTCTTCCTGTTTCTGTTTTCCTTCTATTTATTTTATAGTCAATGTCTTCTGTTGGGTCCGTGCCTTTTGCTTCTGATCTTTATCCAACTAAAGATTTTTCTTGTGATCTGGGTTTCAGCCTCACCAGCAATTTATGGAGTTAGCTCTTCATAAGTTTCTCTTTTGATCATCGTTCACCCCCAGTTAGCTCACTCGAGTGAAAAGCAAAATCTCAGGAGGAGATTAGCCAGAAGGATCACACTTAGTGCTATCAAATGAAGTGTTTCTGAATTTGATCATTCACTTCTCACTCAAGGGGACATAGAGGATGTAGCGGTAACCTCTTTGATATTTAACCATCTCATTATTCTCAGTTATTTATGTCATAAGGACCATACTGACTTTACTGATCATGTTTTTAAACTCTTTTCAAATGTTAAAGCAAATGAAGTGAGAGCTGAAGTTAAGCCCATCACTTGAAATGTAACCTCATCTCATCTTTAGTTTTGATGCAGGATTTTGAGGGTTCAAGAAGGGTTTATGAACCCCAACTTTGGGGCTCTCGTCTAATTTAACAAAGTATTGAGGAAGTGGACTCTGAGAAGGATCAATTATGAATTATTTGGATTTATTTGGGGAGAATTTATGAACTATGAGGCTTATTTAGGGAAAAATTGGGAGCCATGGAGGAGGCTAGCTGACTCAGGCCAGAAGGGAATTCTCCTTGCTGGCTGGTGGAGGGAACCACGTGGGAGGCAAAATATGAGATCCCAGGCTTACAGGAAGTAGGACAAGGGAATATAAGCCTGAAAGGCAAAATATTGGAGCCTGGACCAAGGACTTAGTAGGAACATGTGGACATTCAAGTGGAAGCCAAGCTCAAGAGCACTCAGGGCTCAAGGCAGGATAACAGAGGAAGAATGCACTGAAGCAGGGACATGGAAATTCTTAGGCCAAGAGAATAAGAACCCAACAAAGTCAGAGGAGTTATTATACACACACTAGAAACAGTTTAGAGGAAATCATACATTAAGACAAAGTGAAAAGGCATCTGGAAACAAAATGCATGTAAGAATAGAACAGCAAAGTACACAGGCAAGCAACAAGAGCCCTTCCCTCCCTCCAGCCAGGCTGAGAGAGGGGAGAAACTTATACACGAGTATTCAAGTGAAAGAGCCACAGGTCAGTCAGGCCACCAAAATAGAAAAGAGTAGATAATTCTCCAGCCAGGCTGGGATAGGGGGAGAGCAGGAACCAAAAGCAGGTGACAAGCCCTCTATAGTTAATTAGGATGGTTTCAGGGGACTGACCCAGGAGCTAGCCCACCTAGGTGGTATGCTAGAGTGGGGAAGTGATAGGGGCGCTATAGCCATCATGGATAACACTGGATCAGCTGTGAGTTCTAGTTCTAGTTCTGCCAAGGCAGGTTCTATCTTTGGACCTCTGTTCCTGTCTGTCTGTCTATCTATCTATCTATCTATCTATCTATCTATCTATCTATCTATCTATCTATTTATCTATCCATCCATCCATCTATCCATCTTATTCCTGTTCCTCCTTCAGTATTAGAGACTATACATTTTGCACACACTTGAGTGTGTATATGTGTGTGTGTGTGTGTATAGGTAAGAGGTCAACATCAGGACTCCTCCTCAGTAACTCTCCACCTTATTTTCCAAGACAGCCTTTACTAAACTCAAAGCTCATTGATTCAAATCTGCCTCCCTAGTGATAGGATTACAGGTGTACGCCACCATGCGTGGAAGTTTTATGTACAGGAGATTCGAACTCATGTTGAACTTGTGTGACAAGCTTTGTGCCCACTAAGACACTTGCCCAGTCCCTTAAAGATCTTGTAATTTCAACTTTTAAAATCTACACACAGAGTTGGGGTAGCTCAGTGATAAAACAGTTGCTTCACATGAGTAAACCCTGGATTTGATCCCAAACACCAGCAAAAGAGAAAACAAAACAAAACAAAAAAACAACCTATGCTCACATTGGTAACTTATGAGTTAATCGCTTTTGGGGAGGAAGTGACTGTAAAAGTGAAACTGGAGCTCCTGGGGCACATGCCACTGGTTCACCTCTTGCACAGGTTATATTCAGAAGTGTTGCAAATAATATTTTTCCTTCACACTGTTTAGGTAAAGAGACATGGGAACCATCATGAAGATTCATGGGCCCATGATGTAAACTCTGTGGGCCTGCTTTGTTTGACTTAATGAAGACATGATTCTGGAGACACCTCTTCCCTCAGGCCTCACCTCCGCCCTGGGAAATGGTAAACCCTGAAATTTATAGGGACTCTGACCTCCAGGGTCCGGAAGTGCACGGGACTGGAAAAGGAGGGTAGGAAGGAGGCTGAGCCCAGATGGGGTGCTTTGCACAGGACAGAAAACATACCTGCTGCTCTTCTTGAAATGAACTTAGGCATGTGGATGGATGTCTTTTCACTTAAATAGCTTCCATGCAATTTTGACTGAAAAAAAAATTGACACAATCAGAAACTCCCTAGTTAAAAGTCGTAATGCAAGCTATATATACGTAGTTAAAACAAAATTATAGGGAAAATGATTTCTTTTATGTTGAAATTTTATTTTGAAAAATTTTACTATGAAATTTTTTATTTCAAAAGATCTTTCTTCCCCCATTGCTATTGAGCGACAAGAACTAGTCTAAAGGCTGAAAATAGCCTTGGAGTGCATTAGGAAAGCTCTGGATTAAAAAATATTTTTAAATGGTCTCATTGAGAAATTTTTTCAAATGAGAGTCACCCTTGAATGAATGAATGAGTGCTGTATCAAGTTACCCAGAGACAAAGAAGAGAAGCCATTCTGCCAGAACAAATGCGGCCTGCTTTGTTTGGAGACAAATCATTCCTACAGCCTGGTTGGAAATGCCACTTTCAAGTCAATGAGAGTTGTGTTCAGATAAGAGGGGGATGCAAGACCCTATTATATCCACTAGGATGTAATGTTTTGCCACTGAATGGTTTCTATAGTGCATGAAAATTCCCATTTCGGGGGTGGGGTAGGGAGTTCTCTTTAATGTCCAAAACTGTTTTCAGGTTTTACAAAGTGCTTCAGTTTCCACATTTAAAGGGCAGACATGACCACACTGGAACACAAGCTACAGAAGTTTTAACTTTTTTAGACAAGTCTTTTGAACTCTTTACATGGTGACAACATGACTGGGAAAACAGATTCCTTGGCTCACTACTGTGCTTGTCTTCTGGAAGCCATCCAGGGCTCACAGTAGCCCCACTCAGCTGTTTTCTCTGACTTTTGGTGATAACATTCTCTGGAGCTCTGTCCTGAATGGAGCTGATTTGAGCAGTGATGGTATCTAGAACAGGCAATTGAGAGGAGAGGTAAGAGCTAGAGCTAGAACTCAGTAGAGTGCTGGCCTAGCACGCAGGAGGCTCTGGTTTGATCCCTAGGTTGGTAGGATCCATCATCGATTCACTCCTCACGAGGCAGAGTTAGGAGGATCAGAAGTCCAAGGTAGCCAGTATCCTGGACTACATGAAACTCAGTTTCAAAACTAAATGAATTGAATCAAAAAAAGACAAGAAAGAAAAGGCAAAGAAAAGAAAACTAGCAGTGAGATGGAGCAGAACCGATGAGGAAATTACCTATTGCCAAGAAATGACCTGATTAGCTGGTAGCTCTGGGATTTGTGGGGCAGGTCCCCTTGGCTCCTTATGGAAGACTCTACAGTTCCCCCAAACTGTCAATAAGTTCATGATATCAATTTGTATTGCTGAAGCTATTTTCAGTGTTTTTACCATTAAAAGAGACTTCAGGGCTGGAGAGATGGCTTAGCAGTTAAGGCGCCTGCCTCCTAAGCCTAAGAATGCTGGTTCCAATCTCCAGGTCCCACATTTAGCCAGATGCAAAGTGACGCAAGGGCACAATTCCGCACTTGACCACAAGGGGGGAGCACGCATCTGGATTTCGTTCTCAGCAGCTGAGAGGCTGCTGGTGTGCCTATCTCTGTCTTCTTCTCCCTCTCTCTCTGTCTCTCTCTGTGTCTCCAAAAAAATAAAATAAAATAAAAGAGAGAGAGAGAGACTTCATGGCTGGGCGTGGTGGGTCACAACTTTAATCCTAGCACTCCTGGTAGGAGAATCACTGTGAGTTTGAGACCAGCCTCAGATTCACATAGTGAATTCCAGGTCAGCCTGGGCTTCAGTGAGACCCTACAAACTGGGTGTGGTGGCACACGCCTTTAATCCCAGCACCTGGGAGGCTGAGGTAGGAAGATTGCTGTGAATTCAAGACCACCCTGTGACTACCGAGTGAATTCCAGGTTAGCCTGGGCCAGAGCAAGACCCCCACTTCAAACAGCCACAAACAACAACAACAACAACAAAAACAACAAAAACAGAGACTACATGTTGAGCAATCGTTCAACACTATTTATTCATTTACTTTGGAGATAAAGAGAAAAAAAGAGGCAGATATATCTCTTAGATATAGAGAGAGACAGAGAATGGGCAAGCCAGGGCCTCCAGCCAGTGCAAATGAACTCTAGATGCGTGGGCCACCTTGTGCATCTGTCTTACATAGGTACTGGGGCATCAAACCTGGGTACTTAGGTTTCCCAGGCAAACACCTTAACTACTAAACCATCTCTCCAGCCCTGGTTCAGCACTATTCATCTATCCTGACAAATACAATAAAACAAAATGACTGGTGCTGTTTTTATATTAAGTAGGTATAATGTTTTAAAAGACCAGCTCTTGTACACTGAGAGAGGATGGAAGCCAGTGCTGAGCCATGCTGACTCAATGACAGGTAAGACGCAGAGATCAGCTTAGGGAGAAAGCAGATGCTTGCTTTGATCTGTGAAAATCTACTGAAAAATTATCAATGGATCACACCTAGAACAAGCCTTTCACAGAACCCAACGCCTTTTAATAATCTGCCTGAAAGAGCTACTTCCGCAAAAGGAAGCACGCTTTAAAGGAACACGAGATATATACATTGTCTGAGGACAAATAGAAAACTCCACCTAATTCTATAACTTTCCATTTTGGTAAACATGGTGGGCAGTCAGACTACCGTCAAGCCAGTAGTGAGAAACACCAAAAGTACTCTATGCTGTGATATCTTAAATAGGTCTTCAGGTAAACAACAAGAGCAGAAATTCTAGTTCTCAGATTTTCATTACAAATCTAATAACAATATCATTCGAGATTGTAAAATAGGGGGCTTGCCTAAATTGATCATGCAAATAAAGAGGCTGATTTTCTTCTTTAGATGGTTTCAAATATGCTCAGCCTGATGGGTTGGTTGAGCTTTTTACTGGTCTCTACTGCCCTCTAATGGTTACTAGAAAACCGAGAAAATGTTTTTGTGACTGTCAAAGAGGACTCCTTTTTTTTTGTTTTGTTTTGCTTTGTTTTGTTTTTCCAGGTAGGGTCTCCCTCTAACCCAGGCTGACCTGGAATTCACTCTGTAGTCTCAGGGTGGCCTCGAACTCACAGTAATTCTCCTCCCTCTGCATCCCCAGTGCTGGTATTAAAGGTGTGCGCCTCCACGCCCCGCTTAAGAGGACTACTTTTAAACCTGAAGAGTGGATCTTTATGTGACAGTATTTATTTGTGTTTCTAGTAGCTTTTAGCTGAGAAAAATACATGAAGACTAAAAGCTACCACAGATATAGTAGCTATTAGATGAATGTGTATTGATATGTATTTTTACTAATCTCAGTATCCTTGTTTACATAGAAAACAAGGCTATGTGTGTATCTATACATACATGTTCATACACACATGTATATAAGAACTCATGTAAACCAGTGTATGTGCCTATCTACTTAATGGTAGACAATATCTTCAGGTACATTTGTAGATTTTGAAGCTTCCACATTAGACTTCACTTCAAGTTCCTTGACTAGATGTTCAAAAAATATCCATGTGGAACCAATCATAGGAAAGGCGAAATTAATTAATTCAAAGTCTTCAATTAACTAGTGTATCCTCCCAACTTATTTGAATGGTATTTTTCCCTAAGAAGTGGAGAACAGAAGAAAATTCAGAAGTCCCGGTATAGGAGTCACGGTCTTCCCCTTCTCTGTCTCCCCCCGCCCCCCGTCAGCCTCAGGATGCCTGGTGACAGCAGCAGTAGTAACAGTCTGTTCATGTAGGATAGACAATAAAGGATGCGTTGTTGGAGAAATTTAAAGATGAGTAAAAGCAACTAAATGGGGCCAGCTTTTTAATGTGCTTGCCAGTCAGCAATTCTGAACAATGAAATAATAAAATCATTTTCCTGGATTTAAAAAAAAAAACACCTTTTTGTCAGGCTGGAGAGATGCCTTAGTGGTTAAGGCACTTGCCTGTGAAGCTTAAGGACCCAGGTTTGATTCCTCAGTGCCCACGTATAGCCAACTATACGAGGTGGTTCATGTGTCTGGAGTTCATTTGTAGTGGCTAGAGGTCTTGGTGTACCCATTCTCTCTCTCTCTCTGTCTCTCAGTGTCTCTCTCTTGCTCTCTCAAATAAATAAATAAATAAAAAACTGTTTTGTCTAAGTTTTAAGAAACAAATATGTTTTCTTTCCTTTTTTATAATATGTATGTTTTTAAATGGCACATCTGCCATGCTTGTCCTTTCATAAAGATGGTGTTCTATGTCATGGAAGTTGTCATAAAACAGGCTCAGTGACAGGTGTTTGTTTCAGGATTAAGTTCCTCATATGCTGGGATGGTGAGACCCCAGTTTGGGCGTATTTGTACCACTGATTCCTGAGTGCCTACTGTACATTCAAAACAAACAAGGATAGTGCAGTGATTATAACAGCAAAGAAATACAGCTGGAGTAACTTCCACTCTGTCATTTTAGGTTGATTCTGTTTATAAATATGTTTGTGTGATCATATAGAAATTTTGGAGAACATCATTAAATCTGCAAGAACAAAGCACAAAGAAATGGACATTTCAAAGAAAGTTCTAAGAGAAGCAACAAAAGACACTAGTCTACCAGAAGAAATCAACAGAACAATGTTTTAATGCCTGGATATTCATTCTAAAGAAAAAAAATCAGATAAAGAGCACTCACTATCACCTTAGACATTTTCTCTGGTTTTTGCAAAAGAAACATTTGGGAATTTTTAATGAAATAACAAAGGAATTTGTGATATCTTCCTAAAGCATATACTTGAGGGATTTTGTTTTTGACAGTGGAGACATTTGAAGCTTCTGCAGTTCATCTTGAAGTAACACAATGTCACAATCTCCAATTATTATGAAATGGGATTTTTATGAATCTGCCAATCTCATCCTGATGCTTAAATTTTTCTTTACTGTTTTCATTTTTGTTAGAGTTTTATTTTTGGAAAATTTCATTTTAAAATTAATTAAAATATGCCATTTAATGTAAGTAAACTGTTCTGTCTACTGATCACATAAAGGTTGATTTTTGATAATTCTTGATAAATTTGCCATTGTTAAATATTTTTTACTTTTTATGTTTTTTAACTTTTAGGGAGAAAGAGAGAGAGGCAGGGAGAGAGAGAGAGGAGAGGGAATTGATGTTTCAGGGCCTCAGCCACTACAATCGAATGCCAGATGCTTGTGCTACCTAGTGGGCATATACGACCTTGTGCTTGCCTCACCTTTGTGCATCTGGCTTAGGTGGGATCTGGAGAGTTGAACATGGGTCCTTAGGCTTTGCACACAAAAGAACACCTCTAGAGGTATCATCATTCCTGATCTAAAGCTATACTACAAAGCCATTGTAATAAAAACAGCATGGTACTGACATTAAAAATGTACACATAGACCACTGGAACAGAACTGAAGACCTGGCCCTTGGGTCAAGTAACTATAGCTACTAGGTTTTTGACAAAAGTGCCAATAATGTAGAATGGAGACAAGATGGGATCTTCAAGAAATGGTGCTGGACAAATTGGATAATCACATGTAGAAAAATGAAACTAGACCCACTCATCTCACCACACATAAAAATCAACTCCAAATGGATTAAAGACCTCCAATAAGACCTGAAACTCTTAAACTGCTGAAGAAAAAAAATAGAAAACAATCTCCATGATATAAAGTAGGAAAGAACTTCTTGAACAATACCCAGTAACCTAGGAAATTAAACAATCAGACAACCAATAGCATGTCATGAAGCTACAAAGCTTTTGCACAGACAAACATACCATAAGCAGAGCCAATAGATTACCCACAGAATGGGAGAAACTTTTTTCCAGCTATACTACTGATAGAGGTCTAATATCTAGGATCTACAAAGAACTCAAAAAACTAAACAATAAAAAAATCAAACTACCCACTGATTAAAATGAGGTAGAGAACTGAATAGGGAGTTTTCAGGAAGAAATACAGATGGCTAATACACACTTAAAAAAAAATTTTCAACACCCCTAACCATCAGGAAAATGCAAATTAAAACAACTATGAGATTCCACCTTATTCCAGTAAGGATGGCAATCATGAAAAAATTCAAATGACAACAAATGTTGGCAAGGATGTGAAGAAAGAGGAACCTTTATTCACTGTTGGTGGGAATGCAAACTTGTACAACTACTATGGAAACCAATATGGAGAATCCTGAAAAAGATGAATACAGAGCTGCCAACAGACCCAATTATTCCCTTACTGAGCATTTACCCTAAAAGCTCCATGCTTCACTACAGAGATAAGTGCTCAACCATGTTTATAGCTGCTCAATTCATAATAACTAAGAACTAGAATCAACCCAGGTGCCCATCATTGGACAAATGGATAATGAAGTTGTGGTACATATACACAATGGAATTCTACTCAGCAGTATGAAAAAATGAGACAGTGAAATGTGTAGGAAAACTGATGAACTTAGAACAGATCATACTCAGCCAACTCACACAATCACAGAAAGAGAAGTGCTGCATGTTCGCACTCATTTGTCGTTCCTAATCTGGATCAGCTTGACTTTCTGGCATACCTGATAGGCAATTTGAGGCCCAGACAATAGGGAAGGAAGGATTTGGGGGAGGTGAAAGGAAGGTAGTGGGAAATAAACACAAAACAAAACTCAAAATGAACAGGTACCACAGAAACCTTTCTCCTTGAAGGTAGACTGAAATATTTAACCTTCAACAAGGGTAGAGAGGAGCATCTGAAAATAAGGGCCCTGGAGAGGGTGGGATGAAGCCTAACCTTAAAAAATTTTGGCTCTGACCTATAATTCCCAGTACCAGAAATCGGTGCTACTCACTTTGAGCTATTGATTGGAAAGACCTAGGAGATCCCCAAGACAAGACGGGCTTCTGTCAAAGCACTTGATTACCCACCTGAGGTAAAAGGTAAGACCCTGCTGCTGAAGATAGCATATGCTGCTGACACAGAACATGGAGAGATCCAGAAGAGAACCGGTCTCCAGACAGTTAGCCCTTCTAGTGCCGGAAAGTGTTATATGAGAGCTACTGGGGGAAAGTGGCCAATAGCAGTGTGAGCAAGCAAGGTTCTAAGCTACTCAGAAGCCACCAGCCTGACAAGAAGCACACACCAGTGCAATGGTGGCACACAGCCTTGGTGGGTAACCAATGGCTTTCTGATTGGCTAAGAGATCTGCTCAGTGGAAAGGAACTCATATCTGGAACTGGGAACCAGGTCAGAATCCTACTAGTCTTTGGCTAAAAGAGGGGCTGTATCCCTCAAATTCTCCCTAAATTAATAACAGTTATCCTATTTAACCTATGCTGACTTTAATCTCTGCCGGAGAATCTGTTTTTCTTTTCAAGAAGGTAGCAAGACCTGAGGAGATAAACCACCCCTCGCATTTTAGCCAAGGCCCAGGTGAAACCACAGAGGAACTGGGCTGCTTCCATGGTAAGCGTGACAATCAGCACCAGGTTGAACAAGACAGATGCTGAGGATACTCAACACATAAAACAGCAGAAATCCAGAGGCTCCTAAGTGCTCATCATTGAAGTAGACTTACAACACCCTCACCAAGGCTCAGGGAATTTTTCACAAGAGGGGACAGAAATACTGTAGGAGTCACAGGTTGAGATATCATACCCAGAGGCATTGCCTTCCCCCAATAGCTGACTGCTTCTCCCAGAACCCATAACACACAACCCCATGGGGAATACCAGCAGCCCCACTGAGGAGAGGCCCCAGTGGAATGGGGGCAGGGAGGAGGGAAAAGATGATACCAACACATGATGTTTCCATACAAATTATGTTCTTAATAAAAACAAAATTGAAGAAAAGAAAAGTGCTTACAGGGCAGTTTGGTGATCATAATACATGCATTTTGTCAGAAAATAGCAGGTGTTACTCCCTAGAGCTCATGACTGCCCTGCCATAGGCTTTCTACTAGATTTTCCGTACCAGGCATGTATTCCCTCCCCTGGAGTGGGCCTCCATTACAATTAGAGAGCCTATAACAGGCATGCCACCATTGAGCCAGTTGGTACATTTGACCTGGCTGGCAAATTTAAAGTTTGCAATGTCCATTGCTGTTTACCACCATAGGGCTGCATGTATCTGGTCCACAGGGATAATGTTTTCAGCTCAGCTCCAGCTTGATTTCTCAGACACCTTCAGTCCAAGTATGTGTTTTCTTCAGCAATAGGGTCTTACCATCTAGTTCTGGTGGGAAACCAAGAGCCTTGGCAATGACTTGTAATGTTTTGGGAGCATCAGGGACCTCCCTGGGCAACAACTAACTGGAAGGTATCAAAATTGGGATTTTTAAAGTGAGTTTTTAAAAAGTACACTATTGGGCTGGGGATATAGCTTAGGGGTAAATGCTTGCTTAGCATGAGCCAGACTCTGGGTTCCATCTCCAGCACTGGAAAACAAAATAGAACTCCCAAACAAGCAGTCATCTGATAATTGCAGTTGGGTTCCTTATTACTTTGGGAAGATGCCATTTACCCAGGATTATGTTCTGAATGTGTATGTTCTCCAAACACACGTGTTAAAGTTCTATTTCTCTATATAAAGAACTCAAAAAACTAAATAATAAGGATTCAAACAACCCAATCAAAACACAAAGTATGGAACTGATACAAATGGCCAAGAAATATTTTTTAAAAGTTTCAGCCTCTTTAGCCATTGGGGAAATTTAAATTAAATCCATCTCCAGTCAGAATGGCTATTCTTGCAGTTACTGTCTTGTTGCTTGCACAAAACATTGGACCAGAAGGAGATGACTGGAAGAAAATTTTTATTTTGGCAAAACATATTAAGAGGAAGTTTCATCATGGAAGGGAAAGCATTGTAGAGCAGAGGCTGGGCATCACATATTGTCACATTAGCTGGGAGGTAGCAGCAAGAGTGAGGTAGCTAGCTAATACCAAGTATGGCTGCCTCCAGTGTCATACCTCCTCCAGCAAGGCTCCACTTCCCAACTGCTCCATCAACAGGGGATTGAGTATGAGGCTTAATCACAAGTATATAACTGGGGAGACTGTGGGGGTATCAATGTAAATAAATGTTCCCTATAACCTCAGGGATTTTTAAAAAGATTTTATTTTTATTTATTTATTAGAGCCAGAGAGATGGAAAGAGAGAGAGGGAGAGTGAGAATGGGCGCACCAGGGCACTCTAGCCACTGCAAATGAACTCCAGATGCATGCGCCCCCTTGTGCCTCTGGCTTATATGGGACCTGGAGAATTGAACTTGGGTCCTTAGCTTTGCAGGCATGTGCCTCAACTGCTAAGCCATCTCTCCAGCCTGAGGGATTTTTTATCAAGATTAAACTTAAGTCTCCAGAAGGCAGAGGAGGAAGTGTGTCACTGGGAACAGATCTTGAGTCAACACAAGTGTTGAGAGCCAGTTTAAAATTTTTTAATTTTATTTTTATTTGTTTATTTATTTGACAGAGAGAGAGGGAGAGAGAATGGGCATTCCAGGGCCTCCAGCCACTGCAAATGAACTCCAGATGCATGCGCCCCCTTGTGCATCTGGCTAACATGGGTCCTGGAGAATTGAACCTGGGTTCTTTGGCTTTACAGAAAAATGCCTTAACCACTAAGCCATCTCTCCAGCCCAAGATCCAGTTTTGAACTCTGGATGTTTGTGCTTGCTGGTGTTGGTTTCTCTCTCTCTTTGCTGTGGATGCTAAAGTAAGCCATTCTTTGGCCATGATGAAGCATCCCATGGAATCTGTAAGACAGAAATAAACCCTTTCCTCCCATAAGCTGTTTTATTTATTTATTTATTTATTTATTTATTTACTTATTTATTTATTAGAGTCGGGGGGGGGGAAGAGAGTGAGAATGGGCATGCCAGGGCCTCTAGCCACTGGAAACAAACTCCAGATGCATGCCATGTGTATCTGGCTTATGTGGGACTTAGAAAATCGAACCGGGGTCCTTAGGCATGTGGCCATTTCTCCAGCCCTTTTAAACTTTTCAAAATTATTTATTTATTTATTAGAGTCAGAGAGAGAAAGACAGAGAGAAAGAAAGAAAGAGTGAGAATGGATAAGCTGTTTTTGGTTGAGTGTTTATCCCAGCAACAAGAAATTAACTGCAATAGAAAATTGGTATAGAGAAGCGTGGTCATTGCTGCAATGAATCTGACCATGTGGGTTTTGGTCTTTTTGGAGAGTGTTTGTGGGAGGAATTTGGAAGTATTTGGTACCTTGGACTGGAGAAGCCTTGCAGTGCTGTAAGCAGAGCTTGATGGACTATTCTGGTGAGAGTCTGAGAATGATATATGCAGAGAGAATTATGGACTGTGAAGGCTGGGCTTATGAACTTTGAAAGGGGAAGGGAGAACTTTGTTGGAACTGACCTATTGGTGAAAAGGCTGGTTGTGTACCCACCCGTGCCCTGAGAATTTGATCACAATTGAATTTAAAAATAATGGACTGGTATGCTTGGAAAAATATAGAGCAGAAAGTATAGTTTATCACAGGAAAAATTAAAGCAAGTTTGAAGTTGGAGACACAGTGATTGGTTTTAGGTCACTTAAGCTGCAATTAAATTTTTTTTTTTTATTGGGCTTTAGAGATGGCTTGGTGGTTAAACACTTGCCCGTGAAGCCTAAGGACCCCGGTTCAAGCCTCTATTCTCCAGGACCCACATAAGCCAGATGCAGAAGGGGGCACATGCATCTGGAGTTTGTTTGCAGTGGCTGGAAGCCCTGGCGCGCCCATTCTCTCTCTCTCTCTCCCTGCCTATTTCTGTATCTCTCTCTCTCAAATAAATAAATAAAAACAAATATTAAAAAAAATTTTTTTATTGACAACTTCTGTACTTACATACAAAAAAACGCATAGTTCCCTCCCCTCCCCCCATCCCCCTTTAGAACTCCATCATATCCCCTCCCTCTCTCCATTAGTCTCTCTTTTAATTTGATATCATCATCTTTTTCTTTTGAGGGTCTTGCGAAGGTATTGCTAGGCACTGCGAGGTCATGTATATCGAGGCCAATTTCTGTCTGAGCAGTTGCATTGTAAGGAGTCGTACCCTTCCTTTGGCTCTTCCATTCTATCCGCCCCCCTTCCACAATGGCCCCTGAGCATTGGAGGGTGTGACAGAGATGTTTCAGTTCTGGGCACCCCTCCATCCCTTCTTCTCAGTACTATGTTGCCTTTTGGGTCATCCCAGTGGTCATCGCCATTCGAAAAGAGAAGCTTCTCTAACCAAAAGTGAGAGTAGCATTAATATGTGAATATGAACATTTAGCGTAGTTCTTTCAAGGCAGCTTGGTGGGAATAATATATATATTTAATCAGACAAGTGCAGGCTTTATACCCCTAAGGCTCATGACCTCCCCTGACATAGACTTTTGCTTAGGTATTTCAGTACCAGGTATGTATTCCCTCCCATAGAGAGGGCCTTCAGTCCAATTATGGAGTAGTTAGTTACCCCAAGAGCAGACATGCCACTATTGTTCTCATTCAGTCATTGGACCTGTATGGCCAAACTTGAATTTTCAGTGTCCACTGTTTTCACTGCTGATGACTTCTGTCTCCCATAGGGCTTTTTTCCAGCTTTCAGTTGGCTGATCTACAGGGAGAAGGTTTTCTGCTCAGCACCAGTTAAGCTGCAAGTTTTAAAAAAATATTTTATTATTTATTTATTTGAGAGAGAGAGAGATACAGAAATAGGCAGGTAAAGAGAGAGAGAGAGAGAACAGGCATGCCAGGGCCTCCAGCCACTGCAAACGAACTCCAGATGCGTGCGCCACTTTGTGCATCTGGCTTACGTGGGTCCTGGAGAATCAAGCCTTGAACCGGGGTCCTTAGGCTTCACAGGCAAGCACTTAACCGCTAAGCCATCTCTCCAGCCCTAAGCTGCAATTTTTAAGCATATTACCACCATCAATCGTGGGCCAACTGTTTATAATGGGGCAATGGAAAAGATGCCTGAGGGTTAAACCTACCCATGGAAGGCTCAAACTAATATGAATGAAAATTCTTGCACAAGGAGGAGGCTTAAAGGAAGAATTTTAAAGGAGTGTCCTGCTCTTCAAGGTTAAAAGTTATTCCCACCTCCCGCACCCCAGGATTTACAAATTTGGCTATTACATACATCTGTTATTAGTTTTGGAAGCATGAAAAATGCAGGGAAAGAGGGTCTTGAGGTGCACACAATTCCAGGAGCTGTTGAAATATGGCAATATGAACCAAGGTTGTAATCCCCGTATGGCACCCAGTAAGGCCATTGTATGAAGTTGAACCAGTTCCAAGAGCCATTTAGATGGCCTAACGTGAAGCAGATTTGAAATTTCTGTGTGGAGGCCCAGTAAGGGCATTGTGTTAAGATGAAGTGGTTTCAGGAGCTGCTGAAATGTGGCAATGTGAAGCAGGGTTGAAATCTCTGTTTATAGCCCCAATAAGGCCATTGTATGGCGCTATGAAGATGAATCATGATTTGCAGTGTAGACTGAGAGATATTTTGGATATCCCAGGACTGTGGAATGGCTGCAATGGAGAACTTCTGACTTGGGATGGAATATTTCCCAGGCTGTGAATAGTCCAGCTAAAGATGCAGAATTGGAAACCCTGAGACTTCTTGGCCATTGGTTTTGCATGCTGAACTTGGAACTGCAGATATTTGATGTTTACCTGGTTATTGATTTTGCATTGGTCCAGTTGTGCTCCCCTTGTCAAGACTTTTTGCAATGGTAATGTTTACTCTGTGTCATTATGTGTTAGAAGTATATAACTTGTGTTTTGAGTTTACAGGACTCACAGTTAATAGACCGATGTAAATCTCAGATAAGACTTTGGACTTTGGACCATAAATATCAAAGTTGGTAAAAAAAGATGGGGACCTTTGAAGTTTGGCTAACTATAATTTGCATTGTAAGATCATCATGATTCTATGAGGGCCAGGGGCAGAATGTGGTGGTTTGAATGTAAATGTATGTCCCCCATAACCTCAGGTTTTAAAAATGTATATTTATTTATTTGTTTGTTTGTTTGAGAGAGATGTGGGAGAGAGAGAGAGTGAGAGACAGATAAAGAAGAAAGAGACTGGGCATGCCAGGGCCTCTATCCACTGCAAATGAACTCCAAATGTATGCACCACTTCATGTATCTGGCTTTATGTGGGTTTTGGGGAACTGGACTTGGGTCCTTTGGCTTTCTAGGCAAATGCCTTAACTGCTACGCCATCTCTCAGCCCAACCTCACGGATTTTGGACAGGGACACTTCACATTCAAAGCACCACATTGTGCCCCCTACTCCCATAGACTTATAACCATCTCATCAACATATGTTTAGTCCAACTTTAAAAGTACCCACAGTCTTTACCAATCCCAACACTGTTCCAAAGTCCAAAGTCCAAGCTGAGATTCAAGACAGTCTCTTATTATGAGCCCTGTAAAAACAACAGCAAAAAAGCCCCAAAGAACAAGTTAAGTACTTCCAAGACATAATAGCACAGAGTAAACATTCTCACTGCCCCCCCCCAAATGCATAGCATAAAAGATTGAACCAATGCACGATATAAAACCAATAGGACATGGGCTGGAGAGATGGTGTAGCAGTTAAGGCACTTTCCTACAAAGCCTAAGAACCCATGTTTAATCTAGATCCAGATTCTATGTAAGGCAGATACACAAAAGGAGAGGCAAGCCAAAGGTTGCACCTGCCCACTAGGTGGCACAAGCATCTGGAGTTTGATTGTAGTGGCTGAGGCCATGGTGTGACAATTCTCTCTCTTTCTCTAAAAATAAAAATTAAAAATTAAAAAAAAACACACACCAGTAGAACATACATTAAATTCTGGCACTTCGTGTCCAGCATCTAGGGCACATGAAAAGCTCTTCTGGGCAATCTGCACATCCAGCTGTGCTGGCTGCTTACAAGCAGATCCACCAAAGCCAGAGTGATCAGCATATATTCTGAGAACACTACAATTTCCTTTAGTAATACTTGTTCATGCAAGTTTATTGCTGCTATATTCACAATAGCTAGGAAAAAGAATCTGCCTAGGTGCCCATCAACTGAAGAAATGAAGATGTGGCACATACGCACAGTGGAGTTTTATTCAGCTGTCAATAAATTATTGGGGAAATGAGCTAGAGTGCTGCTTTCGGTGAACTTGGTACCAGCACAAGGATGAAGGAGATAAACACAGAGAACACTCAACTCTTACCAAACCAGATATCCAGAGACACATAGACTACCAAGACCTCGTTACTGAAATAGACCTAAAATGAACCCAACATGGCTCAGGGAAATTCACGGAAGAGGGGGCAGAAAGCTTGTTAAAGCCATGAATTGGGTCATTGTGCAGAAACATTGCCTCTCCCCCATAACTGATGGCTACCCCCACAATCTCCATGGAGGGAGGACAGGGAGAAGGCTAACTATGATACCATCATGGCTGTATACTTACTATATACATAACTAATAAAAAAAGTAAAAAAAATAAAAAAATAAAAATGACATTCATAAGAAAATGAATGGATCTGGAGAGACGATTCTAAGTAAGGTAACCCAAACTCAGAAAGACAAATGCCACATGGTCTCTATCATATGTGGATCCTAGCTTTGAAATTTTAGATTTGTATGTAAGTTGGTGTAAGAATCAGCCGAGACCAGGAAGTCATAGGGGGCAGGGAGGACAATGGAAGGTGAGGGATAGTAGACTTCTAAGTAGAGGGGCAGAAGTGGGGTGCAAAGATTCAAGTAGGTTTGGGGAGGAAGATGGAAGAGAGGAGGAGAAGATGGAGGGAAGGTTAAAAACATTATTAAAAAATCCATATGGAAGTCTACTTCCTTGTTAGATAATTAAAACATATAATTTAGAGCTGAACATACCTTTAATCCCAGCACTCAGGATGCTGAGGTAGGAGGCTCGTCATGAGTTCAAGGCCAGCCTGAGGCTACAGAATGAGTTTCAGGTCAGCCTGATCTAGAGTGAGACCTGATTATATATATATATTTGTGTGTGTTTTTAAATATATTTTTTATTAGTTATGTATATATATAGCCATGATGGTACCATCGTTATCCTTCTCCCTGTCCTCCCCCCATGGGTTATGTGGGTCTTGCCTTATGGGGTAGCCATCAGTTATGCGGGAGAGGCAATGACTCTGTGTATAATGACCCAAGTCATGGCTCTAACAATCTTTCTGCCCCCTAGTCCACGAGTTTCCCTGAGCCATGTTGGGTTCATTTTAGGTCTATTTCAGCGATGAGGTTTTTGTGAGTCTCTGTGTCTCTGGATATCTGATTTGGTAGGGGTTGAGAGTTCTTTGTGTCTATCTCCTTCACCCTTGTGCTGGTACCAGGTTCACCAATAAAGCAGCACTCTTGCTCATTTCCCCTATAACTCAATGGCTTCATCTGGTGCCCTGATGTGGTGAAATGGGATGATTCTCTCCTCAGGATATGTGTCTATCTGAAAGAGAGAAGCAGATTCTCCAATGGAGAGTGAGGTCAGTGCAAGATACATGGATAACCATTATTATTTTAGAGAGAATTTAATAGGTATAGGCCCTCTTGTATCCCATTGTTGGTGGGAGCTTGATATTGGAGAGCGGGCTCATTTTGGATATGGTTCTTGTTTCCCATTTCCAGGTATGGGTTCCATTCCACTGAGCAGATCCATGAGCCAAATCTAGAGCAGTTGGTAACCCACCATGGCTGTGTGCCACTACTGCCCTTGTGTGAGCATCACATCAGGTTGTTTGCTTAGACCATGAGTTGCTTAGAGAGATGTTGGTCATTTTCCCCCAGTCACTTATTTAGCACCTTTTGGCACTAGACAAGCTAACTGTCTGGGGACTGACTCTCTTCCAGATTCCAGCCAGGTCTCTCCATGTTCTGTCCGAATAGCATATGGTGTCTTCAGCAGTAGGGTCTTACCAATAACCTTTGGTGAGTCATCAAGTACCCTAACAGAAATCTGTCTTCTTTTGGGAAACCTTGTAGGTCTCACTGATCAACAGCTACTTGTGGATGTTAACCACATGCTGGTATTGGGAGTTACAGGTCAGTGCCAAGGGAAAAGAAGGAAGAAAAAGTATAGGCAATATGGAAGAGAGAGTGAGAGAGAGAAGAGTGAGAAGAGGGAGTGATACAGACAGAAACAGGATAAGATTGAAGTTACTCTTCATCCTACCCTCTCTCTGCCCCCGTGATTCAGGTGTTCTGTGTATGTGTTTTAAAGAGACAGTTTGGATAGAAGTACCATGAGGGAATGGATAATGCTGTATCCAGAAGCCATAGGTTGCTATAGGAAAACCCAGGGATAGGAAACCTCCCAGTGACGTGGTCAAGTAGGCCCCCTAAATAATACAGACTATTGGCAATGCTCTTGTTTGTCAAGATGGTAAGACCTCATTGCTGAAGATACTACATGCTTTGATTTTAATACACTGAGAAATCAATCTTGAGCTGAGTTAGAAGCCTCCTCTCTGCTGACTACCTGTCATAGTGCTGGAAGGAGCTATGCAGGCTGCTGGAGGAGAAAAGCCATCAACCGTTTTCCCAGCTAGGGACCCATAGCTGGGAAATGTGTGCCTAGGAAAAATGTGCCTACTGGTGCAATAGTGGGATTACTGTTATGGGGAGTTCCCAGTGCTCTCTAATTGGGTTTGAAGTGTGCTCCACAGGAGGGAATTAATGCCTGGTACTGATCACATAGTCAAAAGCCTATGTTCTGGCAAGGTCATAGGCCCTAGAGGGGATGCTACTACTGTTGTTTGGCTAAACGAATATGTTGTACCCATCAGATTGCCATCTAACTATTTATGTTTACACCCATAGATTAGTACTGCTCTCACCTTTCGTTGGAGGAGCATCCTTTTGCAGATGATAATAACTACTGGGGAGACTAAATAAGTTGTAACATTGCTAAGAATAAGTGACTGTTGATTGTTCAGCTTTAGATGACACAAGTACAGCACTTCCTCCAAGGCTCAGGGAACAGTCAGGAAGAGGGATCAGAAAGAACATAAGAGTCAGAGAATGGGGAGGCCTTTATATAGCTTTGTCTTCTGAACACGACGTGGCTATTGCATTGGTGATCTCACAGTGGCTGTGTTTACCTACACAAGACATGCACAATTATGGGCCTGGCAGTATTTCATCATCTATGATGGTGGAGAGCAAAAATTTTTTAAAAATGATAAAATGACTTCAAAGTTGATGAAAGGGCTGGAGAGATGGCTTAACAATTAAGGCATTTGCCTGTGAAGCCTAAGGACACAGGTTCACTTCTTCAGTGCCCATGTAAGCAAGATGTACAAGGTAGTGCATGCGTCTGGTGTGTGTTTGTTTGCTGTGGTTGGAGGCCCTGGCACACCCATTCTCTCTCTCTCTCTCTCCCTTTCTCTTTCTCTTAAATAAATAAATAAATAAATAAATAAATAAATAAATAAATATGTAAAACAGTACATGGACTAGTTGGAAAGGGACAGGGGAGGGAGTAGGAAACAAGGTAATTAGAGATTATGATCAAAATATATTATGAATGAAATTGTCAATAAAACAGTTTTTTTTTTAGTTATGATCCCCAAGGTGATGATGGCATTTGGAGGTGGGCCTTTCAAAGTAATTAGGCACAGGCAAAGTAATATGGGTGGGGCTACCATGTGAGGATCAGTGTCCAGATAAGAAGACCAGACACCACAGCCTCCTGTCCTTTTGGAAGTGCTCATCCAGGAAAGGGCATTTGAGATGCTAGTGAGAGGGCCAGGAAGAAGGCCCACATCAGGTATAGGGTCTGGCACTCGACAGACTCTAGGATGATGAGAGAATGAGCCTGCTATCTAAGCCACCCAGTATTCTGCATTTTGCCATAGTGTCTCCAGCTGACTGACACCTTGTTGAGGGCAAATTGAGAGCCTAGTATTTGGACAAATCTATTTTTCAGGAAATTCAACTTTATCTTCCTAATTAAGCATTTTCTGCAGAAGTAAGGTCACTTTAACCTAGACAGTAAGCTGAGTGGCTATAGATAGTGTCTGATCTCAACATACCTGAAGTTCAATAAAAAATGATCCTACTTTTGTATCTTTTCAAGTCATGATTAATTTTAGAAAATAGTATTATTGTACAGATCTAGCTTGGCTACCTTTTATTCTAGAAAGGCCTCCTAGAAGATTCATAGAAAGGAACCTCTAGCTATGTGGGTGGAAACCACATGGCCATGTGGCCTCAAACCCACAAAGGGGAATAAGATTTAAGAACCAATCCCATCGGCACCCAAAAGGTATGTGCTAGTGGAATATGCCTATGACCCCAGTTATTTGGGAAACTGAAACAGGAAAGTCACTTGAACCCAGGAGTACAAGGTCAGCTCAGGCTACACAGTGAGACTCCCCTCTCAAAACCAAAACCATATTAGCAACAATAAAACAAAGATCCAAATGTTTTTGTTGTATTTTAAATAATATTAAAAATTTGGGGCTGTGTGTGGCTCCTGAGGCTAGGTTGTGCTACATGTAACACCCTTTCGTACAAAATTTAATGTGTACACCCATATTTCTACAAGCATTATTCATAATAGCTCAAAGGTAGAAACAACACAGGTGCCCACCAAGATGTAAGTGGATAAACAAAATGTGGTATATAGATACAATGAAACATTATTTGTCCATAGAAAGGGAAGAAATTGTGACAAATACTACGGTAGGCAGGAGCCCATGCTAAGTGCATTATGTTAATCACAAGAAAACAAATTCTGTCAGATAGCTATAGTAGTCAAAGCCAGAGAGGTTGAAAATAGGATGGTGGCTGCCAGGGGCTGGCAGGAAGGGAGAATGAGGAGTTATTGTTAGTGGGTATGGAATTTCAGTGTTGTAAAAAGAAACATTCTGGAGATGGAATGGAGTAATGGAAATGTAGTACTGAAGTGTTAAAATGATTAACACAGCAAATGTTACATTATGCATACTTTATGAAAATTAAAATCATATTAATATGTTACATGGAAACACTGAGGATCCACCAGTATCTGCCTAACCCTATATGGAAAGCTTCCTTTTAAACAGCCCACAACTAACCTCCACCACATGGTTGTGTAACAACAATAACAAAGTGCCTTTTCTTCATACACATTTCTGCCATGTGCCAGGAAGTGATCCCAATGTGTGCCCTGGCTGGTGGGTGCCCCCTAGAGTTCTGTGATGCAGAATTTGCACACTGTGAGTGCCAGAATCCCTAACAGGGAACCACACAAAATGTACATGACTTGGCCTCTCTACCTCTGGGCCGCTTTACAAACAGTCCAGAGTGTCAAGAAATGGACAAGAAATAGGGGGAAAACAGTTTTGACCTGGGGAGTTTGGGTTATAGAGGATGAGGCAGTTGGGTAAGGTGCCTGCACCAAAGCCAGTGCACCAAAACCACAGTCTCCCGAGGTACCCAGCTGGTGGCTCAGGAGGGAGCTTTGAGTCAGACGTGGTAGGAGGAGATGTGTCAGGAAGAAGAGACATCGCAGGGGACTGGCCATGTTCCCAGATAAATGAGTTTATATCACATAGGGCACTGAAGAGCCCCCTGCTCAGAAATCATTTTCCTGTTGGTTGTGAATGCCTGGATTTCTAATAACTTCTTTAATGACTTAAAGATGATGAGAACTATAGAGGGTCTGTGGATCCACTGCGTTCCAATCTTTCATTTCTCAGAGGGGACACTAAAGTCCTTAGACCACACGTGATGAACTCAGTCTCACCCTAGTTAGTACTAGGCTTTGATCTCCTGAGCATCTGCAGGTAGAGAGGATTCACAAAGAATGCAAAGGCATCGAAAAGGGCAGGCAGCAGATTTCAGAGGCAGGAGGGCCCACTTTGCAGTGTATATCATTTCTTCTTTCCAAACCCCATATCCCAGGAAGGGTGAATGGGAAGAAAAAGGAGTGAGGCACCAGAATACTGATAACATTGAACAACATATTAAAGCTTAAGAAGAAACTATAACTATTATGGATAGGTTTTTCACTCATTTATTCACTGCGTTATTGAGTATAGACTTCTGACAGAAACTATGTATTTGAGGAGCTTGTAGTCTAGAGGAGAATGACATAGAAACAAACAGATTAAGTGAAACCTGCAATAGAAGATGCTAGACTTGTGAACCAAATGCTGAGAGGGCCCTGAGGAGGGGCCAGTGTCTTCCCATGGAGGCTTTGGGGAACTTTTCTAGAGGAAAGGATAGCAGGGTGGGTCTTGAAGGGTGAATAAAGAGTATGGCAGTTAAGAAGATATGCAAATGTTCTAGGAATTCTGACTGGAAGTAATCTCCTGGCCTGGGGCAGTGTCTAGAGAGAATGCTAATTTTAGGACTGACAGGAGGTGGCCCAGGCCAAGTTAAGGAGTTGACATTGCATCCTGTAATTATCTAAGTCAACCAAGCCCGGTAAGCAGCTCTGCTTGGCAAGATTCTTTGTGAAAGGGACCATGCTTAGAGCTGATTGGCAGTGGTAGAGAGTGGAGGTGGGGGGACCAGGGAGGTAGGTGGCTCTTGCAATCCCCAGGCTGTGCTACATCAGTGAAGGAACTTGCCAGGGCAAGCCAGGCAGGGGGTGGAGAGCACTGGGCCTCACCCCCCTACAGCCATCTGTTCCTCTGGGCTCACAGTATACTTCCTCCTACTCAGAGCCAACAGAACTTCTGCTCTGACATTTGCGATGGTGGTAAAGGCTCAGAAAGAGTGAGGCCTGTGGAGAATGCCCTCAACTCCCACCTGGGCTTGGGTCTGAGCCTGTGCCATATATATGGCATCCCAGTTGAGTACTTCACTCTAGCAGGGAGGACACGGACAACCGATGGCCTCGAATTCTGAGAAAAGTAGCAGAAGCTGAGAATCTGGGTATGAAGCAAGGAAGAGCTCTAGTAGAAGAGAAAAGGGCTTCCATTTGGTAGCTGCTGGTGTGCCAAACACGATGGCTTCACGTTTTGGAGTGTGCAAATCCAAAACAAGCCCAGCAGTAAAGAGATCAAGGAACAGAGAAAGGTCTTGACCTGCAGCAGATTAGAAGAGCAAAGAATTTCTCTCCTAAAAGGAAGACAGCTGGAGGGCTTATATTCAACTACACATATTTACAAGGGGTGGGACCATTCCTTAGCATGCTTAGTTTAAGCTAATAATTTTAACATAGCTTTTAAAAACTTTATTTACTTATTTGAGAGAGAGAGAGAGAGAGAGAGAGAGAGAGAGAGAGAGAGAGAGAGAATGGGCACACCAGGGCCTCCAGCCACTGCAAATGAACTCCAGATGCATCTGGCTTACATGGGTCCTGGAGAAGGGAACCTGAGTCCTTAGGCTTTGCAGGCAAACACCTTAACTGCTAAGCCATCTCTCCAACCCTAAGGTTATAATTTTAGAAGGAAAGATAGAAAACACCTTTTTGGGTATGCTTAGTTCAAGGTCATGGAGCATATGGTTTAAAGGTTAAAAATGTGGATAGGAATGCTTCTGGGTATATTCAGTTTGTATCATAAAGTTTTAGCTAAGAGAAATGAATAGGCACTTTCAGAGTGCATTAAGACATAAGTTTGCCCCTAAAGATACCCACTTCATTTAGTAGTGGGTAATACTAGAAGTATGCCAGAGTAAGCTAAGATTGACTGTCTGTGACTTCTTTAGTCACAGGCACAGAGCATGTGGCCAGAGAATAGATCCAACTCTGTAGACTGAGCTGACACGTTGGGCCCTTGGCATTTGGTCTAATGGACAGCTGAGAACTTGAGGAAAGTTTCTTCTTTCAGCGCCCCAGCTTGGCACAATGCTGGGCTCATGGAAGATTATTAAGTGGATTCAAATTCAAGTGACCAACTTACTTGAGATTTCAAACAACCTCCTGAGATCCTTCACTTTATTTTGCTGTGTGTATTTGATGTGTGCCTATGTGTGTGAATGCAAACGCACATATGCTGTGGCACATGTATGGAGTTCAGAGAGAACAGCTTTAGGTGCCAAAGTTCTCGCCTTCCACCTTGTTTGAGGCAGTCTCTAGTAGTTCACCATTGCATTCTCCAGGCTAGCTGGCCTGAAAGGTTCTGCATAGTTCTCAAGTCTCTGCCTCCTGTCTCTCTGGACATGTTCTGGAATTACAGTTGCTGACACTACATTTATATGGGTTATGGGGATCCAAACCCAGGTGCTCATGCTTGTGCATCAAGCACTTTATTTACTGAGCCATACTCCCAGGCCTTTTCATTTCGTTTTTGTTTTTAATTTTTCATGTTCTTTTTTACTTCAAAACATTCCAAGCTGACCTGGAATTCAATATGTACTCTCTAGCTGGCCTTGAACTCATGACCATCCTTCTACTTCTGCCTCTCTTTCTGACTGGGAAAGGATACTAGTTCCTGAGTTACTGGAGTCATTTTCACAAAGTCTTTACCTATGACTATATCTTAAAGTGTTTTGCTTATGCTTCTCTGCAGTCACTTCAAAGTTTCATGTCTTATATTGAGATTTTGGTCCATTTTGAATTGATTTTTGTACAGGCTAACAGATAGGGATCTAGTTTCATTCTATATGTGGACCTCTGATTTTCTTAGCACCATTTGTTGAGGACACTGTCTTTTCTCCCAAGTGTGTTTTTGGCATCTTTATGGAAAATTAGCTTGCTGTAGCAATATAAGTATATATTTTGGGACTTCTATTAAGTTCATTGTCCTGTGTGTTTGTTATTATGCAAATGCCCTGTTTTGCAGTCAGGTTCATATTGCTGGTAGAGGTCACACAACTAAAAGCAGCTTTAGGACAAAAAGAATTTATTTTGCCTTACAGACACCCATAATACCCATAATACCCATAAGCCCACCCCCCACAATACACCACCTCCAGGAGGCTTTAATTTCCAATCAGCTGGGAAGACTAGCATTCAGAATACCTACGTTTTGGGGGACACCTGAATCAAACCACCCTGCTATTTTCAATACTATGACCCTGTAGTATAATTTTAAATTAAGTATTGTGATATTTCTAGAATTGTTCTTTCTGTTTTAGATTGCCTTGGCTACTCATGTATTTTGTGTTTCCATATGGATTTTAGAATTTTTTTATAGCTCTGTGAAGCATGTCTTTGGAATTTTGATGGAGAATGCATTGGTAGGTTGATTTTGGTAGTATAGCCATTTTCACAATGTTATTTATGCTGATCCATGGACATGGGAGATCTTTCTATCTTCTATTGTTTCCTTTTAAAACTTTTTTTTTTGGAGACAATGTCTCATGTAGTTCAAGCTGGCCCAAACTTGCTACGTAGCTGAGAATGACCTTGAATTTCCAGTCATCCTTCCTCTGCCTTCCTACTTCTGGGATTACAGACATGCATCACCACACACAGTTTGATGTGGTGCTGGAGATTGAATTCAGAGCCTCTTGCATCCCCACAGAGCCCTTAAATTTTTTAACAACAACAAAAAAAAATAGCATGAAAAGTAATGGGTTACAATGTGACATCTTCATTTTTTAAAATAAATTTATTTAAAAGAGACAGAGAGGAGGAGACAGACAGAGAGAGTGAGTATGGGTGTGCCAGGGCCTCCAGCCACTGTATACAAACTCCAGACCCATGTGCCACTTAGTGCATCTGGCTTTATGTGGGTGCTAGGAAATTGAACCCAGGCTGTAGTAGACAGCTTCAGGTCACTGAGATGAACTGACAGACCAGGCACAGTTAGGGAAGGAAGGGATTTATTGAAGCTTAAAGATCCAGGGGAAGTTCCATAATGGTAGAAGAAGCTGGCCTGCTTTCACAGGTCCAAGAAGAGAGAGACAAAAAGCCAAAAGCCACACAGCACACTTCAGGAACTCCAGATGGAACAAGGCACTTTGCACATATTTAGATTGGAATTTCAAACCCACCACCACACTTTAAGATCAACCCAGTGACACCTCCAGGTGGCTGCAGATCCAAACTACAAATTGATAAAACACTGATTATATTGAGGACTACCTATTCAAACTATAGGCCATCAGGCTTTTCAAATAAGCAACTTTAGCTGGTGAGCCATCTCTCAAGCCCTCATTTTCATATATATATATATATCATTATATTTTGTTCTTATTTGCTTCCTCCCTGCCTTCTCCATTCTCCCTGACCTCTTAAAGGTAATTCCTCTGCGACAACAGTCCCTCTTTGTGCTTTCATGACATGACTGTGGCAATGGGAGACAGAGCCAGAAGAATCTAGAAGCTTGTGTACATACCACAACACCACACCAGATTTTTTTGTGTATGTGTGTGTGGTGCATGCACATGTGTGAAAATACAACACCACATGCGTATGCAGAGGCCACAGGAGAATGTTGGTTATTCCCGTCCATTGCTCATCCACAATTGTTTTTCCTTATGACAGAATCTCCTCATGAATCCAGAGCTTGCTGTCTTTTTGTGAGCCCTGACCATTCTTTAATTCTCTAGTTTTTGCTTTCCACAGGACTGGGGTTATAGCTGTACATGGCCATACCCAGATATTATCTTCATTCTGGGTTTCAAACTGAGTGGCCTCAGGCTGCCTCTGGCTTTCATACTTGCACAGGAAGTGCTGCTCTTAACTACTAAACCACTGAGTAATCTCTCCAGCCCTTATGTGTATGTATGTATGTATGTATGTATGTATGTATGTATGTATAAATAAATACATATATGTACACTAACTAACATTGTTTAGTGTACCAGCCACAGTATGGTTTTATCAGTTTCATTTCACTTAATCTGAATATCTCTCAGACAGAATCCTCTTGGAGCAGTGCTAGCCAGCCTTCCCCACTCTGTGTACTATTGTATGGGTAGCCAGCCACCTTCTTACTGATAGATATTCACTTTTGCTTGTACCCAGTGAAACATTATCTGGACTTGCATCATATAATTCTTTGCTGCAACTCAGTGATTTAATAATGCCTTGATGGCAGGGATGCTTGAATGTACATAGGACAACAAGGGATCCTGAATTATGGAGGGATACTCTACTATAGGAGCTACAGGTTTTGGCCATGCAAAGGGGGTGAAGACAGCCTGAGTCTGTGGGGCACAGTAGAACTCTGCATGCAAGCAAAGGGGTGAATAGGACCAGCCTAAAACTATAGTAAACAGGGAACTCATGAACAGAAGGCTCTGCCTAGCGGGAGGTCTGCAAAGGAAGCAGTTGTTTAACGTGTAGTTGACACGGGGCAAAGGGAGGGCTCTTGAAATGTTTACAGAAAGGCAAAAGGATAGAACCTGACACCACCAGTCTTAACTGCTTTCTATGCTCTGGGTTCCCAATGAGCCATACAGAGACCAGGTGATGTGTTTGTCTCACTTGAAATGACTCCTTGTTTATCTTGGCTTGATTGGTCCCAAAGCACTCATTTTACAAAGACGTTTGATGCCTTGCACTGCTATTTCTTCACCTTCTAGTTCTCTTTCACTCACCCTTAAAATGCCAGTATTGGGAACCATAAAAGTCTACTCTTTTTAGCCATCTGGCCTCAGCTGCCATTAAAACTCAATACAACAGAGATAAAAACATCACCAGACCTTTTTTTCCTCTAGCATAAGGTGAATATCACAGCATATTATGAGTAACTGATCTAAATGCTAGTTCAAGAGAGAAAGCTAAGAACATGTCTGGAAAAAGAACCAGCATCTTGAAGGCATACTTACTCAGCAGTGTGACTTTCAGTAGGTTACAGAGGCTGCAAAGTTAGGCCCAAAGACATTCCTAGTTCTTTACTTTTAGGGTCCTAGTCACCCTAAGTGCACAAAAGAGCTACCTGACTCCCTCTTAAAACTACCATATTCTGCCCCTGTCCCCCAATAGATTCATAACCATCTCACATTGTATATTGTTTTCAGTCCAAATTCAAAGATCAGTCCTTACCAACTAAAAATAGTTCCAAAGTCCCAAGTCTCATCTGAGATTTAAGATGGTCTCTTAGCTGTGAGTCCTGTACAATCAAACAAGTTATATAATTTCAACATATAAAGGCACAGAACAAACATTTCCAACTGTTATAAGATATAACAAGGAGAGACTGGAACAATGCAAACTCAGCAACCATCAAACAAGCATCGAACATCTACAGTTCAAGTTTGATATCATAACCAGTGACTGACAGTTTCCAGAATTCCCAATTCTTCCCCTCCAGCTGTGCTGAATAGCCAGGGAAAACTTCCATCCCAGGCCAACAGCACTCCATGGTAGCCCTTGCACAGTCCTGGTATATCCAAAACATCTCCTGGTCTTCATTCAAACCATAGTCCATCTTCCAAAGGCTTCACTAGCCTATGAGGTCATCCTGCCCTGCATCACATGCTGCATCTCACAGCAGCTCCTGAAACCATGTGCACTTCATGGCCTACTCCGTGCATTTTTCATGCTTCTGAAATCAATACCAGGTAAGCAGGGCACAGCCATATTGTTGATTCAAGGATAAATAAGTCAGTGACTTTGAAGAGCAGGTTCCTTCCTTACAAAAGAGTTTGAATTTCTACCATTCTGTTTTTCCTGGGTGGAATCACCTCAGGCATCCTTTCCATTGTTTCAATGTAAAGCAGTTGGGCCACCTTCCTTCCAAATGCTAATGTATTTGACAATAGCGCTACAGCAAACAGTCTTGGTGGCCCTAATTTTAAACTTGCTTGAGCTTTTCCAACTTTAAATCTTAAATCTCTCAGTTACATATCTTCAGCCAAGCCCATCAGTCCATTACAAATATAACCTTGATCAAACTCTCTGGGCTTGAGCAGCAGGATGCAGCTTACCTTTATGCCAGTATCCCAGTTCTAATCTTTCCTTTCCCTTAGAAAGTACATAAGCAAAGCCTTCAAATACAATTCTCTCTGCACTTGGCATTTCCAAACTTTTACAAGATTAGTTAATAAACCTAGGCTTACCACTATGGAAGGCATCTTCAGTTGCAAGTACCATATCCATGCCTATTCCTCCAAAACAAAAGTTCCCAAAGACCCAAATCCACATGGTCAGATTCATCTCCACAATTCTACCCCACTCCTTGGTACCAGTTCTGTAGCAGACACCTTCATGTTGCTGGGATGAACCTCCAGATTAGACACAGTTTTGGAAGAATGGGAATTTATTTGAAGCTTACAGATCCAGGGGAAGTTCCATCATGGTGGAAGAAGCCGGCCCCCTTTCACAGGTCCATGCACAGAAAGAAAAGCAACAACCACCAACATAAGCAAGCACACTCCAGCAGCTCAGGCAGAGCTCAATCACTGTGCATATCTTGGGTTGGAATTCAGATCTGTCCCCAGTAACAAACACCTTAGGTCTAGACCCCAGGATCTGCTCATTGACACCTCTTCCAGCCAGGTAGCTAGAAATCCAAGAAGCTTTAATAAAACTCCTGGGCTGGAGAAATTGCTGAGTGGTTAAGGCACTTGTCTTTGAAGCCTAAGGATGGCGATTCGAGTCCCTAGTACCCATGTAAGCCAGATACACAAGGTAGTGCATACTTCTGAAGTTGCTTTGCAGTGGCTAGATGCCCTGGCATGCCTATTCTCTCTCTCTCTAAAAGTAATAAATAAACAAATATTTTGAAAATAAATAAAACTCCTGGGTCTATTTGGGGATATCCATTCAAACTATCACAGGGACATAGTATATTATCTCATTAAGGGATAACTATTCTTCCAACCTCTTTGGCATGTGTGTAGGTGAGGAGTGGGCTCTTGACTGGGTGACCGATGGCCTCTACTCAGGACCAGAGGGCTTTCCTTTGGTCAGGAGGAGGTGGCTCTTCTGTATGGAGGGGCAATTGACATGCTTCCCTTTCTAATGTTCCCAAGAAAGCAGAGGTGTGGGTCCATCCTTTAGTGACCTCCAAGCCCTCTGTTTGATCACTTACAACAATAGTACCACTAAATGTTTTCTCTCTTTCTTTTGTATCTTGGCTTCACTTCATCTGAAAGGAAAGCTTGTCTCATTTTTGCCTCAAAGAGCTCAAAGGAGAAAATATAGTGCTGACATTTTGTAAGCTGTGAAGTGCTATGTGTAGTAGCTATTGTGAATAAGGTTGCCATATTTTAATTGCATCTGAGTTAGTTACTCCTGTGTTCCTGACATTCCCTGAATTCAAAACACAGCATGAATGATGACCTGTGGTCCCCCAGATCCCCATTTTGTAGGGAGTGGACTAAGCAGCATGACTGGACCTTTAAGATTTAGTAGCAAAGGGAAAAACAGTTTTGCTTTGTTATTTTAATTTATGTGTGTGCGTGCATGTGTGTGTATGCACATGTATGCCAAGCATGCACCACTTCTGCATCCAGCTTTACATGGGTGCTGGAGAATCAAACTCAGGATGATGAGCTTTGCAAGCAAGCACCTTTAACTGATTAGCCACCTCCCTAGCCAGTTTTTAGTTTTGACACAGGCTTTTACTATGTAGTCCGGACTCACCTGGAAGTTGTGATCCTCCTGCCTCAGCCTCCTGAGTGCTGCGATGATAGGAATGAACTAATAGTACTGGAGTTGTTAGGATCAGAGCCTGGTCTGTTGCAGCTCAAGCAAGCTAAGATCTGCCACCACCCATCCTCCATAGGACAGCTAAACAGAGAAGTCATACTGAAAAGCAGAGAAAGCAGATCTACTCCCTGTGGACACACTGGGAGGAGGACTACCTCACGAGGTCCAGTGGTCCCAAGTCCATCTTTCAGGTCCTAACATGAGGTTTAGTGTTAAATAAAGGACAAGAAGTATGCATAAATGAGGTCAAGGTGTGGCCCCTCCATCATGGACCTCTCGTCCCTCAGCTTCAGTCCTCTTTCAAGGTGTCAGAACTGTGTGAGATCTCTTGCTGGGAGTCAAGTTCCTCCTCTGGCTAGTATCAGGCTTTAGTCTTTTCTTGTTACCATCTTGAGATTGTTGAGGAAATTCCAGTTCCTTAGGGACCATTGTTTCAATAGTTTGATGGCTAAAGGAAGGGGCACCGGTGTCACTTTAAAGTATCTTCATTTCTGCCCAGCTGGTTATACTATCGTTCTGGCTCCCCAGGGTTTTAATCAGAAGAGAACATCCTAGCTAACCACTGTACCAAGAGAAAAGGACATTTGAAGTACTATGTACCACACTCAACTTGAAAAGATTAAATATTAAAAACATTAAAAAAATCGGATGCACTTGTCAGTGTGGACACTCAAGGACTCAGTGGTTCTCAGCCACTGAAGAACCAGTTCCATGTTATTTGCTTTGGAATTGTTATCTTAATTCTTACCCACATGGGGTTTCATGATGGAAGTCTTTGTTAAGTCCTGAGCTGCAACACCAGTGACATCCCAAAGTGAAGCTGTGGGTCACCTATACAGAACACAGACATTCTCTGATGTGTGTCTTCCTCACCATGGAAGGGAGGGACGGCCCTCCGTGTTTGACTGCACAAACACGAGTGCACATATGTGGTTACTAAAGAAGCAGGAGTGCAGGGGCGTGACTCTTATTTCCTGAAAGTTGTGCAGGAGAGTCCCATGGTAGAAGCTCTGAAAAACCTACCAAAATGTTCCACAGAAGAAAAACTCAGTTGGGATCAAGCGTCTCAGTCCACTCTCTGCTGCCAAAACAAAATATCAGAGACTGAGTAATGTATAAAGATGAGAAGTGCATACAGCTCATGGCTCTGTAGGCAATCAGATCTGGCAAAGACCTGGTACTGAGTCACAACTGTTAAGAGTCTCAGAGCTCCCTACCACCTCCCACTCTCCGCCTTATCAACTCAGCCAAAACTCAATGTGGTACCTTGCCAATCTGGCTCCCTCCCTGAACATTAGCCCACACTGCCACAAGCCCTCCCCTTCCCCTGAGTAGCATTCTCTCTCTCTCTCTCTTTCTCTTGCCTTCCTGAAATAAGGTGTGTATTTCTCTATACTACTATAGATCTGCCTCTCACCTGCTTTCCTTTTTATATAGGCACCTTTCTTTCTCTGTCTTTCCTCTCTCCCTCTACCTCCTGACTCCCCCCACACCTGACTTTCCCTAATTCTGCTCCAGGTTGTGGGAACATCTGGGTTCTTGGGCAGCAAGCCCTGCAGCGGCAGCTCGCTGATGCCTTTGGCCGTGTCTGAGCTGTCTCCCATGTTCCCTTGCTTCCTGGCAGGAGCAATCAGGCAGTTAGTGGACTTTCTTCTCCTGCCTTTCCTGCCCTGCCCCCTCCCTCTCCTCTTAAACCACACTGCTCTGAGCCAATAATAAACTATTTCTGTACCAATATGTTGATCTCAGAACCTCTAATAATAACATGGCAGAATAGTGAAGGACAAGTGGAAGCTTACAGAAGAGTCAGAACACAGGAGATACATCTACTTTATAACAATCCGCTCTCTCAGAAAACTGAACCCAGTCTTGCCAGAAGGGCTTTATCCCTCCTCAGTATCTATCACCTTCCAGTACTGCCACAACACAAATTTCCTACATGAGATTTGGAGCAGATGAGCTCTGTTCAAGATGTAGTATTATAGTTAGCCAGACATTAGGCTAAGTGATCACTGAAGGAAGGATCCTACCTCCTGTTTCCCTGGTAACATTATAAAGGGAAGAGCCACTTCCTCCTGACCAAAGGAACAATATCCTCTGGACCTAGGAGCCTGCCAATCAGATCACTCAGTTGGTCAAGAGACCACCCTCACCTACAGATATGCTAACGAGTCGGGAGGCATAGTCATCTACTTAATGAGTACTATGCCCTCAAGGAGCCCCTCCCACCATGCAACTGCTCACAGACCCTCATTGCAGAAACCACCCCACCCACTTTTGTGAGTTCTAATTCATAAAGTGTAACTTTATTTTTCCTTTTTTTTCTTTTTTAACTTGTCATTGACAACCTCCATATGTAGAGACAATATGATATTTTCCTTTTAAAAAAATTTTTAAAGTATTTATTTATTTATTTATTTATTTATTTATTTGAGAGAGTCAGAGAGAGAGAGAGAGAGAGAGAGAGAGAGGGAGAGAATGGGCATGCCAGGGCTTCCAGCCACTGCAAATGAACTCCAGATGCATGCGCCACCTTGTGTAGCTGGCTTATGTGAGTCCTGGGGAATAGAACCTGGGTCCTTTGGCTTTGCAGGCAGATGCCTTAACTGCTAAGCCATCCCTCCAGCCCCACTCTGCTATTTTCATAATCCCCTCCCACACCCTCACTTTTTCTCCTTCCAAATCTCCCCCTTCATCTTCCACTGAATCCCTTATTCTTTCCAACTAATCTTTCTTCTACTTTGATGTCATCATTTTTTCCCTCCTATTATACAGGTCTTATGGAGGTAGCAGCAGCCACTGTGAGGCCATGGATTCCAAGGCCACTTTGTGTCTAGAAGACAGTGGTGTAAAACACTCCTCCCTTCCTTTGGTTTTTACAATTTTTCTGTCACCTCTTCTACAGTGGGTCCGAGACTTGGAGGATGTGCTAAAGATAGCTCACTCAGTGCTGAGCTTGTCACTGTCACTTCTTTTCAGCACTTTGATGAGTTTTGGGTCTCCCCAGTGGTCACCACCATCTTAAAAGAGAAGCTTCTCTAACCAAAAGTGAGAGAAGCATTAATATATGGGCATAAACATAAGTGTTTAAAGGACAGTTTTAAAGGGTATAATATATCCATATAGCCAGATGACAGTAGTAGTTTCTCCCTTAGAACATATGACCTCCCCAGCCATAGGCTTTTGATTAGGTTTTCAGTGCCAGGCAGGAATTCTCTCCCATGGAGTGATCCTCAAATCCAATCAGAGAACAATTGGTTTCCCCCATAACTGATATGCCACCATTGTACTAGATGGCACATTTGGCCTGGCTGGCTAGCTGTATAACTTGTAGGGTCTACTGCTGCTTAAGATTGTTGATTACTTTTTTTCCCAACAGACTGTATAGCTCTTTCCAGCATCATGACAGCTAGGCACAGGGAGGAGACTTCTAGCTCAGCCCCTGCTTGATTTCTCAGTGTCCTCTATCCGAATCGTGCTGTCTTCAGCAACAGGGTCTTACCACCTAGTTATAGTGCACAGACAGCTTTCTTTCTTTTCTTTGGATGCCAGCAGAAATCCTAAGCATGCTTACCCTCATACTTCAGGTTTTGTTCACTGCCCAGTTGTAGGGTGTAGTGAGTGGGCTGCTGCTTTTCAGGGAAAAGCCTGAGGGAAAGAATATTAACACTTGGTGTCATTTAAACCCAGGCTGAACCTGTTGTTTATGCTATTGCCACTGGTCTGCTGTTTCTATGGCTGTAGCTTCTGCTGAAGGGCACTCTGTGTTTTTATAGGGCAGTAAAAAAAGATGGTAATATGTGAAGAATTAGAATTACATGGGCAAAGGACAGGCAACACATGAATGAAGGGCAAGGAACTTTTGACTTTGAGTAATCCTTAAACATTTGTTTAAGGAAGGGATTATGGACTCTGCTGTTCCAAAACATACATACGTTCTGTTCACAATACAACCACATTAAGCCCACCTGTTGTCTTCCACAGCTCTGCAACAGTTCTGTGGGCAATTTACCACTGACCTGGTTGCCATCCATGCTATGGTCAGCACCTCTCACACATGCACACTTGTTCTCGGTCAAGAGTGCAACCAAGTCACCAAGAAATTCGGGCAAAGAGCATAGCTGAAGATCAGTCAGCATTTTCAGTCATTCCTTGTCAACATTGGTCATCTGTGCGGTGCAGGCCAAAGATACCCCAAGGCAGAAGAATCCATGTCTCATTGCTTTAAGCAGAGGATTACATGGCCATGAGATGAACTTTGGGGCAAGATACACATAAGGAATTTACCAAATAAAGCATCTCACAGAAAAGTTATTTATAAGGTCTATGAGAAATATTCCCACAGTCCTTTCCCATAGTTTATTCTCATATTTAATTCTTTTTTTTTTTTTTTTTTTTTGAGGTAGGGTCTCACTCCAGCCCAGGCTGACCTGGAATTCACTATATAGTTTCAAGGTGGCCTCTAACTCATGGTGATCCTCCTACCTCTGCCTCCCGAGTGCTGGGATTAAAGGCGTGTGCCATTACACCTGGCTTTCATATTTTATTCTTATAGTTCATTCCCATATTTGACCTTTATGTTCCCAGCCCAAAGCCCCCAATCCTGCAACCCCCTCTGTCTTTCTTATGGGCAACCCTCCCACTCTTAGGCATCTTATTTTTGTTTTGTTTTTTTATCTACTTCCTAATAAAATCTATTTTACCCTGCTAGTTCCTGGTCCACATTACTTAATTTTTCTCTGGCATGTGACACAAACTCAAGAGCCTTAGCCACTCACCCACCTTGGCTGAGAAAGGCGCCATTACTCTCAGAATCTGCAACAATGATGTGAACCACTGACAAGAAGCTTCACTTCTGCTTTTCTCGTTTGAATCTGGGTCTCAGATAGCACAGGCAGGTCTCAAGTTCACCATGTAGCTGAGAAGGACCTTGATCTGATCCTCCTGCCTCCACCTCCCAAATGTGGTTATGCAAGCTGGTCATCATGCAGTGGGAGTGGGGGCGGGTGCAGAGGTTGACAATCCCTTCCTTACCACAGGTCCCTAGAGTTGTCCTAATCTTTGAGTTTTACATAGGAGCAGGCATTCTTTGTGCCGGAGGGAGCGTATGTATGTGACCAATAGAATTAAAACACAGTCACTCCCTGAGGAAGACAAGCACAGGCCTGCCTGTTTTCTGGCCCCGCTCCCTAAGAAGGGGTCATTAGGAAATGTGTGGGAGTGTGTTTAGATTGTCACAGTGATTCATGGGGAGGATGCACCAGGCATTTATCGAGCCAAGGGCTGGGATGCCAAACATCCTAGTATTCCCAGCATTGTTCTGCATGCGCCCAGAACAGCCCAGCCCCCACTGAGATACACTCATGGAGGCGGCGGCAGGCTTACCCCTTCACCCGTGAAATTTTGAAAAGACCAAACTGAAGGTACGCGTTGATTATGCCACTCATTCTTATTCACCACGTCCTTGACATCAGGGCTGAACTTCCTTTGCAGACTCTGGAGCTCTTTGCACTGAGGCTCAGTCGTCCTGCCTGCTGGGGTGAGGTAGGGCAGTGACTCAAGCAACTGACTACTGACCCTTGCTGAAGCCCAGAGTCCCAACAATCCAGGCTGGGCTTACACGTGAGGTGATGACTGAACTCCAGAATTGTCACTGGGTTTGAGACAAGCACCTGGCTTGGTCCTGGTGTGGCAGGCTGAAACACATCTGCATTCTAGTCCCTGAAGCCTTGGAGCTTGCTACCTCACATAACCAGAGAGACTTGCCAGTGGAGTTAAGATCTTGGCATTCTTTGATCATCTAGATTAAGTGTATTCACAAAGGCCCTTATAAAATAGAGTCCAGAAAAGGAGATTTAATGTCTGAAAATGGAGAGATGCCTTCAGAAAGGAAAAAGCAGATCTGTGAACACCTTCATTTTAGCTTGTGAGACCCAATTGTGGATTTCTGATCTCCAGAACTATAAGACAGTGGATCTTTTGTGTGTGTGTGTGTGTGTGTGTGTGTGTGTGCACATGCACGCGTTTTAGGCTACCAAGTCTGTGGTAACTGGTTGCAACAGCAATCGGAAAATAAGTTGACAGCACACATGGTTTAAAGTGTAATAGAGCCTTCCTACTCTGCACACGGCTACGTGATGTCAGTGTATGCCTGCAGGACGAGGATTCAGATGAACTGGAAGGATGTCCACATTACTCATGGTTTTCTCATGAAATACCATCCCTCTCTGCACAATTAAGCCTGATTCACTTACACCAATTGCTGCCTTTCTAAGGGCTTCCCCAGCTTATGTACTCCTAGACTTGATCTAATGCAGCCTCCATCTTGCAGACGGCTTTCTTAGCAAGCAAAGCGAAAATTGTTAAAACAAACAACCTTCCTTCACGCGAGAGCTTTTATATAGCAGTAACTCCATCGCCATCTTCCATTGCACTCGAGGCATTTACCTCTACCAATATTGCCTTTCCGCCTTTTCTCATACTCTGCATAAATATTTAGCTGTCAACTTCAACACAGACTAAAGCCAGGCCTTTCAGTTTATTTGAAAGGAAAGCTTCGTACCAGATCCTTAGATCATTAAGAGGAAAAGGGCAGCCAAGTAGGCTGTAAAACTAAAGATTAACTAGGAGTCAACATGGGTGCTCTCAGAGCCTGGTTTTTCCTCCCCTCAGTAAGAAAAATGTTAATTCACTCAAAATTCGATACCTTGCCACACGGAGTCTGGCTCTCTGGAAAGGTCTGTTTTCTCTCAGGAATACTTAGTTTGGCACAGGGAAAATGAAAACAAGCTTTAAAAAAATCATTTCTGGGTTCATTTTCTCAGGAGATTAAAGAGAAAAAGACATTTATGTTGAAAAAAAAAGTTCTCTCTGCAATCTCGCTGCATGTCAAGCAACAAAACCTCAATATAGGCACCCCAGTGGCTGGTGCCTACCTCCAAGTGCCTAGAAACAAAAGCTCCAAAGATGGCTGACTTTCCTTTGTGAGCGGAATGATGGGGGGGGGGTGAGGGGAGTCATTTCACTGGTAGTGTATTGAACAGGAAACAGAGTGGTCCAGAGGTAACACTGCATGCGAGTCCCAGTTTTGCTGCACTGGGACACATGGGAGAGGAGCTAATGTGTGTTGTTTAGGCCTACTTTACAGCTTCATTACTCGAAGAACCACTAACATAGCTCACTGCAACCATGCCTACAGGGCTACATGAGATGCTAGTCCAGTTGTGCCGTGTGTGCCCATCAGTGAACTGGGCGCACACGGTGCCTGTCCAGTGTGTGCAGGCCCTCTGGCTTCATTCAAGACTTTGGCGTCTGATTGGTCCCTGTCCTATGACCCACCCCTTCTTATCCTTGGTGACTTGTGCGACAACCTTGTTTTTTTTTTTGCTTTTGTAAAATATTTTATTTTATTTATTCGCACACGTGTGTGTATGAGTGGTTTGCAAACAAATGCCAGACACAGACACTTGTGACACTTTCTGCATCTGGCTTTGCATGGATGCTGGGAACTGAACGAGGAGGAGCAGGCTTTGCAAACATGCACCTTTAATGGCCCAGCCATCTCCTTAGCCTCACTTTAATGTTTTTAGAGGGAGAGGAAGGAGGTGTTTCTCCTTCCAAATCTCCCCTTCATCTTCCACTGAATCCCTTATTCTTTCCAACTAATCTTTCTTCTACTTTGATGTCGTCATTTTTTCCCCTCCTATTATACAGGTCTTATGGAGGTAGCAGCAGCCACTGTGAGGCCATGAATTCCAAGGCCACTTTGTGTCTAGAAGACAGTGGTGTAAAACACTCCTCCCTTCCTTTGGTTTTTACAATTTTTCTGTCACCTCTTCTACAGTGGGTCCGAGACTTGGAGGATGTGCTAAAGATAGCTCACTTAGTGCTGAGCTTGTCACTGTCACTTCTTTTCAGCACTTTGATGAGTTTTGGGTCTCCCCAGTGGTCACCACCATCTTAAAAGAGAAGCTTCTCTAACCAAAAGTGAGAGAAGCATTAATATATGGGCATAAACATAAGTGTTTAAAGGACAGTTTTAAAGGGTATAATATATCCATATAGCCAGATGACAGTAGTAGTTTCTCCCTTAGAACATATGACCTCCCCAGCCATAGGCTTTTGATTAGGTTTTAAGTGCCAGGCAGAAATTCTCTCCCATAGAGTGATCCTGAAATCCAATCAGAGAACAATTGGTTTCCCCCATAACTGATATGCCACCATTGCACTAGATGGCACATTTGGCCTGGCTGGCTAGCTGTATAACTTGTAGGGTCTACTGCTGCTTAAGATTGTTGATTACTTTTTTTCCCAACAGACTGTATAGCTCTTTCCAGCATCATGACAGCTAGGCACAGGGAGGAGACTTCTAGCTCAGCCCCTGCTTGATTTCTCAGTGTCCTCTATCCGAATCGTGCTGTCTTCAGCAACAGGGTCTTACCACCTAGTTATGGTGCACAGACAGCTTTCTTTCTTTTCTTTGGATGCCAGCAGAAATCCTAAGCATGCTTACCCTCATACTTCAGGTTTTGTTCACTGCCCAGTTGTAGGGTGTAGTGAGTGGGCTGCTGCTTTTCAGGGAAAAGCCTGAGGGAAAGAATATTAACACTTGGTGTCATTTAAACCCAGGCTGAACCTGTTGTTTATGCTATTGCCACTGGTCTGCTGTTTCTATGGCTGTAGCTTCTGCTGAAGGGCACTCTGTGTTTTTATAGGGCAGTAAAAAAAGATGGTAATATGTGAAGAATTAGAATTACATGGGCAAAGGACAGGCAACACATGAATGAAGGGCAAGGAACTTTTGACTTTGAGTAATCCTTAAACATTTGTTTAAGGAAGGGATTATGGACTCTGCTGTTCCAAAACATACATACATTCTGTTCACAATACAACCACATTAAGCTCACCTGTTGTCTTCCACAGCTCTGCAACAGTTCTGTGGGCAATTTACCACTGACCTGGTTGCCATCCATGCTATGGTCAGCACCTCTCACACATGCACACTTGTTCTCGGTCAAGAGTGCAACCAAGTCACCAAGAAATTCGGGCAAAGAGCATAGCTGAAGATCAGTCAGCATTTTCAGTCATTCCTTGTCAACATTGGTCATCTGTGCGGTGCAGGCCAAAGATACCCCAAGGCAGAAGAATCCATGTCTCATTGCTTTAAGCAGAGGATTACATGGCCATGAGATGAACTTTGGGGCAAGATACACATAAGGAATTTACCAAATAAAGCATCTCACAGAAAAGTTATTTATAAGGTCTATGAGAAATATTCCCACAGTCCTTTCCCATAGTTTATTCTCATATTTAATTCTTCTTTTTTTTTTTTTTTTTGAGGTAGGGTCTCACTCCAGCCCAGGCTGACCTGGAATTCACTATATAGTTTCAAGGTGGCCTCTAACTCATGGTGATCCTCCTACCTCTGCCTCCCGAGTGCTGGGATTAAAGGCGCGTGTGCCATTACACCTGGCTTTCATATTTTATTCTTATAGTTCATTCCCATATTTGACCTTTATGTTCCCAGCCCAAAGCCCCCAATCCTGCAACCCCTCTGTCTTTTTATGGGCAACCCTCCCACTCTTAGGCATCTTATTTTTGTTTTGTTTTTTTATCTACTTCCTAATAAAATCTATTTTACCCTGCTAGTTCCTGGTCCACATTACTTAATTTTTCTCTGGCATGTGACACAAACTCAAGAGCCTTAGCCACTCACCCACCTTGGCTGAGAAAGGCGCCATTACTCTCAGAATCTGCAACAATGACGTGAACCACTGACAAGAAGCTTCACTTCTGCTTTTCTCGTTTGAATCAGGGTCTCAGATAGCACAGGCAGGTCTCAAGTTCACCATGTAGCTGAGAAGGACCTTGATCTGATCCTCCTGCCTCCACCTCCCAAATGTGGTTATGCAAGCTGGTCATCATGCAGTGGGAGTGGGGGCGGGTGCAGAGGTTGACAATCCCTTCCTTACCACAGGTCCCTAGAGTTGTCCTAATCTTTGAGTTTTACATAGGAGCAGGCATTCTTTGTGCCCGGAGGGAGCGTATGTATGTGACCAATAGAATTAAAACACAGTCACTCCCTGAGGAAGACAAGCACAGGCCTGCCTGTTTTCTGGCCCCGCTCCCTAAGAAGGGGTCATTAGGAAATGTGTGGGAGTGTGTTTAGATTGTCACAGTGATTCATGGGGAGGATGCACCAGGCATTTATCGAGCCAAGGGCTGGGATGCCAAACATCCTAGTATTCCCAGCATTGTTCTGCATGCGCCCAGAACAGCCCAGCCCCCACTGAGATACACTCATGGAGGCGGCGGCAGGCTTACCCCTTCACCCGTGAAATTTTGAAAAGACCAAACTGAAGGTACGCGTTGATTATGCCACTCATTCTTATTCACCACGTCCTTGACATCAGGGCTGAACTTCCTTTGCAGACTCTGGAGCTCTTTGCACTGAGGCTCAGTCGTCCTGCCTGCTGGGGTGAGGTAGGGCAGTGACTCAAGCAACTGACTACTGACCCTTGCTGAAGCCCAGAGTCCCAACAATCCAGGCTGGGCTTACACGTGAGGTGATGACTGAACTCCAGAATTGTCACTGGGTTTGAGACAAGCACCTGGCTTGGTCCTGGTGTGGCAGGCTGAAACACATCTGCATTCTAGTCCCTGAAGCCTTGGAGCTTGCTACCTCACATAACCAGAGAGACTTGCCAGTGGAGTTAAGATCTTGGCATTCTTTGATCATCTAGATTAAGTGTATTCACAAAGGCCCTTATAAAATAGAGTCCAGAAAAGGAGATTTAATGTCTGAAAATGGAGAGATGCCTTCAGAAAGGAAAAAGCAGATCTGTGAACACCTTCATTTTAGCTTGTGAGACCCAATTGTGGATTTCTGATCTCCAGAACTATAAGACAGTGGATCTTTTGTGTGTGTGTGTGTGTGTGTGTGTGTGTGCACATGCACGCGTTTTAGGCTACCAAGTCTGTGGTAACTGGTTGCAACAGCAATCGGAAAATAAGTTGACAGCACACATGGTTTAAAGTGTAATAGAGCCTTCCTACTCTGCACACGGCTACGTGATGTCAGTGTATGCCTGCAGGACGAGGATTCAGATGAACTGGAAGGATGTCCACATTACTCATGGTTTTCTCATGAAATACCATCCCTCTCTGCACAATTAAGCCTGATTCACTTACACCAATTGCTGCCTTTCTAAGGGCTTCCCCAGCTTACATACTCCTAGACTTGATCTAATGCAGCCTCCATCTTGCAGACGGCTTTCTTAGCAAGCAAAGCGAAAATCGTTAAAACAAACAACCTTCCTTCACGCGAGAGCTTTTATATAGCAGTAACTCCATCGCCATCTTCCATTGCACTCGAGGCATTTACCTCTACCAATATTGCCTTTCCGCCTTTTCTCATACTCTGCATAAATATTTAGCTGTCAACTTCAACACAGACTAAAGCCAGGCCTTTCAGTTTATTTGAAAGGAAAGCTTCGTACCAGATCCTTAGATCATTAAGAGGAAAAGGGCAGCCAAGTAGGCTGTAAAACTAAAGATTAACTAGGAGTCAACATGGGTGCTCTCAGAGCCTGGTTTTTCCTCCCCTCAGTAAGAAAAATGTTAATTCACTCAGAATTCGATACCTTGCCACACTGAGTCTGGCTCTCTGGAAAGGTCTGTTTTCTCTCAGGAATACTTAGTTTGGCACAGGGAAAATGAAAACAAGCTTTAAAAAAATCATTTCTGGGTTCATTTTCTCAGGAGATTAAAGAGAAAAAGACATTTATGTTGAAAAAAAAAGTTCTCTCTGCAATCTCGCTGCATGTCAAGCAACAAAACCTCAATATAGGCACCCCAGTGGCTGGTGCCTACCTTCAAGTGCCTAGAAACAAAAGCTCCAAAGATGGCTGACTTTCCTTTGTCAGCCGAATGATGGGGCGGGGGGTGGGGGGTGGGGGGTGGGTGAGGGGAGTCATTTCACTGGTAGTGTATTGAACAGGAAACAGAGTGGTCCAGAGGTAACACTGCATGCGAGTCCCAGTTTTGCTGCACTGGGACACATGGGAGAGGAGCTAATGTGTGTTGTTTAGGCACACTTTACAGCTTCATTACACGAAGAACCACTAACATAGCTCACTGCAACCATACCTACAGGACTACATGAGATGCTAGTCCAGTTGTGCAGTGTGTGCCCATCAGTGAACTGGGCGCACGGTGCCTGTCCAGTGTGTGCAGGCCCTCTGGCTTCATTCAAGACTTTGGCGTCTGATTGGTCCCTGTCCTATGACCCACCCCCTTCTTATCCTTGGTGACTTGTGCGACAACCTTGTGCCCTTTTTTTGCTTTTGTAAAATATTTTATTTTTATTTATTTGCACACGTGTGTGTGTGTGAGTGGTTTGCAAACAAATGCCAGACACAGACACTTGTGACACTTTCTGCATCTGGCTTTGCATGGATGCTGGGGAACTGAACGAGGAGGAGCAGGCTTTGCAAACATGCACCTTTAATGGCCCAGCCATCTCCTTAGCCTCACTTTAATGTTTTTTTAGAGGGAGAGGAAGGAGGTGCTACCTTTTCGGGGTTTAGGTCCGCTTTATCTGCCAATTCAGAGGCAAGAAAGTATTTTATTTTAAATATTTTTATTTATTTATCTAAGACAGAGAGAGAGGCACAAAACACACACACACACATACACACACACACAGAGAGAGAGAGAGAGAGAGAGAGAGAAAGAGAAGAGAGAGAAAGAGGCAGATAGAGAATGGGTGTGCCAGGGCCTTCAGCCACTGCAAATGAACTCCAGACATGGGTACTGGGGAATTGAACCTGGGTTCTTAGGCTTCACAGGCAAGTGCCTTAACCAGTAAGCCATCTCTCCAGCGGCAGGAAAGTATTTAAGATAATAAGCTTTATTTTAGAGTAAGAGGAAAAGAAAAGGGAAAGAAAGCAAGCTCCTGGGGACCGGGAAATGGGCTTCCAGAGCTGGAAAAGCCCACAGTTTCCATGGGAACTGAACCTTTATTGAAAGGGGAAAGCCTAACTGGAGTATGTGATTGGTCCGCGTGAGTGACGGCGAGCAGCACTGATTGGTTTATAGTGATACAGTACTGCTCTCAGGAAGTTTGTCAGGCTAGCACACCAACGCAACAAGGTGGGGGAATTCCTCCAGGTCAGGAAAAAGGAGAAATCACTGTCCCCCTTCACCGTCTTGTATTACCAAGGTCCCCTTCCCTGATCTGCGAACCCAGAAAGCCGTCTCTTACCATGTTTCTGAAGGTAGCAGAAGAGTACACTTTAATTTTGGGGTGCCCTTTATTGCCCACACCCCATGTGAGTTTACTTTGTTCTCTGAGTGGCACACACACACACACACACACACACACACACACACACACACATGTTTATATGTTGAGACAAGGGCTCATGTATCTCAGGCTGATCACAAACTTGCTATGTTGCCAAGGGGGGCCTTGAACTTCTGACTTTCCTGTCTCTAATGCCCAAGCACTGGGATTGTGGCCTGGGCCACCACATCCAGTTCTTTTACAACTATCCTCATTATCACCGTCCTTCACACAAGCCAGGCAAAACCTAGCACTGGTTCAGCTGTGCTCCAATCTCACCTGTGGTGCCTGTTCTCACTGCTTGGTCCGTCGCCGTGGGGTCACAGTGAAGGAGACTCAGGAGAAAGCTGGCGTCTCTTAGGCAGTTTCAAGTTAGGGACAGGAGCCCAAAGAGAGACCCAGAAGATGCCACTCCTTGGCAGGAATGGATGGATCTCAGGTCTGATCCATTTTTAAAATTTTTTTTTTATTATTTTATTTATTTTTGGAGAGAGACACAGAGAGAAACAGATAGAGAGGAGAGAGGGAGACAGATAGAGCTGGGCGTACCAGCAGTCTCTCAGCTGCTGTGAACGAAATCTAGATGTGTGCGCCCCCTTGTGGTCAAGTATGGCATTGCTCCCTTGGTCACTTTGCATCTGGCTAAACATGGGACCTGGAGATTGGAACCGCTGGAGATTGGAACCCGCGTTCTTAGGCTTAGCAGGCAGGCGCCTTAACCGCTAAGCCATCTCTCCAGCCCCCATCCAGTTTTATCCACAGCTACTGCAGAGCCCCCTGCTGCCTCCACAGGCTAGCACACTGCCTAGGTGGGCTGGCCTTTGGGGTCAGCCCTTTGAATCTGCAAACCATTCAGGTCTTACTCTTACATACCAGAGCCTGACAAAAGAATACATTTTATGGGTGTAACTCTCTCCACTACCCAGTTCTCACTTGAATCTCCTGGTCTCTGCTTTGGAACTCTGTCTCCTATTCTTTTTTCTTTCTTTCTTTCTTTTTTTAAATTTTTTATTTTTCGAGGTATTTTTCTAGCCCAGGCTGACCTGGAATTCACTCTGTAGTCTCAGGGTGGCCTCGAACTTGTGGCGATCCTCCTCCCTCTGCCTCCCGAGTGCTGGGATTAAAGGCGTGCGCCACCACTCCCGGCTGTCTGTCTCCTATTCTTAAATCATCACCACTTGCTCTTAACCCATCTTCTATGAGATGGATGCTGTGCCTTCCACACAAAGTGTGTGTCTTCTGAATCTCTCTACATAGACCCTGTTATCTTCCATCTGCTTGTGGCTCTGCTCCAGCTTCATCCTGGACCTCAAGTTCTCTTAAATGAGCCTCATGAACTATGCTGTGGCTTCCACACAAGTGTGTTTCCTATCTCCCAAGTGCTTGTGACTCTGCTCCAGCCACTTCCTAGACCCCAGTTTCCCTTAAATAAATCCTATAATTTTCCCTAAATAAACTCAATAATTCATAGTTTATCCTTTTTGAGTCCATTTTTATCAATTCTTTGTTACAAAAGGATAAGGATCCCAAATTGGGGTTCATAAATTTGGGAGACCCCTTCCTGAACCCCCCAATCCTGCATCAACAGCCTGCCACAGCCCACATATCCCTGCAGACTTCGCTGAGGCCTGCTGTGACATCTGAGCAGTGCCAGCCACTGGGTCACTGCATCCCACACCATGGTGGCTTACTGGAATGTTCTTTCAGCTCACTCCCATCTTCTCTGAGAAGGAGGGAAATTCTGGAATCCTCTAGACCTCTCAACTGCCAGAGAAACCTGTGAGAGGAGAGACTGGTCCAGGCATTCTTTCTGCTGAGACTGTCCCATTAATGTTGGTACTGAATGCAGCTGCTGGCAGGGTCATAAAGGAGGTTGGCTATGAACCCCATCTCCAGCCCCTCTCCTCTCTAATATTAACACCCTTTCATCTTCTCAGATTGTCCCTTCCAATCCACTGCTCAAACTCTTCTCCTTCTCCTCTCCTCCTTCTCCTCTCCTTCTCCTTCTCCTCTCCTTCTCCTTCTCATCTCCTTCTCCTCCTCCTCCCCCTCCCCCTCCTCCTCCTCCTTCTTCTTCTTCGTTTTGCAGTATACCTTTCCTTACAGGTCTGAGAGAGCTGGCTACTATTCTAGTATTTAAGAAGAAATTTTAGAATCCAAACAACCCTTTATCTCTCAAGAACCTTTCTTGCTGTTGGAAGTTTGTGTTTCAAAACTATTGCTTTCTGCTTTGTTCTCTTTAAAAGGCCTATTTCATGCATCACATCCAGGCTTTTGTTTTCTTGTTCTAAACCATATAACACCTCCCTCAAACAAGGTTCAGTGAGTTAAAAGATGGCAGGCGTAAAAGTTGGAGGCGTAATGCAACATGGTGGCACACACCTACAATCCAAGCACCCCGAGGTTGAGGTCACAAGTGTGAGGCCAGCCTGGGCTATACACAGGGAGACCCTGTGGGGAAAAAAAGTTAGAAATTTCCCTTGGGTTATACAGTAGTTTGGGAGGGGAGGAATTTAATGTGTATATTCCCTTCTGCCTTCCTTACTTGTTACCCCAACCATGGTTGACAGATTTGGTATGGACAGTGTGTGAACCAATATCTAACTGGATGCCAATGATTTCAATGGGGTAATTTTATTTAAAGAGCTGTTTGTGTGTCATCTTGAAGCTTGGTGACGCTGGGATGTTGCAATCACCAAGATCCACATTGGATAATCCACTCCCCAGCTTGCTGGTGCCCCCTGCTGGCAACTTTATGCATTGCTGCCTGGTTCAGACCTGAGAAACGCAGGAGAAACGCAGTTCCAATGGCTGTCTTTTGTTTTTCAACATACAAGCTCTTCCTGACTTTGTTCTTTCCTTAAACTCTCTACCCTCTATGACACTCTGTTTCTACATTTTCACCAGATGATAAGGTATAATGACAAAACTAGGGCCTTAATTCTTGCCTTAATTTCAGAGGGTAGGATAAGCGGCCTCCTTGTGGTTAAAGCAGCCTCTTTAGTCACATTAGTGTAAAACTTTATTTATGAGAGAGACTGACAGAGAGAGAGAGAGAGAGAGAGAGAGAGAGAGAGAGAATGAATATGGGCATGCAAGGGCCTACTGCCTCTGCAAACAAACTCTAGGCACATGGACCACCTTGTGCCTCTGTTATGGGTGCTGGGGAATCAAACCCAAGCCATCAGGCTTTGCAAAGAAGTGCTTTTAACTGCTGATCCATCTCTTAAGACCTTAAAACTTTTTAAAAATATAGTGATAGAAATGATATGTTTCAAACCATTTAACAAACCCCTCTACAAACTCATAGTGAAACCACTGCTTGAAAGCTAATACACCAATACTGTTAAGTATTTCACAGACATTCTCCTGATCTATTGATACACAGACACACCCCCAAACACATATATGTACATACAAATTGTATTGTGTTTCCCTAAAACTTGGATTGCATGTTGCTGTACAATTTATCTTTTTCTACTTAACAGGGCTTAAAAATGCTTTTTGTACATAGTGAATTCCAGGTCAGCCTGGGATAGAGCAAGACCCTACCCCAAAACAACAACAAAAAAGATCTTTTGTGTTAATATTTATGGATCGACTCTCTTTTACTGGCTTACAAGTATCCCATGAGTAAATATTTTATTTATTAAAAACAATCAAAAAAATTTAATGTATTGACTGGACTGGGGAGATGATTCAGCAGTTAAAGGCACTTGCTTACAAAGCCCATTGGCCAGAGGTCAATTCTCTAGTACCCACATCAAGTGGCACAAAAAGGGTGGTACATGTGTCTGAAGTTTGTTTGCAGTGGAAGGAGACCTTGGTACACCATTATCTCTGTCTCTCTCTCATATATATAAATAAATAAAAATTATAAACAATGTTTATTTATGTGTGTATATATGCGTGTGTGTGTACGTGTGTGTGTGTGTGTGTGTGTCTGTGTGTGTGTGTACGAGCATTCATTATGACATGTAGGTGGAGCTCAGAGGATCTGCTTGGGTTTTATCTTCTTTGAGAGACAGGATCTATTGAGGCTGCAAATGAGTGTGGCCCATGAATGGCTTTACATGGTGCTGGGGAATTGAACCTGGGCCAGAAGGCTTTGCAAACAAGTGTCTTTAACCACTAACCATTTCTCTAGTGCCCAGTGTGATTTTTTTTTTTTTTTTTTGAGGTAGAGGAGACAGAGTCTTGCTCTAACCTTTTTTTTTTTTTTTTTTTTTTTTTTTTTTTTTTCCTGGTCAGATTTGCTGGTTCGTATACCTTGGCTCCTTCTCTTTAATGAGGTAGCTCGAGCCCCCTGCCTTTGTCTTCCTGTAATATTTTGCACCTGCCTGGGTAAACATAGCAATCCACCTTGACAGATATATCTGTGAGCATCTGGAGATCAGGGCCAGTGTCTCATTCATCTTTTAAAGCGCAGCAGTTTGCAAAAGACCTAGTGAATGCCTATGGAATTGAGTGTGATTGCACTGCAGACAGCAATTTTTTTAATTTGGTCATAATATTCTCAACATTTAGAAACCTTCCTTTTGTAAATTTAATCTCCTCTGGCAGCACTGGGCTGCAGTCATTTACAACAAAGCTCAAGGATACAAAACAAGTATTGTCTAAAGAGTCAAGACGAAATAATGGCAATGTAAGTAGATCCGTCAGTCGGGTTAGCCCAGCTTCTCAGTCTACTTTCAAGAAAAATATGTGAAGTTTTATGTTTCCTTTATGTTCAAAATCAGTTGGAATATTTTAAAACTTTTCTAGACTTCTGGATTTGACCTTTGACATCCCTAGAAGTTGACTTTTCTAGTCACGTGTGAAATGCAAACGGAAGTGCAGTTTATTTAATCCATAGCCAATTCTCAGGGTCACTATCCTTTCTGTGTAAACAGAGAGAAGCAACTAGTCCGAATATCTCTTCATGGGAGAGAAACATCAGCAAGGAATACATACGGTTATCTCTAGCATGTGAGGAGTTCCAAAGGGGATGAGGGCAAGTGACACTTCTCACTCAGTCTCTGCCTTTTTATAGTGTTTGGATTTTTTTAAAGTATTTTATTTTTATTTATTTATTTATTTGACAGAGAAAGAGGGAGAGAGAGAGAGAATGGGTGTGTCAGGGCCTCCAGTCACTACAAACAAATTCCAGACGTGTGTGCCCCCTTGTGCATCTGGCTAACATGGGTCCTGGGGAATTGAACCTGGATCCTATAGCTTTGTAGGCCAACGCATTAACCACTAAATCATCCCTCCAGTCCAGTATTTGGATTTTTAAAATTTTATTATATAATTTTTGAGACATTTAGAGAGGGGGAGAGAGAGAGAATGGGCAGGCATACCATGGTCTTCAGCTGCTGCAAATGAACTCCAGATGTATGTACCACCTTGTACAGCTGGCTTACGTAGGGCCTGGGGAATTGAACCTGGATCCTTTGGCTTTACAGGCAAGTGCCTTAACTGCTAAGCCATCCCTCCTGCTGGATTTTGAATCATGTATTATCAATTAAAGTGACAACAGAAAAATGTGGTCATAGGAGGTGTGTGGTAATTTGAGTGTATATCCCCCAAAGACTCAGATTTTTTTGTACTTTTTTTATGAGAGAAAGAGAAGTGGTGTGCCAGGGCCTCCAGCCATGCACTTTAATTCCAGACACGTGTACCACCTTGTGCACATGTGCCACCTTGTGCACTTGCATCACCTTGTGTGTCTGGCTTATGTGGGACCTGGAGAGTCGAACATGAGTCCTTGGGCTTCGCAGGCAAGTTCTTTAACCACCATCTCTCCAGCCCTCAGGTGTTCTAATAAAGCTTGTAACTCTGATCTCTAGCTGCCTGGCTGGAGGAGGTGTCACTGGGGGGAGGATCCTGGGGTCCAGCCCAAAGGTCTGCAGAGCAGTCTGAACTCTGCCTGGGCCCCTGCTATATTGCTGCTTCTGGATTTTGCTGGCTGATGGTGTTTATTTTATGCTTAAATGTATGGAAGCACCTTTTTCTGCCATCTATGGAACTTCCCTCTGGATCTGTAAGCTTGAAATAAAGCCCTTCCTCCCATAAGCTGTGTCTGGTTTGGATGTTCATCGCTGTCTATAACCAAAATTTGCTACTGAGAAGTGGGGTGGTATTGCTGCAATGAATCTGACCATGTGGATTTTGGCCTTTTGGAACTTGTGTGCTGAAGGAGGAATGTGTACAGACTTAGAACTTGTGACTGTGGTAAGTCAAATTTATGGGTTATTTATAGAGAGTTTGAAAATGCTAAATGAAAGAGGATTGTATTTGGAGGTTCTGCTTATGAATTTTCAAAGGGGAAGGAAAGATAGCAGAGAACCTTGTTGGAACTGGGCTACTGGCATAAAGTCTGGCTGCATTCTGCTGGTCATGCCCAGAAAGTTTAATCAAGGTTGAATTTGAAAGTAATGGATTGATGTGCTTGGTGGAAGATATAGAACTGAATGATATAAGATTTAAAGTTGGAAAAAATTAATTAAGTTTAAAATTACTGATACAGAGACAGATTTTAGGTTTCTGAAGCTGCTATTGTTAAGGATGGCTAACTACTTACACTGAAACAATGGAAAGATGCTTAGGTGATTGCATGCAGGAAAGATTGAATGGCAGAAATGCAAACTCTTTTGAAAGGAGATGATTTGAAAGGAAGGAACCTGCTATTCAAGGTAGCCACTTATTTTTCCCTGGATTAACACTGGCTGTGCCTCTATTCACCTGGTATTGGTTTTAGAATCATGGAAAATACATGCATGTGGACCAGGAAGTGCACACAGTTCCAGGAACTGCTGCTGAGACATGGTTAGTGAAACAGAGCATGATGTCCTTTGATAGACCAGTGAGGCCATTGGAAGATTGACCATGGTTTGCAATGGAGACCCAAAGATGTTTTCGGTATACCAGGACTGTGCACTGACTATCATGGAGTGCTGTTATACTGAGATGGAATTTTTCCCTAGCTACTCAGCCCAGTTGTGGGTGGGTGGGTGGGGGGAGGGGCAGAATTGGAAATCCAGAAACTGTCATCACTGGTTATGGATGTCATACATGAACTGCTGATGTTTGATGTTTGCCAAATGGTTACTGATTTTGCATTGGTCTCTTCTTGTTATGCCTTATAGCAAGAGAAATGTTTACTCTGTGACATTATATGTTAAAAGTACCTAATTTGTTTGATTTTACAGGACTCACAGTTAAGTCTTTTTAAAAAAAAAAATTATTTATTTATTTCAGAGAGTGAGGAGAGAGAAAGAGAGAGAGAAAGAAAGAATGGCCATGCCAGGGCCTCCTGCCACTGCAAACAAACTCCATATGCATGTGACACCTTGTACATCTGGCTTATGTGGGTCCTGGGGAATCAAACCTGCATCCTTTGACTTTGTAGGCAAGGGCCTTAACTGCTAAGCCAACTCCCCTGCCCCATAGTTAAGTCTTGATTCTCAGATGAGACATGGGACTTTGGACTAATCTTAAAGTTGACAAAGACTATGGGGACCTTAGCTGTTGGAAAGAATTCAATTTATAACATGAGATGGTCATGAGTCTATTGGGGGCCAGGGATGGATTGTGGTAGTTTGAATGTGTGTCCCCCATAGACTCAGGTATTTTACTAAAGCTTGTAAATTTGATCTCTAGCCACCTTGCTGGAGGAGGTGTCACTGGGGGCAGGTCCTGGGGTCCAGCCCTAAGGTGTGTTTGGAGGTTGATCTAATTTGCAGCCCAGAGGTGTGCAGAGAGGGTTGAGCTCTGCCTAAGCCCCTGCCATTTTGTTGCTTCTGGTGTTTGCTAACTGGTGGTGGTTTGTCTCTCTGCTTGGATATATGGAAGCAGCTTCTTCCACCATCTATGGTACTTTCCTCTGAAATAAATCTCAGGCTCCCATAAGCTGCATCTGGCTTGGATGTTCATACAGTGTGAAGCTGACTACAACAAGGTGTAAATTAGTAATACCCCTAAAGTGCTGTCTACTATTTGAGAAGTAACTATGTTCTTACATTCTGGCCTGGAGAATCTATATTTTAAAATATTAATTAAGTTATTTGAGAGAGAGAGAGAGACTATGGGTGCTCTAGGGCCTCCAACCACTGCAAAGAAACTCCATCTGGGGCTGGAGAGATGGCTTAGTGGTTCAGGCGCCTGCCTGCTAAACCTAAGAACCCGTTTCCAATCTCCAGGTCCCACGTTTAGCCAGATGCAAAGTGACACAAGGGTGCAATGCTGCACTTGCCCACAAGGGGGTGCATGCATCTGGATTTCTTCATAGCAGTTGAGAGACTGCTGGCACGCCCATCTCTATCTGTCTCCCTCTCCCTCTCTCTCTCTGTCTGTGTCTTTCTCCAAAAAATAAATAAAATAATTAAAAAATTAAAAAAAAGAAACTCCATCTGGCTTTATGTGGGTACTGGGGAATTGAACCCAAGGCTGTCAGGCTTTGTAGGCAAGCACCTTTAACTGCTAAGCCATCTCTGCAGACTGAGAAGCTGTTTTTCACACTTGATTTTTAAATGATTTCAATTTTTCTTGTTTGCATGCGTGTATGTATGCATGTTCACATGTGAGTGGATGCACAAGTGTGTGTGAAGTGCAGGTGCATGTGGAAGCCTGAGGTTAATTTCAGGTGTCTTCTTTGACTGCTCTCCACCTTACCTATTGAGTTGAACACAGAGCTCTCTGAATCAGCCAGTCTAGCTAGCCAGTTTGGTGGGAGGAGTCCCAATCTCTGCCTCCTGAGCAATGGGATTACAGGCAGTCTGCCATGCCCACCTGTTGGGGGTTCAAACTCCCATCCTCACACTTACGTGGCAAGCACTTTATTGAATGAGCCATTTCCCCAGCCCTCAATTTCAATTATTTAAAAAGTAAACATGAGCCTGGAGTTTATTTACCCAGTGGCTACACAAAGTAGTACATGAGCCTGGAGTTTATTTGCAGTGGCTAGGGGCCCAGACACACCCATTCTCTCTGTCTCTCTTCTCTTTCTCTCTGTTTCTGTCTTTCTATTTATAACCAATTTCATGTCAGAGCCATCTGAGAGCTTGTCATCCTATCTCCAAAAGTTTTAGAATGTTTTTTTTTAATTTAAAACATTTTCTTTTTATTTATTTATTTGACAGATGGAAAGAGGTACACAGTGGGTTGGGAGTGTGGGGGGATAATGGGTGCACCAGGGCTTCCAGCCACTGCAAAGGAATTCCAGATGCATGTGCCACCTTGTGCATATGGCTTACATGGGTACTGGGGAATTGAACCGAGATCCTTTTGGCTTTGCAAGAAGGCGCCTTAACTGCTAAACCATCTCTCCAGCCCTAGAATGGGCTTTTTAAAGAATAGAACCATTGTATAGCTATCAACTTCAGAATGTATAGGTGATACAATGTAAATACAATGTTTCCTAAACATAAGACCTTCTTAATTTCTACACTGTACAAAATGGCAACTGCACAATCTACCATCATCACTGAGGAGATCAATGCCATGTGGAGCTTATTAAACACTGTGGATGTTGCCCATTAGTTAGTTTCCAGTAAGTAGATTTGTTTCTCTTTCCTTGGGTACACATTGAGCTATTCATCTCAGCTCCCAAAGATCACTGTACTATCCTTTAGCCCCTTTTCAGATGAATACAACACAGTCCTTTGTTCCCTGAAGTTTTCAACATTTCTCGTTACGGTAGGTATCGGTGGTCATCTGTTTGCGTTTTTGGTGTTGAGACTCCACCCCAGGGCCATATGCATGCCAGGCATGCTCTGTCACTGAACTATTCTAGTTCTGCAGTGGAGTTTGGAGAAGATTCTTCAATTATACCTTGTCTAAAAGTAATTTAAAAACATAGATAGCACCTTGTTTCAATCCACTTTTTTGCTTCCATCAGCAGCTGTACTAAGTATGGTTGGGGTTTGGACCAACTGTTTGTTCTGCCTCTAGCTGAAAGAAGAGAAAGGTAGTGCCTGTAGCCATGGAAAGGACTCTGAGCATCACACCACTGCCCTGCCTGCTTTGAGACAGTATCGTGCAATTCCAAATCTAGTCTTTATTAAAAGTATTTCAAAGCAGGCGTGGTGGTGCACACCTTTAATCCCAGCACTTGCCCAGGTATCAGCCCTGGAGATCTGCCTTCCATTTGGGCAGGTGAGGAAGCTAGGATGTATAAAAACAGTGCCAACCTTTACCATCTTCTGTGTTTGTTTAGTGCACACATGACTCATGTTTCAAAAGCGGTTGTCTCTGTAGCTCTGTTTTATAACAGCTTTATTGAGATACTTGTTATCTGATGTAATTTCATCTATTTCAGAGCATAATCCAGTGATTATTAGTGTTTTCTCAGAGTTGTGCAACCAGCAATATCATCATTTTGAGAACATGCTCGTCAGCCTCAAAGATGCCCTAAACTATTTAGCTTTAAAAATAATGCTATTAGGGCTGGAGAGATGGCTTAATGGTTAAGGCGCCTGCCTCCTAAGCCTAAGAACGCCAGTTCCAATCTCCAGGTCCCACGTTTAGCCAGATGCAAAGTGATGCAAGGGCGTAATGCTACACTTGACCACAAGGGAGTGCACACATCTGGATTTTGTTCACAGCAGCTGAGAGACTGCTGGAGCACCCATCTCTATCTGTCTTCCTCTCCCTTTCTCTCTGTCTCTCTCTGTGTCTCTCTCCAAAAAAAAAAAAAAAATGATGCTACTAACTTCTGCCATGCTCTGCAGACAACCACTACTTCACTTTCCAACTCTGTAGATTTACCTCTTCAGGACTTAAAAAAAATATTTATTTGCAAAGAGAGATAGAGAGAGAGAGAGAGAGAGAGAACCAATAAGGGTGCACCAGGGTCTCTAGCCACTGCAAAGGAACTCCAGATGCATGTACCACTTTGGGCATCTGGCTTTATGTGAGTACTGGGGAATTGAACTTGGGTCATTAGCAAGTGCCTCAACCACTGTACCATCTCTTTAGCCCCTTTTCAGGACTTTTCATATGAATACAACACTATATGGTCCTTTGTTCCTGGCTTCTTGCACTTGACGTGATGTTTTCAACATTCATGCACGTTACGGTAGGTATCGGTGGTCATCTGTTTGCGTTTTTGGTGTTGAGACTCCACCCCAGGGCCATATGCATGCCAAGCACGCTCTGTCACTGGCTATATCCCAAGCTCCTTCATTTGCTTTCACTGTCAGGGAATCTTCTAGGCATGGACACTGCAGCTTATTTACACACTCATTACTTGGTGGGTACAGGAGATGTTTCCAATTTGGGGTGATTATGAAGACTACTTCTATGAACCTTTGTGCACCAATTTTTGTATGAACACGTGTTTTCATTTTCTGAGTGGAATTACTTATTCACTTGCTAGCTTTAACATATTGCATACATTATTACCATGAATATCTTGGCCAAAAAAGAGTAGTAGAAAGATTTCCGGTCACAAGAAAAGAGTATAAATAAAAGCCCAGGGCATGGGTGGTGGGTCTTAACTTCTGTGAACAATGCTTTCATGTTTGTAAAATGGGCTGCGGTAAGAATTAGATAGATGGGCAGCCTCTGGCATATAGGAAATTCTCAACAAATGATAGCTATTATTCTACACTCTCTTAACCTTGAAGTCAAACTCCTTGCAGGCCTTACCTCATCCTCCAGCCATACCATCAATATTAACAGATTTCCCGCTGTTGGTAACTTGTGTGCAGTTCTGTCGGTCCTGGAGTCAGCCTTCAGTAACTGCCAGATGGAATCTTCCGAAGAAAACTGAACAGGGCTGCTGCCTAAAGCAGACTGTTCTCTTTCATTGTTGCAGCCTTGTTAGTTTCTTCCCTAGACCTCTTCTACTGGAACTTAGGTTCGTGTGTACAAAATGGTGGCCTATGGGCCAAATTGAATATGTGGGTATGTAGACTAGAATTGGTTTTCTAGGGCTGGGGGAATAGCTTAGCAATTGGAGGCAATTGTTTGCAAAGCCTGCCACCCCAGGTTTGCTTACCCAGAATATACATAAAACAGGATCCCAAATGGTTCTTGCATTTGGGGTTTGTTTGCAGTATCAAGAGACCATGGTTGGTGTGCACACACACACACACACACACACACACACACACACACAAATAAAGGAAAACTAAATAAATAGTACATAGTACACAGTCATAAAAGGAACAAAAAGTTAGAGCTGGGCTGGAGAGATGGCTTAGTAGTTAATGCACTTGCCTGTGAAGCCTAAGGACCCAGTTCAATTCCCAATATCCATGTAAGCCAGATGCCAAACATGATGCATATGTCTGGAGTTTGTTCACAGTGGCTAAGTAAGTCTCTGTGTGTCCAATCTCTCTCTCTCTCTCTTTCTCTCTATCTGTCATTTCCCTCCCCCATCCAATAAATAAATAAATAAATAAATAAATAAATAAATAAATAAATAAATAAATAAATAAAATATTTATGAAAAGTTAGAGCTGAGGCCATAGCTCAATGATATAATGCTTGCGTAGCATGCATGAGGCCTCATGTTCAATCATGACCACAAAAAAACAAAGTTGATGGCCGGGTGTTACATGCTTGTAATCCCAGCATTTGGGAAGCAGAGGATGGAGAATTGTGAGTTCAAGGCCAGCCTGGACTACATAGTTTCAGGTTACCTGGAAGTCTCACTGTTTCAATACTCTCCCTGCCAAAAAATGTTGAACTGATATATTAAAATCAGGAGGTTTCACACAAATTCTCTATATTTCAGATAGCTTTTGCACAAAGTCTGAAGATGTGGCCATACTGAGCCTTCTTCATTCTGGTAAAACAGACTGATTTGTGCCACCCTCATTCTCTCTCTGATGCATTTGTTTGGGTTATGGGCAAAATGGTCAGTCCATGGAAGCATAGCAAAGATAAATAAATAAATGTGTGTATAAGCATTTTTAAAATATTTTTAATTTTTATTTTTTTAGAGAGAGTGAAAGACAGACAGAGAAACAGAGAGAGAGAGAGAGAGAATTGGCATACCAGGGCCTCAGCCACTGCAATAGAACTCCAGACACTTACGCCACCTAGTGGGCAATGCAACCTTGCGCTTGCCTCACCTTTGTGCTTCTGCCTTACATGGGATCTGGAGAGTGGTACGTGAGCCCTTAGGCTTCACAGGCAAGCGCCTTAACCACTAAGCCATCTCTCCAGCCTGCATGTATATTTTTCAACAAAATTCCTATGTGGCCACAGCACCGGCCCTCCTCTCCCTCTCCTACTTCCATTGTCCTTTTCCTCTGCTAAATACATACACACACATATATATATATATATGATTTTTTTATCGTTTTTTGATCATTGCACATCAGCCCAGATAACTTGCTCACTTGCTTTTACCTTGTCTAGAATTCCGCTGTGAGAAATCTACAGAAGTCTCCCAGTGCATGCATATAAAAATAGGGCTGTCTAACACTTGATGGCTACCTATTTTGGGGAAGGAGGTATTGTAACCAGCTTTATATGCCACTGGACAGAACACTTCAACTTGCTCCTGATTGTCTGCTATTGGAAACAGGTATTTTCTCATTCTTAAAAGCCTGGTACAACTAAACAGCACGTCTGCCAGATCTGGGAGTGCTTTCCTGCTTCAAGGCCCAACTCAAGGAGAACCACTTGACCCAGGATGCCGGCTGTCTGATTGCTATTTCTTGGTCCACCCACATCCAAGATCACTGCTCAGTCTTCTTTGCACTCGACTGCATATAGCTCTCTTCAGATGCCTCCTTACTTTGCCCATTTTAATCTTCTAACAATACTCTGTCTTCCTGGACCTCAGCTGGCAGAATGAAGCATTTTGTTCTCATGTGACCTTTCTCTGCCCTCATTCCTCCATTCTGTTTCATGTGTTCTTTGATTTTGCTATTTCTGCCCCAGGGTCTTCACCTTTGTTTTATTTGTCTGTGCATGTGTTCCCTGAAATGTTTCTGCAGTGATATCTGTTTTATTCTTGAAAGCCCCTGGCTATTCCTTTGGAAAGCTCTTCAAAGATCTCTCATTATTCTGAAATCTTTAAAGCGGAGCAGGATTTCTGTTCTCTATTTCTTTGCCTGACTTCCTATGCTTTCTGAGATTAATTTCAGTCCTTGCTATTATCTGAATAGAAATGACACAACCATTCACTTTACATTTTATGACCTCTGGCATTTTTGTTTATGATTCTCTTGATCCTGGTATATTCAAGTGGCTATATTCATAAATGCCTAAGTAAACATCATCCTCAAATGCTTTCCCTTTTTGTTATTTATTAAATTTTTTTTGAGAAAAGGTCTTGGCTATGTAGCCAAGGCTGACCTTGAACTTGTCACCTTCCTGCCTTAGCTTTCACGATACTGGGATTACAAGTGGGTACTATACCACACCTGAATTTTTTTGTTCATGTTCCTTACACTTGAATAACTAATGAACCCTCTTTTTTGCATGTACATGTGTGTGCATCTGTGCATGTGTGTGTGCACATGTGCAGGAGCTTATCCCTGTGGAGCTCAGAGGTTGACATGAGGTGTCTTCCTCTATCACTTTTCACCTTACGTATTAAGACAGGATCTTTCACTGAACCTATAGCTCACCCGTTAAGCTAGTCTAGCTAGCCAGTGAGCCCTAGATACCCCCATCTCTGCCTCTCAATTGTTGGAATGACAGGTGGGCTGCCAGGGTCAGCATTTACATGGGTTCTCGCCATCTGAACCCGGGAGTCCTCATGTTTTCATGGCAAGTGCTTTACCAACCCACCCATCTTCCCAAGCCCACTGATGGATCCTCTTTAAAGAAGAGAAAGAAAAATTTCTCCTGGTTCCACAATAATTGACCCAAATTACTTTGCGTATAATAAAAAGCTGTTTTTAACATAGATATGATTCTGGCTGATACAGGTTTCTTGACTTTAGAGAGCTTATGATGATGCAGGTCTCATTTTTCTTTCACAACAAGACTCGTGAAATTTGTTCATCAGGAAGATTTACGTGTGAAGTCTCTCTTCTTTTTCCATCAGTTTCTGATCATTACAGGGGTGGCGCTGTTCACCCAGCGGGGCTGAAAATATCAGTGCAAACTTGTACCTGAGCTTCTGTGGCATGCTGGATTCTCAGGTGGAGCGCTTCTCTCTATTAATTGATTTGGAAAGCCCTTGTAGAAGATATTCAGAGCTGTCATTGCACCTTCCAGTGTGATGATGAACTTTTGTTCAGAGGCCACCTTCTGTCCCCGCCCCAGTCCCTTCCCAAGATACACTTGATGTCTTCCCTAGCTCGTGCCTTTTGCTGGACACCAGGAAGGCATCCTAGGCAAAAATTCAGCTTTATTTTCCATTGTCCTTTTGAGGCCCGGTGCCAAAGCATTGGATCAATTCTACCAATCCAGGTCACTTTCATCATCTTGCAAACTCTCACATTGTGTCTTTTAAACAAAAAATCTGGGAATCAGAGGATAAAGTGCTTGCCTCTCAAGCCCAAATACCCAAGCTTAGATTCCCAGACTCCTTGGAGGAGCCAGAAGCTGTGACAGGCTTCTGTAATCCCAGTACTTGAGTAGAGAAAAGAAGTGGGAATTCACTGAAGCTTGTGGACATGCTAGCCTAGCAAACCAGCAGTGAACAAAGACAACAATGAGAACAAGATCCCCTGCTTCAAATAAGGTGGCAGATGAGGACTGACACTCAAAAGCTGTCATCTGACCTCCATACACACTGTGGCACTTTTGCATCCACATTCACATGAACACACACACATAAAAAAACTTTTCTGAGCTGGGTGTGGTGGCGCACGCCTTTAATCCCAGCACTCGGGAGGCAGAGGTAGGAGGATCACCGAGAGTTCGAGGCCACCCTGAGAATACATAGTTAATTCCAGGTCAGCCTGGACCAGAGTGAGACCCTACCTCGCAAAACCAAAAAAAAAAAAAAAAACACCTTTTCTGAAAGATTGATTATTCTCAAGCAAGTCTTTTCTTTCTTCCAATTCAGTTCTATTTCTTTTTTAAAAAATATTTTATTTGGGCTGCAAAGCCTAAAGACCCATGTTTGACTCTCAAGATCCCATATGAGCAGACATACAAAGGTGAGGCAAGCACAAGGTCACACACTAGGTGGTGCAAGTGTCTGGAGTTTGAGTTCAGTGGCTGAGGCCCAGGAGTGCCAATTTTCTATCTCTCCTCTCTCTCTTTCTCTCACTCTCTCTAATACATACATTCATACACATATTATTTTATTTATTCACTTGAGTGAGAGAGACACAAAGGGACACAGAGAGAGAAAAAGAAAGAGAGAGGGAGAGAGAGAGAGAAAGAGAGAGAGAGAGAGGCAGAGAGAGAGACTGGATGCACCAAGACCTCTTGCCACTACAAACTCCAGATGTGTGCACCACTTTGAACATTTGGCTTTGCTTGGGTACTGGAGAATCAAACCCAGGCTGTCAGGTTTTGTAAGCAAGCACCTTTAACCACTAAGTCATCTCCCCAGGCCCAGTTCTTTTTCTAAAGTCAGAATTACACCCAGCGCCTCTCCACTTGGGGAGTTCCAAGCCTCCTTTGTCCCACAAGAACAAGGAAGTGGGGGCAGCCTGGGGCTCTTCAGAAGGCATCCGGGACATACTCCTCCCCTTCAGCTCATGGAGCGGATCTCTTACCCTTGCAGGGGCTCACTTTGCTACCTGTAAGCCTGGATAACAGCCAGCATCATTTAGGGTTCTTGTGAGCCATTCCTAAAGTCTAATTTATGAAGCCCCACTGAAACACCATCAATGTTGTTTTTAGTTGAAGTGCTGCCTGCTCAATTTCTAAATGTGTTTTTCTATCAGGCCTTCAATAATTTCAATATATTTTCTTCTTTTTCCTTTGGCTTCTCATTTTTTTAAGCTCACATTGTCACTTCACTTTTTCTAATTCATCCATTCATCATCCCATCAACATCTTTATAGTACATGTCAGACTTGTTGAGGTTGGGGAAGCTATTTTGGCAGTAGAGTGACTCCCTGGAGATACGGTTTTCCTATAGTCGAGACAACCAGAGAAATAGCTAAATGGCTGGTTAAGCTGAAGAGAAGGGTAGGAAAAGAGCCAAGGCAAGGAAGAAGGAGGGACAGGCATTGTGGAATGAGCAATGTGGAATGCAATTCTTGGCCAGGAATAGGTGTGGAGGGGGATAGGTGGAAGGACATACACATTTAGAATCAGGGGTTCTATATTCTCACACTCTAATGGGAGGGAGGGATCTGCTTAGGGGGACACAAACTCCCAACCAAGTCTTTGGTAAATTTTGTCACTCCATGGAGTAAGTTTTTGGGGAAATCATGCAAAAGAGCTGCATCTAGCTCAGGAAGAAATGAATGAATTGGTTGGAAATTAGAGAAGTGTGACAATGGAAATTCTGAACCATCTTGCGGAGGCGTTGAGCAGCCACTGGGGCTGGGACAGGGATTTGAGGCAATCTTCTCTGTTCAGAAGCAGGAAGTGACTCCAGCTGACATCTAGACATTGGTTTCAGAGCATATTATGTGCCAAGTGCAAGCCTTGGGCTTAGATTCCTTCTGAAGAAAGTTTTTCACACAGAAAGAATTTTGCAAGCATTTGTTGACTAAAAATAATTTTATCTGCCATTAATTCATTTACTTTTTTTGTTTTTGTTTTTGTTTTTCAAGTTAGGGTCTTGCTCTAGCCCAGGCTGACCTGGAATTGTGCTGGGACTAAAGGTGTGTGCCACCATACCTGGCCTTAATCACACTTTTTTCCAAAATATTTTATTTATTTATTGGAGAGAGAGAAAGAGAGGGAGGGAGAGAGAGACAGACAGAAAAGAGAGACTGGGTAAACCAGGGCCTCTAGCTACTGCAAACAAACTCCAGATACATGTGCCATCTGTGCATCTGCCTTACCTGAGTCCTGGGGAATCGAACTTGGGTCCTTAGGCTTTGCAGGCAAGTAAGTGCCTTAATCGCTAAGCTGTCTCTTCAGCTCTAATCCCATTTTTTTAATTGACTGCACGTGACCCTCGGTGAGTTCTTGAGTTGTATTTACAGCTCCTCCCAAAACATGTCTCCCTTCCTATTGATTTATTGGCATGCCCTTGGGCCTTTTTCTAAGAGATCCTGGTGGCAGGGACAGTATCCTATTCATCTTTGTATCCCAGTACCTACCTAGCACAATCATTGAACTGAAATGAGCTGAGGCAAGGTATCTACCAGAGAATTCCCAGCCCACAGCAACCCTTCCCCATTGCCTTGACTCTTTCAGAAACTGAGACCAGACATTAAAATCCCAAGTGGAGTGACAGCACATAGAGGCAGCATGTTACTCCTGGGTGGGAAGGGGGCAGCTTTTTCAGGCTTTTTGCATACCCAACTATATCACAATAGAACTCAGGCTTTCTGCATACACAGCCATATCAGGACAGAATTCTCTCATGGGTCTGCTTCTTTTTTTTTTTTTTTTTCTGATAATTCCAATTTCCTTTCAGATCTGAAGGTCACACCAGAGTTCTTGCTTCCTGTGATTTGGTGATACTGACTCAGTTGTGGATCTAAGTTAGGTCTTTGCTGAACAGTCTCTTCTTCCTCACAATGTGTCCTTCATCTCTGGGCAGAGAGGGTGGTGCCCTTTTCACATCCTCTGGGTGGCTGGCCTCCATCTTTGTCATTTGTCTCCCCCTCCCACTGTTTCCTCCCTGCTTCCCCATCTCAGCCCCCACATCTGCAGCATCCCTCTGTATTCCCCATGCTAAACTCAGCTTTTCCCACCTCTTGGCCTCCATCTCGTAGTAATCTCATTCTGGTAGCTTCTACTTTGCTCTCACCACTCATCTTTAAATAGCTTTTCTGAATCACAGGGGTAATTATGTTTTCTTTGTAGTGTGTAACAAGGTTTATCAGGGAAGCCATGTGTGACTGTGCCATTTGACAAGGACCAGAAAGGGTGAGTCGCTTCAGTTTCAGAAGTAGAAGGGTAGAAATGGAACCTAGCCTCCTAAATTGGAGGATTTTATTTCCCCCTGATAATAGCTCCAGAGTTCTGGGAATTGAGCTGCACTAAGGTGGAGTAGCTAGGGCTCTTTTCTGTTTCATGCTGGCATTTCCTGCAAGCTTGGTATTGTCTCAAATGTTTCTTATTCTTGAGAAAAATTCAAATAATGTAGATGAGGAAATAGGTTGAATTCTTAGCACCAATGAGTCTTACCAGGTGCCTTAAGATTTCCAGGATTGGGCAGGGTGCGATGGTGTGTGCCTTTAATCCCAGCACTCCGGGAGGCAGAGGTAGGAGGCTCGCTATGAGTTTGAGGCCAGCCTGAGACTACAGAGTAAATTCCAGGTCAGCCTGGGCTATAGTGAGACCCTACCTCAAAAAAAAAAAAAAAAAAAAAAAAGATTTCCAAAAATCACTGAATGACTTAGCACCAGCTCATATCCCAAGGACGCTGACCTAGAAAATGACAGGCTAGAGTGTGATACCCTTCCTTGGGTAAAGGGAAGAGCTGACTGTTGGACAGCATGATCAATTAGGGCAGCAGAGTGATGGGGCAGAATGATTAGCTCCCTGAGATTAGTGAGCCTCTGAGGGGAAAGGATGTGGTTGTCCCCTACGTGGACAAGGATGCATGTGAATGCATGAAGTGTGTGTGTGTGTTATGTTGTGTTGTGTTGTGTTGTGTGTGGTAAAAGACTAGGAAAATCAAAGCCTACAGTCCAGCTGCAATGTGCTGTAGTATAATCCCCTTGATTTAGATTATTAACTTCCTGGGAAACCCTCAGCAAATCTTCTGCTGAAACTATCTTAGACCGAGACTATGCTAGCGATTAATTAACCTCTCATCTTTGGATCCATTAGAAGAAAGGAATGTTCTTAATCCACTTAAATATTTTCATTTCTCCTTCCCAAACCTTTCAAAGCAAACTGTTTTTATGTAGGAAACTAAGAAAGACCTTTCACGTCAAGTACAAACTTGACTATCAATGACAAATGGACAAGAGGTCCTCCTTATGTGTGCCTGGAACTTTAATTTCTACGGAGAGGGCTCTAACCTTTGTCTGGAGAACAGAGAATGCGTGGGCTAGCAGGGTCAGCATCTGGCTGCAGAGCACTGGGCCCATGGCGGTGGGTCAACTTTAGGTGTCTGAGTTCTCACTTACTCCACAGAAATGTATATGTAAGTATCATTCTGATATGTAGCTCCCATCCCTCCCGGCCCCCCAGAAAGAAAAAAAAAGGCACAAGAACATAATGGACTTACAGTTTTGGAAGCTTTATTGTCTAAAGTCAAAAGGGAAGATACAAAATTGGTTTTTATTTACCAAGCACGTGCAGAAGACCTACAGAAAGAGCTGGTGGTTTTTGCTAAGCTGTCAGAGGTTTGAGGACATCGGTCAGGTATGTGTGGCTTGTCCTGGCTTAACATTTTCGAGGTTGTTGAATAATGTAGATCCTTTTCAGGGGAGTGACCTTCTCAAGAGCCGGTGTCGGTTTCTGATGTGCCGTGTGTACTGTTGCTGGGAATTTATGGTTGAGCTAAGGTGAGAAGAAGAAATAAGAACACTGAATCTTTTTTGGTCATGAAATATTCAAGTAAGAGAAGCAATATACTTGGTCAGGGGGGTTTCACCATTTTCTTTATGTCTTTGATAATACCTCTTTTTTCTAAACCATTTCTAGGCCCATAGATGTATGTGATCATTGGTGTTTATTTCCCTCATTAATATATTATTTATTTATTTTAGCTCAGGTTGACCTTAAAGTCCTCTTATAAACCAGGTTGGTCTTGAATTCTTAACAATCCTCTTACTTCAGCTTCCTGAGTGCTAGGATTAAAGGTGTGAACTAGCACACCTGACTTTCTTTTATTTTTAAGAATATAAAAACATGTGTCATATATGATAGCATAGATATAGACTACATGTGCATTTATAGGTGTGAGGTTTCCTCCTACTTATGTTTTTAAAAAATTTTTATCAAAGCTGGGCGTGGTGGCGCATGCCTTTAATCCCAGCACTCGGGAGGAAGAAGTAGGAGGATTGCTGTGAGTTCGAGGCTACCCTGAGACTACATGACTTGCACATATGAGTGTGTGTGTGTGTGCGTGTGTGTGTGTGTGTGTGTGATGGCCTCTTGCCACCGCAAACAAATGTCAGATGCTTGCACTGCTTTTTGCATCTGTGTTTATGTGGGTGCTAGGGAATAGAACCGTGGGCCAGCAGGCTTTGCCGGCAAGCCCCTTTAATCACCGGGCCATCTCCCCAGCCACCCCCATAAGTTCTTACCGCATAGCCTACGGTGGCCTTGAATAACTCATGCTCCTTCTGCTTTCTAAGGGCTGGGATTACTGCATGTGCCACCATACCCAGCTATGTATTTGTTTTGAAGTAACATTGTGAAAAGTAGTAAAGTTAATTACATATGTATCAGTGATCTGTAACAGAAGCACATTGGAAAAAGTTCTGCAGAGGGGAAAACCCTTCCAGTACCAAAAATGTCCAAAATAAAGAGCCTTTGACAGAAATTAGGAAGAGTCAGGTTATTCATTAGGCCAGAACATTTGGAATTATAATATTTAGTGAAAAGTGGCATGATGTTCACCATCCCATGTGGTTCAATCTGTGCAGCCTAGTGAAAGAACACGGAAGAATGACTGGCTAGCTTAGGTAACTGAAGTCCTCATTAGTCACCCGTGAGGACCCAGGTTCAAGTGCCTTTATGTGAACACAGACCGAGACTCTGATAGTAAGAGGAATTTCCTGTGGGCCAAGAGATTATGCAGAGCTTACATTCAAAGCAGCTTCAGATGGGGAGTGCGCCAAAGCCTCCCAGTGCTTTTCACATAGTTTTCCTAAGAACAGAGTTTGCACTCAGGAACTTTATCATTTCCTTGCCCATCAATTTTGCCTAAAAGTACCTCAGGACACCTCCCTTAGCCAGCAAGGAAGTGGTGCCTCATCTCACGAGGCATTTAACTTAATCACTATTGAACTTAGATGGCCTTGCTTTGACACTGAAATTAAACAAGAGGGGAGAAAACAGTTCTGACTCCAAGTACTACATGGTTTAGGATTTGTTTGGGCTCCTCTCCATCAGGGAAAACACATGTGCCTTATATCTCTTCTCAGATATCCTTACCCCAGCCACCAGCACCAAGCAGGCCCTTTCATGTGAAACTCGACTCTAGAAAGTCTTTCTTCTCAGTCTTAAAATCTAAACACCCTGGAGGAATACACAGTGCTGTGTTAATAAGACTTGTCCCTGGGGGATAGAACCATGGACCAATCCCTGACTCTGTTTTACGTATTATTAGTATTTAGCCATTTTTTTTTTTTTACAATGATCAGTATTTATCTAGCTTTGTCTTTTAAAATGAGTAAGTACAAGCTATATACTAATTAACCCCCAGGACGGGCCTGTTGACACACCAGCAGAGTGTAACAGCATAATTTAAGCATTGCTTATAAGTGTTGCTTCAGAGTCTGCAAAAGAGCCGGGGACTTTTTCTGTCAGAGCAATTATCATCAGTGTACATGATCGTACATTTTCCAGTGTGCTAAGGGAGAGTATTTTGTTTTTGTTTTTCTTTTAACATTAGAAGCGAAGGAAATTTAAGGGGTCACTGACTTCAGTAGTTTGCTTCCAGACCAAGTGTTTTTAGTCTCATCTAAAACAGATGACTTACTTCAGGTTAGCCTTAAATCATTAAAAAAATAAAAGTTACAAGGGGAAAGAACAATCTGGCAAATTACTTAAGGTCAAAAGTGAGGTAAAAGAGGGTGAGAAAGGAAATAAACAAAGGACTCTGATATAGCAGACATCTGGGCAATTAGCCAAGACAAGGAGGGGCAGGACAAGCTGAGGTGGGAAGGGAGAAAGCCACATGCCAGGCATTGTGAGCGGTTATGGGTGGAGACAGGAAGGGAAGGGAAACGAGAGCAGTACTAGAGCCCAGGCACTGTTTACCCCAGTGCTGATCTGTTACTCAGTTTGGTCCTGAATGATCTCAAAAACTTAGGGCTCCATTTTTCCTTTTCGTTTAAATATTGTCGCAAACTGTGGTATAAAATTGACCATTTTAATTGTTTTGGGGGTATATTACACTTCGATGACATTAAATATATTGACATTGCAGTACCACCAACCATCACTACTACCCATGTCTGTAACTTTAGTGTTTCAAATTGAAACTTGGGGCCCATAAACAAGAGCTCCCATTTCTTCCCCTAAGTATCGCCAACCATGATTCTTTCATCTTTAAGAATCTGTCTGGTCTAGATATCTCATATGACTGGAGTTCAGACAATAGCTGGCTTTTGTGTGTGGCTTACTTTACCTAGCATAATATGTTCAGGTTCATTCATGTTATGTGCTGGAATTTACTTTCCTTTCAAGGTGAATAATATGTCATTGTGTGTACTTACTGCATTTTGTTTATCTATTCATTCATTCAGACATACTGGGGGTTGTTTCCAATTTTTGGTTATTATAAAATGATGCTACAATGAGCATTGGTACACAGATTATATATATATACACACACATACACACACACAAGTCCCTACTTATAATTTTATTTGTATTTATTTACTACTGATTGATTTTGTGTGTGTGTATGAGTGTGTACTCACATGTGTGTACATGCATATGGAGACCAGAGAATAGTCTCAGATTCCATTTCTCAAGTGCCATCTGCCTTTTTTTTGAGACAGGGTCTCCCATTGGCCTGGGGCTCATCAATTAGGCTGGACTAGCTGGCCCATGGCGCCAGGGACCCATCTGTCTTTGTCTTCCCAGCACTGGGATTACAAACACATGCTGCCACACTCCTATTTTTAAGGTGGGCTCTGAGGATCAAACTCATGTCCTAATGCTTGCAAGGCAAGCAATTTATTGATAGGATTACCTCCAAGCACCCCAGTTTCAATTTTTTTTTTTTTTGGCGTATACCAAGAGTAGACTTGTAAAGCATATGTAATTCCTTAATTATTTGAGGAACTACTGTCTTGCTTTCCATTGTGGCTGTGCCATTTTACATCCCTACCAGAAATGCAGAGGCTTATGGATTTTATTTTAACTAAGTTTTTAAGTAGAGCTATTAAAAAATAAAACAAACTACTGCTTAACTGCTTCTTAGAAGGCCAGTGCTACAGATTAGAGTCGTTGGAAGACTAAGGCATCCTGGGGCTTATGAAAATTTGTAAATCAGTCTGGGAAATTTGGTGAGCACAAGTAGGGTAGAAAATCCAAACTTGAGAAGAAAATGGAAACAAATCTGCCAAAGATAAGAGACTTAGGACATCTGCCCACAACTGTAAAATACAAGTGTATAGATTTGGAGGGCCAGTAGCAGAGTTTCATAGCAAGTCTTAAACATGTGATGACAGGGGCTGGGGTGATGGCTCAGTGGTTAAAGGTACTTGCTTGCAAGCTGGGGGTGGCAGCACACACCTTTAATCCCAGCACTTGGGAGGCAGGGGTAGGAGGAGGATCACCATGAGCTCGAGGACACCCTGAGAATACATAGTGAATTCCAGGTCAACCTGAGCTAGAGTGAGATCCTACTTCAGAAAAACAAACAAACAAAAAAAAAAGGTACTTGCTTGCAAAGTTTGCAGGCTCCAGTTCTCCAGCCACCATGAAAAGCCACAACTGACTAACTCACAACTAACTACAGTGATGACAGAAAAGCCGTTCTCTTTTTCACATCCCTATCCCATTCAGGTCAGTCAGGAACATTGAGGTTGTAGGTGCAGAGTCTATGAAGAGTGTTCATCCTGGTCTGGCATTATCAAATACAGTTTGGTTTTGTTGATGCCAGAATGAATGATAGTTAGATCTCTGTATGACAACAAATTATATCTATCTATCTAATCGGAGAGTCTTCCATTCAGTGCTGGTGGCACACACCTGCAATCCCAACACTTACTAGCCTGAAGGATCAGGAGTTGCAAGGCCAGCGTGGGCTCCATGAGACTAAATAAAATGGTTCAATTTGGGGGCTGAATAGATGGCTTAGCAGTTAAGGTGCTTGCCTGCAAAGACAATTCCCCAGGACCCACATAAGCCAGATGCACAAGGTGGTGCATGCATCTGGAGTTCATTTGCAGGGCAGGAAGCTCTGGCATGCCCATTCTTTCTCTCTCTCTCTCACTCGCTCAAATAAATAAATAAAAATTTTTAAAGTTTAAAAAAATGGTTCACTTTCAAGTGCTTTAATTCTTTGTTATAGATTTGATGTTATTGGAGATCCTGAGATTTCAGTTATTGAAATCATTCAGTTATACTGAATGGGACCAGCTGCCTCAAGCTTTCATGATGGAGTGTAACCTTAACCAGCACACGGAAGTGAATCTTTCCTCCTCTCTTAAACTGACTTTTGACAGGTATTTAGTCCCAGCAGTGAGAAAGGTGATTAATATACCGTCTGTGTTTTAGTATGATGTCTTAACTTTGAGGAAGCTCTGGACTTTTCTTCATGAGTCTGTAGAATGATTGTTCTTGCCTGAGTTGTTAAAGTAAGAATATCTAAGAGAACATCATAGGACAAATTCAAGGCTGGGAAACAAAATATTTGTAGATTCTGTTTTGCTGTGGATTCATCACATGACAAACTTAACTTGAAAAGCAGATCAAGAGAAATCCCTGCATTGGGAATTTACCTTCATTGTGAATCCCTCTGCACTCTGAACCTACGTTTTTAGCTTTGGGGAAACTAGATGTCTGATCATAAAGATCATTATCTTTATGATTAAGGTGCAAGAAAATCCATAGCAGGGTTTGTTTTAGAGCCTGAAGTTGGATAGCATGAGCCATGCCAGCTCTTCCCTTCATCTTTCCAGGGTGTTGACTTCCAACTCCCATGCTGGCACTTAAATTTCCACACCCAATCAAGATGATGTCTTAGTTAAAACAAAACACACAGCTCACATCAATGGAAATAAAGGACACTCCTATGGAGATGTTCAACTGTAGAACAAAAGGAGCCTTTTTAAATTTCTAAACACCTATGACAGTTCTCTCTTCCAGGATCCTCTTTCACAAGAGGCTCACTAACTTTGGCCAATGGAAGTGGCTCAAACTTTAATCAGACTTTTAACAGTCCACCTCCACATAACCCAATTGCATTATTAATGTTTAAACTGAATCCTTTTGTGTGCTGAGAAACATCACACCTATTTCAAATTTGACTTCCATGACTATTCAAAGAATCCATATATGTGATAATGTCATTCTTTTTCACTTAAAAATATTTATGTATTTATTTGAGAGAGCAAGAGAGAAAGAGGCAGAGAAAGAGATAGAAAGCAAGAGAGAATGGGCACACCAGGGCCTCTAGCCACTGCAAACGAACTCCAGATGCATGCGCCACCTTGTGCATCTGGCTTATGTGGGTCCTGGGGAATCAAACCGAGGTCCTTTGGCTTTGTAGGCAAATGCCTTAACTGCTAAGCCATCTCTCCAGTCCCTCTTTTTCACTTTTTTTAAAAATTTATTTTTGGAGAGAGACACAGAGAGAGACAGACAGAGAGGGAGAGGGAGACAGATAGAGATGGGCGCACCAGCAGTCTCTCAGCTGCTGTGAATGAAATCCAGATGTGTGCGCCCCCTTGTGGTCAAGTGCAACATTGCGCCCTTGCGTCACTTTGCATCTGGCTAAACGTGGGACCTGGAGATTGGAACCGGGTTATTAGGCTTAGCAGGCAGGCGCCTTAACCGCTTAGCCATCTCTCCAGCCCTTTGTTGTTGTTGTTGTTGTTGTTGTTGTTTTTAAATATGGAATGCTTCACGAATTTGTGTGTCATCCTTGTGCAGGGGCCATGCTAATCTTCTCTGCATCGTTCCAATTTTAGTATATGTGCTGCCGAAGCAAGCACCCTTTGTTGTTTTCTGAGGTAGGGTCTCACTCTAGCCCAAGCTGACCTGAAACTCACTATGTAGTCTCAGGCTGGCCTTGAACTCATGGTGATGCTCCTACCTCTGCCTCTGGAGTACTGGGATAAAAGGTGTGTGCCACCACGCCCAACTTCTCCTTTTATTTAAAGTGCATTGAGCATTTAAAAACCATTTCAAGATATCAAATAACGTTTAAGTTGTCAATGAAACAGTCTAAGACAAGGTCTACCAAAGTATAGTTGAGGGAGCTATCAGGTTACACATCTTGTCTGTGGAATATCATGCCACATGCCCATCCACTGGACAACATAAATACTCTACTTATGGGTGGAGAGGTGGGAAGAGCTGCCTGGGAAGGCAGAGAATAAAGGATAAGGAACATGTGGAAGAAGAAAGACAACTATGTGGAAGAAGTAGTGGGAGGTGAATGTTCAGGCTGTTCTTATGTTTGTACAATCTCAACCCTCAAATCTTAAACTCTAGGTTGGTTTTAAGGTAAGGTATCCAGAGATGAGTAGCAAACAAGAAGAAATTTCTTGCCATGACTGAATGGTTGATGAGACCATATGGAGTCTTAGACTCTTGACATTCTTAAAATCAGTTATCAGAAATATCATGGGTTCTTGGGACGAAATATAACTGTAACTGAGGTTGGGAATAACTGGTAATGAAGGAGGAACCAGGGAAAGATAGCGTTTTATAGGTAGTCAGCCAGGGACAAAGGCCCAAGGAGAACATGGATGCCACTTCACCTGCCCTGGCAGGACTTGAACACTCCCTGGCAGCAACTTCCTGCTTCCTCGTTCAGTTCAACACATCCAGGTGGGCTACCTTCTCTTGAGTCAGCCCTGTGAGTCTGTCAACCAATCAGGTCTCTTCTTTACACACTGAGTCTGCTGGCAAAGCTCATCCTAACTGGATGTCTGACCCATATAAATGGGCTGGGCAAGTGTGTGTCATTCTCTCTTGGCTCTTTATTCTCCTGCATGTAAATCTCCTGGCCTTTGTTTTGGTAAGCTCTCTCCCTTCCAAAGCAGGGGGCAAGGGATTCTTTCCTGCCCAGACACTTTATTGCCTTGTTTTGAGGGGATTTCTCATTTTGGTATGCATGTATGTATGTATATGTGTGTGTGTATATATATAATCTTGCTGCTTCTTCAGCTTGGTCCTCATTGCTCTGTGATTCCTGCTGAACACAAGTAAGTCCCTCTCCCCTTCCTGGCTTGGCTGAGAAGAGAAGGTGACATTTCCTTTTGCCTGGGTATTTTCCTGCTTGCTTTCTACATTTATTTTGTTTCTGGATGGAGAAATTGGTACCAGAAATGGGGTAAGATGAATCGAACCATGTGGATTTTCATCTTTTGGAATTTTTGTTTTGGAGCAACCAGCATGAACTTAGTGCTTGCAACTGATGATGCCTACTGGAGCAGTAAACCGAGTATTATGGACTATTTTGATGAGAGTTTGAGAATGCTTAATACAGAAAGAGTTAAAGACACTTGGCTTATGACTTTTATAAGGGAAAGGAAAAACTGCAGAGGACTTTGCTGGAACTGGGCTACTAGCATAAGGGCTACCTGCATTCTGCTGCCCAGGACCAGAGAGTTTGATCAAGGTTAAATTTGTAATAGACTAATGTGCTTGGCTAAAGATATTAGACTGAGAGATTTAAGATTTTAAGTTGGAAAACCTCAAGCAAGTTAAAATTAGAGGCACTGAGACTGGTTTTAGGGTACTGAAGCTGCTATTGTCAACACATTAAAACAATGGGGAGGATGCCTGAGGGAAGACTGGGATAGAAATTCAAACTCTTGAAAAGAAATCTCAGTCATTATTTTACTGAGATACTTTCACATCTATGTTTATTTCGGCACTATCCACAGCTTAGACATCCATCAGCACTTTAGTGGATAGAGGAAATGTGGTATATGTACACAGTGGAGTTGTATTCAACCATAAAGAACAAAATTATGTCACTTATAGAAAAATGGATGGCCAGACTTAGAAAAGACAAATATCCCAGTATTTGTTCTCTGTGCAGAATAAGATAATATATCTGTATGTAGATATATGCTATGAAGTAAAATGGGGATTATGTGCAGGGGGAAGAAGGGGTCTAAAGGAAGTAGGAGGAGAATCAGATAGGTTAATGGGTGGGGAAAACTTAAATATTTCATAGTCTCCATCATATGTAGAACCTAGATTCAAATACACACACAAGGATGTATGGCTGCCCCCCCCACCACATGATATAAGGCAGAGGAGAATTATTTGGAGGAAGAAAGAGAACCAAAGGTGGGGGGAAGGTGAGAAGAGTGGAGGAAGGGAAAATATGAGCAAAGCACAATGTATGCACAATATATATGAAAATATCTTGATGAAATCAATTATTTTGTATGCTTACTAAAATTTTTAATTAAAAAGGTAAATTTTATACATAGAATAATTCACTTTGTTTAGGCTATTGCATTATGAATTTTGATGAGTGAGTACAGTCTATGACCCTACCACACAGGAATCTATCACCTCAACATTCCCAGTGTCCATTGTGGTCCCCTCTTGCCCCAGCCTCAGCACTTGATAAACCACTACTCCCAGCAGATCTACAGGTCAGTGGGTCTCAATCTCGGGCTGACCTTTCCTGTGTAATGTGGCTATTGTTCTGGTTGAAATACAAATTCGAGGAACATTTTTCTTTCTTTTCTTAGCATAGCACCCTCCACATTTGAGACAGTCACCCATGGTAATGTAGGAGCTTGCTTCTGTTGCTAGTCTCTTATCTTTTCCCTGAAATTCCAAAGGCTGGAAGGCTGAATGTAAGCCTGGGGATAGAAGCTGGTACAAGTCAAGTGGGTAGCCTCCTCAACATGTCTCTCAAGCGCCTAGGTATATCTCCTTTAATCAAAACTGCTTTCATAGCTGGAAAAAGCCACACTGCATGCAGCCATATGGGAGACAGAAATCATCAGCTGTGAAAACAGTGGACACTGGAAACCTCAAGTTTGGCCAGACAGGCCCAATGACCAAATGGGTGCCATAGTGGCATGTCTGCTCTTAGGGAAACCAACTGCTCCATAATTGGACTGAAGGCCTGCTATATGGGAGGGAATACATGCCTGTGGTACTAAAAAAATCTACTCAAAAGTCTATGGTAGGGGAGGTCATGAGCCTTAGGGGTATAAAGCCTGCTCTTGTCTGGCTAAATGTATATATTATTCCTACCAAACTGCCCTGAAAGCACTACACTTAATGTTCATATTCACATATTAGTGCTACTCTCACTTCTGGTTAGAGAAGTTTCTCTTTTCAGATGGCGATGACCACTGGGATGACCCAGAAGGCAACATAGTGCTGAGAAGAAGGGATAGAGGAGTGCCCAGCACTGAAACACCTCTGTCACACCCTCCAAGGCTCAGGGCCCATTGCGGAAGAGGGGGCAGAAAGAATGTAAGAGCCAAAGGAAGGGTACCACTCCTTACAATGCAACTGCCCAGACAGAAATTGGCCTCGATATCCATGACCTTGCAGTGCCTAGCAATACCTTCACAAGACCCCCATAATAGAAGAAAAAGATGATGACATCAAATTAAAAGAGAGACTAATGGAGAGAGGGAGGGTATATGAGGGAGAGTGGTGTTCTGAAGGGGAATGGAGGAGGGGAGAGAAATATCATGGTTTTTTGTATGTAAGTATAGAAGTTGTCAATAAAAAAAATTAACAAAAAACCAAACTGCTTTCATACTTGGTCAGAGAATCTGTTTTATTTTACAGATGGCAGAGAATACCATGGAGATCCAAGATCCATCAACCCAAGAAAAGACAGCTTGATGCCCACCACGATATGTGAGGTGTGCCACCTCTACCACATCTACTGGGGTCCAGAGGAAATTGGAGAGGAAGCAGGGACATGAATATTGCTCTCAGTGCTAGCGCGACATCCACATCCAGGCAAATATCATCAAACATTGTGGTGAACTGAAGCACATCATAACAGAAATACAGAGGCTGCAGAGAAGTGAACGCTGACTGATAGCACACCTGCTAAGGCTCAGGAACCACTATGGAAGAGGGGCAGGTAGAGTGGAAGAGCCACCAGGGGGTAGAAACTATCTTAGGCATGGTTCCCCTCCAGAGACAGAGGCCCTAATTATCCCACAGTGAACACCAATCACCCTACTGAGGAAGGCCCACAGGGAAATGAGGACCAGGGCAGGGGACATCTTACAACTTATGCTAAAAATTAATTAAATTATATAAAAAACCAAACTGCTGGGGCTGGAGAGATGGCTTAGTGGTTAAACCCTTGCCTGTGAAGCCTAAGGACCCCGGTTCAAGGCTCGATTCTCCAGGACCCACGTAAGCCAGATGCACAAGGGGGCGCATGCATCTGGAGTTCATTCTCAGTGGCTGGAGGCCCTGGCTCGCCCATTCTCTCTCCCTACCTGCCTATTTCTGTATCTCTCTCTCTCTCTTTCTCAAAATCAAAATCAATAAAAAATAAAATATTAAAAAAAAAAAACCAAACTGCTATCTACTTCATAAGACTTTTTTTTTTTTTTTTTTTTTTTTTTTTTTTTTAGGTAAGGTCTCACTCTAGCCCAGGCTGACCTGGGCCTGGAATTCACTATGTAGTCTCAGGGTGGCCTCGAACTCATGCTGATCCTTCTACCTCTGCCTCCCGAGTGCTGGGATTAAAGGCATGCGCCACCATGCCCAGCCTGATATGACTTTTTTGGGCTGTTTGAGTTACTTAGAAGAAACTCTGACTCTAGAAGTAAAAATAGAAGTGAGCCGGGCGTGGTGGTGCATGCCTTTAATCCCAGCACTCGGGAGGCAGAGGTAGGAGGATCGCCGAGAGTTCGAGGCCACCCTAAGACTACATAGTTAATTCCAGGACCAGAGTGAAACCCTACCTTGCAAAACCAAAAAAAAAAAAAAAAAAAAAAAGAAGTGGTCAACTATCTTTATAGACAAGCTGTGCTGGATAAACCTAGCTGATGCCCAGCCTACCACCAGCCCCAAACCATGCAGCCCTCTACCACCCACCATTGAACTATTTCAAATGAATACTGAGAGAGGGAGCAAAGTCAAAAACCGGTGAAGTCTCAAGGCACAGGTTGCCCTTTGTAATAACATGCCAGCATTTTTGAGAAATATTTGGGAGAGCAAAGTAAAGTTCGGCATATTAAACATCATGATCCCACTGTATCTTCTGTCTTAATTTTGAGATGGACATGAGGAATTTGGGGAAGCAACTCATCCCACTCTTACCACGCTATGTCTCTCTGACAGAGAACACATTTTATTTTTCACAAGGACATCAAACCTGTAGGCCAGGTGAATCTCAGTGGACATGTGCTTGTTCACATGAGCAACTTGACCTGTGGGCCAAATACCGAGATGGAGTATCATGAGAGTGACCTCGCACATAGCTCACCTTGTCCAGTGTGTCATTCAGTGCATCCAGCATCTGTATTTTGGCAACATTTGCAATCGTACTGTGAAGATGAAAAGACAATTTCAAATACATCTCAAAACTTTCCAACTGCAGTGGCTAAAAAGTGCATGCGGTAGGTTGTCTCCTTTTCCTCCTCTTTTTTTTTTTTTTTTTTTTTTTTTGAGGTAGGGTCTCACTCTAGCCCAGGCTGACCTGGAATTCACTATGTAGTCTTAGAGTGGCCTCAAACTCACGGTGATCCATCTACCTCTGCCTCCCTAGTGCTACGACAAAGTCAGGTTCACATTGCTGGCAGAAATCACCCAACCAAGAGCAGATTTTGGGGAAAAAAAAAACGGGGTTATTTTGGCTTATAGACTTGAGGGGATACTCCATGATGGCAGGGGAAAAAGATGGCATGAGCAGAAGGTGAACATCACACCCTGGGCCAACATCAGGTAGACAATAGCAACAGGAGAGTGTGCCAAACACTGGCAAGGGCACACTGGCTATAATACCCATAATCCCCCCCCCAATACACTGCTTCCAAGAGGCGTTAATTCCCAAATCTCTATCAGCCAGGAACCTAGCATTCGGAACACATAAGTTTATGGGAGACACCTGAATCAAACCACAACATACTGGGATTAAAGATGTATGCCACCATGCCTAGCTTCTTCTTTTTTGAGTGTGTGAGTATGTGTTTCCCTGTGTATAAGTGTTGGTACATGCATGGCACAGTGCCCATGTAGAGGTTGGAGGACAATTCCTTGCTGTCAACCTCACATTTTGCCTTGTTTGAGGCAATGTCTCTCATCCTTCACTATTCCTTTTGCCAGGCTGGCTGGCCTTTGTGCTTCTGGCAGATTCTCTTGTCTCTGCCTCCCTTCTCACCATAGGTGTGCTGGGATTACATACACATGCTACAGTGTCGGGATTTACATGGGTGTTGAAGATGTACACTCAGATTCTCATGCTCACATAACAATCTCTTTATCCGCTGAGCCCTGCCTCAGGCCTCCCCTTCCCCTGCTCTTCTCTTGACATTCTGGTTTTCACTTGCTTGAACATACCCTGGAAGATAAGGTTCTGACTCTGTGTATCTGTGTGCTACAACAAGCAATGCAGACCAATTGTTTTCTTTTCTTTCTATAAAGTATAGGTCTTCCATGATGTGAATCTGAATCAATTCCTGACAATAGGGGTAGTAGAGAACTTCCTTTCTGTTTAAGTTCTGTAGTGGTCCAACTTTCGCCTTGTAATGACTACACTTGAGTTTTCAAAGAAAACTCCAGGGTTGGGAGATAGCTTAGTGGGTCATGTGCTTGCCTTACAAGCATTAGGACTTGAGTTTGTGTGGTGGCTTCAATCAGATGTCCTCCTTAAACTCATGTGTTTTGAATACTTGGTCTTCAGCTGGTGGCAGTTTGAGAGGTGGAGCCTTGCTGGGAGAGGTGTGTTGTTGGAGGCAGGCAAGCTTCCCCTTGCTAGAGTTTGGCTCACTCTCCTCCTGCTATTTTCCACCTGCTGTGGCAGAGCTAATGCCCAGCCTCTGCTCATGCCATGCTTTCCCCTGCCGTCATGGAGTTTCCCCTTGAGACTGCAAGCCAAAATAAATCATTTCTTCCACTAGCTGCTTTTGGTCTGGTCTTTTATCACAGCAATGAAAACATAACCACACCAGTTTGTTCCCCAGAACCCCTGGAAAATGCTCAGCATGATGATGCATGCTTGTAACTCCAGCACTGGGGAGACAGGCAGGAGGATCTTTGGGACTCACTGGCCAGCTAGTCTGGTCCTTTCAGATAGGAGGTGGACAACATTCCTGAAGATGACATCCTATGTTGTCCTCTGGCTTCCTCATGTACATGCACATGCACACATGTACACATACACCTACACACACATGCACACACACACAAATAATAACAAAAATAAAACTTCCAATCATCACTTTGTCACTCTGTCATCAATACTGCCCACATTATTCAGCCGAGGTTAGTGTTAAGAGCAACTTCCCATTGCTCTGAGACTGCCTGCTGCAGTCCTTTCCAAGCTGGGATTCTTTAGTGTCTGAGCCTCTGTTCCAGGCAGAGAACTGGGGTCATAATGATTTTGGGCTTTCACCAGCTCACGAGTAAACAAAAGTCCTGTACCATTTATAGTATGTATTTACTATCCGAAGAGCTACTCTAGATGTTGGGCCAGAAGATAGATGACGGGTGGCCCTCGCTTGTGAGGCTTTGGTTCTCCTTCATCATGGGATTGCTGTTTTCCGAGGAAGCAAGTGACTTGCTCTTCAGGGGGTTGGGAAATAGTCAGAATTTCATTCTAGTGTGTGTGTGTGTGTGTGTGTGTGTGTGTGTGTGTGTGTGTGTAATATGTGATGGGAAATCCTAAAAAAAAAAAAAAAAAAACCTCCCAGAGATGGGGAAGAAAACTTGAAAAGTTATTTAAAAGTAATTTTATATGAAAGAGCCAAAGGAATCCAAGTTGATTTCCCTCCACATTCATTGCCTTTGTGAGACGTAAGGAAGTGCTGCAAGCAGCCTTTCATCAACCCCCTTTGAATCACTCATGTGCTACGAAAGCCATCTTAAAATGTGTAATCTCCAAAGTACCCCTCACCAAACTACTTGGAGGAACCAGACCAGTATATTAATTTTATGTTCCAACATAATCCTGAGGCGTGGCTTCAAGTGGCTGTTCTATTTGCAGGCCTCATCTCTGCTTGGTTGAGGAACTTGGACAGAGTCAAGGTCATGGTGGAAGGAGCAGGAAGAAACCAGCTGCAGTATCTATATGCCTTCCAGTGATGCCAAATACAGTGGCCAATAGTTTCTTAAGTAACTGAGTGGTGATGTCAAAATAAAAAAAGGCATTTATTTTTACTTTAGGAGATTTGCTTCAGCAGAAAGCATGATAACAGCTAAGGGACAGTATTTTAAAGACTGACCTGAAAAATAGGATAAGAGGGTGTGTATTAGGTTCATATGCATCTAGGATCGTGTTCTCAGTAGGAGGCGGCTGATGGCTACAGAGACGAGAAGGGTGGGCATGAGGAGGTGGGGGCCAGAGAACCCTCCAGTCAGTAGCTATCCCATTCCTCACAGTCAACACCCAGCATGACACCTACTCCCATGCCCTCCCCACCTGTCTCCTCCCTCCAAATGCATGGAGGCTTGTCTGTCCTAAAATAACTTCTAGAAGCAGAACCATAAGCAATCCCTACCTTGTTTTCTCTAATCCTGTTTTTTTGGTGTGTCTCTCCAAAATGCCCATTTCTTGCTTTTTGGAAATTCGCATTCCTCCAGCTTTTACTACAAACAAAACAAGGCACCAATATGTAGTTAGATCAGCTTTGTTCTTCTGGACATGGCTTCAGGTTTGACAAGAATTTCCAAATTCACATTTTAAGAAATCTAAACTTTTATCTAAGACAACACAATAAAAAGAAAAACCAAAATCTAGAGAAACAAGGTGGGAACCCATGAAGGGCTGAGACCTATTTTTGTGCTCTGAGAGGTTGAACCAAGACTGAAAAAAAAAAAAAAAAAAAAAAAAAAAAAAAAAACAGCAAAGGTTATACCTTAGATTTGGGGAGGAGATTAACAACAGACTCCCCCAACAACATTTTTTTCCTTATTATTAAACCAATAACATTCTTCAAGATGGATATCCACAATTGCAACGTGACTTATGTTTTCTCACTAGGCTAAAGTTTTTGCATGGTTTGCATTTTTTTCAAAATCCAGATTCTGAGAGATGAGCCAAAAGTCAGGGAGTGATAACAGGTATTAAATTCACCAAAAGTGCTTCAAATTCCTCTGGATAGTTGCCATTCAGCCCAGACCCCAAACCTTGTTGGCTGAGCTCAGAGGTTCTAATGAGTAATTAAACTGCATTAATAGTTCTGCCATTCAAGAGATCAATTAGTGTTAATTAGGCTACAGATGACCTAACAGCCATTCAAGTGTTTAACAATGTCAGATGAAATCAACTTTACAAAAGAAACAGCCCATTTCAGATTGCAAGGCAAAGCAAATACTTTCTTCTGTTCCCAGGAAACTTGCACATCTAAATCTGACAAGCTCAAATGAGAAACAGCTAAATGGACATTGATTTGTTTGAACCTGTTAATTCTTTTTGTGGAAATACTACACAGATAATTTTCTGAAACTAGTTCCAGTAAAATGAAAAATAAAATAAACATAAAGAAAACCTATTATGTTTCTCGATGCCTTTGTAATGGACTGTCATTGTACTTATAAAAATTAATATTTAATTTTTTGATTATGTCATACATGCAGAAGGTACACAATTCAAAAAGCATAACATGGTTTGCCAATTCCTTCCCACCATTCTTTCCTAGCCTCCCAGATCATCTCCCTAGATACCAGTAATGTTACAAGGCTCCTCCTGAGTCTTCAGCCACTGATAGTCTCTCTCTCTCTCTATCGATGTATTTTAAATGGTAACATAAAATATATACTGTTGTGCATTTGGTTTATTTTTTCATTCAGCCACACATTTTAGAGAATGAATATATATATTCTTTTTAATATCTGCATTACAATTCCATTATAGAAACATTCTAGTTCACTTAACCAGCTTGCTAATGTTGGGAATCTCACATCTCTAATTCATTGCTATTACAATGTTGCAATATGTCTTTTTTGTTGTTGTTTATTTTATTTTTATTTATTTGAGAGCAACAGACAGAGAGAAAGAGGCAGTGAGAGAGAGAGAGAGAGAGAGAATGGGCACATCAGGGCCTCCAGCCACTGCAAACAAACTCCAGATGCATGCACCACCTTGTGCATCTGGCTTATGTGGATACTGGGGAATCAAGCCTTGAACTATGGTCCTTAGGCTTCACAGGCAAGTGCTTAACCACTAAGCCATCTGTCCAGCCCAATAGATATATATCTTTTTGAGAGAGATTGTTAAATCTTGCCTAATTGGCTTTCACAGAGATCAAACAAGTTACAATCTTACAAGTTACCAGGCCTCTTGTGTGGAAGAGTAGAGTGACAAATATAGAAGAAGGGGAAATAATTTGTAGGATGGTGACACAAAAACATGATCTCAGGCAAAGTTTGTAACTGAGCAAACTCACAGAAGGAGAAGAGCACAGATGAAAGGGGAGCTTGCCTATTATTAGGGAAAGTTTACTGTCATGCCTATAGGTAAAAAGTTCAAGTAGTATGTAACTAAGGAACTTAAAAGAGAGAGCAGCTGGGTGTGGTGGCACATGTCTTTAATCCCAGCACTTGGGAGGCAGAGGTAGGAGGATCGCTGAACAGTTCAAGGCCACCCTGAGACTACATAGTAAATTGCAGGTCAGCCTGGGCTAGAGTGAAATCCTATCTCGAAAAACTGAAAAACCAAAAAATAAAAAAAATAAAATAATAAAAAATAAAAAAAAGAGAGAGCACATCTGGTGATTGTTTCTAAAGGATAATCATCATAGGAGTTTACACTCAAAAGAAAGTATGGATTTACCCTATCTAAAAAGTAGACGGAAAAATTAGACAGGAATTCTGCTTGTATTGCATGCAGAGGAGGCACAGAAAAAATATGGCCAATGTGTAAGTCTTTTAAAAAACAGAACAGCAGAGAAATATATGAAGATAGCATATATAAGACTAATGAACTGAATTTACTGCTGGGGATTAGCACCGTGCCTGCAAAGCAGGTACGAAGTAGGTTAAAAGTTCAACTTTGAATCCTAGAACCCTTGGAACAATGAGAAATACAAAATGTTATCAACCAACAAGTTATTTTAAAACAATTTAAAAATAAAAACATCCTAAGCCATCAGGGAAATGCAAATTAAAACTTTGAGATTCCAGGCCAGTAAGCTAGAAAGGGGATATAAGGGAGGAAGGAGGGGGAGGACTTAAGGAGATGGTATTGTATATATGTAAGTAGAAAAACAGATAACTGGGGTGCAATGGCCTAAGTGAGGACAAAGGAAGAAATTGAGCAAAAGAAGGGTAGGGGGAGGATTAGGCAAAATTTAAGATGCTATGAATAAGCCATATGGAAACCTACTTTTTTTGGTTAGTGGTTCATCCAGTAGTCATAGATTTTTACTAGAAAAAATTCAGTACCAGGGATGGGATACCTTTCAGTGAGTTGTTGGCCAGGGAGGTCCCTGATGCCCCCAAAACATTCCAAGCTATTGTAAAGGTTCTTAGTTTCCCACCAGAAATAAATGGTAAGACCCTATTGCTAAAGACTGCACATACTTTGGCTCCTAGACCACTGATAAATCAAGCTGGAGCTCAGCTGAAAACCTCCTCCCTGTAGACCAGATGACCGAAAGCTGGAAAAAGCTACACTGCATGCAGCCCTATGGGAAAGAGAAGTTATCAGCAGTGATAAACAATAGTGGACACTGCAAGCCTCAAGTATGGCCAGACCAAATGAGCCAATAGGTGCAATAGTGGCATGTCTGTTATGGGGAAAACAACTGCTCTCTAATTGGACTGGAGACCCACTCCACGGGAGGGAATACATGCCTGGTACTGATAACCTAGTCAAAAACCTAAGCAGTCACAAACCCTAGGGGAGTAACACCTGTCCTTGTATGGCTAAATGCATATATTATGCTCATCAAACAGCCCTGTAAGCACTTCTATTAATGTCCATACCCATGTATTAATGCTACTCTCACTTTTGGTTAGAGAAGCTTCTCTTTTCAGATGGTGGTGACCTCTGGGTTGACTCAAAGGCACTGTAGTGCTGAGAAGAAGTGACAGAGGAGGGTTCAGCACTGAAACATCTGTATCATACCCTCCAAGGCTCAGGGTCTTTTGTGGAAGAAGTGGCCAAAAGAATGTAAGAGCCAAAAGAAGGGTAGGACTGCTTACAATGCACTCTTCCAGACACAATTTGGCCTGGATATCCATAACCTCCCAGTGCCTATTACTACCTGCACAAGACCCTCATAATAGGAGGAAAAGATGATGACATCAAAATAAAAGAGCCCATTTGAGAGGGGGAGGGGATATGATGGAGAGTGGATTTGTGAAGGGGAAAGTGGGGAAGGGGAGAGAAGTATCATGGTTTATTGTCTATAATTATGGAAGTTGTTGATAAACTATTTTTAATTAAAAAAATAATAATTAGCAGGCACTGAAAAATTACCTGTTTTTGCTAAAAGGTACTGACTCCTCACATGGACCCACAGGGTCACTAACATAAAAACAGGATGAAACCCTGGTATCTCCACCTTCATCTTGCACATGTTGCCTTTATTCTGGTCACCTCCTTCCGTCTACACAGAGGCACATCTATCACTCAGGGTGTACCTATCTAAAACTAGTAATGCCTAACCTATCTCTTGTGTCTTTAAAGCTGCAGGTAAAAAGATATGAGTAACTGAGGTATCTTATGTTCAGCCTTCCACAATGTTTATTCAAGGCCCTCAAAAGGTACCTGGAGTTCTCTAGTCGTTTTCCTAAACCTGCAGTTCTCTTGGATTCAGGAACTGCAGAGCCTCACAGCATAGGCCATCCCAGATGTGGGCAATTACCCCAGAGGGTAAGATTGCATGCTGGAGCCGGGCATGGTGGCGCAAGCCTTTAATCCCAGCACTCGGGAGGCAGAGGTAGGAGGATCGCCAAGAGCTCAAGGCCACCCTGAGACTACATAGTGAATTCCAGGTCAGCCTGGACCAGAGTGAGACCCTACCTTGCAAAACCAAAAAAAAAAAAAAAAAAAAAAAAGATTGCATGCTGGAGCATAAGTGATCCTCTCCTGAGAGCCAGCTTGTCCCTTCAAGCCATAAGGACTTCTCCAGACCTCCTTGCAGAGCCAGATTGGAGACAGTGATCAAGGAGACCAGATCCTGAGTAGGTATGGCCATATCTCTTACCACCACCCCAATTCCTCCTTTTATTTAAGTCTAAAGCTCATGCTGGTACTCGGAAGATCAACTTGAAGTCACTTTGTCTCTTGGCCGTCCCAAACCTCATTGATCATATCTCATTGTCTGCTTTGTCACCATAGGTGGTCTCTTTTTGGGATTATTAAGTCAGGTGGCCCAAATTAACTTTGTTTGGGTTGCTACCACCAGAACTTTTGCCCTAAAACTCTGGTTACAATATCTCATTGTTTAATTTACATTCTTCATTATTGAAGGTTAAGCTTCTTTTTCTTGAAATACTCAAAATCTTCCCTATTGGATTATTAGGTTTTTTTTCTCTTTACTGATTTTTAGAAGCTATTTGCAAGATGCATTGTAAATACAAAATATTTAATTTCTTCCAGTAACTTGTTTACATAATTTTTAAAATATTTTATTTATTTATTTATTTATTTATTTATTTATTTATTTATTTATTTGAGAGAGAGCGAGAGAGAGTGAGAATGGGCACACCAGGGCCTCCAGCCACTGCAAATGAACTCCAGACATGTGCTCCCTTGTGCATCTGGCTTACGTGGCTCCTGGGGAATCGAACTGGGTCCTTAGGCTTCACAGGCAAACACCTTAACCACTAAGCCATTTCCCCGGACCCATAAATCTTTTTTAATAAATATTTTATTTATTTATTTGAGAGAGAGAGGGAGAGAGAGAGAATGGGCATGCCACAGCCTCTAGCCACTGCAAACGAACTCCAGACGCATGTGCCACCTGGCTTACCTGGGGAATCAAACTTGGGACTTTAGGTTTTGTAGGCAAGCACCTTAACTGCTGAGCCATCTCTTCAGCCCTTTACATAATTCTTGTACATTTAGGTTTATTCTCTAAATATTTTATCTTTGTTGGTACTGCCATTGTAAATAGGATCTCTTCTTTCATTATAACAAATTGAAATTGAACGAACTTATTTATACTTAGGATTTAGTGAATGTTCTTACTGCTAAGTTTAGCTTTTTGTGGATTCTCTTAGATTCTCAGTTTAAAAGTGATGTACTCTTCAAAAATACTATTGTCTTCATTAAGTGGTTAAGTGGTACTAACTAGGGACATCTTGCTTTTCTAATCCTTAAGGACTGTTTTCATGTCCTTTCTTTAAGCTACTATATAGTGGCTGTATCTGCCCTTACACACATATATAAAAGATCCTATCCATTTTTCTCACCTTCAGGAAATATCCTTCCATAATTATTCTATTGGCTTCATTATGAGTAGATATTGAATTTCATCAGATGTCTTTCATTATTCATGGATATGATCACATGAGTTTTATATCAGAAGATGTCTTACTATTGAGCCATCATTGCACTCGATTATTTAAACTACTAAGGTGTTTTTGTTTGTATGGGATCAAACCCAGGGCCTTGTGCATGTTAGGGTTCTCTGCCACTGAGCTACATCTTCAGTCCTAACACCAGGGTTTTAATTTTATTTATTTATGTGCAATCAAAGAGAGAGAGAGAAAGAGAGACACAGAGAGAGAGAATGGGCATGCCAGGGCCTCTAGCTACTGCAAACGAACTCCAGATGCATGTGCCCCCTTGTGCATCTGGCTTACGTGGGTCCTGGGGAATCAAACCTGGGTCCTTTGGCTTTGCAGGCAAACATCTTAACTGCTAAGCCATCTCTCCAGCCCAATACCATGGTTTTAAAAGTTAATTCTATAAGAAGCCTCTCCGTGGAATTTCAAAATGTTAGAATCATGTAGGAAAGACAATGCTACTCTCACGCATGATCTGCTTTAAATTATGTGTATGACATACAAAATGAATTAAGTGGAGTCATCTTCTGAATGGCCCAGGAAAGCAGGTGAGATAAAGCAAGAGATGGGTTTTCCCAGGAAGGAAGCTTGAGGAGTATTGCCCGTCTCTAAATTAGGTGACTCTTCATAGCACCATTGTCTATTTTCCAAGAAAAATCAAATCAGAGTTTGGGCTTCTATGCACCTCCCAACAGTATTGTGTTCTCTATTCTCTATTCTTCATATGACAAGTACTTTTCAAAGATGGCGTGCTACAATTGTTTTCTTATTAGTATTCCTTTCTTTTCCTTGATACTATTGTTTCTTCACATTTTCTTCTGCCTGGGATGATTATTATCACCAACTATAGAACAGAAATTGTTATAGCTGAAATAAGCACTAGTTAAAAACGAGAAGCCCTTGGCAATGCTGAGTTCATTTGGAAGGAATGTGAAAGTCTCCCGAGGAGACTGACCGGAGGGAAGGGAGCCAGGTCCCTGAGCACCTGAGGAATCTCATGAGATCATTTGTGAAGACACAGTGATTGGAGGCAGCTAAGGGTACCATCTGCAGAGTTCTGATGGGCTGTGCATTATGTGGTGGGACAGCAGAGTCCTGCTGAGGAAGTCTAGCAGTGTAGGATAGTTTTTCCCAGGCCTTGTGACTGCTGAGGTCTGCTCATGGTCTGAGTTTGTCTTCTAAGGGTTCACACTTTGGGAAACTGGGCTTCAGTGTGGCAATACTGAAAGGAGGGACTATGAAGAGGTGGGGACAAGTGAGAGAACTTTATGTCAGTTGGATGTGTGCCTTTGGGAGGGACTGTGGGATCCCTAGTCGTCTTCTTGCTTCCTGTTCTGTAATGTGATCTTGCCCTCTAGCACGAGCTCCTGCATTCTGCCTTAAGTTCCTGACCAGAGTGGAGCTGCTGCCAGTATCATACACCAGAATCGCTGGAACCGTGAGCTAAGTAAACCTCTTATTTATAACGTTGACTTGCTTGAGGCATTATGTTATACTAATGAAGACCAGACTAATACAGTAACCACAGAAGAATTGGGGAGACGAGCAAGAGTGCTGCTTCCGGGGCTGGAGAGATGGCTTAGCGATTAAAGCGTTTGCCTACAAAGCCAAAGGATCCTGGTTTGACTCTCCAGGACCCACATAAGTCCGGATTCACAAGGGGGTGCATGTATTTGGAGTTCATTTTCAGTGGCTGGAGGCCCTGGTGCACCCATTCTCTCTCTCTCTCTCTCCCTCTCTCTCTCTCTCTGTCTGCCTCTTTCTCTCTCACTTTCTCAAGTAAATATATATATATATATATTTTTTTTTTTAAAAGAGTGCTGCCGGGCGTGGTGGTGCACGCCTTTAATCCCAGCACTCGGGAGGCAGAGGTAGGAGGATCGCCGAGAGTTCGAGGCCACCCTGAGACTACATAGTTAATTCCAGGTCAGCCTGGACCAGAGTGAGACCCTACCTCGCAAAAAAAAAAAAAAAAAAAAAAAAAAAAAAAAAAAAAAAAGTGCTGCTTCCATGGTGAACCTGACAACCAGCATCAAGATGAAGGAGACAGACCCTGAGGATACTCAACACCTACTAAAGCAGAGATCCAGAGGCTCCTAAGAGCTCATCACTGAAGTAGACTTAAAGCACACCCACCATGGCTCAGGGAATTTTGCAGAAGAGGGGCCGGAAAGATGGTAAGAGCCACAGGTTGAGACATCATGCCGAGAGGCATTGCCTGTCCCCCAAAACTGACTGCTGCTCCCATACCACATAACCTACAACTCCATGGAGAATGCCTGCAACCCCACTGAGGAGGGTCCCCAGTGCAATGGGGGTAGAGAGGAGGGAAAAGAGGGTACCAATACATGGTTTATCCATACAAAATATCTTGTTAATAATAACTAAGTATAAAAAAGAATAGAGGGGCTCTAAGTTAGCACATATACCCTTTTCAACCCAGTACTGTGTTCCAGGATAAATTCACTCAGCTTGTGGTATAGAAGAAAAAGTTTAAAAATAAATTAAAATTAAAATTTAAAAAAATGAGGGCTTTAGAACACGAGGGTTTTGTCATGAAGCCAACTTCATCTCCCCCTCCCACCCAGAGCCCTGTTCTGAAGCTGTGTGGCTTCAGTCAAGTCTCTTAACCTTCTGAGTTTCCACTTGCTCCTCTGTAGAACATCACACATCTGCAGGACTGCTGCCATATCTAGAAGTTTCTGTGGTGTGCTTTGATTGAATGGCAGCCTCTCATACAGTCATCAAGCCACCATCCCTGTGATATTTGGGGCAGTGACAAAAATCAAGGCTACATCTTGCATTATGTTTTATATCTTTTAAAAACATTGCTTCTGAGCTGGGGAAATGGCTTAGTGGTTAAGGTGTTTGCCTGCGAAACCAAAGGACCCAGGTTTGATTCTCCAGGACCCATGTAAGCCAGATGCACAAGGGGCACATGCATCTGAAGATCATTTGCAGTGGCTACAGGCTCTGATGTACCCATTCTCTCTCTCTGTCTCTTTTTTTTCTCTCTCTCTTTGCTTGCAAATAAATAAATAATTTTTTAAAAAATTCTTATGAAAAACATTGTTTAAGTTAGCATACAAAATACTGGGTTTTATCACAGCATTTTCATACACATAGGTCATGTTACTTTGTTCTTTGCACCCCTCCCTCACTGTCTTATCCCATTCTTCTCCCCCGTTGTGTTTGTTTTAAATTACATTGGTCCTTGTTCAGTGATGATCACTTCTTAGCTTCGTCATTAGTTTCTTACTTAATGGAACCTCTTCCCCACCATCTTCCTTCTTTCTGTAATGAGCTAGGAAGCTTTCCTGGGGAATCCAAGGTGATCCTCTTGATGGTTCTGATTCATTTGGCTTAAGTCAATTTAAAAAGTGCAGGAAATCTAGAAACCTGCTGAATACTAGCTTCCCTGGACCTCCTTCTAGTCACACAGTTGTGGTACTGTTGCTCATGGGATGGAGCTCTTATAAAAGTAAGAGAGAGGTAAATTAAGAAGACCTGGAGAGCCGGGTGTGTTGGTGCCTGCCTTTAATCCCAGCACTCAGGAGGCAGAGGTAGGAGGATTGCTGTGAGTTCAAGGCCACCCTGAGACTACATAGTGAATTCGAGGTCAGCCTGAGCTAGAGTGAGACTCTACATTAAAAAAAAAAAAAAAAAGAAAAGACATGGAGAAGCACTCCTTTAATCCCAGCACTCGGGAGGTAGAGATAGGAGGATTGCTGTGAGTTCGAGGCCACCCTGAGAATACAGAGTGAATTCCAGATCAGCCTGGGCTAGTGTAAGAGCCTACTTTGAGGGGAAAGGGGGAAGAAGAGCAGGAAACTCAAAGCTATGCTTCCTAGAGCCGAGGGAACTTATGGTTGATATTATCTTGTTTAAAGGCATAACTGATAACCAGAGCTAACAGAGGTGCAATCTGTTAGCTGATATACATGAAAAGAAAAATGCTGCACATGTATGTGGGTGAGTTGCAGCTGGCTGACTTCTGAATGCTTTCCTTTTTAACTACAGTGGGCAGGCTCAAGTGTCTTTCCCTCATTGCAGTAGTGCCTAGTGCAGCTCTCACATCAGGAAGTCTTGAACTTGGCGGAGGACTGTTCTGCTGACTGCATTTTAGGGCTAACATCCACGTACCTGGTACTTTAAATGAACTGCCACTTCTCATCCTCACCAGAACCATATCAGATTGATGTTATTTATCATCCCCTTCCCAGAAATAAGAAAACTGAGGCTTACAAATGTAGAACAAAAGAGAGGTTTAAGTCCCATTCTGTCAAAATCCAAAAGCCATGGCAGACCACCCCATAATATTACATTACATCTTGATTTGAAAGAACTTGTCTTTTACTTCTAAATATCAGGGGAATATTTAATAGAATTTTTGGCACCTTATTAGTTTTGTTCCACAAATAAAATTTTATATCATCACAAACTGGTTCAGATTTAAAAAATATAGTTTGACCCACTGAAGGATAAGGCTTCTTTGTTCTTTTGAGCTCGGTGGGGAGGCAAAAGTCTGCCTTCATCTCCATTCTAATTATCCAAAACCTCTTATCTACAGTGTCACAGTTCATAATAATTAATTGTCATGCCAGAGGCATTGTGACATGCTTGATGGAGTCCTGGTGTGCTATGTACACAGAGCAATTAGCAATCATTAGCGGTGGGGACAGAAAGTTCCTGGTGTTTTATGCAAACCTTCATTTGGTTAAGTTTATCTCTGTGTTCTTTGCACATGAATGTATTTTAGCAAATCAGATTTTAGCTCAACCGCTTTATGGGAGGTTGAAGTAGAGGCATCAAGATGAGATCAGTGTCTTTCTTCTTTTCTGTTTGGCTAACAAGCTTCTCTTCTAATAATTCGCATATAGAATTCCTGACCATTAGTTTGTATCATTAGCTTTAAATATAAATAATGTTAAATATAGCTGAATTCAATTGCAAATATAAAGTATCAGGAGCCTGACAGAGGAGATAGGTGATGGTGTGTAGAAGCAGAAACCCAGAAAGAGCAGGAAGAGTTGGACTGTAGATGTGCCGCCCTCTGGAGCGCACTGGATCTGTCTCATTCTGACTCTTGCCATCCCCATCCCTGTCCGCAGCCAAGACAATTGAACTGACCTGCACTCAGAGGTGACAAAGACTAGAACTTTGTAAATGGAAAAAGACAAGCACAAAGCAGCCTAACTTTTGAGACCTTTCCTCAGAAAAAGAAGAAGGCAAGCAGTTGAAAGAACATAAAACTGACTTTTAAAAAGCCTGTTCATTTCAGACAATCTGTAGAAGTATATAGTTAAGTTCAAGAGCAGTAGTTTCTACGTGCCCAAGAGCTGATAGGAATAACATAGCTTTACAAAGACAGATCCCATGGATGTCAGTCCTCATGTGCTTATTAAAAAGTGCATCTCAATAAGGCCAGGTGTGGTAGCACACACCTTTAATTCCAGCACTGAGGAGGCAGAAGTAGGAGAATGGCTATGAGTTCGAGACCAGTCTGGGACTACACCATGAGCTCCAGGTCAGCCTAGGCTAGAGTGAGACCCTACCTCAAAAACAAAACAAAAAAGTGCATCTCAGCTTATTTGATGGGCAGGTTGATAACATGGCCAATCCCACCCCAAAACCTGAGGAGGAGAGAGTAAGTTGAGGCACTGCATTCCATTTAGAAGTTAGCATGAAGTCAGTCGAGGCACAGGCATCTTGGGGAAAATGGGTCTGATAGCTGGAACCTGGGGGGAGTCCTCATAGTGGCCCCCCCCCCCAGATATGGATGGGTCACAGTTTACCTATAGCCAAGAGGGGAATGGGCAATCTCTACTGTCCCTTTCCTCAGCACGCCCATACTCTACTAGGTCTCTGTTCCACAGGGCCCTGGCCATACCCACATAGTTTAATGACAGAGGATCAAAGACATAGGAGGAACTCAGGCTGCAGGAAGTTAAAGAAATAGTGGTGGGTTGAGAGCCTCCGCTCTGATGGGGTGCTCCTTGAGCACAGATGGGAGGCAGGGAGCAGCTACAGCAGCTACAGGACAGAAGGCTTGGGGACCTACCTGCTGGAGGATGCCCCCCTTTCAGTGGGGATGGCAGGACCTGCACTTCATTTGCCATTGCTCCTGTGTGCCAGTGCTCTGCTCTGGAGTGCCAGCTGTGGCTGCCCCACCTCATCCTGGCTTTATATTGGCAGGGGTGGGGCCCCTTGAGGGCATTGCTGAGCAGCAACACAGGACTTGTCACAACTCCCCAGAAACCTGCATCTCCTTGACAAACTTTCTCTTTAAAGAAAACTTTCTTTTTCTTTTCTTCTTCATGTGGGAAGGCAATGTAGATGTCTACAGGACAGAGAAAGTCCATACTTTCTTGTCCAAGAGGAAGTGGAAAGATAGCCTGGCAGATTTCTTTTTAATGTCAACCAGCTCTTGCTTCAAGATATCTGTGGTAATTATGGAGAGACTATTGCAAGTGGGCACTTTTGTGCCAGGCTGTGCAATTATAAGCATTTATACTAAAAAATAATCTCGTACGATGTTGCAGATAATGCAGGAAAGTAAAGGCATGTTAGAAGTCAGTTTAGTAGTTTCTAATAAAATTCAACACACACTTAATATACATAGTATGAGTAATTATCTGATCGCTGGGAATTTTCCCAAGAGAAATAAATGTGTGCACATAAAAACCTTCATGATGATGATCATATATTTATTTTGTTTTCTCTTTCCTTTCCTCTTTCTTCTTTTCTTCTTTCTTTCTTTGCTTCCTTCCTTTATTTCTTTCTCTTTCTTGGTTTTAATGGACTAAACATTAAGATTCCAAAATGCAGAGGTTTGGGCTGGAGGGGTGGCTTAGTGGTTTAAGCACTTGCCTGTGAAGCCTAAGGACCCAAGTTCAATTCCCCAGTACCCATGTAAAGCCAGATGCACAAAGTAGCACATGCCTCTCTCTGCCTCTTCCTCTCTCTCTCATAAATAAATAAATAATATGTAAAAATAAGAAAACATCTCCCAAGGAAATGAAGTCAAGTCACAAGTAGGCATACAATATAGAATACAATTCCTATGAAGTGCCAGCATGTAGAATATATAAAGAATTCTTACAACAAAATTCACAGTATAGGGTATTGACAGCAGAGGAGCACCTAATGTGGTGGTCAACATCACTAATCATTGGTTAGAAACAGGTGGCTGGAGAGATGGCTTAGCGGTTAAGGCATTTGCTTGCAAAGCCAAAGGACCTTGATTAGATTCCCCAGGCCCCATGTAAGCCAAATGCACAAGGTGGTGCATGAGTCTGGAGTTCGTTTCCAGTGGCTAGAGGCCCTGGCATGCCCATTCTTTCTCTCCTCTGTCTATCTGTCTGCCTCTTTCTCTCTCACTCTCTTAAATAAATCAATAAATCAATAAATAAATAAATAAATAAATATTAAAAAAGAAAACTTTTTTTTTAAGTTAGAAACAGGGCTGGAGAAATGGCTTAGTGGCTAAAGTGTTTGCTTATAAAGCCTAATTACCTGAGTTCAATTCCTCAGTATCCACGTAAAGCCAGATGCACAGTGGCACATGCATCTGGAGTTTGTTGCAGAGGCTGGAGACCCCGGTGCACCCATATTCTCTATCTCTCTGTCTCTCTTTTATCTCCCTCTCTCCTTACAAATAAATGAAAACATTTATTTTAAAGAGTTAGAAACAACTCAAAAGCCCATCAATTGTTGAATGGATGAACAGTTTGTGGTGTCCACATAGCAGAACACAACTCAGCAGTAGAAAAGAAGAAATGTAGGAATCTTAAGGGCGTTACGCTAAGTAAAATACCTCAGAATATATATTTAAAAACAAAACGCAAGCTACTTGCTGTGCAATTTCATATACAAGCTGGATATGGTGATCTGTACATCCTAGCTCGAAGGAGGCTAAGATAGGAGGACTGATGAAACAATTCAGAAGGATCCTGTCTCAAGAAAAAAAAAGAGCTGGGATATAGCTCAGTGGTAGATAACTTGTACTTTTACACTGGCTAGTATGCAGAAGGCCCTGGGTTCAATCAACAGTATGGCAGGAAAAAAAGGAGAGGAAGATGAAATTATAGCACCAAAAATCTAATCAGTGAGGGCTGGAGAGATGGCTTAGCGGTTAAGTGCTAAGGACCCCAGTTCGAGGCTCAATTCCCCAGTACCCTCGTAAGCCAAATGCACAAGGTGGAGCATGCATCTGGAGTTCGTTTGCAGTGGCTAGAGGCCCTGGTGCGCCCATTCTCTCTCTCTCTCTCTGCCTCTTTCTCTCTCTGTTGCTCTCAAATAAATAAATGAAAATAAACAACAATAAAAAAAAATCTAATCAATGAGAGCTAAGAAGGAGGGGAAAGAGAGAGAGAGCAGAGAGAGGAATAGAGAGAGGTTAAACCACAAAGGAGCAGGAAGGACTCTTGGGGGTGATGTAACTGCTGTGTCTTGATTGTCGTGGTGATTATATGAATTACAGATCATATATACATTATATGTGTGGATTGTATTGCTCACAAAAATATATCTCAAACTGCTTATTAAGTAAATTAATGAAAATAGTGTACTCTAAATGTTGAGGGGTTGTCTATAGGTAGGTATGTTACCTGTTAATTTAAAAAAATCTCCTTTCAGAAATTCTCTGTTACCTTTTGGGGGGATTTCATAGGTTTTATTTATTTATTTATCAGAGAGAGAGAGAGAGAGAGAATGGGCATGCCAGGGCTTCTAGCCACTGCAAATAACTCTAGACTTATATGCCACCATGTGCATCTGGTTTATGTGGATTCTGGGGAGTTGAATCTGGGTCCTTAGGCTTCACAGGCAAGCATCTTAAGTGCAGAGCCATTTCTCCAGCCCTGTATTAACTTTTTAAATAAATAAAACCTACTATAGTGGGTTTAAAAAAATATGTTAAAATTTAAGACAGATAGGTTCATGCTATGGGAGCAAAGAGAAGAGAACATCCATTTCACCCAGCAAGCAAATAACTTCGTGAGTGGCTCCCCTTGAACAGCTCAGTTTTCGGAGCCATTGTCTAGGGGGGATACAGCCCCGTCCTTCCAGTCAGAGACTCTCATCCTCCCAAGGGGACATAGATGAGGTGAGGCGGCTAAGAAGAACCTGCTATGGCTGACATGGTTTACTGTGCTCTTGTCCAAAGGAAATTTCTATGGTGATGGAAATGGTTGTGTCTGTTTTGACTCATATGTCAGCTTCAAACACATATTGACTTGAGCTTTTGAAATATGAGTGGGTCAACTGAGTAACTAAGATTTTTTAATTAATTAATTGATTGATTGATTAGAGACAGAGAGGAGAGAGAGTAAGAATGGGCACGCCAGGGCCTCTAGCCACTGCAAATGAACTCCAGATTATGAGCCACCATGTGAATCTGGCTTACATGGGATCTGGAGAATCGAACCTGGGTCCTTAGGCTTCGCAGGCATGCACCTTAACTGCTAAGCCATCTCTCCAGCCCAATAACTGAGTTTTTAAATATTCATACATACATTCATAAGCAGAGAGAAATAGAAGAGAGACAGCCAGAGAGAATGGGTGTACCAGGGCCTCCTGCCACTGCAAATGGACTCCAGATGCATGTGCTACTTTGTGCATCTGGCTTTACATGGGTACTAGGGAATCAAACTCAGGTTGTTAGGCTTTGCAGGCAAGTGCCTTAACTGCTGAGCTAATGCTCTAGTCCTGAGTCACTAAATTACAGTTAAAATAAATATCCATGATCGACTTACAGTGGGTTAAATTTTGACAAAATCATAAATTGAAAATATCAAGTGAAAAATGCATTTCTGCACATCATAGCTTAGCTGAGCTTACCTTAAAGGTGCTCAGAATACTTACATTGGTCAAAGTCATGGCACACATGGGTTCTTCTGTCATAAAATGTTAAATGTCTCATGTCATTCACTGACAACAGAATTGAATGGGCACATGCTTAACCTTTGTAAAGTGGTGAAACTGTTAATTGAACCATTGTAAATTGATTGTGGTAGTATTGATTAAATTAAACATAATTATATAGAGATATAGGTGGATTAGGGCTACAGTGTTGACTGGCATAGGCCTGTAGTATAAAACCTAGATGGGTGACTTCTGTTGCCCTCTCTATCTGCAATTTGCAGAAGGTAAAGAGAAAATCCAAGAGCAGCTTCCCCTTAGGAGAGTCTGCTACTAGGACAGCCCAATCGTTGAGGAGGAATGAGCATTTGAAACAGAATATAAGCCGCGTGCGATGGAGCACGCCTTTAATCCCAGCACTCGGGAGGCAGAGGTAGGAGGATCGCCATGAGTTCAAAGCCACCCTGAGACTATGTAGTTAATTCCAGGTCAGCCTGGGCTAGAGTGAGACCCTACCTTGAAAAACCAAAAAACAAAAACAAACAAAAAAAAAGAATTAAAAAAAATCCCAAAACCAATCAAACAAACAAGCAAAAACCACAATATAGTATGTGTCTAAGAAAAGAAGGCTTCTGCGGAGCAGATGCTTACAGATTTGACCACGAAACAATGTTAAACTATCTTCCTTTCACATTCACAAGCAGTCCTCAATACATGGATGGATGCTGTGAACCTGCGAATTTACCAGGTGACACTTCCTGAACTTTTTTCCATCATGGAAACCCTTGCTCCCATAGCCCTGAATAACAACCCCTAGAATCCATGCTCTGGAAATCCCAGTTGGAAAACTTATTGGAGGTGAAGGGAGAGATGGCGTCTGGGAAATGGCAGCAAAGAGAAGTAGTGCAGGCAACATGGAGGGTACAAATAAACAGCTCTGCAGGGTGCCCTCCACCTCCCCTAACTCTACCCGGAACGTTTGCCATGGCCATCACGGACTGCAGGTGAAGCATCCCTAATCTGAAAATCTGAAATGTTTCAAATCTAACATGCTTTTACAGCTAATGTGGCTCAAATGGAAAATTCCTCATCCTGACTGCTGGTGGTTGAACATACTCAGATTTTGTTTCATGTACAAAATTGTGAAATGTTGCATATGTTTAACTTGTCTATTTTTATAAGGTATATGTGAAACACAAATGGGTTTCATGTTTAGACTTGGATCTCATTGCAAAGAGATCTCATTATCTATATGTAAATACTCCATAATCTTAAAAGTCATGAAATAAACATTTTTGGTCTGTAATAGGTAACACAACCACTTGATTTTTCTTTCTCCCCAAATGGAAAATATCTAAAAGTTTAATATCAGGACTATAAAAAGGGAGTTATAAAAGCGTGTCATAACCTACTTAGAGACAAACTGCCTGTTTGACTGTAAAACTATGAACAGAATGGATAAAAGCGAAAATGAGGCCACCGTGTCTTGCTTTCTGGGTGGCCTCTTTCTCCTCTCTTCCCTGTTCTGCCACCACCTCTTCTACAGCGGCATAGAGAGAAGCAGAATCTGCCCTGGTTCTAATTACCTTGGTGCATGTTTAGGACCATGAGGCAGCATCCTCACGGTGGAGGGCTCTCCCTTGTCCTGCCTTTATATTCATCATCAAAAACTAGGTCTGTTTTGCAGTCTGAATTAAATGGAGCCTGCATTATTTACTTTGGAGATGTACTAGAACTTCCATCAGGATGAAAGTCTGCCCAAAGAAAGGCAGCATGTTATTATCCTTTCAATGGACTTATAAACCTCCCTTTAAAAGAGGCATTGGTCTAGTTAACTCCAGTGGGAGAGTCGTCCTGTGAAGTCTGAAGAATTTGGAATTGTGCTTTGTAATGCTGAAAGCCTGGTAGTAAAGTACTTTCTCACGATCATGAGGATGGCAGACAACTTTCTGACATTTAAATGAAAGGATGATTAAATGTTAACGATGTGAATCATGCTTCACTTTCATCACAGGACTTCCTTCTTTTGTGTATGTGGCGACTTCTTAGTGCTCATGTGCTCATATGTTTGCAGTGTGCATCTCATTTTTATGTTTTTTTTATGGCATTAGTTACATGGTACATCTAATGCCAAATTCTGAAAGTATGAGAAATTGGTATCAGAAATCACAGGCAGGAAAACCACCCAAGAGGGTGGTGTCATGTGTTTGGGTAGCTGGAAGGAAAGCCCTTTGTAAGTACTGCCCCTTGTTTTGTAAGATGCCTGGCCTTCTAGGATCTGTCTATATTTGTTTTTATTTATTGTTATTTAAAAATATATTTTTATTTTTTATTTGCAAGGAGAGATGTGTGTGAGAGAGAGAATGAATGAATGAATGAATGAATGAATGAATGAATGAATAGACACACCAGGGTCTCTTGCTGCTATAATCAAATTCCAGGTGCATGTGTCACTTTGTGCATCTTGCTTTATAAGTATATTGGTGACCCACAACCAACCCAGGCCAGCAGGCTTTGCAAGCAAATGCCTTTGATTACTGTGGTAGTTTGAATAGATGGCCCCCAATATATTCAGTGTTTTATTAGTTTATAGTTTGCATCTGCATCCACTTGGCTAGAGGCAATGTCACGGGGAGGATCTTAAGGTGTGGTGGTGGGTTTAGGATTTCAATCTAACAGTATGCAAAGTGTGCCTAGCTGGAGTTCCTGCGATGTGCTGTGCTGTGTGGCTTTTGGCTTGTGGCTTTTCTTTCTCTGTGTTTGGTCCTGTGAAGGCAGGTCAGTTTCTCCTGCAATTATGGAACTTCCCCTGGATATGTAAGTTTCAATAAATCCCTTCTTCCATAACTGTGCCTGGTCTAGAAGTTCATCTCAGTGAACCTGAAGCTGTCTGCTACAATTACTGAGCCATCTCACCAGCCCAGTTTGTGTTTAGATATACTCTCTCTCTCTCTTCCCTAAACATTGGGATTTTCCTTCCTTCCAAAGACGTTTTTAATTCTCAGTATTCTTTTTGTTTGCTGCTTGGATTTTGTTTTGTTTTTGAGGAAGGGTCTCATTCTAACCAAGGCTGACCTGAAACTCACTCTGTAGGCCAGCCTGGCCTTGAATTCTTGGCATTTCTCTTACCTCACCCTCTTGTGGGCTGGGATCCTAGGTTTGTGTCACTACTCCTGGTTCTTAATATTCTTAATCCACAGCTTTTGTTATCTTCTCTTCCTGTTTGCTGGACCTGAGCAAGGAGTCCCTTAGTAATTTGGGTGTATATGTGAGGATCTTTCCTCTCAGTTATCATATGGAGACACCTTTGCACATTGGAGATTTCCCTAGCAAGAAAACAGGTCTCAATCCTGTGTGCTGGAATGGCATGTAAACATAGTTTTGAAGTTAGCCAATCTTGATAAGGTAAGCAGTGAGGAGTATATATTTTTTTCTTGTCTTGGGGCCTTAAAGTTTTAGTGGTGGTGTAAAAGTCAAGATGCAAATAATTTTATGTAGACGATAACAACGGTTTGTTTGTTTATAGAAATTATCTTGAGAAGATAGGTAAAAATACTAATTTCTGCAATCCCTTACTTTTCCATCCCCTATAAAGACTTTATAGGTGGGTAAAGGCCATAAGATGAGATGTGGAAAAACAAGTTATTATCAAACAAAACAGGTTGGCAGGCAAATGATTAGAGCTGGAATTAGCCCATTGTTGCTCCATTTTTCGTTACTGTCCAGGAGTTTGAGACATCCATCAAGCATTTGAAAAGTCATACTAGGTGCCGGGCTTGGTGGTGCATACCTTTAATCCCAGCATTCGAGAGGCAGAGGTAGGAGGATTGCCATAAGTTTGAGGCCACCCTGAGACTACATAGTGAATTCCAGGTCAGCCTGAGCTACAGGGAAATCCTACCTCGAAAAAAGAAAAGAAAAGAAAAGAAAGAAAAGAAAAGAAGGAAGGAAGGAAGGAAGGAAGGAAGGAAGGAAGGAAGGAAGGAAGGAAGGAAGAAAGAAGAAAGAAAGTTAGGTCATGCTAGGGATGCATAAAACACATCATTAACAGAACAGCCAGAGAGCAACACACTGAGTGGTGGATGACGACATAATTACTTTTATGTCAACCAGAGGCAGTACTGCCTTTCCCATGGTTTAGAAAGGCTCAGGTACCAAGGACTGAAAAGATAGACTGGGGAGAAGAGAGAATGGGAAGAGAGGGTGAGGAGATAGAAGGGAGGGAGACCTGGAAAGGTTGCCAGATACTGGCTTTTTGTGGGCCAATATCTGCTGCACCCGTGGCTTCCTCCTATCCTACCTGCTTTTCACGTTAACGGAAAAGCTAGAGGGCTGGAGAGATAGCTTGGCAGTTAAGGTGCTTGCCTTCGAAGGCTAAGGATCCAGGTTTGACTCCCCAGAACTCAAGTAAGCCAGATGCACAAAGCAGCTCATGCATCTGGAGTTCATTTGCAGTGGCTAGAGGTCCTGGTGTGTCCATTCTATCTCTATAATAAATGAATAAAAATAAAAACGTAGAGCTGGAAATTGACATAAAGACATTCTGTGCAAATATTTTCACCTAATGTTTGCTGGCTTTTTTGTCCATACCTGTTTACATAAGTGCTTTGATTTTAGACTTTGTCCTTTATTTTCTTTGTTGTTTTTCTATCACATGTGCTTTGGTGGGCTGTGAGGAATGGTGGTAAGATTATGGTGTAACTTCATGGAGAAAGCATTCTCTTACTACTTGGGCTTAACAGATATGTAGATTCTGGGCGGGAGAGATGGCTTTGTAGTTAAGAGTACTTGCCACTTAAGCATGAGAGCCTGGAAAGCTCCACCCCCCAGAACCCACATAAAAAACTGGACATGGCTGGGCTTGGTGGCTTACCCCTGTCATCCCCGTGCCAGAGGCTGAGGTAGATCACTGTGAATTCCATGGCAGCCTGGGCTAGAATGAGACCCTGCCTCAACAAGACAACAAGACAAGACAAGACAAGAGGGAGACAAAACAAAACAAAATGTGGAGTATCGAACCTGGGTCCCTAGGGTTCACAGGCAAGCACCTTAACCATTATGCCATCTCTCTAGTCCTAGTGTTAATTTGTTAACCAGGGAAAACATTCATATAATTCAAAACTTAAATGGTAAAGAAAGGGTTTAGAGTGATTTCCCCCTCTGAGTACAATTATTACTTTACCTAAAAAATGTCATACACTCAGGAGAAATTTTCACATTTTCCCTTGGTTATAACACATTTGGTAATGTGTACATTTTTTGTGTGTACCTAACTTTTGTCCACCCACAGAGTATCTTGAAGATAGTTCTCACACTAGACAGTGGCTTTGCTTTTAATGATGCAGCAGCCTTCTGTTTTATGGATGGAGCAGATTTGACTGGTGCCTGTCTCATGAAGAATTAGTGTTTTTTTTAACGTTTTCTATTCCAAAAAATAAGTTGCAGTGATTAATTCTGTGGTATGCCCATTGCTGTGCCACACTACCTACAACAAGTCCTAGAATTGGACTGCTGGATCAAGAGGTGTGGGTGGGTTGTCATTAATGTTACCAAATTGCTCTCCACAGGCCAGAAACAAATGCATGCCTTTGCCTCTACAGCTTGGCCTAAACACCACCTTTTGCTATCTGTCAAGTTACTATATGAACAATATGCAGTAAATTTAATGTTTTCATTTAATTTCTCAATATAAAGTTGCACATCTTTTTTTTTTTTTTGAAGCAAGCCCAAAAGACTGGCTTTTTTTATAAGCGAGAGAGAGGGAGAGAGAGAGAGAGAATTGGCATGCCAGGGCCTCCAGGCACTAAACTCGAATTCCAAATGCATGTGCCACCTTGTGCACATGTGTGACCTTGTGTGCTTTTGTCACCTTGTGGTCTGGGTTACATGAGACCTGGAGAGTCAAACATGAGCCCTTGGGCTTCTCAGACAAGCGATCTTAACTGTATGGCACAGTGCAGGTCGAGCCCTAGCCAGGCCACCGCTAGGAGGAACCAGGAAGTGGCTTCTGTGGACATGGCATTCTGCACAGGCCTGGCATGACAACAGCTACAGCCCCATGCCCGCAAGCAACCTGCTGCGAGATGATCTGCCTGGAGACAGGCTGTCATTGGTCACAAGAAGGGAACCACCCCATACAATTGGCCAGCCAAACCTTAAAAACCCCTACACTTCCTTGAATAAACCAGTCTGTAGCATCTTGCCTTCTGCCTGCTTTCACCCAACAGTGTCTGTGTCTTGACTCCCTGCCTCTCACCCCCTGCGTGGTGGAGACCCTGCATCCCCTCCTGGGCTGACCCTAGGAGGGACCCCAACACTTAACCACTAAGCAATCTCTCTAGCCCGAGGTTGAACATCCTTTTTTTTCCTTTTTATTGACAGCTTCCATAGTTATAGACAATAAATCGTGATAATCCCCTCCCCTCCCCCACTTCCCCTTCACAAATCTATACTCCAACATATCCCCTTCCGCTCTCCATTAGTTTCTCTTTTATTTTGATGTCATTATCTTTTCCTCCTATTATGAGGGTCTTGTGAAGGTAGTGCTAGGCACTGCAAGGTCATGGATATTAAGGCCAATTTCTGTCTGGTCAATTGCATTGTAAGCAGTCCTATCCTTCCTTCAACTCTTGCATTCTTTCCGTCTCCTCTTCTGCAATAGACCCTGAGCCTTGGAAGGTGTGATAGGGATGTTTCAGTGCTGAACATTTCTCAATCACGTCTTCTCAGCACTATGGTGCCTTTTGGGTCATCCCAGTGTTAACTGCCATCTGAAAAGAGAAGCTTATCTAACCAAAAGTGAAAGTAGCATTAATATATGGGTATGAACATTAAGTAAAGCACTTACAGAGCACTTTGGTGAGCTTAATATATGTATTTAGCCAGACAAGAGCAGGCATTACACTCCTAAGGCTCATGACCTCCCCACCATAGGCTTTTGGTTAGGTTTCCAGTACCAGGCTTGTATTCCCTCCCATAGAGTGGGTCTCCAGTCATTTAGAGAGCAGTTGGTTTCCCCCATAACAGACATGCCACTACTATACCCATTGGCTCATTTGGCCTGGGCTGGCCAAACTTAAGGCTTGCAGTGTCCACTGCTTACACCACTAATGGTTTCTGTCGCCCATAAGCCTGCATGCAATGCAGCTTTTCCCAGCTTTCTGTCAGCTGGTCTACCAGGAGACGGTTTTCAGCTCAGCCTCAGTTTGATTTCTTGGTGACCTTGCAGCCCAGGCATTGAAATTTTTCTACTAACAGTCTATGGCTTCTGGATGTGTCATTATCCAAAGAAGTAGGTTGTCATGTGGCTTATTCACAATATCCTGAATTTTGATTACTGCTCTCCCCACACTCCTTTTACTCAACCTCTTCCCCTGACCTCACTGAGGCCATTCCACCCACAGTAATCTGTCCATCTACTTACATATATACAGTACTGTCCCCTTAAGTACACCCCTCTCTTCCCTCCTTTAAAGCCCTTTTCTAGCTCACTAGCCTCTGCTACAGATTTTTACTCCAACTTACACCTAAGTCTGAACATTTGTAACTGGGATCCACATATGAGAGAAAACACACAATGTTTGGCTTTCTGGGCCTGGGTGACCTCACTTAGTATAATCCTTTCCATATCCATCCTTTTCCCTGCAAATTTCATAATTTCATTTTTTTCTTTACCACTGAATAGAACTCCATTGTGTAAATGTACCACATCTTTATTATCCATTCATCTGTTTAGGGACATCTAGGCTGGTTCCATTTCCTAGCTATTGTGAATAGAACAGCAATAAACATGGTTGAGCAAGTATCTCTAAGGTAGTGAGATGAGTACTTAGGATATATGCCTAGGAGTGCTATAGCTGGATCATATGGTAAATCTATTTTTAGCTGTCTCAGGAACATCCACACTGACTTCCACAATGGCTGTACCGGTTTACATTCCTGCCAACAGTGTAGAAGGGTTCCCCTTTTCCACATCCTCACCAACATTTATTGTCATTTGTTTTCTTGATAATAGCCATTCTGACAGGAGTGAGATGGGCTCTCAAAGGTCTGTGGTTTTTTTTAAAAAAAATATTTTATTTATTTTTTTATTTGAGAAAGAGAGAGAGAAAGGCAAAGAGAGAGAGAGAGAGAGAGAGAGAGAGAGAGAAAGGGTGTAGCAGGGCCTCTAGCCACATGTACCATCTTGTGGATCTGGCTTATGTGGGTACTGGGGAATCAAACATAGGTCCTTTGGTTTTGCTGGTAAACACGTTAACTGCTAAGCCTTCTCTCCAGCCCGGTCTGTGGTTCTTACTGTTAGGGTATGGGAGAGTGCAGGAAGCCTGAATTTGTACTAGAACTTCTCAGCTGGTTCTGCCTGTGTCCCCTTCAGCTGGTCTCTGCTGTCTCCCTTTAAGGTTTTTTGCCTTTGCAAGGAGGCTGATGAGGTTGGAAAATCCCCTCATTTGGTCTCTGCTCCTGCAGTTATGTGCCAGGCCGGGCGGGCATGGATTGGGACTTCAAGCCCCTCGGTGGGATTCTGGCTGGGTTCTTCCTTTCTGGTAGATCTTGATCTCTCCTGCTTTTCCATGGTGGTCAATAAATAACTTATACACCTTTACTTTTTGGAAGAAGAGTGTATTTTGCTGTGCTTTTGCTTAAGTCCCTGCTTAGGCTGGTTTGGCATGACTCCTACATCACCTTCTTACCCAGAAGTCCTGAACATCTTTTAATGTTGAAGAGTCACTTGTATTTTCTGTGTTATGAATTACTTATTCATGATCAATGTTAGTTCAGCTTTTGTTTTATTAGTATTTTGGTCATTTCATCATTATCATCATTTAAAAAATTTATTTATTTATTTGAAAGAAAGAGGGGGGCAAAGAAAGAGAAAGAGGGAGTGCATATGGGAGCTTCCTGCCACTGCAAATGAACTCCAGGCCCATGTGTCACTTGTGCATCTGGCTTTATGTGGGTAATGGGAATCGAATCGAGGTGTCAGGCTTTGCAAGCAAGTACCTTTAAGCACTGAGCTATCTCTCCAGCCCATCATCATCATCTTGAAGTAGAATCTCATGTAGCCCAGGCTGGCCTAAAACTTGCTATGGAGCTGAGGGTGACTTTGGACTTTTTTTTTTTTTTTTGGTTTTGCAAGGTAGGGTCTCACTCTGGTCCAGGCTGACCTGGAATTAACTATGTAGTCTCAGGGTGGCCTCGAACTCTCAGCGATCCTCCTACCTCTGCCTGCCGAGTGCTGGGATTAAAGGCGTGCGCCACCACGCCATGCTCGACTTTGGACTTCTGATCCTCTTGCCTTCAGTTCCCCATTCCTGGAATTACAGGCATGTGACACCTTGCCTGATTTATGCACTGTTGGGGACTGAACTGAAGACTTTGTGCACTAGCAACAAAGCTACATCACTGGCCCTACAAGCAACCATTTTAATAGTTTTCATGTGTGCATCAGAAAATAGATATAAATTACTGATATACATGCCAAAAGTCTTCTCTAGAAAAGATTTGGTTGTTTTAAATGCTGTTGCTTTCAGTAAAGAAAACATTTTTGTTATTGATAATTGCAAATATACTTGAGTAGAGAAAATACCATAACAAGTTCCTGTGCACTCAATTCCCAACTTCAGCAAGAGTGAACACATGAGCATCTTATTACTTATAACCTTCTTCCTGCTGGACCTCAAAGCCCTTTACAAATTTTTCTTATAGCCTTGTTACAAAATATCTATGATATTTATATCATTTCATATTAATGATTTCTATCATTTTTTCAGGTAGAGTCTCAATCTCTAGCCCAGGCTAACCTGGAATTCACTATGTAGTCTAAGGCTGGCCTCAAACTCACAATGATCTTCCTCGCTCTGACTCCAGAGTGCTGGGATTCAAGATGAGTGCCACCATGCCTGGCCTTCATTTCTATTATTTTAAATTTTTAAAAAATTTTAGTTATTTGAGATAGATAGATATAGAGAGAGAGGCATACAGAGAGAGAAAAGAGAGAGAGAATGGGGGTGCCAGGGCCTCCAGCCACTGCAAATGAACTCCAGACACATGTGCTACCTTGTACATCTGACTTTATGTGGGTCCTGGGGAATCAAACTGAGGTCCTTTGGCTTTGCAGGCAAATACCTTAACCACTAAGCCATCTTTCCAGCCCCGGTTTCTATTATTTTAAAGTATTCACTTTTATAAAAAATAGCAGTTAATCTTTTAAAAATATATATGTGTGTTTATTTATTTATTTATTTATTTATTTATTTATTTATTTATTTAAGAGACACAGAGAGAGAATGGGAGCATGATAGGGCCTCCAGCCACTGCAAATGAACTCCAGATGCATGTGCACCCTTGTGTATCTGGCGTACGTGGGGCCTGGAGAGTCAAACTGGGATCCTTTGGCTTTGCAGACAAATGCCTTAACAGCCAAGCCATCTCTCCAGCCCAGCAGTCAATCTTTAATATCACCAAATATTGATTTGAATTTCTATGATTATTTCTTTTTTAATATATTTGCTTGTTTTTTCTTTGAGAGAGAGAGAGATTGAGAGAAGAAGAGGTAGTTAGAGAGAAAGAATGGGTGCACAATGGCCTTCAGGTACTTGAAAGGAACTCCAGATGCACTCACCACCTTGCTCATCTGGCTTACATGGGTACTAGGGAATTGAACCTGGGTCCTTAGGCTTTGCAGGCAAGCACCTTAACCACTAAGACCTCTATCCAGCCCCCCTGATTATTTTTTAAGTTTCTGATTACACATGGTTTGTTCATACCAGAATCCACACAAGTGTTTACATTACATTTGGTTGATCAGTCCAAAATTCTTTTTGTTTGATTGATTGTTTTGGGTGTTGGGGATTGAACTCAGGGCATCAGGAATGTCAGCACTCAATCAACACCCCCAGCCTTATTGAGTCCTTTGAAAGTCTATAAGCATGTACTTTTGCTGTTTTCCTTTTTTGCTATTATTCAGTGAAGGCACTGTCTTTAATCCAGTAAATATGCCACATGTAGATCTTGATGGATTTGTTATGTCTCATGAACATGGTTTCCTGTTCCATTTCCTGCAAACTGGTGTTTAGATCTAGAGGCTGGCTCAGTTTCGCATTTGATTTATTTTACTTTTTTCTGGCAAGCAAACTTCAGGGGTGTAATTGTGCACTTTCCGTTGAATCACATCAAGAGGCACATGAAGTCTGGCTGTCTTTGTGGATGTTGCAATTGATCTGTCATTTGTAACTGACATTCTGTTTTTTAAAGAATCGTGTTAGATACAGAAAACTATATTTGCCTCTTTAGAAAATGAAGTGCCAAAGGAGAAACCTACAGCTTCATTTTTGGGAGGGGTGCACACACAATGTGGGGAGCAGACTTTCACATTCACACAGTAGCTAAGACTCACAGGACAAAAGTATGTTCTTTTGATCGAGTTCCCTCTTGTCCCCAGTTGAGCAGTTTGTAGTCAGGTGTTTTGGGAACAGATTTGCTGGCTCACTAAGACAAAATGTGCTGAGATTTCAGCCATGTTTCTTCCTTCTTTTGCTTTTCATTGGGTTTGGAATGAGATTGTTTTTCATTTTGCTTATTATGTCTCACTTTTTACAATGTTTCTGCCTGGGGCTGGGGAGATGGTTCAGAGTAATCAAAGTCACTTGCTTGCAAAGCCTGTGAACTGGTTTCGATTCCCCAACACCCGCATAAAGCCAGCATGAAAAGTTGTGCAAGCATCCAGTGTTCATTTGAAGCAAGCAGCAAGAGACCCTTGCACACACACACAATTAAATAAAAACATTTTTTTAAAGACACTTTTCTTCCAGCACCTTTCAAAGGTTAGTGTGAATTTAGGGAATTTGGAAAATCTCTTTATAGGAGGCCTCTATGGCTGAGGTCTGAGCTGTGTGCCCTGCTTTCCATTAACTCTTGCTTCCTCTTTTGTCTCTGCATCTGAATTTTGTTTTCCTCTTCCCTCCATCCTCCTAGAGCTGGTTGCGCATAGCCTTCTGTCCCACCTAGTGTCTGTTCCCCTCCTCCTCCAATTCATGATGTTTTGGGATTTGCACACAGGACTTGGGATTTGCACCAACCTGTGTGTCTTCAAGAAGCACTTGTTTAAAAGGAATCAAATTTCTTTGTTTTTGCTCAGGGTGACCTGGAATTCACAGTCTCAGGGTGGCCTCGAACTCACAATGATCCTCCTACTTCTGCCTCCCGAGTGCTGGGATTAAAGGCGTGTGCCACCACACCCAGCTTAACTTTCTTTGTTTTGAAAGATGCGTAGCCCAACTGGTTTCTCAATGAAAAATTGCTTTCCAATTGCTTGTGGAGAGAGTTTCATGTTTAAGTAGAACAAAAAATAGCTTCATGGACTCTTGGGTAAGAGATAATTTTCTGTTTTTCAAATACAGGAGAAGTATAATTGTGGATAATTATGTTTTATAAATGGTTTTGGAAAGTCTGTCAATCTTATTAGTTAATCCTGTTTTAAGCATGCTCTCCCCCACTTTGGGTAATATCTAAAGTAGAAACTGATGAAATTAGAAAATCTCTTCCTTGCCAGGCATAGTAGTTCGAGGCCAGTCTGAGACTACATAGTGAATTCCAGGTTGGCCTGGGCTAGAGTGAGACCCTACCTCAAAAAATATATATATCTATAAAGAAAAAGAAAAATACTCTTTTTGAAAGGTTTCAACAAATGGCTTTCCTTATCTTCAAATGAAAGACACACTCTTGTATGGGTGGGAGAGCTTACAGGCATGGAGAGGAGGCACGTGTGTGCTGTTTTCTCTTGGATATTATTTTGCAGGTACACAAATAGATGGTTGGGGTGCTTTAGCAGTGGGGAAAATAAATGAAAATCTGAAGATGTTGACAGGTCTTTGAGAATCTCTGTTGCTATAGAGAACTTGTGAGAGAATATCTGCTTTCTCAAAACAATCTGTATGTCAATAACACTGGTTAGAGATTTTTTAAAGTGGTACACATAAACACTAATTTTTTCCCCCACACACCATCTCACTGTGTAGCCTATGCAGACCTCAAACTGAAGACTCTTTTTCCGAGGGCTTGGATTACAGGTGTTCATCACCATACCTAAATTTACTTTTTCTTTTTTTCAAGGTAGGGTCCCACTCTAGCCCAGGCTGACCTGGAATTCATTATGTCGTCTCAGGCTGGCCCTGAACTCACGGCAAATCATCTAACCTCTGCCTCCCAAATGCTGAGATTTAAGGCATACAACACCACACCTGGTTTTAAATGTACATTTTTATGTTAATTTAGTGGAATATCTCACCCAAGAATCTGACTTCTGAAAGAAATGCCTTTCCAATGGAGATAATGATAAAACAATTCTTCCTTTCCAATATGATCATGACCACAACTTAATGTAGAGATTTGAGAAAATAGTTATTACATTCTACTTACTTTGCTTAAAGTGCTGGGTTATGTGCTGTGTGTGTGTGTGTGTGTGTGTGTGTGTGTGTGTGTCTGTCTGTCTGTCTGTCTCAATAGCTAGAAACAGGAAGCTCTGGGTTTTAAAATACAGACCAATCAGAACAAGAACTTTGACTCATCTCTGTCTCTTCAGCCCCTCAGCCGACTTTAGCACTGGATAACTTGTAATATCAGGATTTCTATCTGGGGCTTCTAAGAGTAAGACCTGTTCATCATTATTGTCTGGTTTGGGCCATGTGGCATGTGGTTGGTATGAAATAAATGCATCGACAATGCTGAGCATATCAAGATGGACGTAGTGGATTGCATCTCCATCTTGACTGTAAGGTACAAGGAGCGGTCTGAGGGAAGGCGCTGCACCCTCTTCTAGAGTTCCACTTCAGAAAGGGAGGGTCTACCCTTGCTGGTCACCAAGAAGTCTTACTGATGCCTCTGGAGGGAGGACAAAATGGCAATAAGTGACCAGCAGTCACTTGAAGGGCTCTCCTTTGTTCTTGGTACAAGTTTCATGAGAGAAATACCAAGAAAATGAATTTTTAAGCCTCTGGACTATGCAATAGGTCACATCGTGATAGCAGGCAAAAATAGAAATGTCACTATTGTATGGGAGAGAAGAAAGTAAAAAAAAAAAGGAGATGCAAAGAACACCTGTATAAAATGAAAATTTGATGGACTAGGGATGGGGAGGAGAGTTAATTTCAAGAGAAAACTACACAGAATACTGGGTCTTGTTAAAATGCCAGCATTCTGTGTTTCCAAGCCAGCAGGACATGCTTTTCAGAGGCAGCCATCTCCTTTGCTGAAGCCCACTCAATTTAAAGTGAAAATGTCAACAGGCTTGTGTGTCTGAATGCCCAAGCCAGGGGATCTTCATGCTTTGTATTGGGTAGTAGAAAACAGGAGCCTTTCTGTCTCAAAAGAATATTTCTTTTGAGGAAAAAAAAAAGGCTACAGAAAATCAACTTTTATTAAATTTTTTTACATGATCCAAATGTGTTCTGGTTTTCCTCCTAGCATGCCCAATCCAGAATCCTGAATTGGAGAGAAACAACTCCATGTTAAGCATCTTTGTATGGTTTGCTATCCTGTGGAGTCCATGTTTGAAAGATTTTGTCCACCAGGCTGCAGTTGCAAGCAATGCATAGTTCCCCTTTTCTTAATCCGAAAGTTGGACGGGCATTTCCTTATTGCCGATGTGTGAGATGGGCTAGGAGATTGCAGTCACAATTCAGTTTGCTGGCTGCCACAAATCACAGTCTATTTGGGCAGTTTTGCTGAAACCGAGGTGGACTATCTTTGCTTGTGAAAGTCGCTCTCTGGAGTGATTGCTTCTTCATGGCTGGAGATGCTTGACCTGCCTCATAAAGGTGTCTGATGGAGGGAGAGTGAATCATTTCCATGAACTCTGTGTGTGGGGGGTGGGTATGTGGTGTGTGTGCATGTGTGTCTGTGACTGTGGACGTGCCACAGCATAGGCTAACGTAAGGAGTTGGTCCTCATCATCCACCTTGTTTGAGGCAGGGTCTCTTGTTTTTGTTCACTTCTACGTTTGCTGAGCTAGCCCATGAGCTTCTGGGTGCCCTGGGGTTGTAGGTGCCCATTACAGTGTCCAGCTTTTATATGGATTCTGGAGATCCAAACCCAGGTTAAGTTCCTTATCTATTGATCCATCTCCCCAGCCCCTCCACTAACCTTTGGACTAAACTGAAACCAGGTCTGGACTCAGCTCTACTGTATAGCTACTGAGCAGCCTCAACTCAGAATGAGGTCCGTCGTGGATCACCAAGGCTATGGAGGTAGTTTCTGACTAGAGCAGTTAGGTCCAAAGGGGATCTTAATTTCCAATGACTCGCTAAGGGATGATGGGCTGTTTGTCTTTTTTTTTTTTCCTTTCATGGTGTGTCAACTGTTGTGCATTTATTGGCTGCAATGTCCTCAAGCTTTCATTCCAGCAATATAGAAACTTGTTATTACACAACTTTTTGTTCTCTTGTTTCTTATTTGTTTCTCAGTTCATCTTCTTTTGACCTTTGAGAGCAGCAGATAGAAGAAACAGCCCCTCCTAGCAAGGAAATTAAAATAATCTTTCAAAAGCATGGTGAATAGATGCCCCTGATAGCACCTCTTGTTAAGCAAAAAAAAAAAAAAAAAAAAAAAAAAAGAAAAGAAAAGGAAATTTGATCTGAATATTTCAGAGAAAAAAAGCTTTAAACTCAGCCTAGAAAGTCATACCTGTTTGATGCGTTGGTCAACATTCTGTAAAATAATGAAAGTTTGTGAAAAATAGGTTCTTATCCTATAATCTTAGTTGTGTATTTTTTAAAGAAAATGATGAAAAATGTTTTTTATTTTGAAAATCATTCTGATATTAAAATGTACAACTCAGTGTTTTTTTTTTTTTTTTTTTGCTGTAATTATGCCTGGAGTAAAAAATGAGACAGAAGAGTTGGGTGTGTATCCAGAGGTACAGTGCTTGCCTAGTATGCACAGGGTTGCATGCATCCCTAGCACTGCAAAAACAAAACAAATATGACAACAAACATTTTATGTAACGTATTTGTATTAGTTACTTTCTTATTGCCATGACAAATACCTGACAAGAAGCTACATAAGCAAGAAAGGGTTCGTTTCAATTTAAAGTTCAAAGTTACAGTCCATTGTGGTGGGAAAGGCATGGTGGCAGGAGCTCAAGGCAGCTGGTCATATTTCATCCACAGTCAGGAAGTCGTGAGTCCTGGAGACTGATGCTCAGCTGGTCTCCTCCTTCTTATATAGTCCAGGACCCTCAGCCCATGAAATGGTGCTACCCATAGATTGGGAGGGGCTTCCCACCTCAATTAACCTAATCTAGAAAATCCCTAACAGACTTGCTAAGAGATTTGTTCCTGTGTTGATTCTAAATCCTATCAAGTTGATAACCAGGGATTCATTGTCATAGTGTTTATCACAAGCAGTATCAATGAAGGAGAGTAATGGAGCCCTTACGAACCAATTAGCCTAGTAAGTACATTTCACTTATTTTATTTTAAAAATATTTTTAATTTAATTTAATTTTATTATTATTATTATATGATTCTTCTGCAGCACCTCCAGATTTCTATTTCATGAGTATATGTAAAGTGGAAATATCATATGTAGTTAAAAATCTGACCAAGAGTTGAAAGAATCAAGTAAAAGAAAAGCCAAAAATAAAATGACAAAGCCTACCTCATCTGGCTTTAACTCTGTACCTCTAAGGATAGTTTAGAAGACAGGATAGGGCTGGAGGGATGGCTTAATGGTTAAGGTATTTGCCTGCAAAGCCAAAGGATCCAGGTTCGATTCCCCAGGACCCACGTCAGCCAGATGCATAAGGTGGCACATGTGTCTGGAGTTAGTTTGCAGTGGCTGAAGGCCCCGGCATGCCCATTCTCTCTCTCTCTCTTTCTCTCTGTCAAATAAATAAATAAAAATAGAATATTAAAAGTCAGGATGGCAAATGGGATCACATGCATTAAGGATTTATATCTGACTGAAAATTGTGGGGTACAAGGGAAGGGTGCCTATAAACCTGAGCACCCAGGCCAGCACTCAGTACTGCTCACCAGATGGTGACAGCTGCCATTAATCATGATGATTCTCATTAAGTAGAACTGTTCTGATCCAGTTCTCTCATTGGTCGGACGGTGTGTACTGTTTCCTCAGTGTCTTTACACGGTAGAGCATATCAGATTAAAAATGCTCAATTAAGTATTTGGATCATTTTCATTGCTAAGATCAAATTGGTTCATAGTTGAGTGTGGTTACTGATTAAAATGTGCCCCAGCTGGATGGTCCTGTGACGCAACATAGTCATTGCACTGTTGGTAAAGTTTTTTTTAATCGGGTAAAACAATGACACATGACATTTAATGTCCTGCTTCGGTCTTCAGTGACTTTTATCTGCCTCCTTTAAGCTCTTTAGGCACCAGTCAAAGTTCCAGGTAAGACTCTTCAGAGGTAATTTACATGGAATGATTGGAAGAACTTCACACCTTTCATTTAATAGAAGATATATTCCCCATAAAGTAATCTCAACTGCTATGGAAAACAAAGTCAAAAATAACATTTCTTAATACTTGTGTTCCCAAAGATTTTATAAAAAATTTTGTCATCAGTGTGTGACATATTTATGAGACCATTTTTAAAAAAACATTTATTTATTTATTTATTTATTTGAGAGTGAGAAAGAAGTAGAAAGAGAGACAGAAAGTGTGGTGTTGTGTGTGTGTGTGTGTGTGTGTGTGTGTGTGTGTGTGTGTGTGTGTGAGAGAGAGAGAGAGAGAGAGAGAGAATGGGCATGCCAGGGTCTCCAGCCACTGCAAACAAACACCAGATGCATGTGCCCCCTTGTGCATCTGGCTTACATGGGTCCTGGGGAACTGAACGGGGGTCTTTGGCTTTGCAGGCAAACACCTTAACCACTAAGCCATCTTCTCCAGCTCTGAGACCATTTTCTTCAGAGAAGAAAAGAAGTCCGGCTTCCTTGATATGGAGGGCTCTTGGTAATCAACATCTGACCAGTGTTCTGTGCATTGTGGAGGCCTGGATAATATTCGCATTTTGTGTGCTAGAGGAACAAAACAGTCCTGTCATGAGTTACAAGGCAAGCATATTCAAACTGAATGTAGTTATGGGATGATTTGAAGCTGTCTAGGAAAATGGATCCATTCAGGATTTGCTGATTATACCTCAATTAGCCACTTCATTTAGATGTAGGTATGTCAAGAATGATGACGAGTAGAAGGGAACACCCAGAGCCTCTGCCTCTCCTTGGTTGTGATAAAGATTGGGTAGAGGGGCTGGAGAGATGGCTTAGCGGTTAAGGCACCTGCCTGTGAAGCCTAAGAACGATTGTTCAAATCTTCATGTCCCTCATTTAGCCAGATGCAAAAGTGATGAAAGCACGCAGTGTCGCACATGCACACAAGGAGGTGCACGTGTCTGGAGTTCGTTCACAGAGTCTGAAAAGGCCCTGGTGTGCCTATTCTTTTTCTGCCTCTTTCTCTCTGTCTCTCTCTGTGTGTGTCTCTCTTATATAAAATTTAAAAAAAAATGATTGGGTAGGGATCATGTGTGGCTCTACTTCTGTTCTCAGAAGGATTTCCAGTTCACTGGCAGGCTCAGCTCTGTTCTGGTTGTAAATGTAACAGGAGACTCAATAAATACACTCCTAGGCTGTGAAGCTATCTTCTCTGAACTGGTAACTGCCCACATAATTCCCTTGGGTCAATCATAAGATTTATGGAATTATATTTATCTATGAGACACAGAAAAATTCATAAATTTTGCCTTTTTGTATGATGCAATCATAAAGAACATGGGGGTGTTCCTCTTTGGCCCAAGTCAAAACTCCTCCAACAGCCTCACATATTCTACTGGCTTCTGTATGTAGTAAGGAAACTCTATCTACCAATATAATGACCATGAGCACACACATTTATTTTTTAGTCTTATTGCTTCTTTCTATAGAGGGAAAATTGGCACTTTGGCTTTGGAGGCAGGGTCTCACTCTTGCCCAGCTTGGCCTTGAACTCATGATGATCCACTTACCTCAGTTTCTTGAGCACTGGGATTATGTGAGCCACCACATCTGTCAGGCACCATTTTAACTTTTCTTTAGTTTTCAAGATAGCGTCTCATTCTATCCCAGGCTGATCTGGAATTCACTGTAGTCTCAGGCTGGCCTTAAACTCACAGTGATCCTCCTACCTCTGCCTCCTGAGTGATATAAACCTTTTCTTCTTACCAACTTGTCCCCTTGCCACTTTCATATCTTTTTTAAAAATTTTATTTTATTTATTTGAGAGAGAGAAAGTGAGGAAGAGAGAGAGAATATGGACATGCCAGGGTGTCTAGCTACTGCAAATGAACTCCAAATGCATCTTCCACCATGTGCATCTGCCCTACATGAGTACTGGAGAATTGAACCTGGGTCCTTAGGCTTTGCAGGCAAGTACCTTGACTGCTAAGCCATCTCTCCAGCCCCTTTCATATCCTTTCCCCCCTTGTGACCCATTGCGTTTAGTTAGGGTTACTTGCATGAGCATGCGTGAGCATGGGCAATGTACTAGTGGCTACACCACTAAAGGGTATCAATGACTCTCTTTCCCCAGCATTTTTTCCTCTCTCTCTCTCTTTCTTTCCTTCTTTCTCATTTGCATCAAAATATTCTCCATGCCAACTAAAGTCCTATGAGGTCAACCTCTGATTTATGCATGGATATTCAGAGATCATTTTGTCCAATATAGTCATTTTGTACTTGGATTCATGTATAAATTATGGTTTATTTGCTTTAAGAATATGCTCAGCCTTTGTTTTAGCAGAAATAGTCTTGGTCTAATCATTTTTGTGAACAGTCCAAAGATTATTTTCTGTAAAGTTTCAAGGTTCAGGAGAAATAGGCAAACAGGCCTTTACTGTGTATTGGATGAATTAAGATACAGATAGGTACACCGGCCTGGCTTCCTGCCTTCCCTTTCATTCTGGTTTCACAGGTGTATCACAGGTGCACAGGAGAACATCTACAAGAAACAAACAATTGTTGCTATTTTCTCCCAGCATCCAATTATGAAATCAACATTGAGATCTGGGCTTGCTCATCATCTGCAAAATCTTAAAAGCAATTGCACTAGTAGTTTGTAATTAAAACAGAAAATCCCATCCACCACAGTGAAAACTTCTTCTCCCAATGTGTGCTTGCTAGCGGAAGCGTTTGAATCCCTTTCAAATCTAGTCATTGTCCATTACATTCATGGGACAACAAGAGCCCAGGCTCAGCTTTCTGACTCTGGCATTTGGCAAACATGGACAGTATATCAGTGGTTCACTCAGGATGGTGTTGCCAGATTCAGTGAGAACAGCCTGAACAGCAACTGCCACTCTATTTAATGCTGACTTGGCTCAGTCTTCCCAGGGATTTATTTGCCTGGGCATCTTTGCCAAGCCAACAGGGTAAATCTGCATGGGAGTGGAGACCATGTTTCTCTGCCCACAACCTCTCCAGGGAGCTCAGCACTCTGAGATAATGACCTGCTGATTTAGCAAGGTCAGTGGCTAATGAGTAAAGCCAAGGTTGTGATTGTCCTGAGAACTGGACAATGTCTGTAAAAAAAAAAAAAAAAAATCACCAAATAAGCCATAAAGAAGCCAGAGTATATCAGAGTCTACTGTGGGGAGAGATTTAGTGGTAATGATTTGTTTTTAGTATGTTCTACTTTTCTAAATAAAGTCTGAGCATGTTTCTCTAATATTTTTAGATTAAGCAGAAGATTTTTACATTACTTTTTTTGTTGTTTGTTTGTTTTTTGAGGTAGGGTCTCACACTAGCCCAGGCTGACCTTGAATTCACTCTGTATTCTCAGGGTGGCCTTGAACTCATGGTGATCCTCCTTACCTCTGCCTCCCGAGTGCTGGGATTAAAGGCATGCGCCACCACGCCCGGCTAGATTTTTACATTACTGTTTGCTTCTTTATCGCTAGTGATGGTTTATAGCCTCATAGAAGAGACTTGGGCTCATTAACTTAAACACTGATTCAAATATTGGAGTAGACTATGCCTAGAGGATTGAGGCAGGCCAAGTCCAAATGGATATTTCAGCTATGAACATGGCCTTGGGAAGGGGTAGCCCAGGAGCTTCCCTTTGGAGCTGACCTGTAACATGAAGAAGCAAGGGCTGTGGAGAGCCCTCTCAGGGCCAGTATGGACTACAGCAGCACAAATGTAGGGTAACAGAGAGCCCCAGCACAGTCCACAGCTGAGGACCTGCAGTGTTGGGGGATGGAGGCCGACATGGTAGAGCTCAAGGACAATGAAGCTCCTTTCTCCAGCCAGCTGCTCCACCATCCTAGAAGTCTAGTCGTGGAGCATGGCTGTCCAGGTCTCCTGGAAAGTTTGCACGAGCACTTCCTCATCCTGGATGTAAATTTCCTTTTCTGTTAAAATCAGAGGTGCATGGGTCCCATGTTTGTAGTGGCTAGATACCCTGATGTGCTCATTCTCTCTCTCTCTGTCTGCCTCTCTTTCTCTCTCTAAAAAAATAAAATAAAATATTTATTTAAAAAATCAGCTACAGTCTGTTTTTGCTATTTGGAGCTACGATCCTAACTGATTGGGAAATTCTGGGAGGGAAGCAAGAACTTCAACCCTGGGCAGTTGAAGTGTATAACATATGTATTAGTCAGAATCACAGGCTGGCCTTGACTTTGCTATGTAGCTGTGAATGACCTTGGACTTTTGATCCTCCTTCCTCTAGCTCCTGAGTGCTAGGATTACAGCTGTGTGCCACCAGTGCTTGGGATCAAACTGGACTTCATGTGTGATAGGCAGACACTACCTACCGAGCCGTATCTGTGACCTCAGAACCCCCAGTCTTGAGCCCTACAGGGACCACCTGTGGAACGCCACTGTGCTGGTCTCTAGACATAAGTGCCTTTCTGAGCGTAACCATGGAGATTATTGCCCCAGATGGAGGCCTTCTGAGAAAAATAGAAAAGACTTCTGTTTATAATTATGCCACTGTCGTGGGTAAATGAAATCTTCATCCTGCCTTTATGCCCTATGGAAGAATTATGACTTTTTCCTTCTGCTGTTAATGTTAAACGGGGTCTTTTGGGAATTGTGTGTGTCCTTGAAGGCCTAGAGCTGAGGGTCAGGCTCACTCGATCTATTTCAACTGTAAATGTCCACTTGGCTGACTTGAAGGGTATCTAGATACCTGGTGAACATTCATTCTAGGTGTGTCTTGTTAAGGTGCCTCTGGAATAGATGACCATTTGAATGAGTAATCCGAGTAAAGGTTTGCCCTTTCTAAGGTGGACAACAGCCTCTAATCATATGGGGCCCTGAATGGAACAGATAAGTAGAGAAGGCTAAATTTTCCTTCCCTTCGTGAGCTGGTACATGCACATTTTTTCTTGCCTCAGACCTTGGGGTTCCTAGTTCTTGGTCCTTCAAACTCTGGAACTCATAACGCTGTGGTCCTCACACTGCCCACAGATCCTTAGGCCTTCATTTTCAGACTGAATTCTACCACCAGATTCCCTGGTTCTCCAGCTTGCACATGGCAGTTTGAGGGACTTGTGGACTTCTATGATTGTGTGAGTGGATTCCCATAACTTAGCTGTTTTACATGCATACACACCATATTGGTGCTGCTACGTACCATATTGGAAGGCAAAAAAAAAAAAAAAAAAAAAAATGAAAGACATCAAAATAATAGAGGGACTGGGTGGTGGAAATGGGGGGGGTTGGGGAAGCATGGAAGGAGGTGAGGAACTTTTTTAATATAATTTATTTTTTATTTATATTATTTTGATTTTACATTCATAGTGTTGACTTCATTATCCTCCTCCCTGTCCTCTCTCTTCCAAAGGGACCCTCATCAATGGGGAATGTGGGTCATGCATTGTGGGGGTAGTCAAGAGTTATGGGGGATAGGCCAAGTCTCTGTGCATAATGCCCCAACTTGTGGCTCTAACATTCTTTCTGCCCCCTCTTCCATGAATTTCCCTGAGTCACATTGGGGTCAATTTAGCTCTACTTCAGTGATGAGGTTTTGGGAGCCTCTGTGTCTCTGGATATCTGGCTTAGTAAGAGTTGGATGTTCTCTGTGTTTATCTCCTTCAGCCTTTTTCTGGTGTCGTGATCATCAAGAACGCTGTACTCTTGCCCTTCCCCTGTGTTGTTCTATGGTTTCAGCTGGGGCCCTGGTGAGGTGTGTTTGGCTGATCCTCCCTTCAGGTTCGTTGTCCATCTGAAAAAGATAAGCAAATTCTCCAACGGAGAGAGAAGTTACTACTAGATAGAAGGGATGACCATAGATGCTTTGGAGGGAATTTTATATGCATAGGCCTTCTTCTAGCCCACATTTGGTGGTATCTTGATCTTGGAGACTGAGCTCATTTTTTGTACATGATTTTGACTTATTTCCCAATTCCAGCAAGGAGTTCCATTCCACTGAGTGGATCTATTAGCCAAATCAAGAGCAGTTGGGTACCCACCATGGGTGTGTGCCACTACTGTACTTGTTTGAGCATTACGTCAGGTTGTTTCCTGCTGGGTATCTTAGACTACAAGTTGTTTGGACAGATGTCAGCCATTATCCCCCAGTTGCTCGTATAGCACCCTCTGGCACTAGACTAGCTAACTGTCTGGGGACTGACCCTCTTCTGGCCAGGTCTCTCCATGTTGGTCTCACACGCATATGCTGTCTTCGACATTAGGGTCTTACCTTTAACCTTTGGTGGGTCAAGAACTCTGACAGAAGTCTGTCTTTTTTTGGGAAACCTTGTATGTGTCTCGGATCAACAGTTCATTGTGAAAGTTAACCCCGTGCTGGCACTGGGAGTTATAAGTCAGCGCCTAGGAAGGTGAGGGAAGAAAAAGATAGATAATATAAAAGAGAAAGTGAGTATAGAGAGGAGAGGGAGAGAGATAGAGAGAGAGAGAGGGAGAGAGAAGAGAGAGAGAAGCAGGAAAAGATTAAGGTTGGTCTTCATGATGTTCTCTCCAGTTTCCTGTGGTTCAGGTGTTCCCTCTGTGGGCCTGCTGAAGGATCAATGTTTTAACTTGTTGTTCAGAATAAAGAGTTTTATAGTATCATTTCCTTTTGGGTCCCTATTTGTATCCCCCCATCCTTGTCCTCCCTCCCACCCTCTTGCTCCCTCCCACCCTTACCCTTCCTCCATCCCACCCTCCCTACTGTCTGGTCCTCAGAGTGTTTATTAGGTTTGGCAACATCTCAGGTGGATAAATGAGATCATGTGACGATTATCATTTTGTGATTGGGTGAGCTCACTAAGGATGATCTGTTCCATGTTTGACCATTTTTTTTTCAAATTTCCTTATTTCATCTTTCCTTACTGCTACTTAGAATTCCATAGTGTAGATATACCATATCTTTGTTATCCATTCATCTAGTGATGGACACCTGGGTTGATTCCAGCTCTTTGCTATTATGAATTGAGCAGCTATAAACATGGTTGAACAACTGTCTCTGATCTGAGGCTTGGAGCCTTTAGGGTAAATGCCCAGTAAGGGAATAGCTGGATCCATTGGTAGGTCTATAGTCATCCTTTTCAGGAGTCTCCATATACCTTTCCATAATGGTTGAACCATTTTACATTCCCACCAGCAGTGAAAGCTTGTTCCTATTTCTCCACAGCCTCGCCAGTATTTGTTTTCATTTTTTTTTTTTTTAATGTTAGCCATCCTTACTGGGGTAAAGTGGAATCTCATAGTTGTTTTAATTTGCATTTCCCTGATGATTAGGGATGTTGAACATTTTCTTAAATGTGTGTTTGCTATTTGTATTTCTTCCTCTGAGAACTCCCTGTGCAGTTCTCTGCCCCATTTTGTGAGTGGGTTGTTTGATGATTTATTGTTTAGGCTTTGGAGTTCTTTGTAGATTCTAGAAATTAGGCCTCTGTCAGTTATATAGCTGGTGAAAATTTTCTCCCATTCTGTGGGTAATCTGCTGGCTTTGGTTATAGTATATTTGTCAGTGAAAAAGCTTTTCAGCTTCATGAGATCCAATAGTTGAGTGATTGTTTAATTTCCTGAGCTGCTGGGGTTTTGTTCAGGAAGTCTTTTCCCACTCCTATGTTGAAGAAGGTTCCTCCTATTTTTTCTTCCAGTAGTAGCAGAGTTTCTGGTTTTATATTAAGGTCTTTGATCCATCTGGACTTGATTTTTGTGCATGGAGAGATGTGTGGATCGAGTTTCATTTTCCTACATATGGTTGTCCAATTTGTCCAGCACCATTTGTTGAAGATGATATTGGTAGGGCCTTTGTCAAATATCAAGTAGCTGTAGCTACTGTTCTGTTGGTCTATATTCCTGTTTTTATGCCAGTACCATGTTGTTTTTATTACAATGGCTTTGTAGTATGGCTTTAGATAAGGTACGGTGATGCCTCCAGAGGTGTTTCTTTTGCTAAGGATATGCTTGGATATCCGAGGCCTTCTGCCTTTCCATATGCATTTTGAGATAGTTTTTTCTATCTCAGTGAAGAAAGAAGTTGGGATTTTATCGACATTGCATTGAATCTATATAGTGCTTTTGGTAAGGTTGCCATTTTCACAATGTTAATTCTACCAATCCAGGAGCATGGGAGGTCTTTCCATTTTTGTAGGACCTCCTCAATTTCTTTCTTGAGTATTTTTATGTTTTCAATGTATAGGTCTTTCTGAAGTGAGGGACTTCTAAGCTCATGGATGAACTGGTACCAGGACCATGATGGCTCTTCCTTCATGGCATAGAGGTGGTGGGGCCTGCAGTAGGCCTTGGGGCTGGTGGCCTACAAGCGGCCCCTTGAGCTCAGGGGTGTTGCCATCCCCACCCTACGGAGCCCATGCTTCTCAAAGCCTCAGCCTGTTTCCTGGAGCAGTTAGCAGTCACATTAGTCCTTGGAGGGGCTTTATTGCCTGGAATGAAGTACTTCAACAAAAAAAGTAACCCAATTCTGATCCTGATATTCACCAGCCAGACTGGCCAAGGCTCAAGGAATATCGTGGAAGAGGGGATTGGGAAGACCGTAAGAGATGCAGGGGCAGGGGAGTGTAGAAATTTCCTGGAACACAGCTCCTCCCTCACAGAGATTGACTGAGGCCTTCCTTACCTCACACTGAATACCAACCAATATCCCCACTGAGGAGAAGAACCCTCAGGGACAGTGGGTCATAAGACTATAACCTTTGTAAAATAAATAAATAAATTATAAAAATAAAGAGAAATAAAAGAGAAGCTGGAGAAGGAATGGTAGTGAAGCATAGTGTAGCCTTTACTTGGGGGACCATTTTCCCTCACAGCTCACATTTGAGAGCCCCAAACCGAAAAGGACTACCTGGGTCAGTGGGCATTAAATTGTTTTAGCTTTACTCATTGCCCTAATGTCTGTCCAGAAGAACTAGAAACTATGACTCAAGTCATGGATGAGATAGATAATATTCCATGTCTGCCAAATTTAACTCCACTCTTCATCACCACTGACCCAGAAAAGGACACAAGAAAAGCCACTGTGATTTTATGTGAAAGATTTTTCTCCCAAACTGGTTGGTTTTACTGGTGCAAAAGAAGAGATCGGCCAAGTGGCCAAAGTATACAGAATATAATACAGCCCTGGGCCTAAGGATGAAGATTGCATTTCCTTCCCTGGTAATAGATGCACTTTGACTGCTGAAGAGGATTGTTCAGGGTTAACTGTTAGATTGATTCCTGCAGAGATCTTGTATTTTTAAAAAATTAAACAGCTTGGTGATTTGCCAGGTATTCTATGATACACCAAGTGGAACGAAGAGGATATTGATCATGAGTATGGTATTTTTCTTTGCGTGCCAGTCAGATTGTAATGATTATAAAATAAATGTGTAATCAGTTTTGTTTAAAAAAAAAAGTTTATGGAGCCAGGAGTGGTGGCGCATGCCTTTAATCCCAGCACTTGGGAAGGCAGAGGTAGGAGGATTGCTGTGAGTTCCTTTTCTACTTATGTCACGTAGATGAATTGGGGTGGAAAAGGGCAATTGTGTGACTTCTTATCTATTCCTTTCTGGATGCACTTCCAATATTTGCCCAACACCCAAAGCAGACAGCACCAACATTTTTGAGATTATTCTAAAAACCCTTATGGATTTTTTTTTTTTTTTTTGGTTTTTTGCTTTTCTGAGGCAGGGTCTCACTCTAGCTCAGGCTGAACTGGAATTCACTATGTAGTCTCAGGGTGGCCTCGAACTCACAGTGATCCTTGTACCTCTGCCTCCCGAGTGCTAGGATTAAAAGCGTGCGCCACCATGCCCAGCTCCCTTATGAATTTTTTAATACCAAAATTCTATAGAAAAACTGCAAGACGATTCATTTCTACTGATTAAAAATATGTGGTCAAGAATTTGGCTGTTCTTAGAAGTGATTCAATGGAGGGAGCACAGAGGAGGGGGAACAAAGGGTGGTGGGAGAGAATTATGAACATAGTGTATTGTGTATATGTACGGAGGTTGTCAATAACAAATAACAATCTGACTAATAGTAATATCAAGCATTTTATTTGGGGTGTGTGTGTGTGTGTGTGTATGTGTGTGTGTGTGCACATGCATGCATGCAGGTACATGTATGCCACGGCACACTTGTGGAAGTCAAAGGACAACTTTGGATATGTCCTCACGTTCGACCTCCTTTGAGGCAGGGTCTCTCGTTGCCGATAATCATTGTTAGTGAGCTTCAGAGAAATTCTCCTGTTTCTGCCTACCTTCTCTCCATAGGTGCACTGGGATTACAAGAAGGGGCCAGCATTTTCATGGGATCTGGAAATCTGAACTCAGATACTCAAAGTTTCGTGACAAGCACTTAAGCACTTTATCTACCAATTCATCCCCTTAGCTCTTAACTGGATATTTATCTAATTAATCTTAGCATCATCTAAATACACTTGAGAACATACATGTATTTGTTAGGATTTGATTTCTGTAACATATATCATAAAACAGTGGCGTAAGCAACAGAGAAATTTATTTGTCTATTATATAAAAGTGTGTCATGGGGTATGGTTTGAATGTCATTTAAATATTTAATCATGTCCCTAAACATCCATTATGAAGGAGAGCTCAGAGTGGTCTTACTGGAAGGTGATAAAACCTCTAGGAAATAGGCCCTGGTGGAGAGGCCCTTAGATCTTTGGTGGAATTACCTTAGAAGGGATTTTATGACCTCAGCCTCTCTCTATGACTTTCTGTTTGCAACGTAATACTTGTATATACATTCTTCCATCATAATGTGACTGCAGCTGGAAGGTCCTTTGCTAGAACTGAATGAATGTAGGTGCCATGTCCTTGAACCTTTGAAATTGTGAACTATGTGGACTTTTTATATTCATAAAGTTAGCTGCCTCAGGAATTTCTAGTAACACAAAGTTGACTAACACAGAAGGCTCCTCAGCCCCTGGCAAACAAAGCTACTTCCAGGCTATTTTTTTTTTATGGTGCTAGGGATTGAACCTAAGTCTTAGTGCACACTAGGCCAGTGTTCTCCCACTGAACCATACCCTGCTTCTATCCTTCAGTTTAGAGGTCACCACAGTGTGGATTTACTGTGATTTTCCAAGAAAGAAGTCTGTCTAGCATTTCCACATCTCAAGAAGTGAATGAAAGGAAGATGAGATGTAAAGGATACTCATTGCCTCTTAAGGAAACTTTTAGAAACTTCCATGCAATCGTTCTTCATCTTCTCTGTGGTGGTTTGATTCAGGTATTCCCCATAAACTTAGGTGTTCTGAATGCTAGGTTCCCAGCTGATAGAGATTGGGGAATTAATGCCTCCTGGAGCCAGTGTATTGTTGGGGATGGGCTTAAGTGTTTATAGCCAGTGTCCTCTTGCCAATGTTTGGCACACTGTCCTGTTGCTATTGTCTACCTTATGTTGGCCAGGAGGTAATGTATACCCTCTGCTCATGCTATCATTTCCCCTGCCATCATGGAGCTTCCCCTTGAGCCTGTAAGCCAAAATAAACCCTTTTGCTCCCACAAGTGGCTCTTGGTCAAGTGTTTCTGGCAGCAATGTGAACCTGACTTTAACAATATAGTTGGTACTGAGGAGTGGTGCCATTTGCTGCTAGACATTCGATTGTGTGGCTTTGGCCTTTTGGAACTGATTTTCAAGAGGAATTTGGAAGTATTTGAAACCTTGGCCTAAGAGATGCCTTGCTGTGCTCTAAGTACAGCTTGATGGACTATTCTGGTCAGAGTTGAAAGACCTGAATGCAGTAAGAACTATGGACTATGAAGTTTGGCTTCTGAGGGTGAGAAAGAGCCTGGACTGAGCTAGAAGCAGTTTGTGTGAGAGGCTTGCTGTTATGCCCATGTCCTGAGAACTTGTGCAGGGTTGCTTTGTGTAGAAATGAACTGGTGTGAGCAGAGGGATATGGCACAGAAGTGAAACCTTGGGGCTGAAACTTCTGCCCATTCAGCTGCAATTATATGAGAGATTACAACTTTTGAGATTGGGTCAACTGACCTTCATTGGGGCAAAAGGAAGAATGTAGTTTCTTTGGAAGGGGCCTGAATGCTAAAGGAGTGTCCTGTTCTTCAAAATCTGCTTTATTCCCCCCTGGATTAACAAATTGTCACCCCATCTGGTACTATGGCATATAAGAAATGCAGGAAAGACCATGGATCATTGAATTTGCAACATGGTCTTGTGTTTTGGAAATGGCCATGGGCAATGTGAAGCAAGTTTGCTTGATACCTGCATGGAGACTTGATAGAGAATGAGGATGAACTGTGGGTTGCAGTGGAGACCCAGTGGAGATGACGGGACCACGAGATGGCTGCTAAGGAGAGCTGCCAGCCCCCCGGATGAGTTTTCCAGGACTGTGAGTAGCCTATCTGGAGGGGCAGAAGTGGAACTCCAGAGACATGTTGCTGGTTAGAATTATCAGACTTGTCACTGTCTAGAGTTGTTGGATTGGAGCTACAGAATGTGATGTTTGCCTTGTTTAAATCTTGTATTGGTTGAATATTTCTTTGCTATGTCCAATGCCATCCTTTGCAGTGTATATTCTGTGCCATTATAGGTTTTGGGGGGATTTTTTGGTATTATGGCCCAGTTAAAAGACCTTGGATTATGGGAATGTTTGAACATAATTAGGACTGATAAAAATATGGGGACTTTTAAAGTTGTACTGAATGCATTGTATTTTTACATCATGGATGGTTATCAGTTTATGGGGGCCAGGGGTGGAATGTGGTGGTTTGATTCAGGTGTCCCCCACAAACTTAGGTGTTCTGAATGCTAGATTCATTCCCAGCTGATGGAAATTTGGGAATTAATGTCTCCTGGAGGCAGTGTATTGTTGAGGGCGGGCTTATGGTATTACAGCCAGTTTCCCCTTGCCAGTGTTTGGCACACTCTCCTGTTGCTATTGTCTACCCTATTTTGGTGGGGGGGTGATGTCCACCCTCTGCTCATGCCATCGTTTCTCCCTGCCATCACGGAGCTTCCCCCTTGAGTCTGTAAGCCAAAATATACCCTCCCCCCTCCCCACAAGCTGCTCTTGGTCAAGTTTTCTGGCACCAATGTGAAGCTGACTGTAACATACCCCAATGGCCAGAACTTAGTAACATGTCTGTGTCTAGCTGCAAGGGACACTGGGAAATGTAGTCTTTATTTGCTGCTATTGTGTGTTCAGACAAACCGTGGACACTCTGGAAGGGTAAATGTCTATTGGAGTCATAGCACCTTCTGCCCCAACAGATGTGTGTGATTTGCCAACAGCCACATCTCAAGTTGTGCAGAGTCAGGACTAGAGAGAACTCAATTCACCTCAGTTTCCTGGTATCCTTTTTATTAAAGCTCCTTATCTTAGATGTCTGCTGAATAGTATCCATCTTTCTCTGGTGACTTACTAGCTTTTCTTAAATTGTCATTTTCCTTTCTGTGTGAACCATTCTGGTGATATATACGGTGCTGCATGTGAGTCCTCTTGCCATATAAAACCATATAGGAGATTATTCTCAAGTCATAATAGATGACAGAGACTTGGCTTATTCCCCTGGCACCCAAGAAAGTGCAGAGAAAGGCAGGAGGTGACAAGAACTTGTGGCAGCTCATGGAGGAATTCACATGATTACCAGGAGACGCTGTGCTGGCTGACTGAGATGCCCTTGGGTAGGTAGGTAAGAGGGTGAATGATGTGAATAATAAAGGAAGTCTTTGCACCTGGGTGATCTCTTATGCAATCTATTTTCAGGAGGTGAAACAATATTTATGAATTAGTATGTGTTTGTGGTTCATAGCTCAAGATGGGAGTTTATCATCTAAATGGAACATAATAACCTCAGATTCCACCGTCCTTTTCCTATGGATAGATACTATTGTAAACCAGTAAGTCAAGGTGTGACATCAACACTTGCAGAAAAATGACACCCTGCTTAACACTATATTTGAATACTAAGAAGGACTAGTTACTTAGTTTGCTTTTTGTTTGTTTTGATTTTTTGAGACAGAGTCACACTATATAGCCCAGGCTGACCTCAAACTCACTGTGTAGCCCATATTGGCTTTCAACTTAGGGCAATTCTCAGGCTGGGGAGATGGCTCAGCAGCTAAAGGTGTTTGCTTGCTTAAGGCAAATCTTCTGTCTCAGCCTCCTGACTGACGGGATTACAGATGCATACCATACACTCAGCATTAAATGAGCAATTTTAAAAGTAATAGTTTTTAGCCCTTTTATAAAGCCAGGCCATCTCTTTTAATACCAAAATGGAGGACATACATGGAATGTTGCGCTAAATGTTGTTGAGAATTATTACTCGATATTGAGCTCAGCTCTGAATGCCTTTATTCAGGAACCAGAAGTGTGGAGCCACACATGTCAGTTACGAGACTCTAAGAAATCAAGCGGTACTGACCTAGAAGCCTTCTCCTTGCCAGCTGAGTGGTGGAAAGTGCTATGTATGCTGCTGGGGGAGAAAAGCCGTCATCTTAACAAGCAGTGGACAATGCAAACTATACAACCAGCCAGCTAGACAAAGGTGCCCACTAGTGCAATAGTGGCATGACAGGGTTAATCACTGCTCTCTGGTTGGATTTGAGGCCCACTCTACAAGAGGGATTTCATACTCATACTAAAAACCTAGTCAAAGTTTATGGCTTGGAAGGTCATAGACCCTAGGGGGAAGCTCTTAGGTTGTTTGGTAAAATGGATATATTGTGCCTATCAAATTGCTCTCTAAATAGTTATGTTCATGCCCAGATAGTAGTGCTGCTCTCACTTTTATATTTTATTTTATTTATTTATTTGAGAGAGAGAGAGATACAGAAATAGGCAGAGAGAGAGAGAGAATGGGCAAACCAGGGCCTCCAGCCACTGTGAACAAACTCCAGATGCGTGCACCCCCTTGTGCATCTGGCTTATGTGGGTCCTGGAGAATTGAGCCTTGAACCGGGGTCCCTGGGCTTCACAGGCAATCGTTTAACCGCTAAGCCATCTCTCCAGCCCTGCTCTCACTTTTGATTAGAGAAACTTCTTTTCACAGGTGGCAAAGATAACTAGGGAGACTCAAAAACTCAACAAAGAGATAAGTGACAGCTAAAACAGTATTAAAGGAGACATCTCCATCACACCCACCAAGGCTCAGGGAAGCCTGCAGAGAGGTGGTAGGCAGAATGTAAGAGGCAGATGATGCGGAGGAGTGCTAAGGAAAGTTGTCTTCCAGACATGAGGTGGACATTGCATTTTTGACCTCACAGTGGCTATAATTACCTGCATTATATTGAGCCCATACGCATGTCATCATGGGTGATGAAGGAAGGCTAACAAAAGAGAAAGATATCAAAATAATACAGGGACTGGTTGAGGAAGGGCTTCAGTGGAAGGAGTATGGGGAAGAGGGGATGAGAGTGATGGGAGGGGATTATGATCAAAATACGTTATGTACATATATAAAATTTGTCAATACAGATATTTTTTTAAGTGTGGAGCCGAGCCAGGTGTGATAGTGCACGCCTTTAATCCCAGCACTCGGAAGGCAGAAGGAGGAGGATCACCATGAGTTCGAGGTCACCCTGAGACTACATGGTGAATTCCAGGTCATCGTGGGCTAGAGTGAGACCCTACCTCGGAAAACAAAACAAAAACAGGTGTGGAGCCAACTCTTGACTCTAGTGTGGATTTTCTTTGACTACTTCCAACCTGGTGAGGCAAGGAAAAAGTCAGGGTTTAGTCAGGGAAATGGGGATTACCAGTAATAATGGAGGAAAGGATTCATCTACAACTGTGAGAGAAACTGAGAAAGTAAGGGCTTGAAAGAAGAGAGTCCAAGATCAGATCCTCCTGAAGGACAGGTAATTTGGAATTCACCAGGAGTCTAAGGAAGTAGATCATACTGTTGTCAGAGTAGGACTGCAAGGGGAAGCTGACTGGATGATGCCATCTCCTGTATCAGTTGCTGCCAAAGGCCTGTGACCAAGCATCCCCGTATGGGCTATGGGATGCTGCTGGCCAGTAGTTTGGGTGTCTGGAGAAAGCTGAATGCACAGGAGAGAGCGGGGAGGAGCTGGAAGCTGTCTGCCTGACAGTCACCTCTAGAGAAGAATGCCAGCTGTTTGGTTCCTGCTTTTCAATTTTTGTATAAGACCCCCTGTTGGCCAACTCTATTTCAGAACCATAAGGGGGGCTATGGCGAATGCAGTTCAAGTTAATGTAAGTTGATCTAGTACATATTTCCACAGTGAAATAGCAAAAATGGAAAGTCATAGCTCGTGCATTTAATAATATTCTAATACTCGTGAGTCCCCAGTTTACACATTCACCAAACTAAACAAGACGGTCAGAGAGTTGACTGGTTATAAACTACTAAATGATGGTTTTTATTTTATAGGTATGGAGTAGTTGTGTACTTTTGCTCTTAAAAGTTCCATAATAACAATAGCAGTGCCCAGCACTGAAACACCTCTGTCACACCCTCCAAGGCTCAGGGACCATTGCAGAAGAGGGGCAGATAGAATGGAAGAGCCAAAGGAAGGGTATGACTTCTTACAATGCAACCGCCCAGACAGAAATTGGCCTCGATATCCATGACCTTGCAGTGCCTAGCAATACCTTTGCAAGACCCTCAAAAATAGAAGAAAAAGATGATGACATCCAATTAAAAGAGAGACTAATGGGGAGAGGGAGGGGATATGATGGAGATTGGAGTTCTAAAGTGGAATGGGGGAGGGGAGGGAAATATCATGTGTTTTTTTGTATGTAAGTATAGAAGCTGTCAATAAAAAAATTTTTAAAGTTCCATAATAAGACTAAGGGTATAGCTCAATAAAAGAGCACTTGCCTGGTATGCATGACGTCTCCGTTCAATTCCCAGCATAGATTGGTAGGTCAATAAATAAATAAATAATAAATAAATCCCATTTGATTTTTAGTAGCTACAAAAGCAGGGGAATGCAATGTCCAAGAGAATTAGTGGAAGCGCTGAATTCTTTCCTGGGTTCGACAAAGTAAAGAACAAAGGGCTGCTGTCTTAGCATGACAAAACATCCCGTACCATTTACAAGGATGACTTATGGCAGGCACAATCTCACTAATGGCTTCACACTTGGTGCTTATTAATGCTCATTACAGATTATATCCCTTAGTCCATCAAGCTTTGATCTCTGCTGCTTTTGGCACATCAACAATTTGGAAGACTACCAAAGGAAGGCTAGTCACAGATTTTATCTTATATAAAATCTAATTTGGTTAGTGGATTGCATAGATTGGAAAACTGAGGGATAGCCCTATTGTTGAATTCAGAAGATTCTGAGGCAAGGCAGGGCGGTGCGGAGGGGAAAGTGACTGCTGGAGAGATGGGTCAGTGGTTAAGGGCCTGAGATCTCCTAAGTTCAAAGCTCTAGAACCCATGGAAACAGCTAGGTGTGGCCATGCATGTCTATAACCCCAATCCTGTGGAAAGCTGAGATTGGAGAATCACTGGGGCTTGCAAATGGAAAGCTCTGGAATCAGTAAGGACCCTGCTGCAAGGAAAGGTAGGAAGGTGAGTGATGGAGGGGAATACCTGGCAGTCCCTTCTGGACCCTGTGGGCAAGCTCACACAGTGCCACATAGCACATACACACTATACCACGCATACTATGTGAATGAAAAAATAAATTAAAAAGACGATTTCAGAGGGTTTACAGATCTCAAGCAAAGATCTTCTCCTTCTTCCTCTTCCTCCTCTTCCTCTTTTTCTTTTTCTTCTGTTTTTGACAGTGTAATCCAAGTTGGCCTCAAACTCACTGATCCTCTTACCTCCACTTCCCTAGCGCTGGAATTATAGTTATGCCTGAGCTGTGTTCTCAGCCGCGTGGACAGCCTCGTCCTTTCTGCAGAGTAACAACCTCACAGGAACATGAAGTTGAGAGCTCTAAGAAGGGGATTCTTTGGTCCTGTTGTTCAGGGGATTCAGATAACTTTGGAGACTATCTGGAAGACTTCTAGCCATGGCACTCAGGCTGAGACCAGGCTCAGATTGGGAGGCACCTGGAGGTAGCAACCCTTCTGTTACAGGCATACTCATGGCTGGTTCTGGGGTGAAAGCAAGGCAGAGGATCATGTCTCTGCTGTCTCTCCATCTGTTCTCTATTCTCCTTGGTGCTAGTTGTCCTCATGAACATTTGGTTGCCTAAGGCCAGTCAGTGTCTTTTGTTCCTTACGTCATCTTTGGCCAAGGTTTGTGCTTTAGACTTTACATTTTCTCTGCCCCATATAGATGTTTCTTTCCACTGTTACTCTGAGATATTTCTTCAGCTAATAGTGCAATATTGTTAATGAGCCCCAAAATACCCAGTCAGTGAAGTCTCTTTAATGGTGGCAATTGGGTGAGTCTGGCTGCTCATGATTTCTCTGTTGATCCCAAATTGGACATTCTGATAGGAAGATACTTCAGGCAAGCTTCTGGCAGGTTCCACTGGCCACCTACTCCACCTACATGCAGGCTAAATCACAGACGCAAACGTCTATCTTGTTAATTATTAATGTGATTGATGGTTACCGACTGCTCAAACTCAGAGGTCATAAATGGTTTGCATCTATGAGTGCTTAATAAATACTTGTCAACTTAAATCATCTTTAAATAGTCTTTGCCCAAGGATTTTAATGTGCAAGTTACAGAACCAGGTGGGCACTAGTTTTCTGGGAGTGCGGGAACTGAAGCTGCGGGGAGGAGGAATAATTATGTAGGACAAGGCTAGGTGTGTGATCAGATGGGCAGAGTACACAGCTCATTCACCTGGGGCTCTAAGCCAGGTCTGTCAGCATACCTGAGTTTGCGGCAAGGTTTGGAAGCGATGATGAGTCACTGTTAAGAGTTCATCATGGGAAAGGGTGGAGAAGGTCCATGTGTAGACAATGTTTGACCAAAATTGAAAAAAGAAAACTGATGAAAGCCAAAAATTTAGCCAGTGCCTGAAGGGGTTCAGAACAACTGCAGAGCATACCTTTCTGGAAAGTTTTGTATGTTTCAAATTCCTTTCTCAGGTCCCATCCAGCTCTCAGTGCTATAAGTCTCATGTCCCACCTCATGTCCTAGAAAGCATAGGAAACTTTGCAAGATTTAGATTTAGGGCAGGTTTGCTATTTAGCATAAGCCACTTCATATTAAATACATTGTCTTTTTCACCTGCATGAGGGGCAGGGACTAAATTGGTGCCACAGGGTCAGCCCAGGGTCCCGTGTACAGTTAGAATGAAGAAATAGTGGCTAGTGGTGGTCTTTTGCAGATGCTGTGACTGCATGGTACATTATACCAAGATGTTGATTTGGAGCGGGTCATGGATTGTTGATTGGTTAGCTTTACCTTTGGGCTACACACTACTGCTCTGGGCTTCGTTTTCCTCACTTATAAGGCAGAGGTCTGCCAATCCTACTCACTGCCCAGGACCTTTGAGAAAGTCCAATCAGAACCTACTTATAGAAGTCCTTGGTCAACTCTGAAATACCATAGAAACATACAATGCATATGTTCATCCTCATAACTGGAAGGGTATTTTATTTTTTATTTATGAAAATATCTTTTCAGTAAATATTTGTCCAAAAGGAATTTTTTGCTAAGCCTGCTTAGCTCAAATGCTGAGCTTCTCAAGTCTCTAAAGATTCAGTGTTTCAGAGAAGGGAAGGAAAACATGCTGCTTGCCTTGAGAAGCATCCTGTTCATTTGCTTGTTTTCTATATTGGCAGAGGATGGGAACAGATAGAGACATGAGCTAGAAACATGGGAAGTGCTTTGAGGTTGGATTTCTGCATTCATATGGACTCCTTCCATGAAGAATTTTTTCCCCTAGCTCCTAATTTTTTTCTTCCTCTTTTTATTTATGAGAGAGAGGGGGAGAATGGGTGTGCCAGGGCCTCTAGCCACTGCCAGCAACTCCAGCTGCATACACTACCATGTGCATCTGGCTTACATGGGTACTGGGAAATCGAACCTGGGTCCTTAGGCTTTGCAGGCAAGTGCCTTAACAGCTAAGCTGTCTCTCCAGCCCTCCATGAGGAGTTTTTAAAATGCATCTTGGAAAATAATTTCTGCCCCCTTAAGTGCATTTTATTGCCACTGTTAGAATGCTGTCTGCTAGGACATAGGCGGTGGGCTTTTTCTTCTATATGGAGCTTGATGGCATGTCTAAGGACTTCCAGATAGCAATAGTGGTGAGGTTGGTGTGACAGAAGCCAGGATGTGCCTGAAGTGTTAAAGGACAGAAGGACAAGATCAGCCACACCTTGTGGTCACCACGCTTGTCATGTGGAGGTTGCCCAGCTGTCCTTCCAGAGCTCAGGAGAGGCACTGACTGCTGAGGGGAGGGCACGGTGAGACTTGTAATGCAAAGTCATGAGCCAGACGTGTTGATACCATTATTAGAAAAACAGACCAACCTCAAGCGGAGAATCTAGTTGAATGTGGATGAACATTTATGGGAGTTGGTGCTGCTTTCTGTGGCTGGTTAATAATTTTTTTAATTTTAATTTTATTTTTTATTAAGCATTTTTATTATCAGTAGCTTCCATAATTATAGACAATAAGCCATGATAATTCCCACTTACTTTCCCTTTACAACTCCACTCTTCATCATGTCCTCTCCCCCTCTCAATCAGCCTTTCTTTTATTTTGATGTCATTATCTTTTCCGCCTATTATGAGAGTCTTGTATAGGTAGTGTCAGGCACTGTGAGGTCATGGATATCCAGGCCATTTTGTCTCTGGAAGAGTGCATTCTAAGGAGTCCTACCCTTCCTTTGGCCCTTACATTCTTCCTGCCACATCTTCTGCAATAGATCCAATAGAGATATTTCAGTGCTGAGCACTCCTCTGTCATTTCTTCTCAGCACTACGGTGCCTTTTGAGTCATCCCAAGGTCATCGCCATCTGAAAAGAGAAGCTTCTCTAACCAAAAGTGAGAGTAGCATTAATATATAGGTATGAACGTTATGAGAAGTGCTTACAAGGCAGTTTGGTGAGCATAATATATGCATTTAGCCAGACACCAGCAGGTGTTATATCTCTAGGGCTCATGACTTCCCCTGTCATAGGTTTTTCAGTATCAGACATATATATGAGCAGGCCTCCAGTCCAATTAGAGAGCAGTTGGCTTCCCCCCATAACAGACATGCCACTATTGTACCCATTGACTCATTTGCCTGGCTGGCCCAACTTAAGGCTTGAAGTGCCCACTGATGGCTTTTCTCTCTCTCCCATGGAGCTGCATGCAGTGTAGCTTTTTCCAGCTATTCATACCCTCTTAGATTTTTGACTAACCCTCTTCCTTTACTCAATTTCTTATCTCTTAATATTATTATGTCAAACTATATTTAACAGAACGTTTACCATTTTAGCTACTTTAGGTGAGGCATTAAGTACATTTACAATACTGTATAACTGCCACCAACATCCATCTTCAGACCTTTCAAATGTTCTCAGATAGAAACTGTACCCATCAAAACACTCAGTGCCCCTCATCCCTCTTGCCAACCCTTAGAAACTACCCCTACTTTGAGCCCTGTGAATGTGAATCTTCTAGATTATTTTAAAAACTATTTTATTTATTTATTTACAGGGGGGAATAGGCATGCCAGATCAAAAGAATTCCAAATGCATGTGTCACTTTGTGCATATGGCTTTACATGGGTTGGTGGGGAATTCAACCCAGGTTGTTAGGCTTTGCAGGCAAGCACCTTAACTGCTGAGCCATTTCTGCAGCCTCACTTTTGTATTTTTAAATTTTATTTATTTATTTGCAAGCAGAGAGATACAGACGGAGTATGGGCACACCAGGGCCTCTAACCACTCCAAGAAAACTCCAGATGCATGTACCACTTTGTGCATCTGGTTTCACATGGGTGAGTCAAAACTGGGTTATTAGGCTTTGCAGGCAAGCAACTTAACTGCTGAGCCATCTCTCCAGCACCAGCTTTTATCTTTTAAGACTGAATTATTTCATTTAGCATAATATTTTCACATTTCATCCATTGTTACAGCATGTATCAGAGTTTTGTTTCAAAACAAATAACATTCCATTGGATATGCATACCACATTTAATTCACCCAGTCATTCATCAGAGGATACTTGGGCTTTTTGGCTGTTGTGAATAATCCTGCTATAAAATTAGTGTGCAGGACTGGAGAGATGGCTTGAGGTTAAGGTTAAGTTCAATTCCCCAGGACCCATATAAGCCAGATGCACAAGGTGATACATGTGTCTGGAGTTCCTTTGCAGTGGTTAGAGGCCTCGACATGCCCATTCTCTCTCTCTCTTTCTCACATAAATAATGAAATATTTTAAAAAATTAGTGTGCAGACCTGGGCTTGGTGGTGCATGCCTTTAATCCCAGCACTTGGGAGGCAGAGGTAGGAGGATCACTGTGAATTCAAGGCCACCCTGAGACCACATAGTGAATTTCAGGTCAGCTTGGACTAGAGTGAGACCCTACCTCGAAAAAACAAAAAAAAAAAAAAAAAAAAAAAAGTGCAGAAACTGTTTGCACCTTACTTTTGGGTACATATCTAGAAGTGGAGCTGCTGTTTCATGTGACAATTCTAAGTCCCCCCCCCAAATGAATTCCCTTATTTCTGCAGTGACTGTATCATTCTACATTCCAACAAGAAAGGTGCCAGGGGCCGGGCGTGGTGGCGCACGCCTTTAATCCCAGCACTCGGGAGGCAGAGGTAGGAGGATCGCCGAGAGTTCGAGGCCACCCTGAGACTACATAGTGAATTCCAGGTCAGCCTGAGCCAGAGTGAGACCCTACCTCGAAAAACCAAAAAAAAAAAAAAAAAAAAAAAAAAAAAAAGAAAGGTGCCAGGAATTCAGTTTCTCCACGTCTTTTTCTAAATTTATTTTTATGAGAGAGCAGGAGAGATAGAGAGAATTGGAGTGCTAGGGCCTCTAGCAACTAAAATTGAACTCCAGACGCATGTGCCACCTTGTGCACATGCATGACCTTGTGCGCATGCGTCACCTTGTGCATCTGGCTTATGTGGGTTCTGAGGAGTTGAACCTGGGTCCTTAGACTTCGTATGCAAGTGCCTTATCTGCTAAGCCATCTCTCCAGCCCCTCTCCACATCTTTGATAGTCTCTTTTGATGCATCTTAGATGTGATGCTAGTTAGTATAGATGCTGGCTTGCCTGATAGTGATCCTACTCACAGCAATCCTCCTGCCTCAGCATCCCGAGTAGAGGGATTATAGATGTGAGTCACTATGTTCAGCTACTGATTCCACTTTTGACAGCGCACGTATCTTTTAAGAACTTTGCAAATTTGCCTTTGGTTGATTTGAATGGTGGTATCTGTGGGTACATGGGTTGGTCTTGCTTTTTGGTGCCTGGTCTCTTGTTTTTAGAGGCCTGTAGGAATAGACTCCATTTCTAACAGGCTCCCCTGCCTAGGTCAGGCTGTTCTCAGGCAGAGCTACTGGCAGTGCAACATCACAGGATGCATAGGAGCCACTTTAAAAAAATTATTTATTTGCAAAAGAGAGAGAGAGAGAAGAGAGGCAGGCAGAGAGAGAATGGGCATGCCAGGGCCTCTAGCCACTGCAAACGAACTCCAGATGCATCTGCCCCTTTGTATCTGGTTTACGTGGGTCCTGGAGAATCAACCAGGATCCTTTGCCTTTTCAGGCAAATGCCTTAACCGCTAAACCATCTCTCCAGCCCCAGGAGCCAATTCTTTTGTGTGGACTTCCCACCACTGACAACAGCATGTTCCATTCCCAGATGTTTAAAAAGCATCCCACTTGTAATGTGGAGTATGTTGTTTCACAAGTTGACTTTTACTTCTCTTTAATTTTTCTTACCTTCTTGATAAAAATTCCCTAAATGTGAATACCTCCATCTTTCTGAAGTGTTGCTCAAGCTAGTTCTTCCTGATTCTTCATGGGGGAGGGTGGTGGTGTCTCCTGCCTCTCCCTAGGGGCTGTCAGGACTTCTGCTCCTAATATCCTTTTCTTCAGGCTGACAGAGAAGCCTTGTAAGCCACTTCTCACCAGGACAAGGAAGCCAGTCAGAACATGCATCTGCCTCCCTTCCACCCAGGAACAAGCCAGCTTTACACTTGATCACCAGCCTGATTTTCAGTTCCATGGAAGCTGAGATGGACTCTGATAAACTTGGGTTAGTCTGGACAAACAACTTCCCTAGGAACTTGGGATGAGCAATTTGGGTTTGATCTGGTTTCCCAGATGCCTTTGCAGCCCGTGGCTCTCATATTTACCTTGCAGTGACTCCCTTCTATATACAATCTGTAGACAAGTTCCTGCCTGACCTGGGTGGATGGAAGACAGGCTGACAGAGAGAGACTCTGGAGCCAGAAGGCTGCCTTCTTGCTCAGCCAGTCCTTAGGAACTTGTCCTGACATGGTGAAGAGGCACCTACTTGAAACCACGATGTTCAGTGATACATGTTGGCACCCAGATCTTAGAATTCTGTTAGGTATGGGGCTGTTTTTCTATGATTGATTAAATAAAATGTGCTCTTTGAAAAAAAATTTTACTTGAAAATTAATAAGTTTCTTGTTTAGAAAAAAAAGCAAAATACACAGAAAGACAAAACTAAAAGCTTCTCTTTCCCTTCCTCACCACCTGCCAGTGTTGGAAGTATATCTTTTCCGATATCTCCTACACACGCACATGTACGCACATGCACAGACATGCACAGACATGCATCTCCCCAGCTGACTGGGGAGATACAGGCATGGGTTTCCAGCAAGGGAACCGCAGTGTGCAGCCAGTCCAGCAGGGAGATGAAAAGCCTGGAAGGCCCCTGGCTCAGTGATTACATGCATTTTAAAGATAAAATTCCAAATAGGACATTTTAAGCTTATACTTATGCTTTTGTCACTTATCACATCAAATATCTTTTTCTATTAATTCAGTGGGTTTTCTTTGAGATGAGCTCTCACTGTATTGCCCTTACTGGCATAGTATTCACTTTGAAACTCGGCTTGCCCTTGAACTTGTGTCACTCCTCCTGCCTCAGCCCCCCAAGTGTCAGGATTACAGGTGTAACAAGCAAGTCATCGGCCTTCGGATAGGTGTTCGCTCAGTGATGTCCCTCAGTGGAGTCTGAGCCCAACTGAGAATCTGGTGTACTAGCGCTGCGTCATGGCCCCATGGACAGTGTTGTCGGTGCTCTCCCCACCCTGTGTAGGCCTGCCACAGGGACTGTGCATCTCACCAGCTGACTGGGGAGATACAGGCATGGGTTTCCAGCAAGGGAACCGCAGTGTGCAGCCAGTCCAGCAGGGAGATGAAAAGCCTGGAAGGCCCCTGGCTCAGTGATTATCTGGGTTTGGCAGAAATACTGTGACCGCTGCCTGGTTTGGCAGGCACAGGAAAATTAGTGTGCAGACCTGGGCTTGGTGGTGCATGCCTTTAATCCCAGCACTTGGGAGGCAGAGGTAGGAGGATCACTGTGAATTCAAGGCCACCCTGAGACCACATAGTGAATTTCAGGTCAGCTTGGACTAGAGTGAGACCCTACCTCGAAAAAAAAAAAAAAAAAAAAAAAAAAAAGTGCAGAAACTGTTTGCACCTTACTTTTGGGTACATATCTAGAAGTGGAGCTGCTGTTTCATGTGACAATTCTAAGTCCCCCCCCCAAATGAATTCCCTTATTTCTGCAGTGACTGTATCATTCTACATTCCAACAAGAAAGGTGCCAGGGGCCGGGCGTGGTGGCGCACGCCTTTAATCCCAGCACTCGGGAGGCAGAGGTAGGAGGATCGCCGAGAGTTCGAGGCCACCCTGAGACTACATAGTGAATTCCAGGTCAGCCTGAGCCAGAGTGAGACCCCTAAAACGAAAAACCAAAAAAAAAAAAAAAAAAAAAAAAAAAGAAAGGTGCCAGGAATTCAGTTTCTCCACGTCTTTTTCTAAATTTATTTTTATGAGAGAGCAGGAGAGATAGAGAGAATTGGAGTGCTAGGGCCTCTAGCAACTAAAATTGAACTCCAGGACGCATGTGCCACCTTGTGCACATGCATGACCTTGTGCGCATCGTCACCTTGTGCATCTGGCTTATGTGGGTTCTGAGGAGTTGAACCTGGGTCCTTAGACTTCGTATGCAAGTGCCTTATCTGCTAAGCCATCTCTCCAGCCCCTCTCCACATCTTTGATAGTCTCTTTTGATGCATCTTAGATGTGATGCTAGTTAGTATAGATGCTGGCTTGCCTGATAGTGATCCTACTCACAGCAATCCTCCTGCCTCAGCATCCCGAGTAGAGGGATTATAGATGTGAGTCACTATGTTCAGCTACTGATTCCACTTTTGACAGCGCACGTATCTTTTAAGAACTTTGCAAATTTGCCTTTGGTTGATTTGAATGGTGGTATCTGTGGGTACATGGGTTGGTCTTGCTTTTTGGTGCCTGGTCTCTTGTTTTTAGAGGCCTGTAGGAATAGACTCCATTTCTAACAGGCTCCCCTGCCTAGGTCAGGCTGTTCTCAGGCAGAGCTACTGGCAGTGCAACATCACAGGATGCATAGGAGCCACTTTAAAAAAAATTATTTATTTGCAAAGAGAGAGAGAGAGAAGAGAGGCAGGCAGAGAGAGAATGGGCATGCCAGGGCCTCTAGCCACTGCAAACGAACTCCAGATGCATCTGCCCCTTTTGTATCTGGTTTACGTGGGTCCTGGAGAATCGAACCAGGATCCTTTGCCTTTTCAGGCAAATGCCTTAACCGCTAAACCATCTCTCCAGCCCCAGGAGCCAATTCTTTTGTGTGGACTTCCCACCACTGACAACAGCATGTTCCATTCCCAGATGTTTAAAAAGCATCCCACTTGTAATGTGGAGTATGTTGTTTCACAAGTTGACTTTTACTTCTCTTTAATTTTTCTTACCTTCTTGATAAAAATTCCCTAAATGTGAATACCTCCATCTTTCTGAAGTGTTGCTCAAGCTAGTTCTTCCTGATTCTTCATGGGGGAGGGTGGTGGTGTCTCCTGCCTCTCCCTAGGGGCTGTCAGGACTTCTGCTCCTAATATCCTTTTCTTCAGGCTGACAGAGAAGCCTTGTAAGCCACTTCTCACCAGGACAAGGAAGCCAGTCAGAACATGCATCTGCCTCCCTTCCACCCAGGAACAAGCCAGCTTTACACTTGATCACAGGCCTGATTTTCAGTTCCATGGAAGCTGAGATGGACTCTGATAAACTTGGGTTAGTCTGGATAAACAAATTCCCTAGGAACTTGGGATGAGCAATTTGGGTTTGATCTGGTTTCCCAGATGCCTTTGCAGCCCGTGGCTCTCATATTTACCTTGCAGTGACTCCCTTCTATATACAATCTGTAGACAAGTTCCTGCCTGACCTGGGTGGATGGAAGACAGGCTGACAGAGAGAGACTCTGGAGCCAGAAGGCTGCCTTCTTGCTCAGCCAGTCCTTAGGAACTTGTCCTGACTTGGTGAAGAGGCACCTACTTGAAACCACGATGTTCAGTGATACATGTTGGCACCCAGATCTTAGAATTCTGTTAGGTATGGGGCCTTTTTTCTATGATTGATTAAATAAAATGTGCTCTTTGAAAAAAAAATTTTACTTGAAAATTAATAAGTTTCTTGTTTAGAAAAAAAAGCAAAGTACACAGAAAGACAAAACTAAAAGCTTCCCTTCCTCACCACCTGCCAGTGTTGGATATCTTTATGTCTCCTTTCAGATATCATGCACAGACATGCACAGACATGCATCTCCCCAGCTGACTGGGGAGATACAGGCATGGGTTTCCAGCAAGGACATGCAGCCAGTCCAGCAGGGAGATGAAAAGCCTACATGCATTTTAATTTTAAAATTCCAAATAGGACATTTTAAGCTTATACTTATGCTTTTGTCACTTATCACATCAAATATCTTTTTCTATTAATTCAGTGGGTTTTCTTTGAGATGAGCTCTCACTGTATTGCCCTTACTGGCATAGTATTCACTTTGAAACTCGGCTTGCCCTTGAACTTGTGTCACTCCTCCTGCCTCAGCCCCCCAAGTGTCAGGATTACAGGTGTAACAAGCAAGTCATCGGCCTTCGGATAGGTGGTTCGCTCAGTGATGTCCCTCAGTGGAGTCTGAGCCCAACTGAGAATCTGGTGTACTAGCGCTGCGTCATGGCCCCATGGACAGTGTTGTCGGTGCTCTCCCCACCCTGTGTAGGCCTGCCACAGGGACTGTGCATCTCACCAGCTGACTGGGGAGATACAGGCATGGGTTTCCAGCAAGGGAACTGCAGTGTGCAGCCAGTCCAGCAGGGAGATGAAAAGCCTGGAAGGCCCCTGGCTCAGTGATTATCTGGGTTTGGCAGAAATACTGTGACCGCTGCCTGGTTTGGCAGGCACAGGTGTTGCTGCCCTTGGGGAGGGTCCCACATTGCTGCCAGGCAGAATCCCCAGGAGCTTATCATGCTAATGGGGTCAAATTGCTGGAGTCTTTCATTTTATCATCACCAGTGCTGGGTAGGCATTTGGCCACTCTTATTTTGAGGTGTGGAAGGTGTGGGGAGGGGAGCTTTATGCAGCAGCCAAATCATCTCAGTTACACAACCACACAGGATAGTGCTAACTTCACATCTTTGCAAATGCTTGTCATCTAAGGCTTTATTGGGGGGGATAGAAGCACTTATCTATTCATTTTCTATTGATTATTAAGAGGTACTTTGCTCCTTTGTCCAAACTTACCCATCAAATACAGGAAACATATAAAGTAGGGTCATTTGTATGAATAGAAAGTAGGCTTTAATTAATGTAGCCAGCTAAAAAGGGATCAGCTACTGTTTTCCAGCTATTTCACTTACTGCAACTTACACTGCAGTTTTCTTGGGCTGGAGAGATGGCTCAGTGGTTAAGGCACTTGCCTGCAAAGCCAAAGGACCAAGGCTCAATTCCCCAGGACCCATGTAAGCCAGATGCACAAGGGGGTACATTTGCAGTGGCTGGAGGCCCTGGATCACCTATTTTTCTCTCTTCTCTCTCTCTCTGCCTCTTTCTCTCTCTCTCTTAAAATAAACAAATAAATATGAAAATAAAAGTTTCCTTATATGTCTGACTCTACACACCCACACCTGTCCTCTCCTTGCAGAGTACTCTAATTATGGCAATATACTGACATGCACTGTTCACTTATCTCTCTGTTGTTAGGGAAGACCATTTCAAGCTGGCGTTTCTTGTGGGCACGGATGTGCTGGTACCTGTACAGCTAGTCTTGGACACATAGTAGGTGAGCAGTTGCTATTTGTTATGGGAATGAGTAACTAGAAGGGTGCATGTGCTCCCCCTTGTGGTGAGGAGGAACAGGCCCACATATGCAGTCGCCTCAGGTAGTGACACCAGCAAAGCTTTATAGGAATCAATCAAAGACAAATGAGACACAGGGTGGGCAAGCATGTTGAGCTGTTTGGATAGAAGAGGCTGTGTAGTTCTAAGCCAGCTTGCTTTCTTCTTTTTTTCCTTCCTTCTTTCCTTCCCTTCCTTCCTTCCTTCCTTCCTCCCTCCCTCCCTCCCTCCTTCTTTCCTCCCTCCCTCCCTCACTCCTTCTTTCCTTCCTTCCTTCCTTCCTTCCTTCCTCTAGCCTAGGCTGACCTGGAATTCACTATGAGTCTCAGGCTGGCCTCGAACTCACAGCAATCCTCCTACCTCTGCCTCCCAAGTGCTGGGACTAAAGGTATGCACCATCACGCCTGGTTTAAGCCTTTATTTTACTGGAAAAAAAAAAGCAAATGACTCTCAATTGTCTTCACTTTATCATGCTTGGAGGAGAAGAAGTGTGGATCATGGAAATGACACCAGACGTCATCCAAATGAACCAGTGTGTAATGAATATAGGGCTTCTGGGTAATATGTGCCTATGATGTGGAAATGTGTGTTCTTGAATGATGGTTCCTGTTCTTCTCATTGGTGCCTCTTGCTGTGAGATTGAAAGAGCACATAGATTATTCTTCCTGCTGCCCATTTAAGGACCTTCAATTGTGTCCCAGTTACCAGGAGGTGCCAAGGAGGTTCAGGGTCCTAGCAAGGCAAAGATGAATGAAGCCTCACCTGGCTCTCAATATGCCCACGTGTCAGGCTATAGGGACTCTGAAGCCTCACACCTGCTGGTTTTTAGGAGGAAGAAACCTCAGTGGTAAGGAATACGAAATTTGCTCTCAGGCATGCATGAAGGATCCTGGGAAGAGCTGCTGCGTGCTCGTTATTTGGGTTTTATTTGGTCATTTGGGTCCCATCCTCAAACAAACAGCTAAGTATTTTTCAGATGTGTTGACAGCTTTAGGGCTCTTATAATATTAGCTTTTCTGGCACCAGTGTAAGGCAGTAGATTAGGTCAGAGAGAAGCATTTGAATGGGAGCTTTTCTTCAACTCCCCATACAAAAGGAGACAGCATAGAATAGAATAGAAGAATGTGCAATTTAGTCAGGCGGGTAGAGCACGCCTTTAATCCCAGGGAGGCAGAGGTAGGAGGAGCACTGTGAGCTCAGGGTCACCTTGAGACTACAGAGTGAATTTCAGGTCAGCTTGGGCTAGAGTGAGACCCTACTTTGAAAAACCAAAGAGAGAGAAAGACAAAGAGAGAGAGAAAGACAGAGAGAGAGAGAGGGAGAGAGATGTTCAATTTACAATGAAAGACTTGGGTGGGTGCGAGTCTTGGGTCTGCTACTCAGCAGGAAAAACTGAACTATGGGTTGCTCACCTTGGGTCTGTCTTTTCCACCTTCCCTTCCTCCCTACCCCATGGAAAGTTTAAATAACTTGACCTAAGGAATATCAGCAGCTTACTACACTGTTATAAGATCACAACTCTGTCCTTAAACCCGAACAGTTTACATTTTGGAGTTGGCATGTTATATTATTAAGGTTTCTTTTTGTTGTTGTTTTAGCCCTGTCATATTGTTTTATCCTTATTATCTTGTTTTAAGATCACAACTCTGTCCTTGAACCCGAACAGTCTCCATTTTGGAGTGGGCATGTTGTATTGTTAAGGTTTCGCTTTGTTGTTTTATTCTTAGTGTCAGCATTCATTCCAGAGTTGCTGTTGTCTGGTTATTGTTTCTAAAAATCTAGGCCTAAACAGTTATCATTTTTTTTTGAAGTGCTGGGATGGAAACCAGGGCTTTACAGCATGCATATACTATACTAAGCATGTGATCTCCCACTGAGCTGCACTGCAACCCTAAGCATCAATTTTAGCGATGTTTATGGCTATGTAACTTTGGTAGAGATCTGGTTAAATTTGGTTTGATTCAGTTAAGGTCCAAGCCTTTTCATGACCTGTGAGTTCTCAGGCCTGCTTCCTTGTACACTTCTGGGCTTCCCTACCATGTGTTCTTCAGCCTTATATCAATCTTGAAGCAGAGCTCTGCTCTTCTGTCAGGAGCTCCTGACCCCACCCCACACACACACACACACACACACACACACACACACACACACTCGCAGCAGTGCTGGGCAGTGGGGACTGAAGTGGAGACCTGGGCTGGGGGTGGGGTGGGAGAGCTCACAAATGGAGGACCAACAGCCCTCCCTCATTTTCCTTTCTCACTTATTCTTTCAACCTCTTCCCTTTTTAAGGGTGTAATAACAAACAAATCTAGCCAGACCATTTTGTCCGCATAGGTCTTGGTTTCTTGCGAAATCATTCCCCATTGGAAACAGCCTTTTCTTCCCAGGAGGACTAGGGGAGTAAACTGTATCCAGCTCAGCACCCTAGTTTTGGGACTCCAGCCAAGGCTTAGCGGCTCCGTGCTGGGAGGCTAAGCTCAGGGCAGCTTCAATAAAACCTGCCAGGATTTGTGAGGAGCACAGATGTCCATTTTTACACTCATGACCTATTTCTAGCATTTTCAATATATTCCTAAAGCAGGTGGCTTTCCACTATGAACGTTTATTATTTAAATACTCTCAGGCATTCTGTTCTTGTCACCTATTCTTTCTGTCTTCTGGTTCCTCCTTACTGTTTTCTGGGGACATGACCATCTGGGTGGGAGTTCGTACAGAGGACCACTGGAGGGCGCATGGTTTCCAGCTCACTGGGTACTTTCTATAGCAGATTTCTGGGGCTTTGCTGCACAAAAGGGCAGTGTGTGTGTGTGTGTGTGTGTGTGTGTGTGTGTGTGTGTGTGTATGTGTTTCCCTCAGAAGTATTAGGAAAGCATTTAAATTCTCTGGATGGAGCTAAGACATTTTCTACAGCATTCATCTGTGAAATGCTGGCTGTAAGCAGCAGACATTGCGGTGGGTGGAGAAAAGCCTGGCTGTTCTCTGTAACCATTTCTTATCTCCCCCAATGGGAAGAGAAAAAGAGCTGCAGAAATCTGCACCGACCAGTTCTTCTTTCTAGGATTGCTAAAGAATATGCTTGTGTCTATTTAGGTCTTTCAGTATGTATGGTGATTAATAATACCAATCACTTGTCCCCCATGCAGGGCTGGCATGCACTACTGGTGCCCTCCCCCAAGTTGACCCTGAAGATCCTCAAAGGTGAACTTGAAGGGAAGGGGCGAGAAAAGGAGACCAGGTGACCTAGGAGTGTCCTTTAGGTAGGGTTCCTTGGAAAGCCTGGAGCGTAGTGTGGCTGCTGTATCTTACTCAGGAGAAGACAGACACAGTGACGGCAGGCACTGAGAAGTTAAGAAGGATAATAAACACAAGTATAGGTCAAAAATTAGGAATGGCCACCTGTGGTGGCATAATCCTTTGATCCCAGCACTCAGGAGGCAGAGGTAGGAGGATTGCTTTGAGTTTGAGGCCAGTTTGGAACTATAGAGTGAGTTCCAGGTCAGCCTGGGCTAGAGTGAAACTCTATCTTGAAAAATCAAAAATAAACAACAACAACAAAAAACAAGGATGGCTAGATTAAGGTCAAAATTAAAATGTTTGACCTTTAAGCTAGCAAGTGAACATTCAGTGGGAGGACCGGGGGTACAGCTCAGTGACAGAGCCTTGCCTAGCATGTGTAAGGCCTAACTTCAATCCTCAGCACTGGGGACAAAGTTCAATGTGAAGTAGAAATGAAACAGAAGAGGCCTAGAAAAAATATCCTGTGCTATGAATGAAAAGTCTGAACTAAGACTAAAGGGATGCAATAGCTGATCCCACAGTAATTCAATATTGCTCCGCTTCAGTATGTACTAACTCCCTGGCCTTGGGTGGGATACACAATCTTCTCTGAGCTTCAGGTATTTCTAACAGATGCGGTTTCTATGGCCTCAGTGTGTTGTCAATGTTTCTTAGGATGATGTACATTAGAGAGTATACCTGTGCCTGGCTCCTATTCGCTTTTCCTTCTTACTATGTTTAACCCATAGGACTCAGCTGTTCAAAAGGATTTCCCAAGCCCCTCTGTTCATTAGACAAAAAGCTTTGTGTAACTATCATCTCTGTATCTAGACACTATCACTGTGAGGCTAGCGCCGTATCCTGATGCAGGTAGCATCTCATCAGAGTCTAGCGGGGACGGTGCCAGGCGCCTTGATGAAGTCCTAGAAAAACCACCAGGGACTCAGGCTCACTCTATACTTTGACTCTACCAGTCTCACAAGGATGACCTTTTTTTTCAGTATGTGTGTGGTATATGGTGTGCATGTGCACGCATGTGTGCATGTATGGTGTATGCACATATGTGAACAGAAGCGCATTCCCCAGGCACACGCATGTGCAGGCCAGAGGCAGCCATTTGGGATCCTCCTCTATCACTCTCTCACCTTATTTCCTTGAGACAGAACCTGTCAATGAAGCTGAAACTTGCTTGTTTTCTGGTTCGGCTGGCTGGCCAGCCACCCTGCTCAGTGCTGGGTTTCCAGGAGCGCATGGATGGCCTGGCTTTTGACATGACTGCTGGGGATGGAACTTAGATGCGTATGCTTATGCAGCAAGTGCTCTTCCCCACTGAGCCATCTCCCCAGCCTCCAGGTTGACCTTTATCCCAGCGCCTTCCTGTCCTGCACCTCTTGACTTTTCCTGCTACTGTTCTAGCAGACCTCCCCTCGTGTGAGTCACCCACCCATCCATGCACCAGCCCTTTGGAAAGTGGATGAGTATCCATGATTGATGGTATGCCCTAAGCCATCTGTCCCTTAGTATTCTGGAGTTACTAGTATCAGAAGAAAAATACCCAGAGTCCACTTAAGTAAAAGGAAGAAGTGGCTGTTGAACAGGCAGCCAAGAGTTCTCCAGGCCCTGTAGTTGGTGTTGCCGAGAAGCACAGTCCCTCCTAACTGGTGATCCAGGAAGACTAACTGGAGGAGGTGCCATTTGGATGAGACTTAAAGGATAAGTCATGTTTTCCACACAGTTGAGGTAGAAATGGCACAGGAGCATGAAATGAAGCATGCATGTGGGTTTATGATATTCTCAGGTAACTGAAAGTTCATGGCAGGAAGAGAGCCTAGAACAGAGTTAGATGGGGATGTCAGCAGGGCCCATCATAAAGGCCTTGGGAATACTGGTGAAGCACTGTTGAGCCAGGAATGGATCAGGCACTTGTAGCACAAAGTACATGTTGCATTCAGCCTCATATTGCTGGGATGAACTTCTGAACCAGACACAGTTATGGAGGAAGGTATTTATTGAAACTTACAGATAGATGGGAAGTTCCATACTGGTAGAAGAAGCTGGCCCCCTTTCACAGGTCCATGCAGAGAGAGAAAAGCCACCACTACCACCATAAGCAAACATACCAGGAACTCAGGTAGAGCTCAAGCACTTTGCATATCGTTAGCTGGAAATTGCAGATCCATCCCAAAACCTCAGGGCTGGACCTAGGATCCACCCACAGTGACACCAAGTTACCAGCTTGAATAAAACTCATATATCTTTTGGGAGACATCCACATTCCTCCCCTGGCCCCCAGTAGATTCATAACCATCTCACACTGTATACTGTGTTCAGTCCAAATTCAAAGGTCCCCGCAGTCTTTACCAACTTAAAGATAGTTCTAAAGTCTCAAGTCTCATCTGAGATTTTAGATAGTTTCCTAGCTGTGAATCCTGTAAAAAGCAAAACAAGTTATCATACTTTCAACATATAAAGGCACAGATAAACATTTTCAACTGCTTTAAGGCATAGCAAGGAGAGACTGGAACAATAAAAACTCAATAACTGTCAAGCAAACATCAAACTTCTGCATTTCAAGTCTGATATCATAACCAGTGACTGACAGTGTCCAGATTTTCCAATCCACCCCTCCAGCTTGCTGAATAGCCAGGGAAAACTTCCATCCCAGGCCAACAGCACTCCATGGTCACCCTTACACAGTCCTGGTATATCCAAAACATCTTCAGGTCTCCATGCAAACCATGGTCATCTTCCAGTGGTTTCACCATCTTCCTCAAGGTCATCATGCCCTGCCTTATGCCACATCTCAGCAGCAGTTCCTTGAACCATGTGCACTTCATGATGTGCCCATTCCATACATTTTTTCATGCACATAAACACAGCCTCTAAATACAATTCTCTCTGCACTTAGCACTTTCAATCTCTCACCAGAATAGTCCATAAAACTTTGCTTAACATTGGAAGGCATATTTAGTTGCAAGTACCAAGTCCATGCCTGTTCCTCCAAAATGAAATTTCCCAAAGACCAAAATCCACACGGTCAAATTCATCGCTCAGCTACACCCCTCTCTGTGGTACCAATTCTGTAGTAGTCAACTTCATGTTGCTGGGATGAACCTCCAAACCAAGCACAGTTTGTTGGAGGAAGGGATTTATTGAAGCTTACAGATGCAGGGGAAGTTCCATAATGGCAGAAGAAGCTGGCTCTCTTTCACAGGTCCACACAGAGAGAAAAATAAAACAACCACCACCTACACACTCCAGGAACTCCAGACAAAGCTCCAGCACTTTGTGTATCTTCAGCTGAAAATTCCAGAACCACCTTCACACCTTAGAGATGGAGATTTGGATCCATCTAGTGAACCTGCTCCACCCAGGCAGCTGGAGATCTAAATTACAAGCTTTGTTAAATTCCTGAATCTATTTGGAGACATCCATTCAAACTACAACAGTCTGTTAAGAGGAGAAGTCAACATGGCTCAGCTACAAGCTTTAGGAGCATCACCGGTTATCTAGAATAAATATTCAGTGTGTGTTTCGTGAATATTTATTGAATACTATGCCCCTGTCGTGAGGAACATGAATGACCACTGACTGCAACACCAAACCGTTCTCCACAGGTCCCTGATGACACTCTTCCCCCGAAGTCCCTTCCACTGCTGTGGCCTTTCCTTTTCATTGCAGACCAGAGGAACAGAACAGTGGTGGCAAATAGTGTGGCCTCTGTGGAATCACACCCCTCTCCAGCAAAGAGCTTAACAGTACTGACAGCTCAGACCCGCTACGGGGATGCATGTGACATTTGTGGATGTCCTGAGCTCTGTTCCACAGAAGAGATTATAGCAGTGTGCGCAAAGCTTTTTCTGCTAAGACCCTGGCTCTGTCTCAAAGCAATAGACAGAAATAAACATAGTCTGGGCTAAAGGTAAGTCCCTGGAGCATCAGTGGTCCAGTGAAAACAATGGAAATTTCCTTCTCATTCGGATCATCCCTGCCTTCTGTATTAGTAAACGGATTCAATCCTCCATAGGCCCCTGGCCTAGCCAGGCTGTGAGGACTGAAGGTTGTTGCTCACAGATGCATAATAATGACATAGTTGTCACTGGAATTTTGTTCCATGGTCACTGCATCTTGAGATGCAAGAGGAGTGTAAGTGGGGTGACCTACTGTCTCAATCTGCCCTAGATGGTCTCAATTTTGAAGTTCTTTAGCATGGTACAGACTTTAGCATGCTCCCCTGCCCTCCCAGGCAAATGGACTGTAAGCAAAACCCAGGCTAGCTGCATCTGAATTTAAAAAAAATATTTTTTTATTTATTTATTTGAATAAGAAGCCATGTGTACATAGAGACACACCCACTTCAGACACACCACCTTGTGCATCTGGCTTATGTGGGTACTGGGGAATTGAACCTGGGTCCTTAGGCTTCACAGGCAAGCACCTTAGCTACGAAGCAATCTCTCCAGGCCTGCATTTGAAATTTTTATCTGGGCATTTACTAATGGTAACTTATTCCACCTGACTGTTCCTCAGTTTCTTCATCTGTGAAGCAGGGGTAATGAGAGTATCACTTGGGGCCAATTTTTTTCATTTGATTTTTTTTTACAATTTCATATACGTGTATAATGTATTTTAGTCATATTCATTTCCCATTGCCCTTCCTTATCCCCCTCCCATTCCCACTGAACCCCTTCTTCCCAACTAATTCCCTTTCTGCTTTCACGGCCGTGTGTGTGTGTGTGTGTGTGTGTGTGTGTGTGTGTGTGTGTGTAATCAGGGTTGTTTGCATGAACATGGTGGAATTATTTACTTAAGTATGGGTAGCTTCCCAGTGGCCACTCCACAAACAAACGTGGCCTCCCTCCTCCAGCAATCACTAGCCACTAAAAGCTACTCTGGGTGGAGGAGGGGTCTCAAGAGCATGGGGTGTGGGAAGTGTCTTTGGAACTGTGGACTTTGGTCGAATGGGCAAGGAACACTCATCCCTAGGGAGTGGGTGTGGAAGGGGAAATGGGGCTTAACGGAAGAGATGCACCATGGAAGGGAGGCAGCTGGAACTCAAATCCAGGAAGCACAATTTAGAGAATGACATGGTGTTCGTTAGTATTAGCCTCATCTGCACAGAGCAGAAAACCCCAATCACAGTGGATTACATGCTGGAAAGGCCGGTTTACTCTGGAGGGATGTGGTCCAAGGGCATACCAGTTCACAGTTGTAAAAAACTACACTTCCACCTTTCTGTGGGTGCATGTATGTGCACATATGTGTGCATGTAGAGGCCAGAGGTTGATGCCAGTGTGTTTCCTCATTTGTTCCTCACCCTATTTATTTATTTATTTATTATTTATTTATTTATTTATTTGAGACAGGTTCTCTCACTAAACCCATAGCTCACCACTTTGGTTAGGCTAGAATACCTAGCCAGGCTAAGCCCTGGGATCCTCGTGTCTCAGCCTCCCCTGTACTGGGGCTTCAGGCGTGTGCCACCACTCCAGAGTGTGACCTGGGCGCTGTCTACACCATGGACTAAGGTCCTCATGCCTGTGCAGCAGTCACTTGACTGGCTGCACTGTCTCCCTGAGTCCTGTAGCAAAGTACTCTTAGCAAGCCTTCCCCAAAGCTGCATTTGCCAACTTCCACTTCACTGGATGTGCCTTGCTCAAGGAGACTTGCCTTGCAAGACTGGTGTGAGAAGATGGTGCAACTGGAAATGTTATCCTATGTTGAGGAAGACTTGGGGTTAAGCAGAGAGTCCATAAAACCAGATTATTGGGTTTGACATCAGGGGTGTACTACTTACTTGAGACAAGCTCAATGATAAGGTGGTGGGTGGGCCTTTCTCAGATGCTTCTTCCTCATCTCTCAAACATGAAAAGTACTAGAAACTTTGTTAAGGTCTCTCAAGTGCCAAATACAGAGTGCTTGCTGCAGTGTTGGGCTCAAACAGGAGCTTCTACCATGATTCTGACTTTAGTGCTTGGAAAGCAAAGTTTTGCCACATGATAGAAATTAAACTTCATTCAAATAAACATGCCATTCCAAGAGCATGAGGGAGGGCTTTCTAAAACTATGGTGATGGCTGCTTGTGAGTCTCCCTGGTTGATGATCTGAGGAGTCCTTGTATTTCCACATGAGTGGGTTTGACCAGCTTGGAAGATCCCTGTGAACTTGGGGCTGTGCTCTTTCCCTAAGCCCCTTGCAAGAGCGAATGAAAGATCAGCTGCTGCTCTCCCTGCTCAAACATACTGTGTGCTATGGGGAGCTTCACCCCAAACCCACTCCTGCTCTGTGCTTCTCTTTATCTGGGCTTGAGACTTTCCTACCAGCTTGACCTCTGTGGAAAGCTTTTGTTTCCTTGTTTTGTTTTTGTTTGTTTGCTTTTGTGGGTTTTTTTTTGGGGGGGGTGGCTCTGTACTCTCCTGAGCCCAGGGTCCCAACCCACATCTTCTACATCTTCTCAAAGTGTGTCCAAAGAAACACTGGTCTCAGACATTATTCTGTTGTCAAGTATTCTCTGAGAAATACCATACAGTCTTCTCTGTCCCCATTCTGGGAAGTCACAATGCACTTAGCGTATCTGAGAAGTGCTACAAAGGAGTAAACCCACATTAATCTGTAAATGCTTCCCACTTAGTAAGAAACCTTGGGCTAGGACATAGCTCAGTGGATAAAGGGTCTGCCATGCAATTGTAAGTACCTGAGTTTGGGTTCCCCAGAACCCATGTAAAAGCCAGCCATTGTAACACTGGCATCTGTAATTCTAGCATGCCTAGGGCCAGAAGAGAGGCTGAGAGAGGACAATGGCCCGGAAGTTCTCAAGCCAGCTAACCTGGTGTAGTAGTCAGCTTCTCATTGCTGGACAAAACACCCAACCAGAAGCTGCTTATGGGAGGAAAGGATTTCAGGCTTATCATATCATGGGGAAGTTTCATCAGGGCACAGAAAAAAAGTACGACACCTGACTCACAATGTCTCATTGTCCTCAGCAGAGGAGAGAGAGCAGTCTGAACTGCTAGCTCTGGACACACAGTGGGCTGGATTTATAATCCCAGGTGTGTCCCCAGAAACATATTTCCTCCAGCAAGGCTCCACCTCCCAAAGGTTCCAGTAGCTAGGGGCCAAGTAGCAGGCTTAATCACAAACACCTGAGGCTGTGGGGGACACTTTACATTCAAAGCACACCTGGTGAATGGGAGTCCTGGACAAGGAGAGACGAACACACTAGAAGTTGTTGTTTGACCGCTACACGTGCACCATGGCAAATGCAGGTCTGCACGCACAGACATGGATGCACGTGTGTGCAGACACCCCATGAAAACAAAAATGACAACGACAACAACAAAACACCCATCTTGGTGTAAAGGCCAACATTAGCACCCTGGATGGCCCACATCTCCAATTTCTTGTAACTTCTGGTCAAAATGTACTTTTCTCTGATGTGTAAGACTCCTACTGACCGAGTCTTTCTGCTAAGATATTTTGGGTTTGATTCCCACCTGCAGATCTGAGATGAACAATATTTTCTTGAAACCAATAAATGACACGTCTTTTCCTAATGCCACTTGTAAGCCCTCCCTTCTTCCTCTGTTCTCGGGGATGAGACACCTACAAGGCTGATGTCTATTACAGTGACTTCTTTCCTATTTCTCCTTCAGACAAGCCTAGAAAGAAAGTCAGGCCTAGATTGCTGGAGTAAATTGTCACAACTAAAACTACTTGGCTAAATAAGACCGAAAGCAATGCAAATTGTTATTCCACCCACATGAAGTACCTAAAATTGGCAATTCAGAGACAAAAAGTAGAATAGAGATCACCAGAGACTGGGGAGGGAGGAGCAGGCAATGAAAACTTCGTGTTTCGTGGGGTGGAGTTATTGGTGGCTTGAGAGGAAAAGTCTGGTGAGGGTTGGCAGTCTTGGCTGCATAGCATTGTGGATGATCTTAATTTCTTTGAACTGAACATCTAAAGATGTCCAAACTGGCCAAACTTTTAAAAAAATTACTTATTGTTTTGTGTGTGTTTTCATGGCTTCACCTCTCATTTCACGATCAGCTGGCTGGGATTACAGAAGCCCGCCATGCCTTCCAGCTTTTCATGTGGGGCCTGAAAATCAAGCTCCGGTTCTCTAGCTTGAGCACTGAGTGCTTCATCCACTGAGCCATGTCCCCAACCCAAACTTTTTTTTTAATTACTGTATTTATTTATTTTTCTTTTTTATTGACAACTTCTATACTTACAGACAATAACCCATGATATTTCCCTCCCCTTCCCCCACTCCCCTTCACAACTCCACTATCCATCATATCCCCTCCCTCTCTCCATTAGTCTCTCTTTTAATTTGATGTCATCATCTTTTTCTTCTCTTATGAGGGTCTTGTGAAGGTATTGCTAGGCACTGCAAGGTCATGGATATCGAGGCCAATTTCTGTCTGGACAGTTGCATTGTAAGGAGTCATACCCTTCCTTTGGCTCTTACATTCTTTCTGCCCCCTCTTCCTCAATGGACCCTGAGCCTTGGAGGGTGTGATAGAGATGTTTCAGTGCTGGACACTCCTCCATCCCTTCTTCTCAGCACTATGTTGCCTTTTCAGTCATCCCAGTGGCAATTTGCCACCAGAAAGCAGACCAAGCAACACAAGGTGACAACGGAACATTTGGTGTGAATTTCTAGACCAGTGCCACTTGCTGAGGGCAGCTCTTACTGTGGGGCAGAGGCCAGGGTCTTGGAGGGGGGTTGAAGGATGGATTAGTGCTGGCAAATGAGCACAGTGTCACCAGTGTCCAGAGAGCTCCACAACTCGGGGACACAGCAGGAAGTCCAACTCAAATGCCTTAGGTAACTTCCTTAAGTGAGAAAATCTGAAATGAGGGAGGGAGAGAGAGAATGAGAGAGAGAGAGAGGGAGGGAGAGAGAGAGAGAGAGAGAGAGAGAATGTTCACTGCTGTGTGGAGCCTGCGTTTCAGGCGGCAGCCTCTAGGTGGTGCCCAGACGCAATAAATAACGGAAAAGGAGGAGCCTTCATCTGCAGAAGGAGCCTCAAGGCTCAGTTCAGAAGCAAGGATTTCATAATATGCTGCTCCCCACTCAAGCTAAGAGACACCCTCAAACCCCTAAAGATGGCAGCTTTGATCATCTAAAAATAATAGTGAGGAAGAACAGCTAATCATCTACTTGAAGCTGCTAAGAAGCCATCAGCCATGGTCCTCCAGGGGACACACACACCCCACAAACCCAAGCAAGGACAGATTTCACTGTACACACACACACACACACACACACACACACACACACACACACACACACACACACCGCAAACCCAGGCAAGGACAGACTTCACTGTGGCCAGGACAATGCAGCAAGCCACTTATGCGAGAGCAGAGCAAGCACACTCATGTTTTCCCATCACACCCCGAAGCTGCCTGGACTCCCCACCCCCCTTCAGGAGTCTGTGGAAATCCCACCTCTTCATGGTTCCAGGTGCCTTTGTGGAAGACCCTCGAAGGCCGAGCGAGGTCTTGGCGCAGGGTATGGTGAGACAGAGGCGGCCTCTGCCTTCAGAAAGATAAAATCTCAGATTATTAAAATTCCAATTAAAGGTAATTAAAAGCAACAATTAAACCTCTAAATTTTACTTGGCACACTTCAAGGGTTCACTAGCCCCATGGGCCCAGTGGCTTCCATATCAAAGTTTCTATCATTGAAGAATATTCTATTGGACAGAACCATGGCATTATAAGCACCTATCAAGATGATATACAGAACTGGCAGATAACTAATGAATGGGAGGACATGAAGGCTTCGGTGGGTTGTGTCTAGCTTAGAAGCATCATGAGGACATGTGTACTGCAATACCCCGAATGTTCTTAAGGGGGTGGTGTGGTGGTGTTTGGGGATAGAATTTAAAGTAATTTAGAAGCACATTCTTTTAACTGTAGCTCCCAGATGTGTGGTAGCCCCATTTCTGGATTCACTTCACAGGTGATTTTTCTCTTCCCATCCTCTCACCTCTAACTTTTCTGTTACTGGGACTTACTGTGTGTATGGCCACTCACATCTTACTGGATTCTCCCCCGTGATCTGGGGACTTTCCGCCTACCTGAGCAGCAGAACTACATCATACCTCACATATTAATCCTTCCACGACATCTTTGGGCCAATAGTAAATAAAGGGAAATTGCTACGGGCTTCTGAGAAAGAAGTTTCCCTTTTCTTGAAAGAGTGACTGGAAGAGGTTGGTCTCTCTTTGTCCCAGCCTTGTTGGGTATGGGGATAAGGCTTGGGACTCCACACACGACAGGGTAGAGAGCCAAGACAGTCTCAGAGAAAGGGAGCTGGAGGGTCCAAGGTGGGCTGCTGGGCTCAGTGCCCCTGGCCAGTCAACTTTGACCATGGGGCTCCTGTGATCTGCAGCCCAAAGAACCTCACAGGATTATCTCCTGCTGATAGTAGATTTGGACGTGAAGAACTCTGGGAACTTTCCCAGAGTCACCTAACCTAGTAATAAGAAAGAGCCAGACCATAAATATTTTGACCCCAAACACATGCTTTTGTTTCCACCATGCTGTTCTTCCCCATATAAACAGAACCATCAACTCCAAGGACTGGAGGGAGAGACCACAAAGCAAAACCAAGAAATGATGCCTTTGGGCCACAAGAGCAGTATTTTGTCTTGGCTGTTACCAGAAGATGCTTAGATAGCCTGGCTCTTGCAGGCACTTGCAAACTACACACAGACTTTAAAACTTCACAGAGGCCCTTCTGAGGGCCTCTTTTTTTCTTGCTTTTCCTTGGGACTCGTAGAACATTCTTCCTGGATTTGGGCCTCTTATTCTTTCTTTTCTTTTCTCTTCTTTTTTAAAGAATAGCTGGGAAAGTCCAGAGAGAACTGATGAAGGCCATGCTTTTCCCCAGGTATATTAAATTAAGCAGCTTGGCTCTTCCCAAGGGCTCAGCAAACTGAGATCCCAGGCAGCCAGCTTTTACCTTTGTTTACTGAGTACAGGGAGCCCTGGCGATTAGCAGGTGAAGGAACGCCTTTCAATGTCAGGAAGCTGTGGACATTACCCGAGAGACCTTTTCAATCTTTCTGGACTCAGTTCACACCCCTAGGGGCAAGGCTGTAATCCTGTACTCTCGTCTTCTTACAGCTCTTGTATTTTCTCTTTGCTCCCTCCCCCAACAGTCTATCTGACCTTACCAGTTAATGAAGGTCACCCTCCAGCAAATACCACATTATATACACCAGGCACTGATCAACTGAGAGCTTTCCTAGCAGAAAGGTCACAGCTGAGAGGCAGCGTCCCATTCCATTGGTGAGCACCAGACAAGCCTTGGCAGGTGGTAAAGCCTGTTGGTACATATGGGATTGTGCTGCTGCCCTCCTGCTGTACACCAAATAGGACCACTGGTGGAAGGGGGAGTTCACATCCAGAGTCCACACTTTGCAAAAAAAAAAAAAAAAAAAAAAAAAAAAAAAAGCTCTTTTATTTATTTGAGAGAGAGAGAAAGAAATAGAAAGAGAGATCAGGGCCTTCAACTGCTGCAAACAAATTCCAGACCCATGTGCCACCTTGTGCATCTGGCTTACATGGGTCTTGGGGAATTGAACCTGGGTCTTTTGGCTCTGCAGGCAACTGCCTTAACTAGGAAGCCATCTCTCCAGCCCAAAAGTTGCTTTTTTATTTATTATTTTTTATTTATTTTTGGAGAGAGAGACAGAGAGAGACAGAGAGGGAGAGGGAGACAGAAATGGGTGCGCCAGCACTCTCAGCTGCTGTGAACGAAATCCAGATGTGTGCGCCCCCTTGTGGTCATGTGCAACATTGCACCCTTGCCTCACTGCATCTGGCTAAACGTGGGACCTGGAGATTGGAAACACGGGAGATTAGAACCAGCGTTCTTAGGCTTAGGAGGCAGGTGCCTTAACCCCTAAGCCATCTCTCCAGCCCTGTTTTTTTTTTTTTTTAAATAACCATCCATTCCACTTACTAGGCAGAGGTGAACACTGAGTGTTTTCTTCAATTGCTCTCTACCTCATTTTTTGAGACAAGAGTCTCTCATTGAATCTGGAGCTCACTGAGTTGTCTACAATAGCTAGCCAGCAAGCCCCAAGGAGCCTCCGGTCTCCACCTCCGCTTTTATATGGACGCTGGAGATCTGAACTCAGCTCCCCATGCTTGCACATGCAGCAGTTTATCAGCTGAGACATCTCTCCAATCACAAAATTGCTTTTTTTTTTTTTTTTTTGAAGCTTGGCTTAATGGCCTGATTGTCAGACACGGAAACACTCACAGAACTGTTCTCTCTCAACACCCCATTTGCTGTTGTGGCCACATCTGCCGATGAGTGAGACATCACATGACCACATGAGTTTGAATTTTCTTCAAATACAAGGGCAAGGGTTGTTCATCCATGATCTAGTTGATCACAACTCACTGGCGTCTTCTGAACAGGATCAACTGTATTTTGAGACCTAAAGGAGGTGAGGATCCCCTCCCCCACCACAGATGGAAGGTAGGACATGTGGTCTACAAGCCACAGACAGCTTCAGGTTTCAGTGCCTTCCTCAGACTTTTACGCCAATACCATTGGATTGCTGGGTGTTTCATTTCTGTGTCCTGAGTGCCCGGCCCGCCTGCTACAGTTTCCACTCTGCACTGGGCTTCTGTCTCCCACTACAAAGTGACTTTGATGCGTCTGAGGGACAGAATTGGAAAGAGGATTTGTATTGGACCTAAATAATCAATCCCCAATAAAGAGAGAGGCTTTAAAGTACTGGTAAATAAACAAGAGATAAACAGTGAGGCGCACTTTGAGTGTGTGTTACAGACAGCTTCAGGTTCGCTGAGATGAACTTCCAGACCAGGCACAGTTATGGAGGAAGGGATATTATTTATTGAAGCTTACAGATCCAGGGGAAGTTCCATAATGGCAAGAGAAGCGGCCTGCTCTCCACAGGGCCAAGCAGAGAGAGAGAGAAACCAACCAGCCACCACAGCACACAGAGCAAAACAAAAAAACTGCCCAAAAGGTCACACAGCACACTTCAGGAACTCCTGCTAGGCACATTTGCATATCTTTACAATGGAATCTCAAACCCATCACCACACCTTAAGACCGGGCCCCCAGTGACCTTGCCTCTAGCAAGGTGATTGCAGATGCAAACTATAAACTAATAAAATACTGAATATATTGGGGGACATATATTCAAACTACCACAGTGTGGTTCAAACTGAGCGCTGTTTTCCCACAAAGAAGACCTCACTGACCGTCCCGGGATTGAGATACCCCAGGCCTCCTTCCTATGCAGTTAGCAGGAGGCCACCAAGAACACTGGGGGAGACTTGGGAAGGGTTCTGCCTGCTCCTTTAGATAGTGAATGAGCATTGAAGATACCAACTGGCTTGGCAGTTCTGTCCAGCAGGAGCCTCATTGATCCCAAACTCACAGGAGAAAAAAAGTACAGGCCAAGCAGCTTCAGGGAACTTGATCCAGGGAACAGAGTCTCCCACTTATGGACAGCCAGGCCTGGTAATCCCAGTTACTCAGGAGACTGAGGAAGGAGGATCTCAAGCTCAAGAGCTGGCTAGGCTACAGAATGGGTTCAAGGCTACCTTGGGCCACTTAGTGAGATTCTATATCAAAATCTAGTTCAGTGGTAGAGCACTTGCCTAGCATGTAAGAGGTCCCAGGTTCAATTCCTAGTACTGCAAATGAAACGAGTTTATCATGCTGTGTGTGGGTGGAGAGAGACCATCCTCCACTGGCCACATGCAAATCGTTTTGTGTTAGGTGAACTCTAAGGTCACCCCTTCCTAGCCTCCACCTGAGATGGGCCTCTTACCTTTTCCCGCTCAGGAGTGTTTGTGCAGGCCAGGCCAGCTCTTCCTGGGAGTTGTTTACCCCAGTTCTGGATTCCTGGTCAGTCAGCTGCGTCCACCTAATTCCATCGCAGGTCCTTCATGCTCTGATTCACAGTGAACCTAATTCTCTACTTGGCATCCTTTCAACAGGTCAGGCTGCCCTTCACCAACTGCTCTAAGGCCACCAAAAGGAGCAGCTGCACTCCCAACTTTTCAGCCTCAGGGCAGGGTATACTTTCCCATCCCCATTCTCCTGCCTCCTTTTGTCCTTTCCTAGCTTCCTTCTGCCTCCACCCATAAACCTTTGCTTGTATGTTTGAACAGAGTCATTCGATGACTCCTGTTCTCTTACTTGCTAAGGCAGGAGTAGTGACTTCTAAGAATGCCTATAACTAAATCCCCTCCCTAAGTCCTCTGCGGGGGAGGACTCTTATGAACTGGCACACACAGAAAGGGCCCCTCACCATGAGAACGTGCTTATGAGTACATACAGATATTGCCAATGACAGTCATACCAGGCAGCTCTGTTCCTCCGTAGCTCCAATGCCAGGCACAGATAAAGGGCCCTGGAGGTTGACTGCTGCCCAAATGCCTAGACCCTTGGCTGAGGGAAAGGTAAGGGTGGGGTGGGGAGTGAAACTAATGCCATCCTAGCAGGCCTGGACAGGAATGGGAGCTGGCTGGAGGGCATGGAGATGGGTTCTGGTCTCTCTGGCCTGCTGTTAAAACTCTCTATGGGAAGCAGAAGCTAACATTCCCCCAAACCCTTCTGACATATATGGCTGGGGTTGCTTTCCCTCTGTGCTTCACTAGCCACACTTGTCCAGAAATCCCAGTGGTGCTTACAGGTCACCCAATGATATGTTTGAGTCAGTCACCAAAACCTCGGATGTGAGTGTCCACTCCATCCCTTCCCTAACATTCCTATCAGACAAATGGGCCCTTACAACAACTTTCTTCCAACTGTTAAGAGGCTCTGGGCACTGACCTATCAGAATTGCAGGCCCACTGGTGACCTGTTCTCATAGCCAAGCTATGAAGAACTTTGGAAGCAAGCCACAGCTCTCACTTCCCAGTTCTTCTACTTACCACATGATCTCAGACCAGTGACTTTACCTCTCTGTGCCTTCGACATACATAAAGTGGGCATTTATTTATATATTTTTTGAGGCCGGGTCTTACTCTGTAGGCAAGGCTTGTCTTGAACTCATGGTGATCCTACCTCAGCCTCCCAAGTGCTGGCATTAAAGGCGTGTGCGACCAGGTCTACCTAAGTGGCATAAGTTTATTGTGCACATGATAGTCTTCATAAAGATTAAGAAATGAATACTCCACCGTGTTCTGAAAAGCATCAGCACTTGACAATTGTGGTGGTTTGAGTCAGATGTTCCTCATAAATTCATGTGTTTTGACTGTTTGGTCCCCAGCTGGTGGCAGTTTGGAAGGTGGAGCATGGCTGGAGAAGGTGTGTCACTGGGGGTGAATGAACCTTGATGTTTATTATTAGCCTCCCTGATTCTGATGCACACACCTGCTTGAAGACCAGGAATTGCTGGAATTATCTGACCCTTAGAGTACTGAATGGAGCCAGGTGATCCTTTAGTACAAGCCTAAGGGGGCTGTCCAAAGCCAGACACTGGCACGTCTTTGTCCAAGGTGTTTGTAATGAGAACTGCCCAGGGAAGTCAACACTTGGATGCCGATGAAAACTGTTATCCCATCTTTCCTAGTTGAAGTCAAACTCCATGCTGGGTAGCTTCCTTGGCTCCATTCTGCTGGACCATCTGGGGGCTCTTTGCAGGCCTGAGTTGAGTAATGCAGAGCATCCTGGTGGTAGGAAGGGGATCCCATGGCCTGGCAAAAAGGCACACAAGTCATTAGCCCAGACTAGGAAAGATTCCCACTCAGTTCTTTAAATATATTTATTTATTTACTTATTTATTTATTTATTTGCAAGAGAGAGAGAATGGGTGTGTCAGGGCCTCCAGCTACTACAAACAAACTCCAGATGTTTATGCATCTGGCCTTACATGGGTACTGGGGAATCACACCTGGGTCATTAGGCTTTGCAGGCAAGCTTCTTAACCACTAAGCATCTCTCCAGCCCCTCACTGGGCTTTTAAACACAGTATCAAGGGCACACCAAGTCAGCATCCAGGGATTCCACCATGTACTAAGGTCTGGGCCCTGGCAGGGTAGCCTGGTCTCCTCTGGATTCCCCTCCATCCTTCAGCACACACAGTTTGACATCCCTGACCAGAAGTGAGAACACATGGCTGACCTGTTTCCCTGCAGGCTTATACTTGAGAACAGTCATGTAAGTAGCCATCATAGGGTCCCTGGAAAGACCAGGGGACCAAGAGGTGGACTCAGGATGTCCCTAGTGTGAGCCCAGCCCTGAGGAATAGAGCTTGTGGTTGCAGTGTGGGGAGGGAGCTTAGCCTGGAGACCAACACAGTAAAGTTCTCCTTGGCAGACACAGACGCAGAACGTGAGGGACAAAGCCCAGACCTTTGCTCCTCTTCACACCACAAAGTGCTCCATTGCCTCAAATGTTGCCCATGGCCAATGGACAGCAAGGACTGACCATGTGGGAGGCACCACATTACCTCTGCAGACAAATGGCAGAGGGCTGCGCTGTGAATCCTGGGCTCTGACAGCCGTGTCAGCTGATGAGGCTGGGCACCTGTCAGTTCCTCAGGCTGGTAAACATCTGTTGCCATTGTATGCCATGTTTCTTCTTGACTTGCTCAGAAAAGGCTTGTAATAGTTATTTGCAAAAGCAGGTGGAGTGCTTTGAAGACAAGCCCTGTATAAACAGATGGAACACAAACAGCAGGTTCCTCTGCCCGTAGGCTAATCCACCTCCACCCCACCCAGGCCCAGTCATGTCAACAAGGCTGTGACTTTACTTAGAGAAGGGCCCTTTCGGGTGGGGGACCAGAGAATATGAAAGCAACATGAGGGTCAGACCACATCTAATGTGACTCTTCCTGTTCCGTCACTCAACTTTCCCCCCAGCCTTATTTTGTCGTCTGAGGAATACAGGCAGGCAGGGTCACGTTCATTATGCATCAGGACTAACTATATAATGGTTATGAAATGGATGGGGCTTTTGTCAGAACTAGTGGTGATGGATATGGCTGGACAAAAAGTGAGAACTTTCAGCCGGGCGTGGTGGTGCACGCCTTTAATCCCAGCACTTGGGAGGCAGAGGTAGGAGGATCGCCGAGAGTTCGAGGCCACCCTGAGACTACATAGTTAATTCCAGGTCAGCCTGGACCAGAGTGAGACCCTACCTCGCAAAACCAAAAAAAAAAAAAAAAAAGTGAGAACTTTCTACTACTTCCAGTATTTGTAGTTTCCTGCCATTTTCCTCTTTGGTGCAATATGTTCAGCACCTTTTTTTTGGTGGGGGGGCAGGTTGGGGACTGTATCTCAAATTTATTTCCCTTCCCTCAAGGCCTAGAGTCACTTGAAGGATTTTAGAAATAATATGGTACAACTTCCTTTACACATACGAACACTGAAGCTAAGACTATTCTGGGTTTATTCAAAGTCCCCCCAGCTAATGAGAGTTGGAACCAAGGTGTGCTTCCCTGATCCCTTGTGTGTTTGCTTTGGTCACAAAGTAAAGGCTGTGTAGATGCTGCCGAGAACTGACGGGGGTCAGTAGAAGGGGCTTCGCTTAGTCTCCTGGTTGCCATCAGCATCCCCCACACGAACAGTGCATTCACTGAGGAGTGGCTTGGTCCCAGCTCTGACCACATAGGTACCCCTGTGTTTCTCCATGCAGAACCCTGTAGTCCTGGTGTCCTACCAGCATCCTTCAACAATATGAGTGTGGCAAGTGCTCAGGCCATAAAAAGCAGGAAACATCAGGGGACAACTGTATTTCCATTACTCTTTAGAGACTTCATTGAAAGAATAGACTTGCTGTTTCTGAAAGGAGAGCTGCCAGTGGACAGTCACTGTAAAGCAGGCTGGATGGGGGCTGCACGTCTTCAGTCTGTAGAGTGAGCTATCCAGGCAGCTTGGCAGAGGCAGAGCCAGTCTGCATGGTGCAGCCTTGAGGAACACTGCCCATAACTATCCTCCAATTGCTCAGTGCTGACACTATGCCAGGCTCACTGCGGCAGAGGGAGCCCGGGACGCTTGCTTCTTTACTCACGGCACAGCATGAGGCCTGATACCCAAGATGAATCAATACATCTCCATGAAAGACAAGGCCAGAGTGCCTGCACCTGCACGGTATGCACACACTCTGGGCAATGGCACTTGCTCCAGGGCTAGCTCCTCGGTGACCCAGGGAGCCTGGGGTCATGGACAGTTCTCATCATGAACATTGTAGTGGGTGGCTCTATCTGTGTGTTTGGTTCTCATTGTCTTCTAAGAAAAATACCCTGGCTTGTCTTCATCAGAAACCACAGTGGTCAGGTGCTGTCCTCACAGAGGCCGGTGGGAGTGGTTAGTGGGTTTACTCATGAAAATGGCCAGGCTGTCCTCTCCAAAAAGGGCTTAAATGGTGTCTCAAGCAGCTTTCCTTCCTCGCTCAGACATGCATCCTCATTTTGGTGGTGAGCCAGCTGACTGTGCAGGGCCACCATCTCTCCGTGTCTGTCTGTTACTGGGAGACAGTAGGAGAGACAAGTTCTGTGAGAGCACAAGGAGTCTGTTGGGGGGGGGGCTTTGAGATTCTAAAGGTGAGCAGAGCACCATCTCTAGTGCCAGGCACAGAAGAGCAGAGAGGATCCTGGGAGGGAAGGAAAGGGAGGCAGGTCACAGCATGCACCCCATGTGTTTCTGGAACTGACTAGTGCCTCACTTTCTCAGGGCTGGGGAAATGGCTCATCTGGTAACATGCTTGCTGGGTCAGCTGGAGCTCAGACCTCCAGCAGCCATGTAAATGCTGGGCCAGTGTGGCTGCCTGCCTGTAATCCTAGGACCAGGGAGGCAAAGACAGGGCCAAGTCGGCTAGCTAGACTAGCTGAGTCAGTGAGCTCCGCGTGCAAGTGAGAGGCCCTGTCTCAACAAATAAGGTGAGCATGGGCATGCACACACATAGAGAAAGAGAGAGATTCCATTTCTTTTGGGCCGACAGAGGCTGGATACTGAAATAGAAGTGGCTGACCAGAGCACAACACTGATGGTGGGGGCAGGACAAAGGAATGGAGGCTGAGCTTTAGTTTGGGGAAAATGCTGAATGAAGATGCTGGGTCTGACTGGAAGCTTCATTCTGACTATAAGAGAGGAACTCATATGGGTGACTTGGGACACACGAGGGACTGGGACATAGGATTACCATGGTTATACCCAGGCAATGAACTTCATGATAATACTGCCCATGGCCTTGTGGGAAAGTCCCTGTGAGTGCCCAGGAGGTTCAGCTGATGCATCCTTCAGAGACTGTGAGCTAGAGAAGGTTCTGGTCCTGTACTGAACTCTCCCCCTTGTCATCCCACCCTTCTAAGACAACATGGCTCCTGGGCCTCCTCCCTGCACCTCGGCCGTCATCTCCAGCTCTGTGCAGAGTCTTCATAGACACTGGAGAGAATTTCAACTGCTTCCACCGTATGTGTTCCTCTGTTTGTACCTTCAAATCTTCCTTTCTTCTTGGCTAGGTAGAAAACACATTCAGGAGAAGGCTGGCTTGCATTGTCTCTTGTCCCTCTTTTTCCCATCTGTCCTCCATTCCCAGTGAGCACTGTTTGAAGCAACACAACTCCTGCTCCTGAGCCCATGCATCCTGCACAAGGCTGCCCACCTTCCTCTTCACACGCAGACTGCACACACCTGTGGGAAACAGACGGAGTTTTCTGACAATGCGGTACTCAACATTTCCAACTTCCAGAAAGTGTATACACACATGTGTATGTGTGTTGGCCAATTTTTGTCCACTTTGAAATAAATTAAGTCTAGTTTTTTTTTTTTTTTAACCCAGGACCTTGTGTTTATCAAGCAAGCACTTTACCACTGAGCTAACTTCCCAGTTCCCTACCCAAAACAAATCACCTCTACTATGTCCACTTACATCACTGTGGGACTTGCAGGTGCCACAGTGAGGTCTCACCCTAAGAGGCATGCCGCCTCATTTATAGAGCAGAACTGGAATGTCCAAAGGGAATCCCACACCAGCACCAAGCACAAAGGCATGTCTTGGGAGGAAAGCAGTTGCTGTCATTTTAATACCACGTGTGGGACACATGTGCACCACAAAAACCGTCAGTTGTCTTTCTCTGGTAACCACCCACATCAGAGGGGTCTTGTGGCCCTCCCCTCACAGATCAATTTAATTACAGGCACGATGCCCACTGTGGGTGGGAGCCAACTGGGAACCTTGGATTTCAATAAAGCCCAAACTGCTTTGAAATCCAAATACAGCCAACCTTCAATTATCCACGCGGAGGAAAGGGAGCATGGATAATCCTGAACAGCAGATGATTAAAAAATCATTTCTTTTGGCTTTTGGGAGGTACCATATGCTGTTTGCAACAGAGCAGCAAAATTTCCTCTCCAGTTGTGTTTTGCTCCGATTAATACTGCAATGAGCTTGCATTTCTCCTCACGCACCTGCTGATGGCAGAGGGACTTGCACAGAGCGCTGTTCTGAAGCATGCTGAGGGAAAATGATGCGGCCTGGAGAAAACACAGCCTTGGCCTCCTTCTCTAAACCTGAAACGGGGCGAGAAGGGAGAGGAGAAAGAAAGTAAAACAGCAAGTTAAACTCCAACTACAAGGCCCACATACCAGATATTCTGGGCAGTGCCTTGTTCTGGTCCAACTCTCCAAGCCCCTGATGTCTGATCCGCTGCCCTAGGCGTCACTTTGGACAACAGGACAACCATGTCTGTGGCACATGACTGTTGTGTGTGTGCCTGCTTCCCTCCCTTTGCTCACCTTGTCCCACTGGCATAACATGCCCTGTGCAACTGTCATCCATCTTTTAAGCCTAGTATATTTCCCTCCTTCTTCACAAAGCCCTCTTCTTCCTCGTTTTCTGTCTCCTTCTGACTGTCCACAGCATTGTCTCATTTAATCTTTATGGAGTACAAGCTCTTTGGGGACAAAGAGAAGGCATTGTATCTGACTCGGTAACACTGGAGTGTGTGCTACACGTGGTACCCCTTATGTGAAGGCAGACCAGAAGGTGTGAACTCAATGGTGAGCGGCCTCAGACTCTTCTGGGGGACTTGAAGAAAGTTGAGAAAAAGGCTTCAGAGGCACTGCCTCAAGAGTCTGGGTGGAGCCCGGAGTTAGATACTGTTGCAGACAGCTTCAGGTTCGCTGAGATGAACTTCCAGACCAGGCACAGTTATGGAGGAAGGGATATTATTTATTGAAGCTTACAGATCCAGGGGAAGTTCCATAATGGCAAGAGAAGCGCCCTGCTCTCCACAGGGCCAAGCAGAGAGAGAAAAGCCAACCAGCCACCACAGCACACAGAGAAAAACTACAGCCAAAAGGTCACACAGCACACTTCAGGAAATCCTGCTAGACACATTTGCATATCTTTACAATGGACTCTCAAACCATCACCACACTTTAAGACCGGGCCCCCAGTGACCTTGCCTCTAGCAAGGTGATTGCAGATGCAAACTATAAGTAATAAACCACTAAATATATTGGGGGACATATATTCAAACTACCACAGATACTGACTGCCGGGAAGAGACTGAAGAGCTTCCTCCCCTACGTTGCATTCACAAAAGGGAAGCCAAAAGGGTAAAGACAGACACTAAGAAACGCTTTGGATTACTTTGCATGAACACTGGATTCTGGTTCTTACATTTTCTTCAATAAATGAAAAAACAAAAACAAAAACAAAAAACCTTCCAAGCAGCTGAGGCTGACAACGTTTTGCAATAATCCTCCATCTTGTCTCGACCTGAAGCTGCACCTTACTGACTTCCGAGTGTCTCCGACACGGGTGCAGCTTGCAATGGTGCTACAGCTGGCACTGAGGTGCAGCAGGGCGTGTGTATCACTAACCTTACTCCTGCTCTGTACTTGTTCAACATGTCAATGAATCATGTGCATTAATTATGGTACATAGCTTGAATTTCCTTGCTATTTAAGTGATTTCATAAAATTATACTCTGATTTGGCATTGAAATGAAAAGCATAGACAAGCATGGAAACCGAGGAGCAGGGACAATTTTGATATTAGTAAAACAAATATTTGTTGGCGGAATCATCACACTCATTTTTTTCTTGCCAAGAAGCAATCTGTCACGTCAATTGTGTTACAGCTTTGCTGTCTAAAGCTGTGGTTCTGGGACTAGCGGTGTCGGTCTCACCTGGGAGTTGTTGAGGACTGCGGAATTTCAGATTCTAGCCCAGACCTATCCTAGATTAACAAGATCCCCAGGTGATTTGCATGAACATGACGTTTGAAAAAAACCTAGCCTTGGAAGATTCAAGAAGAGAAGATATCCCAAGTAGATAAAGCTATGTTTTATTACCAATATAAGCACAAAACCATTGTCTGTCACACACTAGGGGGAAAGAGCATGAGTGGAAACATCAGCATCGCAGAAGAAAATATGGGAGATAATAAGCAAATATGCCACCAACGTACTTGAAAGCCCAGAGGGCTTTGCTGTGTGAGGAAACACAGGTAGTGAGGACTGAAAAGAGATTCAGACGTGTGAGAATGTGAAAAAGTTTGGAACACCTGAACAATGCATTCCACTTGGTCTCCTTCTTAGAAATAAGAAAGATCAAAATATAGCAACAATCAATGTTTAAATAACATTGAGTTTAATAAGAAAAAACTATATGAGAAAAGTCACAGTTAATGAGAAGCTTTCTTTCCCCTAATGTTGTAGAAAATGATTGTGTGTCTCACAAAGGTATTTTAGATTTAATGAAATATAAGTAAAAGCCCTAAATAGTTGTCTACAATTGCCTCCTGCCTTAGAGCTTAAATTTCAATTAAGTATGTACATTTTAATAATTACTAATATCAAAGTATTTTCTATAAAAATAAAGTTCTGAGCTTTGCTTTTGCTTTTTATTTTTATTTTTAAATATTTATGTGTGTATTTATTTGAGACAGAGAAAGGGGGGGAGAGAGAGAATGGGCCTGCTATGGCTTCTAGCCACAAATGAACTCCAGATACATGTACCACCTTGTGTATCTGGCTTTACATGGGTACTGGGGAATCAAACCTGGGTCCTTTGGCTTTGCAGGCAAGTGCCTTAACCTCTAGCCTTGATTTTGGTTTTTAAAGTCTGCCTACCCTATGTCATTAATTTAGGGAGAAAAGAACAGTTTTCCCAGCTTCCTCAGAGTTGAGAAAGTTAAGAAGATTAAGGATGGAAAGAGGCAGGGAAACCTGGGTATAGACTTTGAGTATGGAGTTGCTTGCTTGTTTGTTTTTGCCATGTTGGGGAGCAAACTTAAGGCCTTATTTGTGTTAGTCAGGCATTTTGCCACTGAACCATACTTCCCACCCCCAGGCTGACTTTAACAGCTACATGTTACCTCGTCCTATTTCAAACAATGGCAATCTCAAAACAGTTCAAAACCCATATGGGGTGAGAAGATGGCTCAGTGGTTAAAGGCACTTGCTTGCAAAGCCTGTTGGCTAGGGTTCAACTCCTAATCTGATGCAAAAATTGGCATGAGTGTCTGGTATTTGTTTGCAGTGACAAGAGCCCCCCCACACACACATGTATTTGCACACACAAATGCAAATATATAAATTAAATTTAAACAAAAACAATCTTGTTGGCTGCCTTTGGGAGATGCTAGATATTTAAACTTGAGACACCTGTGCAACAGGTAGGCACTGCCTCCTTTCCACAGACTAAGGAAATTAAAAAAGGCTAGAAAAATGAGAGCACTCATCCAGAAAGACAAGAATGGAGGGCCCAGAGCTGGAGGGAGGCATTATCCCTGTCCCTCAAGGGCTGTTCCGCTATGGAACCCACAGGCTGAGATGGACCCGTGCTGCCAGCTTGCAGCCACAGATGATTTAAAGTTTCTCCCTGGTGTTTGTAGGTGATCCGTGGCCTGTCTTCTGGGCTCTCGAAGGTCTTCAGTGGAGTCGCCGTCCTCGTGTTTCCTTGTGCTGACCTTAAGGCCCAAGGATGGGAGAATTTCTGATATCTGCAGGTAGAGACATGGATGGCTCTTGATGGTAGAGCAGCCTTCAGGACCTCAGATCCTTTCTGCATATCAAGTGCCATTTCTTGCAGAGTTTTTTATTGCTTTTCTCTTAGGATGAGGTCCGCTTATTTCACCAGGCTGTCACCTGAGAGCGTACTGCGTGACTGACCCTGTGCTCAGCCTTGGGGTGCTATCTCATTGGCCTTTGACTATGCATGCCTCACCAAGATTACCCTCTCCCTGAGACTCACTCTTTCTTAAGTCAACTCAGAATGCTAGCTTAAGAGGTTAGCCCTCTTACTTTTCATAATCACACGAAACGTGCTTTTCCAGCGTTGCTGACATTAGAATCACCTGGAGAGTATTAAACACTCTCCAAGGCTCAGGCCACACCTCCCACCAATTGGATCATAATCTTTGGAATGGGCTCCAGGCCAGTACATTTCAAATGTTGTAAGTGGTTCCAATATGCAAATGAATGTGTGAGATCATACATCACGTTACTCACGTCCTTTGACTCCTTTCCAGGAAACTTCACTTTAAGTTAAGAGTCCTTCACTAATCTTCTCTCACCTCTATAAACCACTTAAAAAAAATAACTTAAGCCTGCCTGACTGGGTTCATTTCCCTCGTGACCCATGTAAAGGTGGATACACAAAGTGGCACAGGTGTCTGGCATTCATTTGCAGTATGTGTTCTCCCCCCACTCCTGCAACATGTACACATAAGTAAATCAAAGTTAAAAAGTAACTTTAGCTTTATTACAAAAACGCCAATACTTATTGGACAATCTCCAGTCTTCTAAATAGAGCCGAGCTAAGAGAAGCTACAAACAACTGGTGATGTACTATGAAGCGCTGACTACTGTAAGAGAGTCATAGAGATGCCTTAGGGGCCTTGTCCTTGTTTGGATCCTGTGCATGTGTGTGTACCTCCTTGTATACGTGGTTGTGTGTTCTCACCTGAGCAGTTGTGGTTGAACTTCTCAGCCTTTTGCTTTTTGTTCTCTGTCCTAACCTCCAAATTTTTAATAAGCCTTTCTTGGGCCTTTTGACTTGACCTCCTCTATGAATTCTTAAGTCTCCTTTTCTAGTAATGGCTCCTTCAGTTCAGAAGCACCGAACATGCTCCTTCTAGAGTCCCAAATGGCTCTACCATCTGGCTGCCCAACTGTTCAAGTCAGATGTACCTGAGGTCACCTTGGGTTCCTTGAGCATCTGATGTCTCGTGTCTAACCAACTATTAAAGCATGTCCATCATGCCTCACATAATGTGTGAACCCATGCCCATCTCTCCATTTATGGTTGCAGCCCCTAACTGGTCTCTCTACATCCATAGCATCTGGTTGACATCATAAAGTCACTCTTGTTGTCTTTAAGGTGAAGTCTGCGGTCCTTACCAAGGCTGTCAAAATCCGTATGCTCAGCACCTGCTTAAACAGTGCCTTCTCTACCATCACCCCCCGCCCCCGCACCCCACCCTGGTTCACGGTGCTTCAGGAACACTGCTGCCCTCTTTGTTCCGCTTAAAGCATGCTCCTCAGTTCTTCTGGTGGATGTCTGATCATCGTGATTTCCTGGGAAGTCTTCCCCGACTCCCAGAGCTGGATCAGGGGCTCCTTGTGACTCCCTGAACTTCCCTACCTCACCTTCAAGGCACATTACACTGAACTGTACTGGCCACAGTGCTTGGCTGCCTTCGCTCTGAACTGGAACTCAGGGTCCAAGTCTGTTTGGTTCTCCTCTTGGTGTTCCAGTCTCTAGCATCAAATACTGAAAAGGCGATGAATGAACAGAGTGGCTGAATCTTCTCATACACACCATGGACTCTTTCCTCAAAGGTCTGCTCCGTATTGTGCTCAGTTGTTACATGGAATGGTAACAAGGGCTGTGTGCACAGGACCCGAAAGATGAAGGGATTTTCTTTCTTTCTTTTTTTTTGGTTTTCCGAGGTAGGGTCTCACTCTAGCTCAGGCTGACCTGGAATTCACTATATAGTCTCAGGGTGGCCTCGAACTTATGGCGATCCTCCTACCTCTGCCTCTCGAGTGCTGGGATTAAAGGCGTGCACCACCACGCCCGGCTGGGATTATTTTTTTTAATCGACCGTACAGGTCAGTCTCCCAATCTTTGCTTCATAGTCTTTTCTATGTCTTTTTTTCTCCTCTTCCTGGCTTTGCAGCATTCAATTCAAATCAGCTAAGATGAATTTTGTATGAGCTTAGTTTTATTTTTCACAGTGGAAACTGCTTATCTCTTCATTAATAATAGACACCATTGTAACTCAGAACTCTGCAGCTTTTCAAGTAGAATCATGTTAATGAGGATCTGGTTCTAGCTTGCGATTGCTACCAACATCCCTAATGCTTTAAAATTAGTTTAAAAAACAGGAATTGGCAAAGAACAAAGATAAAGATGATGGTTTCTAGTCTCTTTCCCAAGGAATTTGGTTTCCTTCTTCAAAATGTACATCTTTTGTGCCTTCCAATGAGTTGGAAGAAATCGTCTGGGCATAGATCAAGTTTTACAGCCCTTGGCATATGTAATAGGGGGTTAATAAAAAGTACAAAATTATAAACACACTCACTACTTGTACAAGCGAGCCCCTTAGATATCAACCATTGAGAGTTCTGCTCTTTATCTCCTGTCCTCATTTTTTGCATTTGGAAAAACTGAGGCCCAGAGTAACAGGTCCACATTCAGTCAGCTTGGGGGCTGGTGACTGACCTCGGGCTCCCTGTGCTGGGGCCTGCAGCCTGTTATGGAACTGGATGAATGAAAGAGCTCATGACATTCTCAGTTCCTTGTTTCATTCACAGAGACCAAATCAGAAAGGGATTTCTTTTAAAAAATATTCACTTATTTATTCGTTTTGACATTTCCATATGTGTATGTAATGTATTTTTATCTCATTTCCCCTAATTACCCTCTCTTATCCCTTCCCATTACCACTCCCCCTTCTTCCTCACTAATCCCATCTTACTTTCATCATGCCTTTTCCATGAGTTAAATTAGGGTTGCTTGGGTGATCATGGGGGAAAGGTTATTTACCATGGAATGGGCAATTTACCAGTGGCAATACCACTGATGAACCTGATTTCCCTCTCCTAGCAACCATTAGATGCCATTAGCTACTCCAGGAAATGATGTATTGACAGGCTTCATCTTATGTGGGAAACCATAGCTGCTGAAAACACATACTCTTTTAAAAAGTATTTTTCAGGGGATGGATAAATGGCTTAGCGGTTAAGGCGTTTGCCTGCAAAGCCAATGGACCTCAGTTCAATTCCCCAGGACCCACGTAAGCCAGATGCACAAGGTGGCACATGCATCTGGAGTTTGTTTGCAGTGGCTAGAAGCCCTGGCACTCCCATTCCCTCTCACTCTGCCTCTTTCTCTCTCTCAAATAAATAAATTAAAATAAAATATATTAAAGTATTTTTCAGGGCTGGAGAGATGGCTCAGTGGTTAAAGTGCTGCCTACAAAGCCTAACAGTCTGGGTTCAATTCCCCAGTACCCACATAAGGCCCGATGCACAAAGTGGCACATGTGTCTGGAGTTTGTTTGCAGCTGCAAAAGGCTCTGGTATACTCCCTTCCTCTCTTTTTCTCTCTCCACCCTCTCTTTCTCCCTGAAAATAAATAAAAGTATTTTTAAAAATATATATGTTTCATTTATATTTTTTATTTGAGAGAAAGAGGCAGAGAGAGAGAGAGAGAGAGAAGAGAATGGGCGTGCCAGGGCCTCCAGCCACTGCAAACGAACTCCAGATGAATGTGCCCCTTGTGCATCTAGCTTATGTAGGTCCTGGAGAATTGAACAGGGATCCTTTGTCTTTGCAAGCAAATGCCTTAACTGCTAAACCATCTCTTCTGCCCCAATAAAAGTATTTTTTAAAAAGTTATTTTTAAAGTATTTTTCAGACACGTCTGACTGGGAGAAGAGCCCTTGGTAGGGGTTTGAGGAAAGAGATCTTGTTCACACTACAGAACTGCAAAAATAGCCCAGCTGATGCTCACTTTTGAAGCTGATTAATCTCAAGCCACATAACTTTCATGTTAATAGAGGCAAAATCCAGAACCAATTCAGTGGATCTGAAAATTTACATAGCTCTCTGATTTCATATGGGGGAGGTAATGTATATGCATGTATGGAGATGTCATAATGAAACCCATTATTTTATATAATTTATATGCCCTAATGAAAATAAATAAAGAAAAAAATAACCCAGGGAAACAAAAACATGGCACCACTTAGCAAGGTTGATGGCTGCAGCCTTACAGGAATGTGGGGACACAGCTCCCCCTTTCGGAACCCTAGTGCCACCATGGGCCTCACCTCCGCCTTCTACTTCACCTCTTTGGAGAGAGCCAGGTCAGTCTTTGACTATCTGTGACTGCTGCTTTGCCTCCTGACTCTCTTTCTGTATCTCCTCTGCTCAGCCAAAGCCCTTGAGTCACTTCTGCAAAAATCCGTGCAAAGTCGAGCATGTTTCTAGAGTTCATTTGCAGTAGCAAGAGGTTCTGGGACACCATGGCGCCATCCCCTCCCCACCATCTCTCTAAAATAAATTTTTAAAAATCCACTTGTTCGGGGCTGGGAAGATGGTTCAGTGGTTAAATCGTTTGCCAGTAAAGCCTAAGGACCTGGGTTTGATTCTCCAGATGCATAAGGTGGTGCATGCATGTGGAGTTTGTTTGCAATGGTGGAGGCCCTGGTGTGCCCATTCTCTTCCCTCTCTCTTTTTCTCTCAAAAATAGCTATATAATTAAAATTGTAAAAAGCGCACTTGTCCAGGATGGAGGATGAGATCCTTGTTGAAGGAGAATCCTTCTGATAAGACTCCAGTTTGGCACCTTGTCACAGAGATGGTTATCCTGTGCACAGGAATGGTGTGTCATGAATGAATGCATGGGATGTTGGCACAAATGAAAACTCTAGTTCTAGCTGTGTACCTTGGAGGGTGTCCTTGGTCCAACTTCCCAATTTATCAAATGAGTTGACTTCACAGGTTTACAGCCCCCTTTGCAGGTAACACTCTGCAGGTACTAAGTTTTAATGGGAATAATGGAAGGAAGCCAGGTGTGGTGGAGAACACCTGTAATTTGGATTTCTTATGACTAGAATGTAGGAGGATCATGAGCCAGCCTGGGTTGTATAGCAAGACCCCTAACCTAACCTCACTTCTCAACCCTAAAATAAAAAGAACAGAATCAAAACAAAATACTTCCCTGTAAAACAAAACAACACAAAAAAACAACAACACACACACACACACACACACACACACAAAAAGCAGAACCCAAAACAATAGCAAAATCAACACAGGAACTTTACCTACTTGCCTCAAGTGTTTTTTTTTTTCTTCTTGTTGTTATTTTGGTCTGCCACTGATGTCAAAGATAAGCACGTCCAGGGCACATGGGGTATGTTGCGATGCCTGAGGAACTTTCTATTTTAAAGGCTGAACTTTGAGATGTGTTCGATTCTGATACACCGGGGGCATGCTGTCAAGACCCTGGCATGAACGCTGGGCCTGCGTGCACTGGCTGCTGACACTTGGGTCAGGATTGTGGCTGCAGCAAAAGTGCTTAGCATGGCAGAATGGTGTGGGAACAGAGGGAGGGGAACTGGGAGCCTGGATCCACCACACCACCCTCTCTGAGGGTCACTAGAAGAAGCAGCAGCACACGCTATGAGATTCAGAGCAGGAACTGTGATACCAGGTGAGGAGGAGACTCATTCAGGACTCACTGAACAGGTCGTTGGGGGCATACTTGTAGGGCTTTTCTACAGGGCACTAGATTCCCTAGTTTTCTGAGGAAGTGTGAAGTTCCCCACTCCTCCATCTACCACTGCCAGGCCTTGGGCGCCTGGGACCACAATGGCTTTTTGTGGACACCCCGGTCTTGTGACTTCCAGAGTCAATGTTAGTCAGGCGATTGTCTATTGGGTTTTCCAAAGCTCTTTAAACAAACTGCACAGTCTCAGGCCTGCCCAGCCACTGGCTTCACAGATTTGAAAGGCTCTCTTGTCCAGGAAGAGCCTTCTAGAAGGCGGAGGCCACAGATGGGGTCAACCCTTGCTTTATGCGGTCTGGCTGCCAGCCCTGTAGTGGCAGCTGACACTAGATGTGAGGCTGAGCATGCTGGGAGGCTGGAAGTAAGCTGAACAATAGTCTTTGATGCCCATTGAGACTCAAGTGGCAGTGGGGATGGGGGTGACAGATGAGGAAGCCCTGGGGCTTCCTTGGTCTCTGCTTTGCTGAGAGTTAATGGTGGGTTACCTAGGGAGGGGAAAGGACAAGGACTAAGAGTCCAGTTGTTTAAACTCAGGAGTTCCTCTGCATAGAAACCCCATCTAACCAGGGCAGCCTAGTGGCCGCAGACCATGGCACACTCACCAACAGGGGAGGAGGAGCGGGGTGGGTCAGGCATAGCTCATGCATCTGGGCAGGGCTGGGAAGGTCAGTATTAGTTATCTGAGTGTTTTGATGCCAGTCATCGTGCTCAATGCTTATCTTCACAGTAATCCTGTAAGGTGGACAGCAGGGTTAGCAAGTTGGGCTTCCCAGCCTGGAGAGGAGATGCAGCAAGCTGGCGTCCAAGGCCATATGGTCAGTAAAGGCCAGGCTGTGACTTCGTTTAACAGAGGTTGAGAGCAAGACAGTCTTCTTGTATAGGCAGTTTAGGGACACAGGCCCACAGATACGGACCTGCCATGTCAAGACTAGAAGGGAACTCCAGTCTGGTTGAAAATGGCCACCAGGAGCAGCTTCCTGGTTCTTTCTCCTTAATTCTTTGCAGGCTTCCCCACCCCTGTCTGCAGGGTCCACGAACCAGCGAAGGTCCTCCATATACATTCGAACTTGACAACGAAGCTCATTCCAACTGGATGCTCGACTGGCATCTCTAGGGTTATCAAGAAACCAAATCCAAGAGCTGGGCATGGTGGCGCACGGCTTTAATCCCAGCAATTGGGAGGCAGAGGTAGGAGGATCGCTGTGAGTTCGAGGCCACCCTGAGACTACAAAGTTAATTCCAGGTCAGCCTGGGCCAGAGTGGTGAGACCCTACCTTGAAAAACCAAAAAAAACAAACAAACAAGCAAACAAAAAAGAAACCAAATCCAAGCTAGCATGGGGCGCCCTGCTTGGGACCCCTCTCTGCTTCATAGCCTTTCTGCATTATTTATAATGTCTCTTAAAATAACTTTTTCAGTATCTATCTTTGTGTCTACACTTGTCAGTTCTTTGCTAGTTTTAAGACAAAAACTTGAAAACCCCTAGCTTGGGGAACTCTAAGCCGCTCCAGAGCCCAGATAGGGCTGAGTTGCTCTCAACTCCCCTACTACCTTCACAGAAGGCTCCTCAATCTTTGCTCAGAGTGGGAGCTCACCTCGGGTCTCTTCTGTCCCTCTTCAGACCTAGGATGCTGCCAGTGGGGCTCGAGTGCACATGAACGTAGATCTAGTCCTTCCCGCTTTCCCTTCATCCTCACAGCACCGGGCAATGATGTGTCTGGGTTCTTAGCAGGTCAGCCATGGAAGGTCTGGGGAGTCTGGGCAGTGTGGTAATTTTATTAAAGCTTGTAACTTGGATTGTCAGCCTCCTGGCTGGAAGAGGTGTCACTGGGGGTGGGCAGATCCTGGGATCCAGCGCAAAGGTGTGTTTGGGGGCGGATCTGAATTCCAGTCTAAGGTCTGCACAGTGAGCTCTGCCTGGGTCCCTGCTCTTTGGCTGCCAGTGTTTTCCTCTTGCTTGTGGTGCTGCTGGTGGTTTTTCTGTCTGTGTGGATCTGTTAATGGAAGCCAGCTTCTTCCACCATTGATGGAATTTCCTTGGATCTGTAAGCCTGAAATAAATCCCATTCCTCCCATAAAAATGTGTCTGTTTGGAAGTTCATCCCAACAAATGGGGAGCTGACTATGACAGACAGAGATATCACCCCGGATGTATCCTGCGTGCCCCTTCCCTAACAAGTGGTTGCACCTTGAACTTGATGTTCCTTGGGGTTGCTGGAGAAACCCTGACGGCAGGAAGCTGCAGAGAGGGGCCTCACCCACTCTGGACAGCGGTTACGTTCCCGTGTCGACCACACATAACCTCGTCCCCCCTCTTGATTCTTGATCCTCTCCAGCTGTCCTCACTCCACCCTGGCCTCATTCCCTGGGAACCCTGACATGTGGTGTGACGGGCTGGACAATGATCCCCCCCACATATGCACACCTTGTTCCCTGGAATGTCTAGGTGGTACCTTGTGTGGTGAAAAGGGGCTTTGCAGGTGTGATTACATTAAGGACTCTGAGATGGGGTCATTACCCTGGATTTTCCAGTGGGCTCTATTTGCCATCCTAAGTGTCCTTTAGGAGGGAGGTGATGTGAAGGGGGGCAGGGACTGTGATGAGGTGACCATAAGCTAGGGATGCTGGCAGCCACCAGGGCTTATGGAGGCAAGGAAGGACTCGCCTCACAGCCTCTGGGCAGGCTGCGCCTCATTCACACCCAGACTGGTGACACTATAGAACTGCGAGAGAATAATTATCTTGGTTTGGTGTAAAAAGATTGCTTTAGTGCATAACACAAATGCATCATAGTAACCATTTTTGTAGTTATGGCCAAAAATACATTGTGCCAGTATCACCACCAACATCTTTAAACTTTTTTCATCATCCTCAAATTCAGCTCTGTATACAATGAAGGCTAATTCCTCCACCTTCTCTCCTCTACGTCTGGTAGTCTGTAGTTTACCTTTTATCTCATCTGGATGCTCTGGGTACCTCATACCAGTGGCCATTCATTATTTGCCTTTTTGTAGGTGGGCTTTTATTTCCTTTTTTTGGTCCACAAGGTTCATCCATGTCATAACATCCATTGAAAGTGCCTTCCTTTTTACGTTTGAATAATATTCCAGTGTCGAGATCGTCCCCAGTTTGTTCTCCATTTGATGAACATTTGCATTGCACCATTGGGACAATGTGAATAATGTGGCACACTTACTACAGTAACCAAAGATACCGACAGAGATGGTCCTCTGACCCAAGACCCTCCTGCATTCCTTGCCAGAGGTCATACGGAGACAGCTTTCTCAGAGTCAGGACTACCTGGGGGAGCACTGGAGAGATGGCTTAGTGGTTAAGGCGCATGCCTGCCAAGCCTAAGGACCCAGGTTCAATTCTCCAGGTCCCATGTAAGCCAGAAGCACATGGTGGCATATACATCTGGAGTTTGTTTGCAGTGGCTAGAGGCCTGGCATGCCCATTCTCTCTCTGTCTCTCTCCCTCTCTCTGTCTTAAATAAAAATTGACAATGCAACTGCCCAGACAGAAATTGGCCTCGATATCCATGACCTTGCAGTGCCTAGCAATACCTCCGCAAGACCCTCAAAATAGAAGAAAAAGATGAGGACATCAAATTAAAAGAGAGACTAATGGAGAGAGGGAGGGGATATGATGGAGATTGGAGTTCTAAAGTGGAATGGGGGGAGGGGAGGGAAATATCAGGTGGTTTTTTGTATGTAAGTATAGAAGGTGTCAATAAAAATAATAATTAAAAAAAATTAAAAATAAAAAAATTTCCTAGATTTTTCATAGGCCTTAAGAATCAGCTTGCCAGGATTAGCTGTATTTTTGACATGTGCAGCAGATTTTCCTATAATTAAAGTCTAAAGGCTAGTGGGCTGGTTGTTCTCCAAGTGAAGTGTTGGCTATGATTCTGGGTCTAGTCCCTGAACTCACAGGGATGACCTGACAGGCATGCCAGACATGGGTGGACAGGCGATAGACAGCACCTGCTACTTCACAAGTTGAGTGCACTGCTTTCAGTTGTTCTGGAAGGAAGAATTGTTCTTAGTTGAAGCACTGCAGTCTTGCTTGGAAAACAAAATGACAGGAACCTCTGCTGTGGAGAGGTGAGGTCCCTAGGACAGGTAAGGACAAAAGAGAAGGCCAACTTGCTCTTGGAAGGAAGACATGTTGAGGTTTCATTGGCATCCAGCAGAGGGAAGAGCTGAGTGCCAGAAGGTCAGACCAGCAGGAGATGGCAGCCTAGCTGGGGCGCAGAGGCTATGAGGCTATGAGGCTATGAGGCTATGAGGCTATGAGGCTCCGCAGCAGGACACAGCCAGAGCCTACGGAACTGGAGAGCAAGGAGAAAAGAGAGGCAGGAAAAGGACAGACATCACTAAAAGCCCGGGTATGTAGATTGTAAAACGTGTGACAATGCTATCCCTTTCTAAGTCTATGCCCGTTAAACATGTCCTGCTCCACGGCTGAGATTGTCCTGTTCTACCACCAATGCGCAAGTTAGTCTCTCATGTGTGGCTCATGCACAAGGAACTTGCAGGAACAAGGTTCTGGGCTTTCATAGACTGTCTGAAGAAAGGGGAGGGGTGAGACTGCGAGATTGGGACAGCGAGAAGCAAGCTGGGATGGGTCAGTGCAGAGGTCATTTTATATGAGTTGATGGGAAGTGACCTTTACGGATGGAGAATCTGTGGAACAGTCTATCTAGGGAACGGTTCCATGAGGACACCTGCCTTTATGCATATGAATTTGCCACACCTTTTTTAGGTTAGTGAGTCCCACCTCCACTCATCAGTGAATTAATTGCCTTTTCTGAGATCACAGCTGGAGAATCCTTGGTGACAGTAGCAGAACATGTGTGTGTGTGTGTGTGTGTGTGTGTGTGTGTGTGTGTGTAGCAGAAGGTTCCTCAAATCATTGAAAGGCTAATAAAATATATTTTGGAGGTGGCAATTGATAAAAAACACAACTTCTGTTTTCAATATTTTTTTGTACTTTCTCCTAAGCCAAATCCTCAAGTATGTGGAATTTAAATAATTGTTTTTAAGTCAAATCAATTTTGAAACAGAGCGAGTTAGAGGTTTATAGACTCCCCCGGTCGTCAGCGGATTGCTGATTAATGGCACCGGAATCTGTAATTATCCTGCTGTCAGGAGGCCGAGAGTCCTCTATAAATCCAGGCTTGTCTGCCTTCCCAAGGCTTCGGAGAGGAGTGCCTTGATTTATCCCACAATTGGCACATATTCGCTTTACTGTACCTTAGAGAATGCTCAACTACTTAATGGTTTGAGAGGTCAATTTTCATATGGCTTGTACGGAGCAACCTAGACTAGCGTCCTTGCCCATGACCATGAGGATGGACGGTGGCTGGCCTTCTTCTTGCCCTTGCTGTTCATTTCTCTCTCCCTAATTGGTTTCATTAAAAACCTTGGTATGGTAGATTGCAAAACTGGCCACAATCTCATCCTTTCTAAATCTATGCTCTTTTAAATATGTCCTCCTCTCAGGATAAGGAGTCTTTCTTCGATCCGGTGAATCTGAGCTGGCCTTGTGACTTGCTGCAGCCAACAATGCAGTACAAGGTACAATATGGCACTTTCAAGACTAACCTTAAGGTGCCTTGGCTCTTTCCCTCTGTAAAAGGACCCTGCTAGACTTGGGTTTGGGTGGTCTAGCCCTAGTCTGATCAGAGAGAGACACACATGGCCTGTTCCTCACCCCTGTCTCCACCTCTGGAAGCAGCGTCTACAAGTCCTGCAGCAGAGATCAGCGTAGAACAAAAGAACCACCCTGGGGCTGGAGAGATGGCTTAGCGGTGAAGTGCTTGCCTGTGAAGCCTAAGGACCCTGGTTTGAGGCTCAATTCCCCAGGACCCACATAAGCCAGATGCACAAGGAAGTTGCATGCATCTGGAGTTCATTTGCAGTGGCTGGAGGCCCTGGTGTGCTCATTCTCTCTCTCTCTCTTTCTCTCTCTCATAAATAAATAAATAAATAAATTTTTTAAATGAAAGAACCACCCAGCAGAGCTTGGCTTAAACAGCTGAAATACATTAAATAAATGATTGTCTTAAGTTTGGTTCACTGTGCAACATTATTAGGACAATGAGTAAATGATACTCTGCCTACCTACTATATTCCATCAATGTTCCAGAGATTGAAGCCACAGAAAATCAGAGATAGATAAGGCATAGTTTTGGCCCTTGAGAGCTTGAAGTCTCCTGAAGCACACAGCCTGATAAATGTGTAATTCCAATGGAAAATACCAAAGAAAACTTTTGAGCATCATCTATGTACCAGGCATGATGTTAGGCATTTTATGTACACTTAAACTTTGCTATGTCTATGAGGTCAACGCTAATATTGCCCACTTTATAGGTGAGGTCATTGAGCCTTGTGGAAGGAAGCCGACACTGACTCCACCTAGCCCCTAGTTTCTGCCAGCCTGATGCCCTCTGTAGCATGTGCAAAGCATTAAGGAATCAGAGGAAGTGGCAGCTGGCAGGGCTCTGGGGTAGGAGGGAAAGCTACACTAGGGTGTGGCCAATTGAAGTGACTTGGGGCCACCCAATCCATGTGGGATGAGTGAGTTACTGTAATCGGGAGCTGGAGGGTGCATTTGGGTGAGGACCGCCTGGAAATACTCCTGGCTCATTTTTTTTTTTTTTTTTTTAAATGATGCTAGAAGAAACCTGGACATAACTGGGGGCAGCAGAGGTACATGGAGGAATTTTGCTTGCTTTCTGGGACAAGAAGCATTTCTCCATCTTAGAGTATTCAATGCCAACAATGGCTCGTGGGGAATTTCTGCATGCAGTGGATTAAAACACACATGTTATTATTAATAGGAAGTTCACTTTTTCCTGTTGCCTTTTTGCAGAATCCTTCTAAGATGTTTGTTTTCAGATTGCTCAGCTTCCTTCTGCGGATCTGGCTGGCTGAAGGGAGGCACGCTGTGAAGTCTGCAGACCTGAGGGGCTCCTGACCCACACTCTGCTCTAAGCAATATCTCTTCTCTTTAAATGGCCACACAGGGCCACAGAACTAACAACATATGGGTCTCAGCATCTGCAGGAACCAAGTTTCATCTGTGAGCACCTTGAAGGCAGCACTCAGGGCTACTAGATTTATTGTTCTCTTTCTATAAGGTGGTCAGATGCAATCAAAACCAAGAGTGGGCAGAGCACCACGTCCAGGCACCATGTCTCTCTGTGTTAATCTAAAGGAGTGCGCACATGACCATTGTCTTAGTTTTGTGGATGAGGAATAGGCAGGAGGAGGCAGCTGCAGGCAAGGCCTCACGGGTGGGAAGGAACGCACTGTGGATTTGAACCCTATCCTTTGGTTCAGGTGTCTGTGATCTTAAACCGTCAGCTTTGATAGTCGAGGGATGAAGCAGAGACTCTTGGACCTGCTGTTTAGACATGGGTGAGTGGTTTTCTGACATTCCACCCTGTTGAGTGTGCCCTCAGTCCACATCAGGTTCTTTAAGTTCATCTGTTCAATCTGTAAAAATGTACTCAAGCTCAGGAACAGGCAGTGGACACTGTTTTCCCTCTTGCAGGTTACAGCTAGCTTTTCAAAGTAGCCATCAGTGAATTTTGTAGCTATGGCAGCAGCCAGGCCTGGAGCATGGGGAGCATATTGACGAAGACAACACCTCAGTGAAGGCCCTTAGCCAGAGAAGTTGCTGAGGAGGAAGGAAGAACTAATTCCAGGGCTACAGTGAATCTCAGATCAGTGATGCCAACCACAAAATTCCTTGGCGTCTCTCATCTCTTCCCTTTCTAAAGAATTGCTCTCGTGTCTGCCATTTGCAGAGAAAAGAGGGGTTATGACACAACCATGAGGCAGATAAATACCATCTTTCAGACATATACTCTTTCAGGAACAAACATCTCATTTTACTGTGTGATTGGCCTCATCTTTGGTGGCAACTTTGCCCTCATGCTGAACCTTCCTCAGATTAAGAGTGGTCACTTCCACCTCAGATTCCCTGAAGCAACATGAGAGACAAGTCTCTATTGTGTAGTTCAGAGGGTGGGGGCATGGTGCTCTTTTCTTCCCAGTAAATCCACGTTCTGAGGTCCCGGCCACTTCCTCTCTTGACTTTCACAGTGGGCTCTGATGGTCAAAGAGGAAGTGAGGGTCAGGGAGCAATTTTGATCCTCATCCTGTATTTAGGACTTGAGCTTCCCTTCAGCTCCCTGGAGGTCTTGTTCTGGAAAACTGCTTGTTTTCCACAGAACAAAGGTTTCTGGAAAGCAGGAAGGCCATCCCAGCAGAGCCCTATGTAGGAAAGCCATCAGGAAACAATGATCTCAAAGCCTGTTGGGTGCTTTTTTTTTTTATTTAAATTTTTTATTTTTGGCTAGGGAGGCTTAGGAAGGATTCAGGATACAGGATCCTGGAAGATATGCCCAGAAGGTCAGACTACACCCAGTCCTGGAGGGACAGAGGTCCAGTTTGGAATTGTGTGGACACAATCGTGAAGTCCTTTGTGGTCAAAGGCTACAGTTCTCAATCTGCCTATTCTAGGAAATAGTCTTACTTTTTTTCTTTTTGGATCATGTCACCTGCAAAATGAAGAGATCCTCTCTCCTTGTAGGGGTGGGTACAGATTTTCTTTCCTTCTAGGGTGGGACCAGATTCTCAGTCCTTCCTTGTAGGGGTGGGCTCAAATTCTCACTCTTACCTTGTTGGTGAGTACAGATGCTTTATAAAGAAGATAATGGTGCAGAAGTTATGGAGTTGGAAAATGCAAAGAATGACTCTGCTACATGTGCTCCGTCAAGACAGAGCATGCGCCCACCCTTTTAGAAATGTAGTAGGAAGCCAGTCCCCTCCCTAGCAGAGGTTGGGCCCTAAGATCATCACTGGATTATGTGGCTCAATATTCCCAAAGAATAACTAATGATTATTATTAGTTATCCTGGAAAATAATGTTTCCTGATGGTTTAATTTGGGAAACACTAGATTACAAAGTTGAGCATATTCATACAGCAGATCTTCTCATGTGCTCATTTATTTGAGTGTATTTTAAGTGTGAGGATCAAATGCAACTTTTCTGACACAGATTTGGTCACAGAGGAGTATTTTTCTCATGGCACAACCATGGTTGTGTCTCATAACAAAGTAGAAAATGCTGATGTTTATTTATAGGCCTTTGACTAAACAAAGGACTTATTGTCTTTATTAGATTTTCACTAGACTAAATTTTGCTATTCTTATCAAATGCATTAAAAATATCCCCCAGCTAGAGACGCTCAGGAGGCTATGTCTCCTCCCCTTTTCCCCTTTGGTGATGGTGTGGCCACTGGTAAGTTGCCCATGCTCCAGTAATAACCTGTCACCTATGGTCATGAAAGCACCCCTAATTACACTTAGTGGGTCAAAACAAAAATTGAAGTAAAAAGGAACTAAACAAATTCCTCAGTTAAAATCTATTCTTTCAGGCTTCTACTTCTAGGATGATGGCATAAGACATACTTTCTCCTGGGACTTATACATCTAAACAAAAATTTGGGGCTAGAGAGATGGCATAATGGTTAAGGCACTTGCCTGTGAAGTCTGAGGACACAGGTTTGATTCCCCAGCACCCACATAAACCAAATGTACATGGTAGTGCATGTATCTGGAGTTTGTTTACAGCGGCTGGAGGCCCTGGCATGCCCATTCTTTCTCTCTTTGTAATAAATAAATAAAAAGTAAAAATAAGCACAAACTTTGAGGACAGTGTAGTAAGGCATACTTTCTCCTCCTCATCCTTCTAAACAATCTCAACTTATGGACATCATGACCTGTTGTGCAGTTATTTCCTCCAAAATGGAAATATTCTCTCCTAAGAGGAGAAAAGAGGCTCCTAAGAATTAGGAAACTGACAAAACAGGACAACCATAACCTGATAGCACACTCAGGATGCTCAGAAGGTTACAAGGTTCATGAGGTCCCTCCCTGAGGTCAAGCAGTTAGGCACTGTAGAGGAAGAGGAGACTCTTCAGAGGAGCTGCCTGCAAGTTGAGCAGGGAGATCCTGAGATGTAGCCTTCTTGAGTCATTGCCTATGCTGTGGTGGGATTATCAGAGCTGCAGCTGCTTGAGAGTCATCCATGTTCCTGTGAGTAACCCCTGACCCATGCTTCTGAAGTTAACACCAGTAAACTCATTGGCTGGACTTGAGTAGAATCTTTTCTTTGGTCTTGCCCTGTCTATATTGAACTGACATTTTTTAGTACATCTCCTCAGGAAAAGTCAGGGAACAATATCTAGCATAGATATTAGGAGGCTCTGAAGGGTGGAGAGAAGATAGATTATTAGTTAAGGACTCAAACCTGAGGAGTGTGTGTTCCCTGGGTATTGCTTGTGCTTTACGTATCCAGACTCAGTGGAAGCAGAAACAAGCACAGATAGGGGGGAAACAAACAAACAAACAAACAAACAAACAAACAAACAAACAAACAAACGCACAAACAATAGTCTACTCTCTCTGGCCAAAGGATGGAGAAAGGTCAGCTTTGGAGATGGAAACTTAGACAATAAGCAGGTATACTTCTGACGAACACCAGAGAAAAATCTGTGGCCCTTCTACACCCTCAGTAGCAAAGGCCAAGTAGGGGAGCCCAGCTCCTCCACCAAGTGCTATCCGCCAGGCAGGAAGCTGGGGTGTTTGCCCTTGCCGGCTGGCAGTAGTGTACCCTTCTCCCTCACGGTGTCAGTGGAAACTGCACAGGAAGTCTGGACTTTGACCCATCCCAGAGTGATGACGTGCTCTATCTATCCCCAGCTGCACCCCATGGAGAGTCAGGACAGACACCATTGACAGGAGTAGCGTGAGAAATGAAAGGGGAAATCAAGCAGCTCCTAGAGGAAGGAAAATTTAAAGAATTTATTGCATGTATCTGTGGCTAGAGGAAGTTTTCTACACCGAAGCATTTTCATTTTTGTAAAAGGAAGGAATTTTAGAAAGTCAGATAGGAAGAAAGAACATGTTAGATTAAAATATAGAAAATTGAAACAGGTTTTCTAAATTATGTTTGGTGGATGAAACAACCTTCAACATGGTGAAATATGATTTGAATGCTGTGTAAAAGTAAAAAAAAAAAAAACTAAAAGTAAAAAGAAAAGAAAGAGAGAGAGAGAGAGATTAACTAAAAAGGCAGATGGAGCCATGTGTGGTGGCCCACGGCTTTAATCCCAGCACTCAGGAGGTGGAGGTAGGAAGATCACTGTGAGTTCGAGGCCAGCCCTAGACAACAGAATGAATTCCAGGTCAGCCTGGACTACAGTGACACCCTACTTAAAAAAAACTGAATGGAGAGAAACACTGAGACAAATCTTGTTTTTGAAAGAAAAGGTTTATTAGATATGGTTTAGCTTAACATGAAACAGCATGGCAGGGTTCTGAAGCAAGGTTCATGTCTGAGGAAACAAATAGGGGTATCCCTTTTATGGTTTTTTTTAATTATTAATTTTTTATTGAAACCTTCTATACTTACATACAAAAAACATATGATATTTCCCTCCCCTCCCCCCATTCCACTTTAGAACACCAATCTCCATCATATCCCCTCCCTCGCTCCATTAGTCTTTCTTTTAATTTGATGTCATCATCTTTTTCTTCTATTTTGAGGGTCTTGCGAAGGTATTGCTAGGCACTGCAAGGTCATGGATATCGAGGCCAATTTCTGTCTGGGCAGTTGCATTGTAAGAAGTCATACCCTTCCTTTGGATCTTCCATTCTATCCGCCCCCTCTTCCACAATGGTCCCTGAGCCTTGGAGGGTGTGACAGAGGTGTTTCAGTGCTGGGCACTCCTCTATCCCTTCTTCTCAGCACTATGTTGCCTTTTGGGTCATCCCTGTGGTCATCGCCATCTGAAAAGAGAAGCTTCTCTAACCAGAAGTGAGAGTAGCGTTAATATGTGAACACGAACATTAAGTGTAGTGCCCCCAGGGCAGCCTGGTGGGAATAATATATATACATTTAGTCAGACAAGAGCAGGCTTTATACCCCTAAGGCTCATGACCTCACCTGCCATAGACTTTTGCTTAGGTTTTTCAGTACCAGGTATGTATTCCCTCCTGTAGAGAGGGCCTTCAGTCCAATTATGGAGCAGTTGGTTACCCCAAGAGTAGACATGCTACTATTGCACCCGTTCAGTCATTGGGCCTGTATGGCCAAACTTGAATATTCAGTGTCCACTGTTTTCACTGCTGATGACTTCTGTCTCCCATATGGCTGCATGCAGTGCAGCTTTTTCCAGCTTTCAGTTGGCTGGTCTACAAGGAGAAGGTTTTCTGCTTAGCACCAGCTTGCTTTCTCAGTGACTTTGCCTCTCAGGCAAGAGATGTCTTCAGCAATAGGGTCTTACTATCTGTTTCTCAAGGGAAACCAAGGGCTTTGGCAAAAGCCTTTAATGTTTTGGAGGCTACCGGGACCTCCTTGGCCAACAACTCACTGGAAGGTATCCCATCCCAGGCACTGAAAATTTTCTAGTAACAGTCTACAGCTTCTAGATGTTCCATTATTCAAAAAAGTAGGTTTACATAAGTCTTATTCACAATATCTTGAATTTAAATTGACCCTCCCCCTGTCCTTACTGCATGGATAAAACTTGAGGACAGGGCTGGAGAGATGCCTCAATGCTCAATGGTTAAGGCATTTGCCAGCAAAGACTAAGGACTGGAGTTTGATTCCCCAGTACCCACATAAAGCCAGATGCACAAGGTGGCACATGTGTCTGGAGTTTGTTTGCAGTGGTTGAAGGCCCTGGAGTGCCCATTATCTCTTTCTCACTCTCTCTCTTAAATAAATAAATTAATTAAATATTTTTTTAAAAACTTGAGGACAGGATGCTAAATCAAATAAGCCAGTCACCAAAGGAAACACATTATATTATTTCACTTATATGATGTACCTGCAATAGTGAAACACATAGAAACAGAATGTAGAATTGTGGCTGCCATGAGCCAGGGAGAAGGGAAGGTGAAAAGCTTAATGGGTACAGAGTTTCAGTTTGGAAAAAATGAAAACAGTGGAGGAGGTGGAGTGTGGTGATGGTTGCACCACAATGTGATTGAAGTGGCAAAAACCTAAGCAGATAGCAAAGGTATTGTAAACATTAATTAAAGGAAAACAGGAGAGGCCGTATTAATATGGAACAATGCAGCTGTCAGAGCAAAGGAAAAGTACTAAAACACCCAGGAACACTATAGCATGATAAGCAGGTCAACTTGCCAATAGAACATGGTCATTCTCATTATGTATGCTCTAAACAGAGCTGAAAAATATGTACAGCAATCCCTTACAGAAGACGATTAGAAAACCCACAGTCAGAGTTAGAGACAGCAACACTCCTCTCTCAACAAATTTATTTAAACAACTAGACAGAAAACTAGCAAGGATATAAAAACACAGCCATCTCAATCAACAGCATCTTCTCGCATTATGGAAAACTGCCCTCAACAAGAGAAGAATACCTATTGCTTTCAAATGCTCACGGATGTTACACCAAGATAGACCCCATTCTGGCTGGAAACAAACCTTAACAAATGTAAAAGAATTGAAATCACTCGGAGTATGACCACAGTCAAGCTAGAAATCAATATAACAGAAGAATCTCTGAACACTTAGAAAATAAATCACACTGTTCAAAATAACCCAGGGGTCAAAGAAGAAGGCTCAAGGGAAAGAGAAAAATATCCCAAATTTAAAAACAATGCGAAAATACCGCATACCGACAGATAAAGCTTGCTGACAAGGAAGTCTGTAACTCTAATGCCTACATTAGAAATGAAGGAAAGCCAAATCAATAACCTAAGCTTGTGCAGAAGCACAAAAACCTGTTTAAAAATGCTTCTAGTCACTTGTTTGGTGATAGCTTCCAGAATGGAAACCATCCAGATGCACGGTGGGTGATGACAAAGCAATCTGAGGTATATCTATGCCACGGAAACAGTCAGCAATAAAAGGGAGTAAACTACGGATGGAGGGGGGGTGATTTGGATTAATGATCTCTAGGCAATGAAGAAGAATAGGAAAAAAAAACTCAAAAAGTTACATATGGGCTGGAGAGATGGCTTAGTGGTTAAGGTGCTTGCCTGTGAAGCCTAAGGACCCAGGTTTGATTCCACAGAATCCAGATGTACATGGTGGTGCATGTGTCTGAAGTTCATTTACAGTGGCTAGAGGCCCTGGCATGCCCATTCTCTCTCTCTCTCTCTCAAATACATACATAAATAAATAAAGGTTACATACTTAGAGATTCCATTTCTATGAAATGATACAACTATGGAAATAGAAAATAGACTATTGGACGTCTTTAATTAAAAAGAGGGTGAGATGTGAGCCGAGCGTGGTGGCACACACCTTTAATCCCAGCACTCGGGAGGCACAGGTGGGAGGATCGCCGTGAGTTCGAGGCCACCCTGAGACTACATAGTGAATTCCAGGTCAGCCTGGACTAGAGTGAGACCCTACCTCAAAAAAAAAAAAAAAAAAAAAAAAGAGGGTGAGATGTGCCCACTGGTGCAATAGTTGCATGACTGTAATGGGTATAACTGATTACTTGATCTCTGATTGACCTTCACTCCACAGGAATGAATTAATGCCTGGTACTGAAAACCTAGTCAAAATCCTGTAGTTGGGAAAGTCATAGGCCCTCAAGGGGAAGTTACTTCTGTTGTTTCGCTAAATAGATATGTTATGCCCATCAAATTTCCCTCTAAATATTTGTGTTTCTGTCTATAGATTAGTGTTTCTCTCACCTTTGGTGAGAGAAGCTTCTTTTTGCAGTTAGCAGTGTTTAGTGGGGAGACTCAAAACTTGTTAAAGTGCTAAAAATAAATGACTATTGAGTGCTCAGCACTAAATGAAACAACTCTATTACTCCCTCCAAGGCTCAGAGAACACTGTGGAAGGGAGGGGTGAAGAGCGTAAAAGCCAGGGGACGGAGAGAATGCTTTGGAGGATATGAAGGGGTATTATATTCATGACCTCACAGCTGCTCTCATTACCTGCCCAAGACCTGCACAATATTGGCCTGTCAACATTCTGTCATGGATGACAAAAAAGATAACATCAGAATAATAGAGGGATTAGTTGAAAGAAGAATGGATTCAGTAGAAGGGAGATAAGAGGGGGATGGGGCCTAGGATGAAAATACATCATGGAGGGCTGGAGAGCTGGCTCAGCGGTTAAGGCACTTGCCTATAAAGCTTAACAATCTGGGTTTGATTCCTCAATACCAGATGCACAAAGTGGTGCATGTATCTGGAATTCATTTGCAGTGGCTAAAGACCCCAGTGTGCACACTTTCTCTGTCTCCCAACCACCTCTACGTGCAAATAAATATATAAATAAATAAATAATTTTTAAAAATCCACAATGTACTTTGGACTCTGGTTTTGCTTGGCATATGTCTGCCAGGAATCGTTGCTCATGTTTTCTGCAGCAGAAAGTCTAAACAGCCCGTAATATAATTCTGTGCCAGGCTTTCACTCATCGTGGAGAACAAGCATCTCTGTAAATGACCATGACCTCCAGTGTAAGGCTTCTCGAGATAGGGCTCCTAAGCATGCTGTGCCCTGAGCCTGGGGTTTTTAATTTTCATACTTGTTCACCTCAAGCCTTCATTCACCCATCAATCACATCTTACTGCTTTTTACCCCAGCTCTGGCTCCCTGGGAGGTTTCAGCTGATGGCTTTCTGCTGGCATAAACTGTGATTCCCTGTCTCTGTTGCCCACCCCTCCAATATGTCTGCCTTCTCACTCCTGGGCTGCCTCAGAAGAGAAGAGTTATTGACTTTCAATTAAACATCAAAGTTTCTCACGTGGCAGGCAGAGAAGACCAAAAGGTGGTTCCAGACGAAGATAAAATTGTTTCTTCAACTTTCGGTTTTGCAAGTCACAAGCTGCTTTTATTTTCCTTCTGGACAAATTGCTACCAGGGGATTGGAGCAGAAAACTCCAGGAGGCACAGACCCCTTTGGAGGGACAGTTTTGTAAGGCCAGCAGCCATCATGTTTATTTTCTGCCCAGGACACCCATGGCCTTCCTGCTGCCTGCCTTCTTCCCCCAGAGGACAGTCTTGGGAATGGAACTCTGCTGGCTGCAAACTCTTTCACTGTCAAGGAGAATATTGGCTTTGAGCTTAAGAAGAAATTAACAACCTAGAGCCAGATGAACACTGTGGCATCTTGGGAAAAGCATGCCCAGGGATGTTTTGATATGCTTAAGCCTGCCTGAGTTGCCACATCCCTTCCAATAATGCTTTAATTTAGTTTTCTTAAGAACATAAATTGCAGAAAATTTAATTTATATGAAGACAGTCTAGGTAGTAGCTCAGGGCAGGCTGTGCTCCAAGGCAAGACGGCACAGAGGCTGAGAGTGAGGGCTGACATCCAAACCCAACTGGCTTCCAGACCATTGCCATTTAACTTTATGAGCCAAGCTTTCCTTGTCCCTAAGGAAAGAGAATAACAGCCACTTCCTTGGGCGATTATGAGGATAGATGACAGTGCTGAGGATGTGGAAGGGGATGAATAAATCAAAAGTGATATGAGTTTCTTTTTGTTCTGTGGGACTGTTTGCAAATATGAAGGAGAGGAACACGAAGACCTGAGGTGAAGGTGAAGCTGGCAACAGCTCGGTTCTCGTCTGTTGTGTGACAAACCACCCAGACTCTCGCTGTAAGCTGGCAACCATCCCATGATTGCCATGCGTCAGGAATGTAGGATGGTGACCGCAGGTTTGCCTGGTCCCTGTTCTGTGAGGTTGAGGGGCCTGTGTGGGGGCAGGGGGTAGGTTCATCTGCAGGTGGCCCACTTGCATGGCTGATACCTACACTGGAATTATTTTAATGTGAGGAGCAAAAGGACCTCAGCCACAAGTCCCTCTTGCTAGTCTCTTCACCATGGTGGCCTCAGAACAGCTACATTCCTGGTATCCCGGGGAACAATGCAGAAGACTATCTGTACCCATCTTGAGAGTCGCTGTCATTTCCTCTGCTTGTTGGCAGAAGTAGACATTAGCTCACCCAGACACAAGGGGAGGAGACGTGGGCTGCACCTCTCAACAGGAGGCATGCAGGAGCTTGTGGCTGTGCATCCCAGCTGCCTCAACCTGTCAGCCTGCATGGGGAAGGCTGAGGCTAAGAAGGTGAGTTCAAGGCCAGGACTCAAAACAACAACCTAGGAACAGGCAAACACAAACAAATGAAGCAATGTCATCATCAAGAAAAACAAACAAACAAGAAACCATGTCACAGATGGGCCCTCGTGTTCCTCTTGGTTTCATTTTTCTGTGCTATTCTGTGGGGGAAAGGCTCTATGTGGGAGGAAGGCATGGAAGGGGAAGGTCCTATGTATTTTGGGGGAGGGCGTGTTTTCAAGATAGGGTCTCACTGTAACCCAGGCTGACCTGGAATTCATTTGGAATCTCAGAATGGCCTCCAACTCATGGCGATCCTCCTACCTCTGCCTCCTGTGCTGGGATTAAAGGCGTGTGCCACCACACTGATATCTAAAACCATTAGTGGAGAGATGGCAAGTGGCAGGTTCACTGTTTCCAGGTCTTTGCAGCTGCTGTTAGGATATTTAGGAGTTAGGAGTGGACATTAGTTTTTGTATTTCAAAATGTCAAATGCCACTACTCCCAGCTGAAAAGTCATTCTTTCCTAGGGTGTGGTGGGTTGAAAATTCATCTCTACTAGAACTTCAGAATGGGATTGTATTTGGCACAAAGTTTTTGGTAGATGCAATTAGTTAAGGATCTTGACATGAAATCACTATGGATTTAAGGTTGTCCCAAATCTGGTCATGAGTTTTTATAAAAAGAGGTGAGACAGAGAGTTGGGGCTTGATTATGTGGAAGAGCGCTTGCCTAGCATGTTCCTAGCTGGTCCATATTCCCCCCCACCTCCTCCCCTCCACACTGTGGAATGGGTAGGGGCAGACGCTGACTTTAAACCCCACAAGCCAAGGAAAGCCTAGAGCTATGAGAGACTCTGAGAGGCAAGAAAGGAACCTGCCCTGTACCAGTAAAGGCAGCATGGACTGCTAGCACATTTATTCTGTACTGCTGGCCTCTGGAATTCTGGGAAAAAAAAGGGAGAGAGAGATTTCTGTCTCAAGTAAGCAAGTGTCTTTTGACAGCCCTGGGAAGCTGATATACTGGGCACATGGGGCAAACCTCCTGGTGTGAACTTTGGACCCCTGATACATTATAGAGTGATGTTTATCACTGTGGCTGGATCATTTTTCTGTGGAAGGGACCATCCTAGGCATGGTGGGATGTTCAATAATATCTCCAGCTTCTTCTCTTTAGATTCCAGTAATGCCACAGCCCAAGTTGTCACACTAAAAACTTGTTGAATGTCCCCTGGGGAGGCAAAACAGCTCCTGGTGGAGAACCAGTGTATGAGGCAGACCAGCTGTGACCATGGAGACATTGCTCTGAAGATCAGAAATGGAGTAAACACAGCTTCCTGACTTCTGGCCCACTTGGGAGGGTGGCAGAAGACAGGTTAAAACTGACCCAATGATGTCCTGTTGTCCCTTCTCCTGCTGATCATCTCTCTGTGTGTCTTTGTAACTCTTTGTCTCTCTCCACCCACCCCCCAGGCCCCATCTCTCTCTCACCTGCACATATTCAGTAGCTCATCTCCCAGGAAACAAAAGGTTTGTTGGAGAGAGAGAGAGAGAGGGCAGGGAAGAGCTAGCATGGGGTTGTGAACCCATCACAGGCCATTACTGTGACATTGTCAGGGCTTGTCCTAGGGGGACATTGGCAATTGGACCTGGGGCTGTAAGCTCCTCTGGCTGCAGTTTCTGAGTATGGGACAAGGAGCCACACTCCCTGGGCTTAATTTGGCTGTTGGGGATACTTGTGGCAGACAGGGAAATGGGACAGAGAAGGCTCAGTGCAGGTCTAGCCCAATTCCTTGGACCCCAGAGTACTCGACGTACAGGAGGAAGATAGCTGGGTTAAAGCAGGATTACACAGCCATTGATTTCTTTTCCCCTTTCATCTTGACATCACTTAGCATTCTTTCCTAAAGAGCCAACTCATTAATCACTAGGTGCAATCGATTTTTTTATTATTATTGGTAGTGACAGGAGTCAATGAGGAGTAGCGTTTGGAAACCATGGGTACATTCATGTCCACTGGAGTCCTTTGCTATGGCTATAACATTTCAATAGGGCAGCCCAAACACAGACCTCAAGGAGAAAGAAATAAGACTCTTGGGAGAGCCACAGAAAGAACAGGATCAGAGCTAACAGAGCTATTTGTTTTGCTGTCCCCCCATGCCATGGTTCTTTTGGGTGGGGAAGCTGTTCATCCACATGAATCAGCAGGGTGTGACAGCACATTCCAATCCCACCCCAATGCCTGGCCTTGTTCAGCGCATCTCTGCCATTCCTCCAGGTTCTGGTGTCCAGGCGACGGGGCAGAGCCTAGGCCAGAGACAGCTTCAGTGCAGGAAGGTCCCCTAGTGAAAGTACTCAGAAAAGACAGGGTCTGGCAAGACCATCCAGGCCCATAGTAGGAGGGCAGCAGATGGGGACATCAGGGTAGGAGGAGTTCTGTGAGTTGGAGGCCAGCCTGGAACTACAGAGTGAGTTCCAGGTCAGTCTGGGCTATAGTAAGACCCTACCTTGGAAAAAAAAAAAAAAAAAGCATCAGATCCCAGCTGTGACATGCCCCAAATTCTCCACTGCGTGTTCTCTTTACAGTTTTCAATTCAGTTTCTGTTGGGCAGGTTTGTACTTTGCTCTGGAGTGATTGTGACAGTATAATGGAAACGTTATTTTTAAAACATTTATTTCCTTATTTATGCACCCATGAGGGAGACATGCTAGGAACTTTTCCTGTTAGTAGCTGGGGAATTGAACCTAGACCAGAAAGCTTTGCAAGCAAGAACCATTAACCACTGAGCTGCACAAATATGACTTTGAAAGGTGGTGGTAAGGTGAATTTTCACAAATATGGGTTATGCATATTTAATGAGACAAGAGATGGCCTAAAATACAGATCTATCCCATGTTTGCCTGAATTTTGGGTCACTTTCTAGTGACCCTCACCAGCCCCCAGCCCCACATATTTTTTTTTTTTTTTTTGGTCTCTGGAAGTAGGGTCTCACTGTAGCACAGGCTGACCTGGAATTCATTATGTCTCAGGCTAGCCTGAAATTCACAATGATCCTCCTCCTACCTCTGCCTCCTGTGTGCTAGGATTAAAGGTGTGTGCCACCAGTCCTGTTTTAAAGTTCTTTTCTTTCTGTAAGGATATTAAAAGCTTATTTAGAATTTTTATCTGACATTGGCATCAGATGCTTTTTAGTTTTGTTTTTGGTTTAGGTGTAGTCATGCCTTTTAGGAAGCAGATCCTTATTTATTTTTTGTTTTATGAGAGAAAGAGAGAAAAAGAGAGAGAATTGGCACACCAGGGTGTCTAGCCACTGCAATCGAATTCCAGATGCATGTACTACCTGTGCATCTGGCTTACATGGGTTCCGGGGAGTTGAACCTGGGTCCTTAGGCTTCACAGGCAAGTGTCTTAACCATTAAGCTGTCTTTCTAGCCCTCAGATGCTTCTTAACATCTGGTTTGCTTCACTATCTAGTGACACAAAATTCATTTATATTTTATCCCTTTGAACTTTCTCTGGGCTGTGTCCTGGGTAATTTCGTTAGAAATACTATCTAGTTCACTAATTCTTATCTCAATTTGACTGTGTTATTTTAATGGTATTAATTTTTGCATCTAAAAATCCATTTGTATCTTTTTTTTTTTTACATAGGCTTTATTTTCAGGGGAGCAGGACTTGAATCAAACAAGCCAAATCCCATATCATCATCTGACTCCTTAGACTCTTCCTTCTTCTCATCCTTCTTTTCCTCTGCTGCAGCACGGCCAGCACTAGCAGTAGGAGCTGCAGAGCCAGGGACAGCAGACATAGCCTCAGCCCCACCGGCAGACACACTGCTAGCTTGCCAATACCTTGGCAGCCTTTCCCCGTTAAGCTCACTGATGACCTTGTTGAGCGGGCCATCATCAGCCTCGATGTCCACGCTCTCCAGGATCTTCCTGACATCCTTGGCACTGGGGGAAGAGTTGCCCCCAAGGGCGGTCACAGCAGTAGGAGGCGACGTAGTTCATGTCACATGTCCACAGCGGCAGGTGGGCCTAGTGCGTGTGACTCATTTGGATCTTTTACAAATATGACTGCCCATTTTTTAAAGCATCTTGCTCCATATACATTTCCGCTTTTTTGCACATAAACATGTGTGTCTGTGTGTGCATGTATGTGTTTCTGTGTGTTCATGTGTATGGGTGCAAATGCTTGTGTGTGCACAAGGAGGCCAGAGAACATCCTCAGGTGTTATCTTGAGGGACCCGAGCCAAAACAACACCATGACAGGCTCCAGGGCCGCTCACAGGCCTAAGTTTCTGTTTCCTGGTAAAAGACAAGGCAGTTACTGGATGGCCTTAGACTCACAGTCCTGCCTCAGCCTCAAGAGTGCTGGCTTGGAGAGCCCTGTCTGACCCAGGTTTTCTATTGCTTTATGATTTAGTTTTTGTGAAGTGTGTCTAGGAACTTGTCCATTGCTTTGAGGTTATTGTTTTCATGTAGTTTATAATAATCTCTAAATGACCTCTGTATATCTTTCTTAAAACTTTTAAAATTTTATTTAATACATATTAATATTTAATAATAATAATATTTAATATTAATATTTAATACATATTATCCCTTCACCCCTGCTCCTGTTACTCTGGGCCCTTACTCACTGAGGTTATTGTACTCACTGTGGGATCAAGAAGCCTCAGTCAGACCCTGTGGGTTAGTGGGGAGGGGGCAGGTTCCATGCCTCAGGGAATTTCTACTCACTCTGTAGTTCTTACAATCTTTCTGCCCCCCTCTTCTGTAGTGTTCCCTGAGCAATGGCAGGCCTGGTGGCAGTCTGATTTAGTATTAAGTTCTTTGAGGCCTCTGGATTTCTACTTTGATAGGTTTTGATTGATGACTGTCTGTTCCCATCACCTTGGAGCTGGTTGTCAGGCTAGCAATAAGAGCAGGATTCATGTTGCCTCTTTCTCTTCAGTCTCTCCTGGGCCCTGGCAGATGTGGTAGAGCTGACATGTCTCGTGGTGGGCAGTCAAATATCTTCTTATCAATGGATCTTGGCTCTCATCCATTTTCTTTGCTATCTTTAAGATAGAACATATTCTACACCCAAGAGTAAGGGCAACTTGGGTTAAAGAGGGTATGCAAAGTTATTTGAGAGGATTTTTTTGTTGTTGTTGTGTAAGCCCACTGTTCTTCAGAGAGCATTGGGGGCTTCTCTCTGATCTCTCTGATATCTGAGGTTCCTGACCATGGGATTCTGACTTGGTTTCCAGTAGCAGATATGAGTTCTTTCTCACTGAGCAGGCTTCATGTCCAGAAAACGGTTACCTGCAGAGGCCATGTGCCACTACCACACAAGTGTGTACTTCTTATCTGGCTGATTGATTTTGGAATCTGCAGTGCCCCTTACTAATCCATGCTGTTGGTGACCACTGTCCTCCAGCAGCTCCCAAAAGAGCTAGCCAGCACTATGAAGACTAGCCAGGGGAGAGTGGGGGTGCTAATTTCCCTCTGGATTCCAACATGGTGTTCTGATGTCCTGTGACCATAGCCTGTGTTCAGCAATAGGGGCTTACATTTTAGCTCTGGCAGGTAATCAAGTATTTTGGCAATGGCCTATGTTGCTTTGGGGACTTCATGGGTCTCCCTGGCCAACAGTTCACTGTTGCCTGGGGCGGGGGGTGGGGTGATAACTCAAGTCTGGGCCTGGGATTTACCAGCCAGAGTCCATGGTTTTAAGGTTAAGCTTTTTCCATCTTCTATCTGAACTGTTCCCCTTCCCCCATTATTGGGGATTATATATTGAAGAATGCTAGTCACAATGAGGGTTTCTATGGAACTGATTCATGTTGTCTTAACTTTTGTGTAACTCCCTCGCCACCCTCCCTTTCCCCTCCCCTTCAAGCTCCTCCCACTCCTGATATTTTGCTCTTCCCCTAACCTATCAGGTAACTCCTCCTCTCCTCTCTCCCCATTTCTTCTCTACTGGTCTCAGGAATATGAGCATAAAACTAGGATGACCTTTGTAGATCTATAGTATCAGCTATAAAGTCTCTCTTTTCAGCACTGATTTTGAGTTTCTTGCCTCTTTTTCTCAATGCTGCTAAAGCTCCATTGATTTCGTTTAGCTTTTTGGGTAACCAGATCTTTGTTTCTTTGATTTTTTTTTAACTTCATTTTTTGAGACAGGCATGAGTCACTGCCCAGCTTATTTTTCTCCCCCTTTTGAGACAAGGTCTCACTTTACAATCCTGGCTATGCATGAACTTGTAATCTTCATGCCTCATTCTGCAAGTGCTATGACACCATGCCTGGCATTTTGTGTTATTTTTTTAAGTCTCCATTTCTTTTTTTTTTTCATTTCACTTAGTAATTCATCTTTATTTACTTTTTCCTTCTACTAATTTTGGGTTTGGCTTGTTATTATTTTTTTACAGCAATAACCATTTATTATTTCTCATAGCATGGTTGCTGAATTTCATTTTATTTATTTATTTGAGAGAGAGAGAGAGAGAGAGGCAAGGAGAGAAAGAGAGAGAAAGAATGGGGGTATCAGGTGTCCAGCCACTGCAAATGAACCCCAGACTGTGTGCCGTCTTGTGCATTTGGGTTACATGGGTACTGGGGAATCGAACCTGGGTCCTTTGGCTTTGCAGGCAAGCACCTTAACCACTAAGCCATGTCTCCAGCCCTTGTTCTTATTTTTGAATTGCATTATGGTGATATTGTTTATGTGAACTTATTCTACCTTTTGGAAGTGGGCACTGACTGCTATACACTTCCCTATAGACTTCAGCATGCTGTGTCTCCAGTTTCATTTGTCTTGAGAAATTAAATTTTTTTTCTTGATTTCTTCCTTGATGCATTAGTTATTGAACAGCAAGTTGTTTAATTTTCATGTGTTTGAATAGTTTCCAAGATACTTTTCTATTTGTATTGCATTATGGACAGAAAAGATACTTGATGTGATTTCAGTTTTTTAAAAATATGTTGAGACTTGTTTTGCAGCCTAGCATATTATCTGTCCTGGAGAATGTGCCATTGCTGATGAGAGAAATTGTGGATTTGGCAGCTGTTGGATGGAATATTCCGTAGCTATGTTAGTTTTATCCATTTTGTATAAGGGACGATGTAACTCTGTTGCTTCTTAGTCCATCTCTGAAAGTGTGGTCTCAAAGTCCCCCAACCATTCATGGGTTGCAGTCTATTGCTCCCTATGAGGCACATTGATATTTGCTTCATATACTTGGTGTCTTGATACTGGGTGAATACCTATCTAGGATCATTGTTGCCTCTTGCTGAATTGGCCTCTTTCTCTTTATACCATGGCTTTCTTTGGCTCCTTTCACTGCTTTTGATATTAAATGTCTTTTATTTGGTTAGAGTGTGGCCATTTCTGCTTTCTTCTGGATTCCATTTGCATGTAACTCCTCATTCCATTTCTTCATTTACAGTCGATGGGTGCCCTTAGAGGTGATGTGAGTTTCTTGTAATCAGCATGTAATACAAATAGGGCTTGTCTTTTTAGCCTTTCAGTCACTTTATCTCATTTTGCTTTTCCTCTCTCGCTCTCTCTCCTTTTTATTTATGTATGTGTGTGTGTGTGTGTGTGTGTGTGTGTGTGTGTGTGTGTGTGTGTGTACACACATGCTTGGGTGGAAGCCAAAGGACAGTCTTCAGTGTTGTCCCTCAGGAACGTTTTCTTTCATTTCGAGACAGGTCTCTCATTGGCCAAGAGCTCACTAAATTGGTCAGACTGGCTGATGAGCAAACCCCAGGGATCTGCCTTACCTCCTCCCCAGTGCTGGGATTACAAGCGTGTGCCAGTGTGCCTAGTTGGGTTCTGGGCATCAAAGTCATGTCCTCCTGCTTACAAGGCAAGCACTTTACTGACTGAACTATCTTCCCAGTACACCTCTCTCTCTTTGCCCAACTTTATCCTTTTCTCCTTCCCTTTTTTATTCCTCTCTTTCAGGCAGGGTCTAACTATACAGCCCAGACCAACCTTAAGCTCACTCATGGTTCATATACCATGTTTATAATATTAGAGTATTATAATTTACCTGCACAGTTACTGAGAGTTTTACACCTTCCCATATTTTTCTTTTTACTCATTGACATCCTTTTATTTCAGTTTCAAGAACTTTCTTTAGATTTCCTATAGAATAGGTCTGGTAGATATATTGGTTGGGTTTTTTTGTTGTTTGTTTGTTTTGTTTTTCAAGGTGGGGTCTCACTCTAGCCTAAGTTGGCCTGGAATTCACCATGTAGTCTTGTAGTCTCAGGCTGGCCTTGAACTCAGGGTGATCCTCCTACCTCTGCCTCCCAAGTGCTGGGATTAAAAGCATGTACCACCATACCCATTTTTTTAAAATTTTAATTTAAATCAGGGAATGTTATATCCTCTTTCCTCCCCCTTCCTCCTTCTTCCTTCTCCTCCCCTCCTTTTTTTTTCTTTTTCTTTTTGGTTTTCAAGGCAAGGTCTTGCTCTAGGCTGAATAGGAATTCACTATGTAGTCTCAGGGTGGCCTCAAACTCACAGCGATCCTCCTACCTCTGCCTCCTGAGTGCTGGGATTGAAGGTGTGCACCACCATGCCCAACTTTTATTTTCTTTTTTGAGATAGGGTCAAGCTGATCTCTAAGTCACTGTATAGCTGAGGATCACTTCGACTTCTGATCCTTGCTTCTACCTCTTGAGTGCTGAGATTATAGGTGTGGGCTACCATGCCAGTTTATGTGATACAGGAGAATGAACCCAGGGCCTCACGCATGCAAGGCAAACACTCTACCAACTGAGCTATATTGCTAGCCTTCTATTTATTTATATTTGTATTTATTTATTTTGGAGAAAGGGTCATGTTATATAGCCTTGGCTGGCTTCAAACTTGTGGCACTCCCTCTTCCTCAGTGTCCAAGTGCTGAGACTATAGGAGTGTGCCCCCATGCCTGGCACTCTTTCCCTTCATTTGTGAAGGAAAGCTTGCTGCACATGGCGTTCTCAGTTGATAGTTTCTTCCTTATATTATAAAGCTTCCATGCCACTGTCTGTTGACTTCTGAAGTTTTGCTGAGAAGTTCTCTGCCAGGGGAACTGGGACACCCCAGTGTGCTATTTCTTTCCTCTTGCAGCCTTGGTAACCCTCTCTTTAGCTCTCATTTTTAAGAGCTCGATGTCTTAGTGTAGACTGGTTTGGCTTAAAATAAAGGTGACCATTGACCTTTGTATACCTGGCTATTTGTATTGTTTGTGTTTGGGAAGTTTTCTGTTCTTACTTCTTTGAGTAAGTTTTTATCTGCTCTGACATTCTATAGCTTCTTATTGACCCCCAGTAACCCCAGATATTTCCTCTTTTAAGGCTACTTATAATTTCCTATAAGATTTCTTCATTTTTTATTGTTTCCCTTCTTTTCGCATTGTTGTGCTCACCAATTTTTCTTCCATTTGATGCCTTCTATCAAATTTTAAATTCACTGAGTAGCTTTATTTAACTCAAAAATTTTTATTTTTTCGTTGTGTCCATTTATTTCTTAAAAGTTTCAATTAGAGTATTGCTATGTATTTTCATCAAGTTTACTAAGTTACCTTAAAACAGCTGCTTTAAATTTTCTGAGGTTTACTCTGGTCAATTTCTGACATGTTAGAGTGAGGTCAAAGTTCCCTGGAAATTTTTCATGGGATGTCATGTGAGCATCAAGTGATTAGGTATTTGCAAATGCACGTTGGATACTGGGAGACTATCCTGGCATGGTGGCTTCTACAAGCAATGCCAGCACCAGGAAGCTGAGGCAAGGAGATCATAAGTTTGAGGCCAGTCTGGATACATAGCATATTTCAGACCAGTCCGAGCTACATAGCGTGGCTGTTCTCAAATCCTGCTTCCAAAGGGAGAGCAAGAAACGGGAGAATGCCTGAGAAATGTAATCTGTTCCCACTAGCCTCTTCCTGGGGTCATGGTAGGCCAAGGTGCCTCATTCACAGGTCAGGTTCTGCCTAGGTCTGGGTAGTCACCATGGATGGATGAGACCAAGTATATGTGTCACAACTGTGTCCCACCATTCAACTAGGCTGTGTTATACACCGTGGAGCCATAGCCTGCCAAGACCAGCACAACATGGATGGAAAAGTTACCTTCTCTTTTCTGGGTCAAAACACCCCATCCAAAGCAGCTGATGGGAGGAAAGGGTTTATTTCAGCTTGCAGTTTCAAGGGGATGCTTTATCATGGCAGGGAAAGAAGGGCGGAGCAGGTAGCCCAGGCATGATAACCCAGAGCAGCAGGAAAGAAGCAGTCCAAGGGAGCTAGCCAGCAAACACCCAGCAGGGATGGACCAATGAACCTCAAGGTCTACCCTCAGTGACACGCCTCCTCTGGCAAGACTCCGCCAGCGGGGAACTGAGCACGAGGTTTAATCATAAACACAAGGCCGTGGGGGGCCCTGTGAGGATAGTTTGGTGTGTGTCTATGGGAAGATGATTCAGAGGCTCTGACTCAGCTATTGTCTTGCTCTGTCAGTATTTCTTTCATGAAAAACTGTCAACCTATTTTTTTAAATTCACTGCTTTCCACTTCCAAGAGTGTTTTCCACTCTTTTCCGTTTCCACCAGCAGTGGGTGGGTGAGAGCTGCTGAGGTTCCACATCCACAGCAGCATTTGATACTGTCTATGGTTGGGATTTTGGCTACTCTGATAGTCGTGTAGTCATCTCTATCTCTTTGTTGATGAGGTGTGTAGAAATTTTGCCTTAATTTTATTGCTATTTTCTTATTGTGGAACTGGAAGGATTCTTTTGGATAACAGTTTTTTTCTCTTTTTTTCACTTTTTTTTTTTTGAGGTAGGGTCTCATTCTAGCCAAGTGTGATCTGGAACTCACTCTGTAGCCCACCCTGACTGGCCTTGAACTCACGGTGATCTTCTTACCTCACAGTGCTGGGACTAAAGGTGCATGCCACCGCACCTGGCTGGGTACTAGTTGTTAATCACTTGCTAATATTTTCTTTCAATTTGTGGCTGGCCTTCTGGTTTTCTTCATATTCTCGTTTGTAGCACGCAGTTCATGATTACAGGGAAGTGCACAGCATGTCAGCAAATTCTCCGGTCACTCTTGGTACAGATGACGAGGCTGAGACTTGCACAAGTCATGTCCTGGGCTAGACAAGGATTGAGAGTCAGGTTCTCTGCTCTATCCACGTGACTCCAGAAACCAAGCCTTTCACCTGAGCCTCACCATCACAAGGTCTTGCAGAGGAATCAGGCTCCTTAGTGATTCTTTTTCTCTCATCTTGGTCAAGGGAGAAAAAGTGCCACTTGTGCGTGAGAGTGTGCCTGAAGTCTTTCCACCCACACCCTGTTCCTTCAGACTCTTCTCTCAGGAAGTCTTAGGAAGCGAGCCCAAGGGAAGGTGCTCTGCAGGGGGGAAGAGGCAGCATGTGGCCTTCACACTCAGATCTGCCTGAGCTGATATCTTCCTTTGGCTCCATTCCACTTCCCTTTTGTGTCTGGGTTTCAAACCTCCCTGGTGCAAAGATGAAAGGTTGTTTCATCTCCTCCTATGTGTGAAGAAGAACAAAAGATAGATCTTCTTGGCTACCTCATATCATGAACCCACAGAAACCCTGCAGGAGAACAGAGCATGGATAATAGATAAAGCTTAAATCCATTTTTGCAGGAATTAGGTGGCTTACAAATGAAAGCAATATCTGTGTTTGGACAATGACTATCTTGGGGCCCTTATGGCTTTAATGAAATTCTATACATCAAAAATCTTTAAGATCCTCTGAGGCAAGAACACATAAGCTGACTGACCTCCGCTTTACTGGAACTATACTGGGCAGTGGTAGGAGGGAAGAGGAAGGGGCCAGAGGCTTAACAGATACGCTGGCCTCCAGATAGCTCCACCCCCAGGACTCCCAAGAGGTGGATCCCCTTGGGGTTTTGGGTCTATTAGTCTCAGAAGTGGGAAGACACATCCTGGCTTATATACATCTCAGGTAGGAAGTAGGAAGGAAGTACGTCAGTCAGCAGAAGTAGTGGCGCTTGAAGGGTCCAAAAACCCTTTCACAAGGTCCAGATTATTATCATTATAATGCTAACTTGTCACTGTCCCTTCCACTCATTATTTCATAAGGATACAGCAGTGTGGTGTCAGGACTACATGACATGTGACATCACAACAGATTGCAGAAGCAGGTGAGAGTCCAGCAGTCTTCTATTAAGCCAGACACAAACGAGATTTGCCAGTCTATGAAACAAAGCAAATTTTCTTACTGATTTTTTAAAAAATATTTTATTTTTATTATTATTTATTTATTTATTTATTGGAGAGAGAGAGAGATACAGAAATAGGCAGGGAGAGAGAGAGAGAGAGGGAGGGAGAGAGTATGGGTGCGCCAGGGCCTCCAGCCACTGCAAACGAACTCCAGGTGCATGCACCCCCTTGTGCATCTGGCTTATGTGGGTCCTGGAGAATCAAGCCTCGAACCGGGGTCCTTAGGCTTCATAGGCAAGCGTTTAACCGATAAGCCATCTCTCCAGCCCCCTTACTGATATTTTGAGAATAGTTATTTTTCATAAAATATGTAATTTATAGTGGCATATACTCGACTAACTTTTTAAGTGAATTATTGAATATCTTTTAAATTTTAAAGTTTTAGTGCCTCATTTCCTTCCTCCCTCCTTAACTTCTTTCACCTCTTCCTTCTTTCCCTTTCCTTAGAGATCAATCCCAGGGCCTTGCATATGCTGGGCGGTTGATCAATCTATTGCTGAGACACGTATGTGGCCCCAGAGGTTAAGTTTCTAATATTATAAATATCACCAGAGGAAGCCATACATGACAGTTCTCTGGGGTTCGCAATGTTACTTGGGAGTTTCAGGGAGTCCTGAGCACTACTGGGGTGACTGGATTAATGGGGTGCTCACATCAGTAGCATTGGTGCTCCTGGACTACTTTCCATGCTACTCTTGATGTTTACAAACTAAATACAGGCGCTCAGATTTTAGTATTTCAAATTTAAGGAGAACTTACAAACAAAGAGACACATTTTAATTATAAATCTAGATTTTTGAAAGTAAAGAACTATCATTTATGTAAGTGTCAGGGTGGCCTGGAACTCATGCTGATCCTCCTACCTCTGCCTCCTGAGTGCTGGGATTAAAGGCATGCGCTACCACACCAGGCTAGAACTCTCATTCATGACTGGGGAAGAAAACTTATGTATTCGTATTTCAGAAATACTAAACTTCTGAATCCAATATTTACTGCAAGTGTTCTCAGAGCCTCTGATATGAACTTTAAAGGGATTGTGAATCTCTGCGAGAAATACACCAGGTTGCATTTTCTGGACCTGTTTGGCCAAGAACTTTCTGTTAGGGGTAACTTCTAGAGAAAGTAGACTAAGGAACACACTTTGAGAAAACTCTATACTCAGCAGAAGTTCATTTCCTCCGTCTAGCAAGAGCCCAGGGGCGACTGCACGCAGGGCTGTGCATTGTGGGCTGGAGGCAGGCTCCCCAACAAGACGGTGAGCAATGAGGTCGTTGGTGGGACAGACAGATTCTGAGGCCTTGGGGAGGGAGAAGCAGGAACTAAGGCTTCTAGCTCTGGCTGTAGACACAGGATCCTGAGGATGGTGGAGCAGAGCCACACAGGTGGGACGTGATGCTGTGAGAGCTGGGAAGCTCATCGCAGCTCTGACCCGTTGTAGTCGAGGGAGCTGAGGTTTTAGAGTCTACCTTGGCTCAGAGGATGAAGCATCCTATAGCTTCTGCGTGGACTCGATCCACCTTCCTAACACTGGGGTGAGTTTCTTCAGCTCCCCTTGCTGGGCTTTCCTACCTCGAAATGGAGTCAAGACAGTATAACTTTCTTCTGAGCCCAGTCCTAAGGAAATCCATGGGCTGACTTTGCTCCAAGCTTAAAGTTCAAGCATGGACAATAGCTTTATCATGATTGTTTGTGGATCACTGGGCTAGAGGGTGGTCCACACTTTCATATTTTGTTTCCATGCATAAGTGCATGAATGGGCTGACCCTGTGGGAAGGACCCCACTCTGGTTTCTCCAGTGTCTCTTCCAGCCTCTGTTCAGTTGGGGGATATGGGCTGAGATTATATTGTGGATTTGGTTGTTTCAGATCCCATGTAGGGATGTGGGAAATCCAGCCTAGAGTTCAGGTTCAGACATGCTCTCTGAATAAGCTCTCTGAAGGCTGTGTTTCTTGGGGTCACCCAGGTTAACAAGATGGAATTTCCTCCCTCCATATGTGCTAGCCCAAAAGGGGTCAGGAGATATCTTATATCTTCTTATCCACTCCCAAAAGGGGGCCCATTTTCCTTCTTGGGATTCAGTTTGCTCTCTGTGCAACAGGGTACAGGTTTGGGTGTGCTAGGCTTTCTGAAGTCTTAGGTACCATCGTTTTTTCTCTAAGATGGAGGAGTAGGCAGGAGTTTCACATGTATTGAAATCATGTGTCAGCTTTCTCGATTGTGATATGGATTGGGAATGGCATATTAAACAGGCTTCTATAGATACCAACGTGAGCCAAACTAAGCCAGGTAAGATGTCATGGCAACCTGTGGATCCCACTTCAAGAGGAATGTCGAAAACTCTGGCCCTTACCCGCTCTACTGAGCTCCATAAGCTTCCTTTGTCTCCCTTCCCTTATCAGATGACCCCTCCTGGTATGATCTAACGGGAAATGTCTCTCACAGTCTCATGTATTGAACGTCTAGTCCAGGGCTGGAGGGTGGTGGAAACTTTGGTGGGTGTGGCCAAGGTGGAGAAAGTGAAACAAACATTGGCTATACCTGGCCCGTAGTCCCACGCTCACTCTCTGTTTCCTGTCCACCATGAAGGGAAGAACTTCCTCTGCCACTGCCATGAAGTTCTTTCCAAGTGCACAGGGCCAAACCTCTGAAACTGCAGTCTAAGTCAGAAATCCTCCCTCCCAAGGTTGCTCTCTAAGCAACAAAAATATCTGACTAATATACCTCCTTTGCAACTGAAGTGCTGGGAGGAGTAAATGTTTCCATATGGATGGTCTTGCACTAAGCAAGCTATGCAGGCTAACTAAACTTCCCCCAGGTGAGGCCGGTAGCCCCCTTTCCAGGTTGGTTTGCTTGGTCGCTTGGTCTCTTGCCTGGATCAACTATCCCCAGAAGCTGGGCTGGGAGCAGTGGGATTGGCCCAGGCAGGGAATTTGGGCCTCATTCTTGGGAAGTCTTTTGTTCCAAATCTGGCCTCAGAGTCTACTTTGTGAACAGGTCATGATAATTTTTTTTCTGTTTCTTTTATGTGAAATATGGCGGCAGTGGTGATGGTGGTGGTGGTGTGTGTGTGTTTATGGTGTGGCATCTCACCTGCTTGCCTTGGCAGGGCCACTCACCTACCATGGTCTGGAGGGGAACACTGGGTGTCCTGCTCCACTGTTCTTCCACCTGGTCTTATTTTGGAGCTATAGTCTCTACTGATTTAGGAGCTTGCAGTTCTCTGATGATTCTCAGATTTCTGCTCCCTGTGGGACTGGGACCCTGCCCAGATGTTTATGCTGGATCTGGAAACTCAAATTCTGGCAGTCTCTGCCCCACCTCAGGCCCTTATGCTTATGTAGGAAGCACATTTAACCACTGAGCCATCTATCCAGCCTCGTAATTGACTTCAGCAAATATGGATGTTTTCCTAATTATCTTTCCTAGTTGTCATTTTATCTATGACAAACATTAAAACTGGCTTGCATTCTTGAAGTCTAATTAAGCTGGGATGCTAGAGGGGGATTCCTGGCTGGAGAGGGATCGCTGCAGGCTTGCTTTAGCATTGACACAGAATACACCAGAGCCAAAGGGAAATGCTGTTGGGCTTTCTCAGGGCAGAACTAGGAACTCATAAGATCTTGGTTTCCATCTTCAGTTGATGTGACCTGAGCCACTCATGTCACATTTATGAGGACAATTGTCTCTTGTCCTTTGTTGGGATTTTGTGAAGACTGAATGAGATAATGTGGTTATGCAATATGGTACAGTCCTTGACACCTAATACCCTCATAAGCTCTCAGTAAAGTGGATGCCATTTTATTATAATTATTATTAAAGATCTGATGCCTGGATATTTCTGTCATCCTACTGCAAAGCCAATTTAAGGATGGAAGGAACTCACTGTTGCTTTTTTTTTTTTTTTTGGTAGGGTTTCACTCTAGTCCAAGCTGACTTGGATTTCACTATGTATTCTCAGGACGGCCTGGAACTCATGGTGATCCTCCTACCTCTGCCTCCCGAGTGCCGGGATTAAAGGCGTGCGCCACCACACCTGGCTCACTGTTGTTTTCTTTTTCTGCTTTTCCTACTGCTCTTCTTGTCCTCAATTCTCTGGCTTCCTCCTTAGTCTAGCCCCTGCCATCACATGTATTTCCTGGTCCTTTGCTTAAAATAAACCTTAAGTTTAGGGACTTTTTGAGGGACTTTCTCTAAGGCTTTCCTTAACAGCTTAACCCAGACTGCACTGGTGGTCAGGACTCACACATTCTTGGGACAAAGGCAGAACCATCAGCTTCTTGTTCTTGACAGTGTCTAGAACATTGTACGGGGATGTACCAGAGGCAAAGTTGAATACTGTCACCCATCTGGCTGTGGATGGTGGCTGCCCTTCCAGTGAGGAAGAGCGAAAACCATAGACCTCAGGAAGCTACTCACATGGTCAGGCAGTGGTCAGGCCACACGTGGTTTCTCATTCATTTTGTTTCCAGCTGTAGAACCTTGGCTAAGATAATCTCATGAGGGCACAGGAGGTAGAAAGCTATGCATGGCATAGTGGAAGAGGAGGCCACAACCCACGCCCTTGACCCTTACACTTCTGTGAATTCCCTATGGCTCTGTTCCTTGGGAAGCATACGTCGCCAGAAAGGTGGGGTTTGTAAGCACAATGTAAGATTTCCAGAATTTTCTACCCATCTCCCCAACCACATGCTCTACTGGGCCAGGGATTCTGGAACTACTTCCTGTTATGGTAACTGAGATTTCAGAGACTTGTCTCCCTGTCCCCCACACCTAGATGAGGTCTGAGATCTTAGGAACCCTAACTATTATTATTACTTCAACTCCGCTTCACACAAAGTCTTAGGGCATTTACAAAATATAGACATCTTTACCACAACGTGTCATGACTGACTTCATCCAAGTCCTGATAGAGTCCTGCTCCCACGTGAAACATCATGAGCAGTTTTTACTGTCCACATCCTATGGTGTACTTGCTGAACTTTAGGCTTTCGTTAGCTTGTTCTTGTTTGTCTATGGCTCTGGGTTGCATTCATTCTGGGCCTGTGGTGAGTCAGCACATCACGATGGAGGAAGCAGGTGGCAGCGGCTACTCACCTCATCATGGATAGGAAGGAGGAGAGAGCGAAGGATGTTTTCATTTCATGCTTCATACTCTACCCAACTCTACCTCCCAATAGTGCCACTTGCTGGTGACCAAGCCTTTAGTATACAGGCCTTTTGTTAGATCCAAACCATCATACTACCAACCAATTAAGATGTTATACAGCCATTGAATTGATGAATTTCTGTATCACCCTACTTTTTTTTTTCCCACTGAAATAATAGATATCAATAAAATGATTAAGAACTGGAGAGTGGCTTAGTGGTTAAGGCGTTTGCTTGCAAGGCCAAAGGATCCCAGTTCAGCTCTCCAGGACCCAGGTAAGCCAGATGCACAAGGGGGCGCATGTGTCTGGAGTTTGTTTGCAGTGGCTGGAAGCCCTGGTGTGCCCATTGTTTCTTTCTCTCTCTGCCTCTTTCCCTTTCTCAAGTAAATAAGTATATATATATACTTTAATAAGCAATAAAATGATTAAAAAGAACATCTAGAGATGAGAGAAAAATGCAGGAAGAAGGAACTCATTATTTGCAACTAAACACAGTGTTTTTTCATCACAGTTGAGACAAGGAGAATTGTAGTCACTGTGATCAGCCATAATTGCCATGATTTTGGTGGACATATATGAACTTACAACATTTAGCTATAGAAAGTATCCCTTGGCTTATATTCATAAACTATTTTTTCTTTTCTTTTCTTTTTTGGTTTTTCAAGGTAGAGTTTCACTCTAGGCTGACCTGGAATTCACTATGTAGTCTCAGGGTAGCCTTGAACTCACAGTGATCCTCCTATCTCTCCCACCTGAGTGCTGAGATTAAAGGCATGTACCACCACGCCTGGCTCATAAACTACTTTAATGAAGGCTTGAAATGTATTCCTTCATAGGAAATCTACTCTACAATGGCCCCATTTCCTCTTAGGACTATTGGACAACTTGGAGTCCATCTGGAATGCAATGATTCCTATCCTTGAGTCCCCAGAAAGCTGGGCACACGTCAGAATACCCATTCTTAATCATGGAAAGCAATGTGGGCTCCCTGGGATTGGGTTTGCAGAGCTCCTGATGCTGAAGAAGCCGAAAGAGGGACTTCATCCTCCCCGAAGTCAGTTTATTAGATTAGCACGCAGTGGATGGCAGACTATCAAGGCACTGGAAGCCAAACACATTACATTTCATTGCCAGCACATAAAGACACATTTCAGGAGTGTTGCCTTCTGGGGAGTAAATTAACAATTCTGAGAGTTAGTGAAGGAAGAATTGGATATTTTCCCATTGATCTCAGAATTACACCTTTGACCCAGCATGAGTGATTCATCTTGGTTTCTGAGATAGAGCATTGGTCAGCTCTAGAATCACTGGGACACAGAGGGCAAAACAGTCATCACATCATTAAGTCTTTATCAAAAGTCCCCCAACTGTTGGATGGGAGTTTAATAATGAAAGTGCTAGTTATAGCTTATGCAAACGATTATGACAGCACAAAATGCTTTTTAGTGATTTCAACTTAGAATTAGGCAATAGCAATAGGCACAAACAGCCACTTAGGGGACATGCCAGCTGCTTCTAGAGAAGCTGCTGACATAAAAACACGGAAAGGCACTGAAACAGACACAATTCAAGCCATAATTTGCTTGCTAAAATTTCCCTTTTTGTGTCTGCAGCCGTTATGCAGTGTCCTGAATCAGGGCATTTGCAAAGTCAGCAAGTCAGATTAAGCCACTTTGGGAGTGAACAGGGTGAGTAAGGCTGTAGACAAAGCCAAGACCCAAAGGAGACATAATGGACAAGCTCAGCTGAGCTGTATTCTTTGTGGCTCTGAGGCCTAGCCCAGATCTTGGCACAAGCCAGCCACGAAAGAACGGCTGAGTACTGTGGTAGAGGTGCACCAGTTTTCTACCCTTATACCTCCTGCGTTGTCTTCTAATCCCTTCCCAGTTACACACTAATTAACTGTAAGACTGTTTGTTTCCTTTCCAAGAAGGGTGTCATTGACCCACAGCAAAGTTCCCCCTTGATTTCAAAGTCTACCCTGCATCTGTAACTTCAAAAAACCCCATTAGCTGTTCTGCCTCTTATCCCACTGACCTGTTTGTTTTCTGCCAACACCTTCTGGATCTCCGATGAAAGGACTTGGCTCCCACATGCCTTCCCTGCAGTGTGGGAGCTCTGAGGTGGATGAGGTGTTTATTTACACATCTCTTTGGATCACTTGGTAAAAGGGGAGCACACTTCTCTCTCTTGGCAATGCGTTTAAACATGAGTCTGTTTTACTTCTTAAATTACTTTGTCAAGTCACACATAAATCTGTACAATGGTAGCCCATCCAAAAAATTTCCCATGTAGTACTTTACAGATAATTTCCAGGATTGTTGAAACTTACCTTGTAAAGCAGTCACCTTTTTTTTCTTTCCTTTTTTTTTTAAGGTAAGCCCCCAAAACTGGCCTTTTTTTATGTTTGGGGGGGGAGGGAGAGAGAGACTTGGTGAGCCATGGCCTCCAGCCACTGCAACTGAACTCCAGATGTGTGAGCCCCCTTATGTGCATGTGTGACATTGTGTGCTTGTGTCACTGTGCATCTGACTTACGTGGGACCTGGAGAGTTGAACATGAGTCCTTAGGCTTTGTAGGCAAGCATCTATCCAGCCCAGCACTCACCTTTTCAATGGGCCTGTGGATGTAACTACTAGAGAAATTTGTACTAAAACCTTTTATGTGGTAAACTAAAGTGACTTTTGTTAAGGTTTGAAATAAACTGTATTTCTTGCAACTCAGAAGGGACAAATAATCATAACTTTTATGATGCTAGGTCTCAGACAGTGCCATCATATATTTCTTTATTGACTTTTGAAGCATGAATCAACTTATTGGAGTCAATTTTACACAGTGAAATGAAGATTTTTAGATGTCTTTTTTTGATACATGTATATACCTGCAAAACTGCCAACCCAATCAGGACAGAGAACATTTCCATCATCTCAATTAGGTCCCTAACCAGCCTGATTTCTGTCACCCCAGGGGAGATTTTCCTTTTTTTTTTTTTTTTTTTGAGGTGGGGTCTCACTGTAGCCCAGGCTGACCTGGAATTCACTATGTAGTCTCTGGGTGGCCTTCAACTCACAGTGATCCTCCTACCTCTGCCTCCTGAATACTGGGATTAAAAGCGTGTGCCACCACGCCTGGTGACTTTCCTGTTCTTGAATGAGAATCACCTAGTATCTATGGTCTGTCAACTCCTCCCCTCCCTAGCATGTTTAAAAATTTTGTTTGGGCAATTGTATTCATGGCTTATTTTTTCCTACTGATAATATTCCATTACAGTGATGTATCATAATTTCATCCATCCTTAAGCTTTTTGTTTACCCATGCTTCTGTTGGAGACTTACACTGTTTCCAATTTTTGGCTATTATGACTAATGCTATTGAAAACAACACTATTCCAAAGTTTAATAAATGAATAATAATGGTCAAGTTTTCAGTTTTTTTTCTTGGTCAGTTTGATCATGGAAACAAAACAATTTTATAGGTTGACATGACTGTTGCTTCAAGGATGTTGGTAAGGCCGCAACATGAGAGGATCACCTGGGGCACATTTTGTTTTAATGAGCCTATAACAAAAGACACTGCTTGCAGGGGCGTTCTCAGCCTAACCTAAACTATCACCGTAGCAGAGTGATCAGGCCTCAAGCTTCTCACAGTGAGGCTTAGGTGGCACCGATGGTGATGACAAGATCAAATGGTGGTGGACATGTACATTTTTGTCCTTAATAGCTAAATATTCATTTTTATGGTTACTTTTTATTTGTGGCTGGTGATAGTTTCCTTTGGTTTAAGACAGTGATAAAACAATGTTTAGTACTTGAGGCCATTGGGCTAATTCTGCCCTGGCCACTCATTGGCTACAAGTTATTCGCTTGCTTGCTTCGGGATCTATTAACTGGGAAATCACACATCTGCTGTGAGGGTGAAATGACTGGACATAGAACTCTTGGCACACAGGGAGTAATCACAAACTGTGGGTATTTCTGTGCAATCATCAGCAACCAGGCAGATGCACATAGGCCAGGGATTAGTAGAGTTATGGGCCTGTGAGATTATAATTTCTAATACTTAGGTGTCTATGGCCTTCCAAGGATGCAACTTTAAACAAATGTGCATAGGAAAAGAATAATGAGCACGAGGTCCTGAGGGGTCTTTGTGTCCCCACAGGGAACTCTCTTCAGGTAGTATGGACTGGATGCAGATCCCTGTGGAAGTTGCCCAGGTGCTTCTAAGGTTCAGTGAGGGTGCATAAGCACTGGTCTCACTCTCTGATCTTGGCTCTGGTCAGTCCTTCCCCCCATGGGAGGACAAAGCCCTACTCTGGCTCTACAGACAGCAGGCTTCTGAGTGCTTCAGGGGGACATCAGTGAGTTTTAGTAACGATTTGTAAAGGTAGTGGTCCCTATCTTTCTGATCAATGGCACAGGTTCCCTGCTGTTTGCACTTTCTTTTCTCCAGTCACAAGTTAGGAGCGATGTAGGGCCTTAACATCTTTTGCCTGGTCCTCATCCTCAGGCCTCTTTCTGGATCCATTAAGAGGAGGCCCAAATGAGTTCTTTAAAACTCAAGTCTGGATTAGTTGAAATACTGCCAGTCACAATGGGGTTACTTTTGAGAGTTACTGACAATCAGCTTAGAAGGCTGCACTTTGTTTTTCTGACTCTTCCAGGGAAGGGTCCTCACTTAAATCCAGACACCAGAACATTAGTTTCTGGGAACTGATGCTTCAAAGACTGCATGGCTATGACGACATCCCAAGGCTCTGGTGCCAGTTCCTTGGGAAAATCTAGAGACCTTCACCACCTACAGGGCTGTTTCCTGGATCCAGCCAGTGCATACAGGAGCCATGGCACAGGTGGCAGAGCAGCACGGCTTTGCTGGCTGCCCTTTGGAAAGCCTGTTGCTCAAGTCTTATCACTGCAGACTCTCAACCATCTTCCTGCTTATGCTTGGACCCATTTTGCTTTGAATCTTAACCTTGGGATACTGTCCACTCAAAAAAGCACTTTTCCCCTTTGGGCCTGTTTCTACATACTTACTAGTGTTTTAGTACATGATTTGAGATGCTTGTGGAATGAGCTCAGTGAACACCTCTGGGTTTGCCCAGCCAGATGGCTTATTTCCTAGTTTTCCAAGAAAAACCAGGCATCTAAGGCTCTGGAATGGAAAATGCAAGACCTGGGAAGGCATTAGCCTTGGATCTTCATTGTCTCCACAGACTGAAGACAAACTCGCGAGCCACGTTGCACTGTATTGCTTTACACCATCTCTAATCTAGGAATTACTGTTTCTCAGGGGATTACTCAGCAAAATAATTATTTAGAATAGGCTCTGGCTTATTGCATTGTTGCCAACAAAACAAATGGCAAACCACTGTTCTTATGTAATTACTGAATTCCTAAAAATGATGCCAGAAGGAGTCTTTGCCAATTCAGTTAGGAGCAGGCTGCTAGATGTAATTTCTCTTAGGTGAAAGTTAAATACACATAGAAGGCTAAAAGACAAAACAAAACATGATAAAACTGTAGAACATATCAAATTCAAAATAGATCCCAAGAAATAAATATACTAAGAGAAAAGGGAGCTTTATAACTTCATTCTTCAGTGTGGTCCATCTCACAAAGCTCTTGTTAAATCTGTTTTCCATGGCACATCTAGAAAAGAAAAAGAACCAAAGACATCTCCAAGGATGAAATCTCCACATTTATTTTCTTTCGTGTGCATAGAAAATGGCAGTGACGTGTCTTATGAAAGAGGCAGGGAATGGGCATGGCGCTGCTATACCAGACTGGACTTTGTGCTTCCAAAGTACACTATTCATTGTGAAAACAAAGGATGTCATAGTTTGCGGTTTGTTTTTAACGGTTACTAGTGTTTTGGGTTTCCCGCTCTCAGTTTCTTCAAATCTCTTTTCAAATGACACACTGCATTACAAATGGTGGCACTTGACCAATGTGGCATTTCCATATTTACACCAACAAAAGAAATTTACAAGACATAATAGCATACAACCTTGACATTTAGTAATAGCAATAAACATGAAGGGCATCCATTTTATTTTTTTTTCTGTACAAACTATCAGAACATAACTTTATTCACATTAAAAAAATCATCTGTAATTTGATTTGACTTACACATACCCCACCTCATTTCACCCATTTCTCAAACCTCTCATCACATCACCCACACCTTCACCAGACTATAGAATCTACAAGGAATTAGATCTAACACCTAAATAGAGCTTAGAAAGTCCTCGTCCATGGGTTTCCTCACTTCCCTGAAAATTCCTCAAAAAAGAAAAAAAAGCTCTTCACTCATTCCTTCCATTTCACTTTCACATTTCATCATCAAATCAGCAAGACAGACTTTTCACCTCAATCCAAACAAGGTTAGAAAGAAAGAGTTCCTTTGAAAGCATCTTGATGCTACACCCACGAGTCCGGGGACCCCGGGTACTGTTCTGCTCTATAAGAAGGTCGTTTAGTGGAATAAAAGTCTACATAATTCGTGGTGGATTTCAGTCCATACTGTGTCGAGTAATCAGTAGAAGTTGGAAAGTGAACTCGGTCATCAAAATAAGGATCTTCGTAGCTATGAGGAGACTGCAAATACAACCTGTATGCATCAAAGTTCTTTCTGGTAGAGTCATCTTGACTATAATAAAGCTGTTGATGCTGTTGGCAAAACGAAAAGGCAAATAAACGAAAGCAATTTTAAAAATACACATTTAAAGAACAGTGATGTGGGCCAAAGGTTAGCAGTTGTTTCAGGTGCATGCTGTGTGTTTACTCGTGGGCTGGGAGGATTTAAAGTGGTGTTTACAAGGAGGCTGGCTTAGTTTGCTCAAGTCCCATCCTAAGGCCTCAGGAGAGCCTGGGATCTCAGCAGCAGGCAGCACTGCAGTAGAAGGCATATTTCATTTGGGCCAAAAGAGAGGGCAACTTTAAGTTTTCCTTTCCCACAGGGGGCTTGAGCACATCATACATTACAGAACCATCTTGGAATCCTTAGGGATTAAAACTTGAGTCTATTAATCAACTTTAAAAGACATGTAGTTTGATGAACAATAGTCTCCTTTGGAAACTCTGCTGTTTGTTGTATTATTAAAGGAATGAGCATTCTCAAGGCTGGAGGATGGTAAAATGAGCAGAACATGTGAGCAAGTAAAAGTCTAAAGGAAAAGACTTCTGCAAGCCAGGGCTAATAAATCTGTCTGAAGAAAGCAAGGCCGTGCACACATGAGCATCCACATAGGGCACCACTCCCCATGTTCTTTTGTGCTGTCATAGCCATGGCCTAACAATAACTTCTTCAAACTATCATGGTTGTTATGTCTGTCTTTCTTGTCATGACTAAATCAGTAAGATGTAACAAATATACCATATAGGCTATCAGCATCATGATCATTGTAACATTATAGGGTTTTGAACATGAAAATGTATCCCCCATAGCTAATTTTTAAGGTAGAGCTATGATTCTGAGGCTGTTTTTCTGGACTAAGAAAACTTTGAGCATAAGTTCAATGTGTGGTGCTATATTCCTGGCTACTTCGAAGGTTGAGGATGGAGGATTACTTAAATTCCTAAATTTGGGATTAGCATGGGCAACAGTGAGACCCAATCACAAAATGAAACAAATTAAACCAAAAAGCCAAACAACCTAAAAAAAAACACTATAGCATAAGTGAAGAGTAATGTGGGAAGTTGGTTTTCTTCCATTCATATAGAAATCTATATGATGGGCTGGGGAGGAGTTTTAGAGCAGCCTTATAGAAGGACAGAATACAATCTCACCCCAATCAGGAACCCTGGCTGTTGCTGTTGGCAGCTATGAAGAAAGATTATGTGGTCTGGTGGACTACAGCCTCTGGAAAGCCAGAAACTTGATGACAGGCTTTCCTGAACGCAGAGCCTGGGGTACTGAATCAGTACTCCTCATTTGGATGGGCTGTGGACTCAGGGTTTGTAAATCATGGAGGTTGTAAATCATGAATATGGGGCGTACCAAAAAAGAGAACAATGAGATGAGAGGGAAGTATGCTTACAACTTTTCCTTGCCCTCAGGATAGAGTTTATAGCTCAACAGCAGAAAACAAAACAACAAAAACAACAAAAGAAAAGGAGAGTAGCAAAAGGAAATTGTTGGTCAAAGAACATGTACTACAGACTTCTTGGCATTGCTGTGGGTGACACACATCTCAGAAGCACCAATGAGGACATCTGGGAATAGAAGGCTACCACAAAAGTGCTTTGTCCAAGTTCAAATCCATGAGTGTGTTTCTGACACGTGATGATCCCCAGGAAAGGGCCTGCAGCTTTAGGTCCTGCATTGTGGCCTAGCTTTGGGAAGTCAACCGCTGTGGAACCCCTACTGTGTGACTGCTAATCAATCGGCCTTCTGTACAAATGATATTGTAAATTCACCTGTAGCCGTCTATTTTGTTCTCTTGCTGGTGAGGAATAGGAACTGATGTAAATTGGTGAAGGTTTGCTGGAGCCTGTAAGAAAATATTTTATGAAATTAAAACTAGTGCTTATTACTCTAGTCCATTCAGGCTGTGCGAGGGCCCACAGTGGGGCTAGTGCTGTCCCCAGTGGGCCTGCCTTCCCCAGTGCCAGCGAAGCAGAGGGGCAGCAACCTGGGCTCCCTGGATGAGACCTACTGCTGTACATCTCAGGGATGGTAGGGCCTGCAGCAAAAATAGACTTTGTGTACTTCAGCAAAAAACACAATCATCCAGAAGGGGGGGTCTGTCTCCACCTCTGCTCAGACTTACGGGCTTTTCTAGCTGATTTTAAGCAGCAGCATGGCTCTGAGCCAGTGTGTTCAGAGAGAAGGGAAATACAGTATTAGAATGAGCCCAGGACTTTAGAGCAACTGTGATCCCAAATCCCAGGTTCTGGGAAGGACAGGCACAGACATACTCTTAAGTGGGGCCACACGGAGGTGCAGCCTTTTGTCTGTGATAGTTCAGTATGTTATAAATGGAAAATAACTTAGTAATAAGATAATTGTCTTCAAAGAGTTCATAGCAGACTCCTGATGACATCACCAGTCACCCTTCTATTATTGCTAAAGCCAGCAAAGACTTCTTAGTTTTTGAAAGAGAAACTGAAGCATACTCCAAGCAAATGAGTTTATTGAAGCAAGCAAAGGACACAGAGGGGAGCATGCTCAGGAGCGGCCTTTAAGATACAGCAGGCTGCTGTCAGTCTGAAGCACCCTGCACTTCAGCTTGTATGCGCATTTCCTCCGCACAGAGCCTGGGATTTGAAATGTAGCATCTGCAATTTTCTGAGCTATTAATTGCCATGGTAACAACAGTCGATAAGTAAATAGTCCTGTGAAATCACGATTTCAAAGACAACAGCACAACTGAGACTGTCCCCAGCAGTAGTTCTCAGTTGCCACCAGTTTTTATTTCTTTTTAATAAATAGATAGACACATCCATATTTTTTGAGGAAAGAATACTTTTGTTGTGGTAGCTTACAATGACTTCTTTGGACACTTTGGGGTTGTTATGATTTGTTAATCTTTGAGAACGGACACAATATGAAATCTTGGTTACCCTTTGGGTAGTCAACCTTGAAATATTTTTTATGCATATCTTCTGAATAGGATATAAAAATATTAACACTAGGTAACATTGTTTTTGTTATTCTTAAAAAATAATCCATCAGGAAAACCAGATACTCTCTAATTCATTCAAATTCTTCCATGAAAATGTAAATAGAATTGATTGCAGTTCTTGGGTTTGAATTTAGTAATGAGTTCATGTAGAAGATGGAGCTTCTGCAAAGCCACACTGAGCCCAGGTTCTGGTGCATAAGGGACGTGCACTCCAGCAGGGAGGGACTAGAGCAAAGGGACTGCCCCTTGCCGCAGTCAGAAATCATTTCTCATTGGAGCCAGCTTTCTTTTTTATTTGTGGCCACCACAAATAATACAACTGTATTAGCTTGATTTACTTAAAATAAGAAGAAAAGGCAATGATCCCAGAAGCAGGGAAGAAGGGATAGGAATACTGTTTGCTGCCAGGGGACCATCTCAATACAAGCACAAGCTACTTCCCAGGACACTGGCTGAGTGCCCAGAAATGCGGATTCTTGAGGTACTGCTTTGCACACCAAACTGGCGTCTTACCAGGGTACAGGCCTTTATGTGTGGCATCCCCTTGGCTATTGTAATACTGCATAGGTGGCTGGGTTCTATCATATTCAGAGCGAGGGTCTCTGATTCCTAACAGTGCTGGTGAGGAAGAGGTGCTGCCGACTGAAAGGAGAGCGGAGGCGGATGGAAAGGGGAAGAGAGAGAAAAAGAGAGAAATCAGACTGTCAGTGAACTTAGAAGGCCTCTCCAGAAAAACAAAGGTCATTATGACATTAGAAATGTCACATAGACGGTGTTAAAAGTCAGCAAATGGAGGTGCTGGGGGTTGAGAAGCAGCCCGGCCCAAAGACCAGGAATGCACTGTGCAAGCTCACCACTGTGCACTGTACAGGGGTGATACCAGGGCCCACTGAAGCTGCAGAGCGAGCTGGCAGCAGACCAGCAGAGGGATGACATGCAGGCAGGAGTGTGGTTCAGGGACTTTCCAACTCTTGGAAATTGAGTGGAGTAACTTAACCCCCCACGCGAGAGCTCCATTTGCTACTTTATGACCACAGTTTAGTCACTTGCAAAAGGCTCATCTATTATCCTTTATGTACAGCTGCACAGTAGACAGGTTTTATGGCTTGTTTTGATTTCTGATTATTTCAAAAAATATCTGCATCTCCAGTGTTTGATTAAGAGTGCCCAGCCCATAAAATTTATAGTTCTCTTTATGGTGATCCATTGTCAGGGAAATGAGCAAGCGCAGTAAGAAGCTCATGGTGTGATGCTCAGAAGTCTCCTGATTCCAGCTTGGGCCATATAGCTAATAATGACCATCTACCTACCCACGAGTCTCCTGTGCACTTTTGCCGAAAATGAAGTGAAAATATATATATAAATATATAATCTCATTAAAGTCTGGCTTGTCAGAAAGTTAATCAAAAATAAGAATGTCCCCATACTAAACCAATATAGTTGAGAGCAAAACCCCCCTCTCCTGGCCCTAGTGGTTTGGTATCTAGCTGTGCCTTTAGAGGGCTGCCACTGGTGACAGTAGTGCCCCTCTCCTGGCCCTAGTAGTTTGGTATCCAGCCCTGTCTTCAGAGAATGCTAGTGGTGAAGTATTTCTGTGTACTCACCTCACTGTCACAGGGCTGCCTGGGTGACCGAGGTGAGCATGCATGGCTATGTCTCCATGTTACAACTCACTCGCTTTCCAGAAGGCCGCAGGATGGAATACACCAGCTTGCCCTCCAGCAGCACACTAGCAAGCAATACTAGTTCATAGAGAGATTGTACACTAACTAAGTTAAGGGATGATCAGCTCTTAGAATAATAGCAGAGAAGAGCAATGTACACCTCATCTCCGAACAGAATGCAAAAGCTACTTAGGAGTTGGGATGGGGGCCAGTCAATACTTTAGTGTGTTGTTTTTAGAGGAACACTAAACAAATTTACTGCTTAAGAGCTATGCATTAATCTGCCTGAAATGATTCTTTACTTCTACATAAACCACTTGTTTGGCAGCCAACCCCCTTGGCTCTCTCAGCATCCCTATTCCTAAGGCTTTGGGAGAAGCTGAGGATTTTCATAAAATAGCACAGCCTGGGGTTCAGCAAAGACGTTCAAAGCCAGGCAAAGTTCCCTTTGAAGAAAATAATTCATGACTTTAAAACCAAGATAGAAATATCCACCATACATAGTAGGTATGGAGAATGTTGAGGGAAAAACCCAAGACACCTTCCAGTACAACTGGGGACATCCAGTTATGTGGGCAGAACCTCTGGGAATGTATGTTTGTCTGTTTGTCCACATGAGCAGTAAGACTACCAGCAGCAGTGGAGGTGACTACAACAAACAATATAATATACATGTGTCAGGACCTGGGATTGAAAGCCAAATAAAAATAAGAAATATGTCACTTTTCCTGTTGCATTTAGTTAAAAGTTAAATTTATAGGATTGATTTTGCTTGGTAATGTTTCCTTACATGTTAAAAGATTTCGTCTGAATTATAAAACATTCTTTTCACTAAGTGAAACACTACAAACAGGTAGATGGGACAGTTGCCAGAAGTTCCACTTCAAGATCAAAGGATTGCCCATGTGGGTACAGGGGCCTGCAAAACATCCATGGGACTGTGGGATGTCACTGGAAAAGAAACAGCTCTCCAGGATGTCGGTCTAAGGATCTAACTTCAAAAGATCCTGTTCCTAAGAGATTTCACCAAGGCAACTAAAAAAATCATTGTGGAGGAGACTCCAAATTTATGGCCATTTGACAGGCAGACAGTCATCTCTGGGCATCAGCCAGTGTCTCCAAGAGCAGACCTCCTGCCTCTTGCATAGGGTTACTCATGCAACTGGCCAAATGGAGATGCCAGGACCCCATCTCAAAGCTGGTGATGTAGAACCTGAGTGTGGAAAGAGGCCATGGGATTCTTTCATTCATCATAGCTGATGCAAACTATTATCTTTTCAAATGGAAGAAGGTGGGTTTATTGCTTGTAACAGCATGTAATTCCCAAGAAGGCGTTCAGGTTGATGGGCAGTGTTGGAAGTGACAAGCTTAATCAGCTCATACCCAGGCTTCTCTAGTGGCGGAACACTTGCATATACAATACAAATGCTCTCATAAAGGAGTGGTGTTCGCCCACTGACCTGACTGAATGATGGGCGACATCTGTTGGTTGGTGGTGGACAAGGAAGGATGTGACTTGAATCGGTCTCGCTCTAGTGTCGACACAGGTGTAATAAAATGGTTCTGATTCCACCCATCCTGGGGAGTTAACAGAGAAGAAGAAACCTCTCAAAATGAATAATGACATTTCATTACAATAAGTGATTAGGAATGTGTGCTCTGAGGAATGCTAATCATGCCAGAGCTATTCTTGGCGGCTACCTTTTTGTAAATGCTCCGGAGATCCCGATATTGCCATAATGTATTCAAGACTTGGGCTGCTGCCTTCACCACTTTCAGAGAGGATCTAGGGAGAGAACATGGGTGTTAACGAAGCTGGACGCATGGCTTCAGGACCCAGGCCTCAGGCCCACTTTGAGATGCAGGCTGCAAACCTGTGCCCTTGGGGTCACCAGAATAGAGGCTGATGCTGGAAACCACCCCCAGGCAATTAGGTGCAACTGGAGTCAAGCATGTTCAGGACTGGCCAGAGGTGGCAGGACCCGAGGCAAGGTTAGCTCTGTAGGAGAAGCTGAGGTGGGTTGAACCTCAGTGAAGGGCTTCTTCATTTGCCAGTCTACCTGCCCTCTTTATCCCTATCCAGGGATGCTGCCCCTTTAGTCTTTCTGGAGCTTGGCAGTAATGTGATCATGGCCGCACATCTGAGCTGCAATGTTCCCAAAGTGAGTTGTTCCCCTTGGGTATTAGGCCATCATCTATCTACCTGCTTTCACTGTCTTGTCACTAAGCACTGCTGACCCTGAGTCCTGGGACTTACCTTCGAGCCACAGTGGCTTCCTGCCTTCACTAAGGCCTTCAGGTCACCATGGTGAAGGTGTACTTAGAGCCAGTGCTTGCCCAAAGGATAACCTAATTCCTTTGGCTTTAGAATTCATTCTAAAACTGAAAATTTGACTTCAATGTGCACATCAGATAGAAATTCTTATATCTTCTCCTCATCTTCCTGATTAAACTACTGAAGTGGAGGGAGAAGATACAGTACAGATGGTATTTGCCACTTCTTTTGTACCAAATACCACAACACAACTGCTGAGGGTCTGAGGTCTATGGTAAGGTGAAATATAAGCAAAGCGAGAAGCTTCATGGGCTATTTCTGCTGCTGGGGCATGGCTGCACTTACCTGCACCACCCGAGACACACACTTCTTAGTGCTTCCAACTAGTCAAGAGCAAAATCAGCTCACCTCATCACCTTAAAGCCTTATCAAACTTTGTGTTTCCAAAAGGGGCCACCAGACAGAGTCATAGTTCAATACCCCAAAGAAATGAACAGATTTCATCCACCCCATTCTCAGCTGGGTCTAGCTGTGGCTGCTGTTTCTCCCGGTGTCAGGCAACCAGGACAGAGTCTGCAGGGCAGAACACATCCTAGCCCGTGAGGACAACAGCTAAGCTTGCTTTATATCGTATTATACAATGACTAGATATTTTCAGGCAGATTCCTTTTTACTATTATTTATTTATGATTTTATTGGGTTAGGCACAGATTCCAGGAGTAGAAACTTGGATCCCAGGAAAAGCAAGGATGTTTCTCTCCTTTCCAGTGCAGACATTGTAGCTCCTTGAAAATTCCATCGTCACACTCCTAATTTCCTGTCCCATGTTCTCGTCATCACACGCCCTCCATGGTGTACGGCTGATGCTTGGGCTGGGTCTGAATCTTGTGCTATCTGACTGAGAAGGGGCTGCTGGCTGATGCTCACCTCTCAACCCTTCTTCACTTGGCTCCCAAGATACCACCCAAGTTCCTGGTTTTCTTTGTAATATTCTGGCTACTCTGTCTATACCCATTTACTGGGTCTTCATTTTCTTGACCTCTAAGTAGACTAGAGAGAAGGCCACTTGACCATGGGTGGGTATCTGCCAGCAGGCTGGTTTGAGAAGGTATTGAGCATTGCTATTTGCCATTTCACTGATCAGATATTAAGGCCAATTTCGAGCTACAGGTGCAGGATGAGAACCCTTCTTTTCTGCCACTGATTCACTACTCCCTACTTGTGTTACTCTACCCATTAATGTTATCCAGGAGCACAGGGAGATGTGTGACCAAGCCCGGAGCACACCCTGGGGCCACAGGGTAGACTCAGCAGAGTGGTGCTTTCCCGATTTCTGGGCACCTGGTTGTAGAATCAGTTGTAGAAGTGAGGCTTTAAGAGGATGTTCTTGCAGAATAGGCAGGCTCCGGGCTTGGAGCAGGGCCCACGACACAGCAGTAGTGCCTCCCGATGTCAGTATTCTGTCATTTCTGCTTCTTCTAGTAGCTGACATGAACAAATGTGGCCTGCATGTTTCTATGTTCAAGTCCTATTTCTCAAGGTGATGGTGTTGGAAGGTACAGTTTTTGGAAAGAAATGCTCAGAAAAGACTTTCTTCCCTCCACCATGTGAGGACACAGCTAAAGGGGCCTCACCAGATCTACTGGTGCCTTGATCCTAGAATTCCCAGCCTCCAGAATCATGGGATATAAGTTTCTGTTGTTCACAAGCTCCTCAGATCATGACTTTTTTTCCCAGCCACCTGACCATGATATCACAGAGCCAGAAAGCATTGGAGGAATAAGGGGCATTGAAATGAAGAAAAAACTAGGGGAAGGAACCTCATGACAAGCAGCACCGGTCTCTCTCAACATTACAGGCTTTAATAGGTGGAGATTGCTTTGTTAATCAACATGTAAAAAATGCAGCATGAAACGGACTCTCTACAGTCCCCCAATCCCACCCTGCAGATGATCCCAGAACTTCTAAGAACACCTTGCTCAGTTTTGCAGGACTGCAGACTTGCCTGTCTCCTCTGCCTTTGGTTATATTCACCAGCTTCTCTATGCCTCCTGAGTCGGCCAGGGCTTTGGCGTTCTCCATGTTTTTGCTGGTGACTTCATGCAGAGCACAGCAGATGGCCGCCACGGTCTCGTCAGACAGTATGCTGGGGCCGTTGCCACCGGGAAGCCTGTTGACCAGGTCTCGCATGGCGTATTTACCTGCCAAATGCAGAAGACTAGATTCTACTTTCTGCTTCCAAAAACACAGCCTCAGTGGGTAACCAGATACTTTCTTATTGGCTATGAGATCTGCTCAGTGTAAAGAAACCCATATCTGGAACTGGAAACCAGATCAGAATCCTATGGAGACAAAGATTATGTTCTTCAGTGTCAGGCTCTCACTAGTCTTTGGCTAAAAGAGGGGTTACATATGTCAAATTCTCCCAAAATTAATAATGCTTATCCCATTTAAGCCATGTTGACTTCACTCTCCATTAGAGAATCTATTTTTTTTCAGAAGGTAGCGAGACCCGAGGAGATAAACTATCCCTCACACTTCATCTAAGCCACAGCTAAAACCACAGAGGAATTGGGGAGATGAGCAAGAGTGCTGCTTCCATGCTGAACCTGATAACCAGTGCCAGAGTGAAGGAGACAGACCCTGAGGATTCTCAACACCTATCAAAGCAGAGATCCAGAGGCTCCTAAGAGTTCACCATTGAAGCTGACTTAAAACTCGCCTACCACAGCTCAGGGAATTTTGGGGAAGAGGAGGAGGAAAGATTATAAGAGCCATAGGTTGAGACATCATGCCCAGAGGCATTCCTTCCCCCCCAAAATAACTGACTACAGCTCCCACAACGCATAACCCACAACCCCATGGCAACCTTAGTGAGGAGCGTCCCCAACAGAATGGGGGAAGGGGCGAGGGAAAAGAGGGTACCAACACATGATGTATCCATATGAAATATGTTGTTAACAATAATAATAATTAATAATAATAATAAACATTAAAAAAGGAGGCAGGCTTTTGTTACAGTTGCTGAAAATTCTGATAGTATGCAGGCTCTTTAAAACCTCAAGAGACATTAATGGAAAAGGAGGGAGAGAGAGAGAGAGAGAGAGAGAGGGAGGGAGAAAGAGAGAGAGAGAGAGAGAGAGAGAGAATATCAAAACCCAGAGCACAGAAGAAAAACATATGTTTGTAAGGGAAAAGTTAATATTTACCACCATGCCACCTGAAGAAATGACTGGTTTATAAAATATTACTGATAGCCATTGAAAGAAATATAAATCATTGCATAAAAGTGTGTAGACTAACCCAGTTGTTGTAGTGCAATTATTTCCAGTAACAGTGTAATGAAGGAATTAGGATATTAAATGATATGGAATTTTATGCTTGATTTAATTATAGTGCCTCAAAAATACCTCAGTTTCCTCTTACAGCTTTTATAAACTTATCTTTGATTCTGGACCAAGTAAGACAGCCAAACAACACTTTTCATTAAGTCTTTCTAGGTCTACTCTGGGTAACTCAACTGAGTCCAGTCACACTTTTACAGCTAAGGGTTCGTGTCAGCTAATCTGACATTTGCAGCAACATGTTAGTTAATTTAAAAGACACGAGGAAATTTTGCTAGTAAAATAATAAATATATTATCTCCTAGAAATAACATAATAAAAATACAGCACATGATATAACAAGGCTGAAAGAGTCTCAGCCATGGAAGCTATTCTTCATAAATCCCAAATGTCTCCATTCCCCTCCAAATAGAGATTATCTCTAGCTTTTCCAATTTCAATTACCAACTGACAAATGGGGATAAATGCACTACAAACAAAAGAAATTAACTAAAGTTCCAGTAAATATTTTCTTAGGGTTCCCCCATGCTAATAACCAAGTGGATGCTAAATGAGGTTTTCACCAAAGACCTATTTATAACTGTGGTAAGCAGCAGCAGACAGGCCCGACTGCATGCTGCATAATTTCCTGTGTGTCAAAAGCAAGGCTCTGTCTGGCTTACTCACAGCAAGCGTTGTTACGAAGACTGGGAAAACAGCAATGACACAGGAAGACCAGAAGATAAATGTGGTATGTGAGCGTGGATGATAAGGTGGCACTGGTGATTTTGAATACTTACAAATGACCAAAAGATACATGGCATGTAATTTGTCATTTGTCTAAGGTGGCAGTTTAAATTATACTCCTGAGGCCTGGCTCTCTTTACCTGTGACTGAGCTCAGTAGGCCCCTCAGCACCAGCAATTCCAGACACAGGGTCATGTCTAAGTCAGCTGAGTGTGTTTAGCTTATGTGCGTGTGAAGTGGCCTTGAAAAGAAAGTCTACTGCTAGTGCTGGTGACGGAAATGAAGAGGGAAGTGCTTGGGGGAGGGGATGGTTCTTGGGACCAGAAGCTGGATAAAACAGCCCCAAACTGAATCGAGGAGAGGCTTGGATCTTATGAGGGAGGGTTCTTTACAGGGATAAAAGAAAAAGTGATCAGTGGAATAGTTCAAATGCTCAAGCTGGGTCAAACACAACCTCGACTTACTGGATGGTGAAATGCAAGTGAAGGGCGATGGGTTATTCACAGAAAACACAGGGATGTCCCGAGAGATGGCCAGTACCTCTGGAATGCTTTTTCCTCAGAGGTGGAACCTTCCAGTACTCAGTGACACAGGCTCATTGCCTCTCGTGTGCTTGGTCTTTTCTCATGTGTGGAACATAACAGGATCAAAAGTGTGTGCCACCACCCCTGGCTTCATTACCCTAGTTTTGACTCTGCCTTGGAGTGGAAAGGATAGTGGTTCTGATCTGGGGTGAGTATTTGCATAGATTGGGGAAGGAAAAGCTATACAATATTCATCACTTATTTTATTTAGAAGGTGCTGATGCTAACAGATTATCAGTTCAAATATTAGGAAAAGAGAAAACATTTTGTTCTTGCTCAGGATGTAGACGTCTCTTGGGAAATACTATACCTATCAAATGGTGGTATAATGTACAACAGAAATTGTTTGCTTTTCTGGAAATTTACCTTCTCAGATCAATGTTTAATTAATGAACCTGCCTCTGGCCAAACAGGAATGGCCACAAAGTAGGGATCCAAATATTCCATGAAGCTGTTGACTAAAGCTCACGGTTCAGTTGTAGGTAATTTAAATGCTATGCCTATATACATCAAGACTTTTGGCAGTACTGGAGCTACTTTACTCTGTAGCTCAATTTCTTCACCAGAACATACCTATGAGTTCCTTGTTGCGAACATCTAGTGCCATGTTCCTCAAGGCAGTGGCCACGGAAGAGACGACTCTGTCGTTATCCATCCTCAGGAGCTCCACAAGGATGGGGAGCCCTTTTTCCTTTCGGACAGCTGCCCGGATGTATGCGGCAAACTAGTGAGCAAAAAAGGCATCAGCAATATTAACACAGAGTTCTTCTCTCATATGCTACCACCATCTAAAAAGGCTATTTCCAGGACATGAGCTAATGAATTAAATGTTTCTTTTAAATTCCAGTTGAGATGAAATCAGTAGTGTTATGGTCTGGGAGATAGATAGGCTGGGATGACTGATTTAAAAAGAAATCCCAAAGCCTGAAGATCTCAAATCACCATCTGTCAGATATTTTTGTGCAGAACAGAGAAAGAAGTGATTATTTTCTATCTCAGATACAAGAACATGATTAGAGGAGGGCAGTCTGTTTTCCTCACAGTTGGACCCACGCCAGGTCCAGAGGCTATAAATAGGATGACAGCAACAGTAACCCCTCAGCACAAGTAAAGAGGAGTCTGCCTCCTTGAGTTATTTACTTTTCTGTATTCCCTGCAACAAATATTTAGAGTTCAGTATCGTGTCAAATAGATTGCTTGGAAAAAATCCCTCATCACAGAAGAAAGGGAATTCTCCACGAATATCAAGCACCATAATTCATTTATACTAGCAACAAGTATTTGTGTGCAAAATGCATTTTTGTTCAAGATTAGATAGTCACTTCTTGTGCATCATGTGAATTGGAAATGGATGCTGTTATCAGTGAAGCAACCAGAACAACGAAAGTAACATGAGAAAAATGGATCTTTAATTTTGTTTTGAGCTTTAGCTGACATTTTTACCAATGCAAATCACCCTTTAAAATCAAGACCATTAAAAGATGTTGCTCATGGAACATCTAAAATTTTCTGCTGTGCCCAAGACATGAGTACAAAGATCTGCCAGCCCTTTGTATTCCTGTGAACATTCTGATATGTGATGGACTACTCTGGCTCTTAAATTCTAACAAAATAGATCATTTTAATAATACACGAAAGAGGAAAGGATGCCTTTCAAAGATCTGATTAACATTCTTCACCTTTTAAAAATTTTATTATATTTATTTATTAGAGAGAGAGAGAGAGAGAGAGAGAGAGAAAATGGGCATTCCAGGGCCTCTAGCCACTGCAAACGAACTCTAGATGCATGTGCCACCATGTGTATCTGGCTTACATGGGATCTGGAGAATCGAACCGGGATCCTTAAGCTTCACAGGCATGTACCTTAACTGCTAAGCCATCTCTTCAGCCCTTTTTAATTTAATATTAATGATTAACATTCTTCATAAGAAATGATACATTTGAAAAAATATTTTATTTTTATTTACTTGTTTGAGAGAGAGAGACAGAGAGAGAGACAGAGAGAATGGGCGTGCCAGGGCCTCCAGCCCTGCAAACAAACTCCAGATGCATGCATCTCCTTGTGTTTCTGGCTTATGTGGGTACTGGGGAATTGAGCCTCGAACTGGGGTCCTTAGGCTTCACAGGCAAGCGCTTAACCCGTAAGCCAACTCTCAGCCCAGAAACAATACTTTCAAATCAAATGAAATCCACAGGGGGGAAATCGAGTACATGGCTTGTACTGGAGAAAGCACTCAGGCGGTTTGACAACTTTCTGAACCTGCAGGACTAATTCCTTCCTTGTGGCCCTTCCAGCTCAGCATCTCCCCAAACAGCCCCTACTGCAGCCTTGATTATCTTTCTTTCTTAATGAGGGTCCAATATTTGACTCATGACTTTCAATACTTTGGAATCTCTTAGGTACTCACGCTGGTACTAACCCACTGTTTATGTGCTAAACAAGTCTGTCATGCGACTTTCATTCACTGAATGATCCCAGAAATGAAATTATAAAAAACCCAAATTACTTGTATTTTATTTTTTAAATTATTGCCATTTTAATCATCAAATAATCCTAGTCCTCCCAACCACCTTATTGCACAGATGAAAACTGAAGACAGGGTTCCTATTTTACAGCTCATAAGTGGAGGGCAAGGGTTGAAACCCAGCACTTAGCACTCAGTTACTTTTCTTAGGAACAACAAAATAACCACATCGGCTTAGCTAGAACTAGAGCATAAGTATTGGTATAGATTCAATATGGCTGTCACCTATAGGAAACAAACCATACCCAGGCCTGTTAGCAGTGTCCATAGTCATGGGTAACAGTGTCCAAAAGATCTTCATTTTGGTGGTGGTGGTAGGGCAAATAGCCATGAACAAGCACCATAATAACTTCTAAAATACATTTATAAGAAAGTTTCTGGTGAAATGGTTCAGACAGGACTGCCTGTGAAGCTACAAGATGATATTTAAAATTTGAGAACGGGCAAAAAAAGAAACTTTGGTAACAACAGGAAACTACGTTCAATGAAGGTCCCACATGTCTAAAGAGGACACAAGACATCTTGTGTTCTCTAAGGGTCTGGGAGGAGCAGAGAGCTGCCACCTTTCCCGACGAGCTGTGCCACGTCTACCCAAATCATGATCTCATTATCTCTGCTGGCTCCCACAATGAGCCCTAGGCTTTACCTTCCCTTGATTCCACCTCCCATAGAACCCCAGAAATGACCCTAGAGTGTCCACACCAGCTTCTCTTTGTCAATCATCTGCTGAAACCTTTCAGTTCTCCCTTGTCCATGAATATCTAGGCCTGAATATGATGGCCAGCTCCAGCCCAGCCACTTCCTGTTCGGTCTTCTCCCTTGGTGTCCAGCCTGTAGATTGGACTCTCATGTCAGACCTGTCTCCTGTTGCCCCTTTTATCTGCATCATCTGCTTTCTACCTCCACCCTCTGACCTGCTGGCTTAACTTGGCTCATTTTTAGACCACTCCACTCCACTTTCCTTCCTACTCTCTCCTTGCCAGCTGCCGTGCATGTCCTCTCATAGCACATACCCTATGGACATGATCCTGTACTCCAGGCCTGTCTGCTCACTACCCTTTAGATTCTCACGGGAAGGCCTGAGTGTGTGTGAGAGACAGGGAGAGAGGGCGCAGTACAGGTGTGCCATGGCATATGTGTGGAGGTCAGAAGACATCCTCAAGGGTTAGTTCTCACCTTCCACTTCATTGTTCTTGAGGCAAGGTCTCCTATTTGCAACCGTGTTCACCAGGCTAGCTGCCTCTTGAGCGTCTGGGATTCTCCTGTCTCTATCTCTCATCTCACTGCAGGTGCTCTGGGATTACAGACACTTATGCTACAGTGTCCATATTTACATGGCTGGGTGCTGGGGATCTGTTCTCAGGTGCTCACACTTTCGAGGTAAGCATTTATCCACTAAGCCATCTTCCAGAATTGATCCTCAGCATGACACCATGTCTCCTTTTCTCCTCACTCGCTCCCACGGACAAACACTGCAACCTAGTGTAACCCCTTTTTCACCACCACGGCTCATTTGGCCCAAACAGTAGAAGTGTGAACAAAATGAAAACAACCCACCTTCCAGTTACCAGCAGAGAGGTTCTGAAGAGAGCCGGCAGAGCCTTCCAGTGTGGCTGGGTTGGAACTTTCTGCTAGAAGAGTCAGATAGGGTTTTACCACTGACGGGTGCCACAGCATCTCAACCCCTTTGGGGGACTTTGACAGTCCTGGAATAGGCCCAACTCCATCCCACTGAAAGACAAACAGAACAAACTCAGTGAAAACAAAATGAGCAAGAACTCCCATCCTAGGAGTACTTATCTCTGCTGGATGCAGCTTTAGCTATGTACAATGTTTGCTTGCCAAATATGTTACTTCTCACTCCCAGAGAAATAAAACTTTATAGAGTTTCATTTGAGATAAAATGCTAACTTGATCCTCTTGTGGAGTCCTCTTTTTCTTTTTCTTCTTCTTCCCCCAGCAGCTGGGTTCGGAGTCTTTGCTGGGAGACTCTTTTCCTAGCAAGTCATCTAGCTCATTCAGTCCAAGCAGCCGGGCCTGAGGGACCTCCAGCTCCAGCCGATATGACAGGTTCCTCAGGGTGCACACGCAGTTCTCCACTGTCTGAAATGCAGCATAGTGTATGATTAAAATCAGCACCCACAATGCTTCTGCACCACACGCACCAGCAGAAGTAAATGAAGAACATGAAGGTACTGCTTCTTTATTTATGGCATCTGAAATCATCCACAGAAAGAACTGTGGTTCTAGAATTTTTGTGGGACACTCAAACGACAGAGTGCAGAGCTGTCTCAGTACAACTAAGAATCTGGTTTTCTGAGTAAGATGTGGGAGGCTTTGGCCCAAAGTCTGCATCAGGCCTGTTGCAGAGCCACACTGTACCCAGAATGCCCGGGTCTTACCCTGCCCACCACCACAGATCCTCAGAAGGACCTCATTGCCTGGGACCAACCCTGCCTCTAAGTCCCATCTCTTAAGTCCTTCCTCAATTTCCCATCTCGCCTTCCCTCAGAAATACACTGATTTTTTTTCTGTTGACACTTTTCCTGTCTACATTACATGCTCTTTTGCCTCCCACCCCTACCAGGTAAGGTCTTGCTCTAGCCCAAGTTGACCTGGAATTCACTATGTAGTCTTAGGCTGTCCCCAAACTCACAGCGATCCTCCTGCCTCTTCCTTCTGAATGTGGGGGTTAAAGGTGTGGGTCACCATGCTCAGGAGAGTGAGAGAGAGAGAGAGAGATAGATAGAGAGAGAGAGAGAGGGAGGGAGGGAGGGAGAGACGGAGCACCAGGGCCTCTAGCTGCTGCAAACAAACTCCAGATGCATGCACCACATTGTACATCTGGCATTTATATGGGTACTGGGGAATCGAATTTGGGACATTAGGCTTTACAGGCAAGTGCTTTTGCCCTAACTACTGAGCCCTGTCTCCAGCCTGTCCTTTGTTCTTTAAAGTCTGTTACCTATCACACATTTAACTTATAGGAGGGATCATCCAACTGTTATTTCAATTCAGAGTGTTGAAAATCAAGTCCAACTTTTGCCTGCCTAGCAAATGACCCTTCTCAACTTGCTTGTTTTGCTCAGTTTCAGTTATAGGTAGGTCTTTTGGTTCAGTGTGGCTTAAATAAAAAACTTGGCTGTCACCTGGAGCCCCTTCCAGACTTTCTTCCCAACCCAGCTACTCATCATCCTTTTCTCGATGAGACTCTTCTTTGTGATCCAACATCTACCAATGGCTTGTCCCTGTCCAGCCCTTCCTGGCATCATGGACTGGGCCCACCTTTGAGCTCTGTCTTCCTACACCTTCCTTAGCCCCTGAGGCAGACTGTGTTTGGTTGTCACAGAGGGTGAAGGATGGCAGATGCCCTAGGCTCAGAAGGGATGAAGGAAGTAGGAGGGCTTGTTTTGGTTAAGGGGTTCATGCTGAAAGGAAGACATGGAGAAGTTGCATTAAAAGTGGGTGCTGGGTGGTACGTGGGGCAAGAAGGGCTGAGGCTGGGGTTTACAGTGCCTTGAGTGGAACGGCCACATGCAGGATGATCTGGGTCTAGAAGAAGGGCACACAGCAATGGAAGAAACAGTGCAGAGGATGTTACCTGGAATAAGAGCCTTTAGGAACCACAGAGAAAGCCTGCCCTGGGCTAGGTCCTGATCACGTGGAGACTCTGTTTTCATGGCATCAGAGCTATTTTTAAAAGTTGCTATATCCCTGTCAACCTGTAATTATTTGGACAGACTCATCCATTGATCTGGAGAATAGCCTCAGAATTTCAGTGCATGTAGAACATGCAAGTAGAGGCACCAGGCAGCTGCTGTCACCTGCCACTGTGTCCTCATGTGGTTAAGAAGGCACTGACCTTGCTGTCGTACTCAGATGTGTTCACGCATGTGTGGATCACATACAACAGTGAGTCTACCAGTCCCTCACAGGATCGCATCTGCTTCCGCGCTTCCTCTCCTGCAGAGCTGAGGTTCCTGAGAGCAGAGACACGTGAGAGCAGATGAAATGAACCACTTACTCATTAGCCACGAGGCCTGACATGGATGATCCTGGAGAATGGTGGCAGAGAGCAGCCACTTCAACATGGTTTGACGAGGCTCTGGGGCCAAGCTCTCAACTGTGGCCAACTCTCCATTATCCACACAAGCAGAAGAGAACTGAACTGGAACTGTGCTCTTCTTATGACAAGCCACGGTTAGTCCTCTACAGTCATGATTTAGGGGCTAACTTCCTCAGCTTCCTCATGCGTAAAAGGGAAAATAACTGTAACTACCTTAGGGCTATGATGAGGAAGAAATGAGTTGTAAATTAAGGCAAACAAACAAGTGTCTTCCACATGGAAGGCACCATGTATGTCACTCATGTTGGTTGTTAGTGAGTCCGGTATGTGAGGCCACCAGATCCTGCAGCCCTGGACCTGTTGGACCTATTACAGTGTTTTGCATGCAGCAGCTAAAGAGAGGAAACATTTCACTTCCTGTATAAAAAAATGTCAAGTTAAATACAAGTGCTGATGTTAAAAGCTTTTCATAAGTCAGGCATGGTGGCAAACACCTGTAAACTCAGCACTTGGAAGACAGAGGCAAGGAAGATAGGGAATTCAAAGCCGGCCTTAGCTACATAGTGAGTTCAAAGCCAGAATAAGCTATATGAGACTTTGCCTCAAAATATTTATCAACCAACCAATCTCTTCCCTCTATAACTTTTAAGTATAAAAAAAAACCCTGAAAATAATTTTGGGTATCACTCATATCTAATTTCTGATATCAATTTGCCCTCCAAAATTGTTGCCAAATTATAAGGGTCCATTTTATGTTCCATTAACAAGGGTTCTAGAATAACACTAAAATTATACAAATTGAGCATTTATAAACTTGGACTAACTCAGAATATTAGTTCATGATTCATCTCACTTTCTTTTTCTGGGACCAGACAGACAATGCGCCCTGTGGTCCAGTCCTTCCTGTGTTTCTATCTTGCTTCCTCTCTGTAGCTCTGACATGCAACAGCTGACCTTTTCCCTTTCACTCTGGGCTTTGGCCTTCCCGTCTTATCCTCTTGAGAGTGTGTGTCCCTGGCTTCAACTTTGGTCCCTTCTTCTATCTTTGCGCAGTGGCTTTACTACAGCCTATGATCTGGTCTACTAAACATCTATCTTTGGCCCTGACTCGCTATAACTCCAGGCACATGTATCTAACTGCTTTAGTTGATATATGGTATAAAACCTCTCAGCTGCTCATGGCCCACCTTTCTTCTCAGCACCTCCACTCAGCAGATTGGACAAAGACCTAGATGCTCTCTGTTTCCGTCTTCTCTCTATTCGTTATATACAACCCATCAGCAAGTCCTATTAGGTCTTCCTCAACAAGACAACACAAATCTGCCTATTTCTCTTCAGTTCCTGGCTCAGGCCACTTGTGTCATTTGCCTGGATCACTGTAACAGTCTTATTTGCCCATACTCAGTCTTCCGCATACTGGGAACACCTGTTTTCCTGTGACTTCTTGCTTAAAATCTTTTCATGGCTTCTCATGGCGCTCAGAGTAAAATGAAACTTCCAATCAACAAAATCTGGCATGATTTGCAGCCACTATGCCCTTGACTAAGTTACACTACAAGCTCGTTCTTGCCCGGGGGCCTTTATATTAACCACTTGCTTGGTTTGGAATACTTGTGTCCCTGACCCCCAGCCCTCAGAAGAGTGGCAGCTTTCGTGATATTTCACATATAGGTTTAAATTTCACATTGGAAACCACCATAGTAGCCACCAATAATGCTTCTATCATCCTTTTAGGTTTTTATGGCTCTTCCTGTCATTTTCTTGTTCCTATTTGTGTCTTCCTTGCTAGACAGTGGCTCCCTCACAGCTGGGGTCCAACCTGCCTTGTTGCTCCCTGGTTCCATCCAGGTGAAATTCAGCAGGAGTTACATGGAGCCAGGTGGGAGCCAAGGTTGTGCCCTGGCAGCTTGGCCAAGGAAGGGCGGCTCCTCTCTGGATCCAGGGTGGAAGAGGATGAGCTGTTGTTGCCTTCTGAGGGACAGGCCACAGGGCTCATCTGGGTGCGGACATTTGAGTCAGGAGGAGCTAGAGTTTTTGTGTCGGTTTTCTGGGATCTTCACCTTGACATATTCTGTGACATGAAGCAGCTAGGGGCTAGGGCCCCGGTAGCCTTCTGTTACAGTGTGGGGACACTCGGGAACAGCAGCACTGGACCTCTCCCTCTTCAAGCTCTCTGCTGAGATGTTTAGAGATCTTTTTGTTCAGGGCTGGGGACTGAACCCAGGACCCTGTGCACAAGGGTATTGCCACCTGTATTTTGCAGATGAGGAAATGAAGGGTCACAGTGGGACTAGAAGCTGGGAGTTCCAGGTCACGCTGTCACTTTACCTCAGGACTTCTCCAAGTGCCTGGAGCCACATCATGCTGGGAGTGGAGTGGATGAGCATTATTAGCAAATGGTGAGCTACATCACATACATGTGGAAGAGAACTGCAGATTTTAAATGCCAAAGGAAACCACCAAAACAGCAGTATCTGAGCTTCTTTGTTTATGAAACTCAAAACCAATGGCAATCTGAACAATCTCCTCTAAAAACCCACAAATACACATTTAATGATCACATTTTGAATTTAAACAAAAATCAGGTCACACATATATCAGCAACAAGAATGTGATAATCAGAAAATAGTGGAAAGCACTGGAATTTTGGGATTGAACTTAGACTGTAAGACCTTTCTGCTAATTCACAGTAGCATCATGAGGTGGCCTCTGTGAGACCCCATGCCTATGCAAGCAAGGCTTTTCTAACACAGTAAGGAAGTCCATCGTGAGCTGCATCACATATATGCAGAAGAGAATTATAGGTTTCAAATGCTAAAGGGAACAACTATGAAATGTTACTACAACCTCAGGTAAATGCTAACTAAACAAAGGAAGTCTTATTATACAGCCAAGTTACCTATGCCACACATTCTTTAATTACATAATTAACTGGAAAGAAACAACTTACCTCAGGCAACCTGTCGTGTTCCGCAGAACTAGTGAAGTCTGAAATTTAATTTTATGATCATCATCAAAAGAAGAATTATTCCACCCAGAGTGGGGGACGATCACAGTGTTTGTGAGGGTGGAGAGGGCATCTCGGATGATTGTCATCTTTACCGCATCGCATGAGGATAAATTCCAAAGAACTCCTAAAACAATGAGATGTCAAATAGCAAATCATCAGAGAATCCACAGCTTTAGAAAGAGATAAACTTACAGCCCATACCAAGATGAGTTCAGCCTGTTCCAAATCTAATCTATGCCTTATATTTGCAGCCGTCTAGGGTGGGCCTGCTGGCAGTGCTGAATGTGTGTATGGATGTGAAGTACGTATGTGGCTTCTGTAAGACTCAGTTTGTCTATCAGGAGAGGTAACTGTGGGTTTTGCAAGGCAAATTAAGAGTTCTTCAGGACTGGGATGGGGCGGGGGATGTGACCAGACCAAGTAAGAGTCATGAATACACACATTTGCTATTCTTTTAAACTTGATTCCATGGTATTGTCTCATCAATGGCTATGAAAATGTCTTTTTCTCAAAAGACTGGCATTTTTCTCTTCAGCAACCTTATTATCTTTATTTTTGTTTATTTACCTCTTTGGTTGCCAGGAATCTCATGTTCTTTCAGTAACTTCACTATCATGGAGGTTGTTAAATTAGTTTTACTCCCCTTCATTAGATAAAGTTTAAACACTTTTATCTCTTCAAGACTTTTATTTCCATGTGCTTTAAGACTATACGTTCTCATTCCTTTTTAGATACAGGTACAACTAGTAATGAATTAAAATCATCCAGATTGTATTTCATGTTAGTATATCTAGGATGAGATCTTCAATGAAGACTTTAGTGTAATTTACCTCACTAAACCTACTTAGTTTCTGGGTAACTATGAGGTGTGTCAGCTTACTCTCACAGCACATGTTTTTGAGTTATTAGGGAGATGACTTCTACTCTCATGGCATTTTCCTGAGTCAAGAGGGAAATAGGTGGGGAGATGGTGCAGCTGGTTCTACACTCCTGACTTATGCTGGGCAAACAGCTCAAGAGTCTTCACAGAGCTATCAGCGCTTGTGTCTTGTGGACAGGAAGGAGCTGGCAAAATCTGCCCATGTCCACAGAGCATGGTGCGCCTGTGAACATGACTGACCATAAGTCAGGCCAGACCCAACACTGAAAACTGCTGTTCTGGGGTGTTATGACCCAAGGAGATAGTCCAGCTCATCTCGATCTGGTGAGTAGTAGAGGAAGAAGAAAAGAGAGAGTACTTTTTCCTTTAATGGGGAAGGAAAGGTAAAAGCAAAGGGCCAGGACTGAAGAACATAAAGCATCAACTTCCCTGGTAGCCCACGCTGAGGAGGAGGCATGGTTGGTAATGGCCGATGCTGTGCTCTGTCCTGGCCTTGTGTTCTGCTCCTGTGCCCTCTCCTCTCTGCTTTGATTTTTGAATCACATCACTTTGGTTTCCCTACCTTCATTCTCTAAGGACTCTCATCCATTCTCTTCCCACCCCACCATAATCACAGCCTCTCAATGTCTTAGCCTCTGTGGAGGCCCATCTAGTTGGGCCCAGGCTGAGTCTCTCCTAGAGGGAAGGAATGGGATGGGAAGAGGGATTTAGACAGCTCAAAGACCTTCCTTTGTTTCCAAAAGCTTGTTCTGCTCACCATGACAGACCTTGGCTTATGTAAGTGTCTCATGGCTCATACGCAGTGTGTCACTAAGAAGGTTGCATGTTTACTCATGCAAGCTTAGGAGAACTTATATTCTACATTAAGAGCTATCTCCGTGGAGGCTTAAATTCACAATGTTGTGATAGAAAGTGTTTGGGGACAATGATTGGGTTCTGGTGGTTTGGCAGGATTCTCTTAGGGGCATTTGGAAAAGAACTGGTAACAGTCACACAAGGGGCTTCAACATTATCCTGTGTATCTGCTGCACACTGGGCCTCACTAGCTGTTCCTGTTTCAAGAAGAGTTTTCCTATCTAGAAGGCATTTGCTAAGCATTCTCTTAGGAAGAAGCACTGGACAGCCCTGACCACAGACAGAACTGAAAAGCTCAGAAACAAGAAACGACTCTTTGCTGGTCTGTCCTGACAAGGTGACAGGAGAAGGGAGAGAAGACAGAAGAGTAGGTTGAGGAGTAGTGGGGTGGGATAACACACATGGCTTTAATGTTTCCTGCTAACAAAGCAAGCCAGCCATACTCAACCCAGGGAGCCAGTGAGGACTACCTGGGTGCCTGAGACAGCTATAGTGGCAGTGCGCAGGCCACAAGCTATTGAAGGGGAAAATGGTGTTTCCTCAACTCCTTGCTGATGCTTTTGTGAAATGTTGTTTCTAATACTATTGGTGCAATTCTCTTTCTAGCAAAGCCTTTCACATTTTTCTCTTCAGAAAATTCAACTCCCGGAGGAGAGCTTCATGTTCCAGGAAGCCACTTTTCTTCCTCTTCTTTTTGTTTTCTGTGGTAGGGTCTTGTTCTAGCTCAGGCTGACCTGGAAATCACTATGTAGTCTCAGGGCGGCCTCAAACTCATGGCAATCCTCCTACCTCAGCCTCCCAAGTGCTGGGATTAAAGGCATGCGCCACCATGCCCACCACTTTCTTCTTCATAGAGTAAATGCATTAAGTCAAGTTAATCACAAGGCATGGCTTCTACAAAGCACAGCCCTTCATATTAGAGGCTACTGTAAGTATACAATCATAGCTGCCCCTTAGTATCTGTGGTAGTTAGAATGGATGCCCCCCAATAGATTCAGAAGTTTTATTCAGGGTTGTAACTTGAAATTTCCAGCCTTCTGGCTGGAGGAGGTATTACTGGGGGCAGATCTGTTTCTAGCCTAAGATATTCAGGGTGCTTGAGCTCTGCGTGGAGTTCCTGGGGTGTGCTTGCTTCTAGTGCTACTGGTGGTATTACTCTCTGGGTGGTCCTGTGGGGCCAGCTTCTTCCACCATGATGGAACTTCTTCTGGATCTGTAAGCTTCAATAAATCCTGTTTCTCCCACAAACTGCGTCTGGTTTGGAAGTTCATTCAAGCAATGTAAAGCTGACTACTACAGTATCCATGGATTGCTTTAAGGTCCCCTGCCACCCCAAGTTACTGGAAGGTGCAAATGCTTATGTCCCTTTCCCAAATGGCATGTATAGTATTTGCATATCTAGATTACATAACTGATACAATGCAAATTCTATGTAAATAGTTATATTGCATTTTTCATTTGCATTTTTTACTGTTATATCCTGTTTGCTTTCTTGATATTTTTGGTCCACTATTGGTTGATTTGTGGATGTAGAATCTGCAGACATGGATGGCCAAATGTTTATCTGTACAAAAATCAACAACTGGACCGAAGGGATGACTTGTGGTTGGGGTGCTTTCTTGCAAGCCTGATGGCCCAGATTCAAATCCTCAGGACCAATATAAAGCCAGATGCACAAGCTAGCTCATGCGTCTGGAGTTTAATTTGCAGTAGCTAGAGGCCCTGGTGTAACCATTTTCTCTCTTCCTCTCTCTGCTTGCAAATAATAAAAAATAAATTTAAAAAAATCAAAAACTGAGCTGGGGAGATGGTTTAGTGGATAAAATGCTTTGATATACAAGCATGTGTGCCTGAGTTTGGAGCTCCAGAACTCATATAAAAAAGTTGGATGCTATAGGGGACACTTGCAATCCCAGCATGCCTATGGTGAGATGGGAGCTGGAGATATGAGAATCTCCTGAAAGCTTATGGGGCCAGCTTGCCTGGCTAATGCAGCTATGGACAGAGATCCTGCCTCATACCAGGTGGAAAGTGAAGACAGACATTGAGGCTGTCATTTTACATATGTGTTCCGTGGCATGTGTATGCACATACTCACAGACACAGCTCAAAAACATTAAAAACTAAAAAGTTTTATTTTAACTTTAAAATGTTTTAAAGCCCTTTATTTCTTAAAATTAAGCAACCAGGGCCTGGAGAGATGGCTTAGTGGTTAGGCGCTTGCCTGTGAAGCCTAAGGACCCCAGTTCAAGGCTCGAGTCCCCAGGACCCACTTAAGCCAGATGCACAAGGTGGCACATGCATCTGGAGTTCGTCTGCAGTGGCTTGAGGCTCTGCCATGCCCATTCTCTCTCTACCTATCTGCCTTTCTCTCTCTCTGTCTGTTGCTCTCAACTAAATAAATAAATAATAAAAAACAGATTTTTTTTTTTTAAAGCAATCAGTATCATAAATTTTAGGTAAGTCACAACTAAGAAGAGAGGTGGTTTTCGGGATGAAAAATTCTTGGATGCACCTGGAAAGCTTGCTCTTGCAGTTTCACTTTTGTTCCTGGTTACTTCTAAGGCCTTCTTCTAGCAAGAAGATATTTCTCAGGTTTGAGGATTCCCTTGGTTTGCTGAGCTGCCAGCAGAATTTTATCCTGTTTTTTCCTCATTCTTCCCAGGCATTCAGAATGGCCAGGAGAGTTGTATGTCATTCTAGTTTACTGTTAGCTAGTTTGGGACTGAACATAGCAACAGTGGCCACAAATCATAAACAAAAGCAATGTCACCATTTATGATGGCTTTATTCTGGTTGTGCCTTGTATACTTAAGAGGTAAGATGCCCCAAGTGAATTACCTTTCCCACCTGATTACTTCCCCTTGTGCCGCCTCTTGAAATAGTTTTCAAAAGTATCTTTAAGGTCTATAACTGCAGAGAGAGGGCCAGCACAATGTTCTAGATCGTTAGCAGAATTTGACAGTGTACATTTGCTTTCCTTTCACACTGACATTAGCATCTTAGCATGGGAATGGTAGGATCTTGTTGCGGCTCCAGCTTGCAGAATCAGAAGAGTTATACCAACACACCAGAAATCTTACCCCTCAGACTGTGAGACAAAGGAGCAGTGGTGCCAAAATAGAAAATGTACAATTGTTTTAAAAATGCACTCTTCAGTAAACAATCTGACTATGGTATTCTGAGATGACTTATTGATCATAAATCTACAATTTAAATTCAGGCTTTCATTTCTGCAATTAGAAAATAGGATTCTGTTTTTGCTATGTATGTGGCATTTGAGGGACCCAAACAAAGGTACTTCTATCATCCCAGTGAAGGCTCTATATGTTATATTAGCCCCCTCACTCTGCACCTAATATGTCACAAAAATGACATTTACTGGGATTGAGTTAGCTATTTCTCAACATTTAAGTAAATCTCAGGGCACTGGTTTTTCTTTCCTACCTCATAATCCCCAAAGTACAGTCATGGAAAGTCAAAACAGCCAGTTCTGATCAACAAACACTGGATAAAAAATTAAATTTAAAAACATTAGATATGGGATGATGAATTAGGCTTTTCTACTCAAAGCAAAAAGCACCATTCTTTTGGCTGTACCTGCTCCACCTTCTAAGGTAGGAATAAAACTATGTTCTCTTCTCAATCTGTCTAGGGCTTCCTTTAACAGGTCAGAAAGAATCTTGCAAGGACCATAAGTAATGAACAGAAGAATACTCTGCCTTGCAGATATAGCAAGATTGATGAGAAAATGAAGAGCTGTAAGGCAGACATTCTTCACCAGCATGTGATCCTCTAGCTCTGATACCCAAATGCAAAAAGTGCCCATACTTACATAGTGGCATAGTATATTACTTCCTTGTTCCCAAACAAAAGTAAAAACTAAGCTATTATTTGGTTTAGGAAGCTGGAAGGTTTATTTATTTATTTTATTTTTTATTTTTATTTTTAGAGAGAGTGAGACAGACACACACACACACACACACACACACACACACAGAATTGTTGTGCTAGGGCCTCAGCCACTGAAATAGAACTCCAGATGCTTGCTCCATCTGGTGCATATGTGCTACCTTGCGCTTGCCTCACCTTTGTGTGTCTGGCTAACATGGGATTTGGAGAGTAGAACATGAGTCCATAGGCTTTGCAGGCAAGCACCTTAACCACTAAGCCATCTCTCCAGCCCAGGAGGTTTATTTACTTTAAAGCAATTTTTGTTGTGAGGACTAAGAATATACATATAAAAACTAATTTAGAAAATATTAGGAATCTTCATGCATATTATATAGAAAATGCTACTTATTCTCTACCACATAAAAAAGAACACATAATTATGTGTAACCAGTAAGCAAAATGAAATACTGTCACGAGAGATGAAAGTTCACTTTCCCCACAGTGAATGAATAAAGTAATTAAAATACCATTCCACATAAATCCTATGCTGCAGAATTTTGAAAGCACTCATTTAAATTAGCTGTATAGCTATTCTAATAGCCAACTGATAATTTTATAGTCACATTAGAAACTGATCTTACTGATTAATTAAAATAATAGCAACTATTTGAAAAGTGTATTTTTTTTAAAAGAATTAAAGAACAACCAAATTACATATGGAAAATGCTTTTACTAGTAGCATGTATACATAACAGGCTACATACTTGTCTTTCTTTGTGATATAAAAGATAATATTAAACCATTAATTTCTGTATAGCATTCAAGTTATTCCCTGCATCTTAATTATAAAAAAAAAAATCAAGTGTTTGTAGATATTGTGAAATGAAAAAATAATAGCCTAAAAAGCAACATGGCTCTTTACACATCACTAGGTGCACCTTGGCATGTGCTCTTATGCATCCCCTCACTAAGGGTCTGTTCTTGATGTCCTTGCTTTAGTCATGTTCTTTCTCAGGATGTGACAAAATACAGAAAACTACTCCAGCCTTGGTGGTAGTTAAGAATGTTAAAGGAGATAAAAGATGAGGACGTGTCCCCTGTGTCCTGGGGCAGAGCCAGTGTCCTGACACATAAGCTGTCTGAGGTCATAAACACTACCCAGTAGTGACAATCCCCTTGTCCTGACAATTCTGCACCCATGGGCTTGTTGGAATATGCTGGTAGCAATGTTATAGTACAAATTCAATAGCCTGAGGGCTGCATATAAGGGTAAGGATATGTGAGGGCTACATTTTGTTGGTAACTAGATAGGACGGTAGGCCTTTAATCCAAGGGACTGGCCTGCTCCTAGCGTGTCTCCATTATCATTTCACAGCCAGCTTACAGCTGCAGCACTCAATACCTAGTGAAAACACACCTTTACACCTTCTCTGCAGTGGCTCCTCCTCATCTTCAGCGGAATTTCCATAAACTCCTGTGGCTTTTGTTGGGCAGCATGTAATATCAAAATGCCATGGTGACTACATCCTGCCACAGTATGGCTACCCACTATCACTGCTCATCTTAAATCTACATATGTCATCCCTTGAAAATTTGCATTATCCCTGCATAACCATACATAGTAACTGCAATGCAAAAATCCAAAATTGGACTGCTTCAAAAATTTGATTTCAGATGTTTTGGTTTGGGGATGCTTAACCAGTAAATTCCATATAAACGTTCCAAAAATCTGAAAAATCCTGAAATCTCAATCACTTCTGATGTCAAGCATGTCAGACAAAGGGATATTGGACTTGTATATTTGTATGGCTATTGAGCAGTTGAAATGTGGTTAATTCAAATTGAGTTGTATAAAATATACATGATATTATGAATACTTTAAAAAATCAATGTTATGTATCTCATAATTAATTTTCATATTGATTAAAAGCTGAAATATTTTCTAATTATTAGTTCATGTAAAATACATTATTAAGTTTCATTGCTTTTGGCCTTTCTTAATATGACTACTAGAAAACTCAGAATTCTATATGTAGCTCAGATTGTACTTATGTTGGGTGGTGCTAGCAGGGATGTTCAATTGGCATCAACCTTTCAGAAAGATACACAGGTGAGCCGCGTGCTCTCAGGAGGTCTTATGAAAAGGTTACAGTACACCTAGGAAGGCAGTGTTGACAGAGGCAGAAAGAACAATGAGACTACTTGCATGTCCCATGTGCCAGGCTCTCCTCACCCTCTCACAAAACCACAAAGCACGAGCACCCAACAGAGATCGTTTGCTTGGGATTGTGAAGCTGGACGGAAACCTGCTGTGTGCTCACCCAATCCTGTGCCCCCTCTTTCTGGACAGTTTTCAAATATTGCAGCTTCTGTTTAGTCGGATCGAAAACTACCACACTGAGCTGTAGTGTGGAGGACAAAGGCCAGCGAGAAGATGCTGGAGGTGGGGGATCTCTGCTCGTAGACTGTAGCTCAGAGGGAGGAGTCACGAGTGAGGAGGCTCAAGGCTGGGCTGGCCTGGAAGTTGGGCAGACTGCACATTGGGACTGGTAGATGGGAGGTTTGAGATGCCAGAACAGCTGTTATCACAGTGATGATGGAGAGATAGATGAGCTAGGCACCATCGAGCTGATATCCCAGGACAGTGGGTCTGGAGTAAGAAGTTGATGGAAAGGGCCTAAGTTGAGGCAACTGTTTATGGTGATAATTTGGGACTTGATGCAAGCTGCAGGCTGATTACATGGGAAAACAGGGTGCTGTTAACAGAAATGAGAACATCAAAAGGACAGTAGGAGAAAGCACTGCCATCAAAATGCCTGCATTAATGACTTCAGGCTAATCATCCAAGCTGTCTACCAGGACTATGGTGCTGTAAACAAATTCTAAAACTGAAGTGAAATTCAAACGGGAAAGCAAGTATTAAGTGTGACAAAAATACGGGCTTCTATTATACAAAAATGGCTTTCTGTAGATAAATTCTGAGGAAAATCACAAGTCTACATAATCATTCTTGGGGTTCTATAGGTGCCATATCTAAAGGGGCTGGCCAGTGGCCCTGGAGCAGCACAATAGCACTGCTCCTAGCCTGAAGGCACACGACATGGCTACCATCCTCCTGGCTACATAGGCCTTCTGGGAGAGGGCCTTTCTCTTGACTCAACCAACATGATTGGCCTCTCTGCCTGAGTTGCCTCAGTACTCTCTGGGATTTCCTGCACAAAGCCCAAGCCTGATCCCTCTCAGGCATGGGAGAGCTCCTTCTGGCTGGCTGTGCTGGTGCAAAGGTGAGAGGGGCTCTTAGCAAAGGAAGCTTCATAGAAGGGAGATGTGTGGAACTGAACATGGATCTAACTACAACAGTTCTCCCTGGTGAGGGCCCCACCTATGCATTCAATCTGGAAGAGATTGCTTCTGTTACTGAAATTTCTTCACATGGAGGACCTGAGGTCTTGACCTTCAGTGCCTTTCAAAAACCCAAGTACTAGACTGGTATTCTGATTCTGCAGACACCAAGGTAGACCATAGGACCTTTGAAAAGATCTAGCAACTTCTAGAGATACACTTATAAAATCACATTTGTATTACAACATGTTCTTCTCTATTCTAGGTAATTTTAACTCTTCACAGGTATTTTTATTATTATTATTTTTGGTTTTTCAAGGTAGGGTTTCACTCTGTTCCAGGCTGACCTGGAATTAACTATGCAGTCTCAGGGTGGCCTCAAACTCATGGCAATCCTCCTACATCTGCCTCCCAAATGCTGGGATTAAAGGCATGTGCCACCACACCTGACTCTTCACAGGTGTTTTAAGAGGATTAATGACACAAAACAGTTATGCAACACAACGTTTCCTGGGAAGGCATTTCTACAAGAAATAAATAAGCTTACAATTCTGGATTGCTGATAAAGACTTGCCCATGAGGGACATAAAGTGAAGTTCCTATTGTTAGAGGAGTTAGCATAAGGGAACAGGTTTCATAAAAAATGTGGCAGTTTGAATACATGGCCCCCAATATACTTAGTATATTATTAGGTTGTAGATTGGATCTACAGCCACCTAGCTGAAAGAAATGTCACTGGGCAGATCTTAAGGTATGGTGGTGAGTTTGAAATTCCAATCTAAAGGTATGCAAAGTGCCCAGTTCCACCTGGAGTTCCTGAAGTGTACTATGTGGCTTTGGGCTTGGCTTGTGGCGTCTCTCTCTTTGCTTGGACCTGAAAATCAGGCCAGCCCTTTCTGCCATTATGGAACTTCCTCTGGCTCTATAAGCTTCAAAAAACATCCCTTCCTCTATAACTGTGCCTGGTCTAAAAGTTCATCTGTGCAAACCTAACATTGTCTGCTACAGAAATTGGTACCAGATGTGAGGTGAGATGAATCTGACCATATAGATTTTGGTCTTTTGGAACTTTTGTTTTGGAGGAATGGGCATGGACTTGGTACTTGGAACTGGAGACACCTTCTCGAATGGTAAGCCAAGTATTATGGACTATTCTTATGAGAGTTTGAGAATGCTAAGTGCAGTGAGAATTGTATTTGGAGACTTGGCTTATGAAGTTGGAAGCTTGTCTTATAAACTTTCTAAGGGGAAGGAAAGAGTACAGAGAACTTTTCTGGAACTGGGCTACTGGCATTAGGGATGGCTGTATCCTGCTGTCCAGGCCCAGAGAGTTTGATCAAGGTTAAATTTGTAATAGACTGATGTGTGTTGCTTAAAGATACTGAGCTGAGAGATTTAAGATTTTAATTTGCAAAACCTCAAACAAGTTAAAATTACAGACAATGAGACTGGTTTTAGGTTGCTAAAGCTGCTATTGTGAAACACATTAACAATCTTTAGAAAGATGACTGAACTGCTTTACATTAATACAATGAACAGGATGCCTGAATAAAGCCTGTTAAAAAATACAAACTCTTTTGGAAAGAGTTGACTAGAGAAGGAACCTGGCTTTCAAGGTTATGGTTTATTTCATCCCTAAATTAAGATATGTCTGTCTGTATCCTACAACCTGGTATTAGTTTTAAAAATATAAAAAATGTGTGGAATGATCATAAATTACACACGGTTCCAAAGCTGCTGCTGAGATGTGGCATGAGACAGGGCATGATGCCCTGATATTCTAAAAGAGCCTTTGGAAGATGAACAGTGATTTACATGGAGACCCAAAGATGTTTTGGGTATACCAGGATTGTATAAGGGCTACCGTGGAGCACACTGTTGGCCTGGGATGGAAGTGTTCCCTGACTACTCTGGTCACCTGGAGGGGTAGAATTGAAAAATCTGGAGACTGTTAGTTTCTGGTTATATTAAAGTTAAACTACAGAAGTTTGATGTATGCTTGATGGTGGTTGAGTTTACACTGTTCTATTCTCTCCTTGCTATGCCTTATACCAGCTGAAAATGTTTGTTCTGTGCCTTTATATGTTAAAAGTATTTAACATGTTTGATTTTACAGGACTCACTCTTTTAAACTGGTCAACACTATGGGGACCTTTGAAATTGGACTAAATACAATTTACAATGTGATGGTTTTAAATCTATTGGGGACCAGAGGTGGAGTGTGGTAGTTTGAATAGATGGCCCCTAATGTATATTAAGTGTTTTATTAGTTTGCAGTTTGGATCTGCAGCCACCTGCTGTAAGAGGTGTTGCTGGGCACATATTAAGGTATGGTGGTGGGTTTGAGATTTCAATCTAAAGATATGCAAAGTGCCTAGTTCCATCTGGAGTTCCTGAAGTATGCTGTGCTATGTGGTTTTTGCCTTGGCTTGTGGCTTTGCTCTCCATGTTTGGTCCTATGAAAGCAGGCCAGCTTCTTCTGCCATTATGGAACTTCCCCTGGATCAGTAAGCTTCAATAAACATCCCTTCTTCCATAACTGTGCCTGGTCTAAGAGTCCATCTCAGCAAACCTGAAGCTGTCTGCTACAAAAAGAAATCAGAGAACGGTTCCGAGGCAGGAGCAGCAGTGAGGACAGTGGATCCTAACCTGCCACCCTTGTTCGTCCAGTAAAGTTTTAGAGTCTGACAAAGAATTAGGTAATTTACACAACTGTGGAGAATTAGGCCAAAGGTCACAAAGACATACATTCCACAGCTGACTTGTGTGGGAACATTTTTACTTAACTGCACTCAATATTCAATTTGGTTATCTGGTGCCAGCAGTAGTTTATAGGGAGACAAAAGTGGTTCAAGCCCTGTGATCAGAAACGGCACCGACTACAAGCATACAGGGATGTGATATGGTCTTTCCTGGACGCCTCTGCTTCAGACTTCCTCCATGTACCCCTCCTTCCTCACATTTATAGGCTGTTTATACTATGGAGGGAGTACACCATTACAGGCTTCTCTTTGGCTGGGATGTTCCACTCTGGCTGATATTGACTAAGGTCTCCATGTGACCTCAGCTTCCCTTCCTGAATGCCTTGTTTTGCCCAGCACTCAGAAGGCTACACTCAAAATAGAATAACCTAGTTCTCTTACAGGGTGCATCAGACTTTGACTGTAACTTTGCAAGATGTACTTCAGTGAACCAAATTGTTACCTTTTACCTGGTCACTACTATGATGTAGCTGTACTAGTGGTAAGGTTCAAGAACAGATCACCATAATGCTTGACAAAAGCCACACAGTTAAGGCTATTGCAAATATTTTCTTTTCCTTTTTTTGTGGGCCACCCAAAGGAACCAGGGAAATGACATTTAATGCCCAGATTTGCTTTTGTTCTGCATCACTTCGTGGCCTGGGAGCAGAATTTTAGCCTGCTGGTCAGGAACTCAACCTGGAGACTTGTCTGACTTAACCTCTCTGGACGCAAGTTTCCCATCTGTGACCTGAGTGGGGTGGAGGGTGTGCTTGTGTGGAACAGGAACAGGTGATTTTTTTGATTTTTTTTTTTTCTTCTCTAATCTAGGCTGTCCTGGAATTCAATACATAGTCTCAGACTGGCCTTGAAGGAATACCATGCCTGGCCAAGCAAGAGATTTCTTGAGGGTCCTTTTCTACTTCTAAGTTCTCCTTGGATTAAGGGTTCGAACATGTATAATAAACTGGGGCTTATTATCAATTAAACTTTAAAATTTCTTTTCATTTCACCTAGGAAATGGGAGGTCTATAACTAGATTTCTAAAAGGAACCCGCACAGCTCCTAACAGCTCATGTGGTCCATGAAACCAGGCAGAAAGTAGTGGAATGCCTCTTGTCTAGACCAGATAACAAATGGCTATTTTGGGGGCATATGAGTTAGGTCAAAGGGACATATATAATAAACTGTTTCTTTCTGCACAATGTCCACCAAGCTCCTGCTCTTTATATTATGTAAGACCAATTCTTGCCAGGACCTACTGTTTGCTAAACTACTGTCTACCTCATCTACTTTTGCTTAATAAATGAATGCCATTTTCATATTAATCTATCATTTAATTAGAAACAGGGAGCCAATGATGAGAGAGAGAATATGCCTGGTTTCATTTCTGAATGGTGTCAGGAAAGTATTGCTAGCAACCAAAACTTACAAAATTTATAGTACAGCCATATTTTATTTAGCCATATGGGTGGATAATCACTTGCTAACTTGGAAGGCGTGAATATAGAAGCTATATGCGTGAAGTCCATTATTACTGAGAAACAAAAACTACAGCTACTTTTTGGTATTTAATATTAATGTTAACAGAAAAGAAACAGCAGTGTGACAGTTTTGGGACATCAGGGGAATTAAAAGGCAGGCCTCCAGATTCTTACAGTATCTTCAATTTCTAGAGTTTAAAGGATGATGTTTTCTGAATGTTAAGTAACTTAAACTCATATTTCCTACCTTAGGAACATTATTTAATAATCTTGCACAAATGAGTCAAATATCTTTTTTAGTGACAAGATGTTCTCACTTTCAATCCATAGTTTGTGGCCCAGGAGTCATTAATTTTATAACTTAACTTTGTACAGCTTTCAAGTTTGAGCACAATAATGGCAAAAAGTCCCTTTGGAGAGGAGGATCACTGAATGCACCCACACATATCAGCAATTACTAGATGAGAAGCCCATTAGGTTTTACCCTGAACTATGTTCAACACAATGAAGAAAACATAGGAATCATGTTACATGTTAGAGAACCATTTTAATTAGCAACGAGAGCCATATTGTCCTGGGAAAATAAACTTGGCAAAAAGCATTGCTTTTCTCCTTGAAAATGAAGATGTAGCCAAAAACACAGGCCCTGGGCAGTTGTTACATTTAACACAAAGACAAGATGTCTGTTTTTAGAAGAATACCTAAAGTTTTTTCACTAAGTATAGTAAAAATTGCCAAAATGAAACCAAGTGGAAAAAGAAAAGGAAGATTAGATTTAATACCTGGGTTGAATTACTTAGTATGATAAATAATATTATGAACTTTCAAGGGAACAGGAATTTCTTTATATTATTTGACATTTTAAAATGTCTTATTTATTTGAGAGAATGACAAAGGGGGGGGGTGTGGATAGGCATGCTAGGGCCTCTAGCCACTGCAAACAAACTCCAGATGCATGCACCACTTTGTGCATCTGGCTTCAAATGGGTACTGGGGGAATCAAACTCTGGTTCTCAGGCTTTACAGGCAAGCACCTTAATTGCTGAATCATCTCTCCAGTTCCTTATTTGATATTTTGAATGCAACAGTTGATTGCCCTTAAACATGCCCTTATAAAAAACTTATGATGCTAAGTTGATTATAGTCTTTACAGAATAACTCTTAAACCATACCTGCAAAGACCAAATACTATGCCAGGTTGGCCAGGGCCACTGTACTTGTACATGACACTGGCCTGAACACTGAAATTTGGACAGATACTATTCTGTATTTAGGGAGGATTTTATAGGACATGGGCAGCTGATACACACTGCTGGGTGCCAGAGTCACCTGGCAGGGTGCTACCTTGAGTAAGTATGGCTCAACTTGGAGGATTATCCTGGTTACGGGATGGGCAGATGGCTGGTCTAGGGGTGAACTGATCTTTTATAGGGCTGCTCTTAGACAACATGAACTCCCGTAGGCTCGTGTTTTTGCCTTTTCAAATCATAGCAAAGCTGGGCGTGGTGGCGCACACCTTTAATCCCAGCACTCGGGAGGCAGAGGTAGGAGGATTGCTGTGAGTTCAAGGCCACTCTGAGAAGACAGAGTGAATTCCAGGCAGCCTGGACTAGAGTGAAACCCTACCTCGAAAAACCAAAAAAAAAAAAAAAAAAAAAAAAAAAAAAAAAAAAAAAAATCATAGCAAAGGTCTTAGTGGTTTTTGGACAAAGCTGATGGTCAGGAATGTCTTAGTGGGTTCAAGCACAACAATGGACATATGTGGAAGGGATGCAGGGATCTGTGTATTGGATGGCTAATGGGACAAAATGGATTTCAAGATCCCTTATGACTTCTCTGTGAATCTACAATTTAAAGAGCTTACTTTTGTCTATATGTGTATGTGTGTGGACATATTGGTGTGTATGTGGGTGGAGGCCAGTGGCTAACCTCTGGTGTTGTTCCTCAGGAATACTATCTTCCTATTTTATTTTATTTTATTTTATTTTATTTTATTTTATTTTATTTTATTTTATTTATTTATTTATTTTTGTATTTTGAGACAGTGTCTCTCATTAGTGTGGAGCTCACCAATTAGGCTGGCTGATCAGTGAGCCTCAAGTATCCACCTACTTCCACCTCCCTTAGGAAGTACTGTGATAAAAAATACATGCTACCATACCCAGCATATTTACATAGGTTCTGGGGACTGAACTCACATCCTCTTGCTTACAAGGCAAGCACATTTGTAATTGAGCTATCTCCCAAGCCAAGCTAGTGAATACTGATTTGGGTGTTAATGAAAGAAGGGATTCAAGGCCTAAAGAGATGGCTTAATGGTTAAGGCTCTTGCCTGCAAACCCGAAGAACTCATGTTTGAATCTCCAGGTCCCATGTAGACAGATGCAGTGATGCAAGTGTGCACTATTGCACATGCCCACAAGGGGGTGCACATGCCTGGAGTTCCTTCACAGAGGCTGAAAGGCCATGACATGCCCATTCTACTTCCCTCTCTCAAAAATAAAATAAAAAGCCAGGGGTGGTGGCACAGGCCTTTAATCCCAGCACTCGTGAGGTAGAGGTAGGAGGATCACTGTGAGTTCGAGGCCACCCTGTGACTACATACTGATTTTCAGGTCAGCCTTGACTAGAGTGAAATCCTACCTTGAACCCCCCACCCAAAAAAATAAACTAAAAATGGGCTTCAAAATTTCTTTGCAATGAGAGAGAGAGAGAACGGAGAATCTGAGAATGAATTAAAGGGGGCACCAGGGCCTTCAGGCACTGCAAACAAACTCCAGATGTAGGTGCTACTTTGTGCATCTGGCTTTTACTGGGGAATTGAACCCAGGCCATTAGACTTTGCAAATAGTACCGTTAACCACTGACTCATCTCTCTAGTCCAATGTTTTAAGACATATCAGGAATTGCTTATTCTTAAAGTATTATTATAGAACATGAGTGAAGATTAGCATTGGGGCTGGAGATAGCTCAGCTATTAAGGGTGCTTGTTTGTAAGGCCTAATGGCCTGGATTTGATTCCCCAGTACCCATGTAAAGCCAGATGCACAAAGTGGCACATGCATGCATCTGGAGTTTGTTTGCAGTGGCAGGTGGCCCTGGCATACCCATATTTACTGTCTATCCCTCTCTCTCAAATAAGTAAATAAAAATATTTTTAAAAATTAGCACAATCAAATTTTAGGATTGAGATGTATGAATAATGTTTATAACTTCATAAATCTTGGACTGTAAGAGAAAATACACATACAATATGCACACAGATCCGAAGCAATCGTCTAGATAATATTGTGAATGTGACTTTGTTGTTGCACATTTGTTAAACACTGTTTACACAGAAATCAAGCTGAGAGTAATAGTGTTCAGGAACTGGGAATGTGCACTGAAGTCCTTTGGTCTAACTCCTTTACATATGGTACCTGAGTGACACACTTCCACATTGACCACTCCCATGTCAGTGTTTTGAAAAGACCACCTCATAAACAGTCTATTTACCAAAATAAATTATTAGTGGTAATATTATAGTGTTACAAAGCAATTCTTAATTTCCTCTACTGTTTAAGCTTGACCAGAAAATGCTTCTTAAAGTCCAAAAGCTCCTGATGGATGGTTCCACAAGAGAAATATCAGAGGTTGTTTGTAGTTTCATATTGGAAGTGATCCCATCCATTGAGGAAATAGCTGGTTTTAATTAAAAGCACTTCTGTCCCTCTCTTCAAGACCAGTGCTTATATCTTAAAACATCATGTGTTCTTCACAAGTAGCAGTGTGCACACAGAGAAGTGACAACATAAGGAACACCTAATGAGCACTCCTGCCAGAGGGTGACTCAGGTGAGTGAGGACACAAGTCTTTGCAAGTACAGACTTGTTCAACTCTAAACAAATGTGACTTACTGTTATAGGGGGAAAAAAAGAAAGATCACCACATTTTTATGCACTTTTCTTCCTGTTTATCACTAAATCATACAAATTTGTTGAGGTGAGCTCAGGAAAGATGGCTTAACAGTTTCTCACAAGGAAAAACTCAGAAACAAAAATGCAGAAAAGTCGTATTTCTTCTGGAAGAAGGTATGATAGAAGAGCAGAACAAAAACAGCATGAGAGAGGTGCAGGATCCTGCCATGAATTATCTGGCTGGTTTAGCTATGAGAAGCAAATGGTGACTATGTACTCCCAAAGCCAGGCTCCGGCTGGTGCAATTCTGGGGTCTGTGAGCAGTAAACACCATACTGCAGCTTTGCTGGGGGATGGTACCTGACATTACACATTGTCATGGTTGATCCTGAGTGTCAACTTTATGGGATTTAGAATCACCATGGAAACACACTCTGGGTGTGTACATGAGTGTGTTCCCCTACCAGAAAATTTAAGTGAGGACAGAAGACCCACCTTGAATGTGGGAGGCAGCATCCCATGGGTTGGGGTCATGGACTGAAAGAAAGAGCAAGCAGGCTGTGCCAACATTCATCTCTCTGCTTCCCGACTATGGATGTGACTAGTCGGCTCATACTGTCTACTGCTGCCACACTTTCCCCACCATGATGGAATGCACTCTCAGACTGTGAATCAAAAGAAACTCTTCCTTCCTTAAGTTGCTTTTGTTGGGTATTTTGTCTCAGTAAGAAGAAAAGTAACTCATCCACACACAAGGTTCAAATGGTGGGAAGGTAAACCACAAATAAGGATGGTACTTAGACGCTGCACAGAACTGTTTCCTTTGCTCCTTCCAAACACACAGCTTGTGGTTAATTTTTGGGCATAAACACAATGATAGTGTTGATGCTTACGATGAACAAAATTGTGCTCTTTTTTTTCTGAATTCAGTATCACCTACTTGAATTACCTTTTTATTTTATTTTTTAAACATATTTTATTTATTTATGAGAGAGAGAGAGAGAGAATGAATATGGGTGTGCCAGGGCCTTCTGCCACTGCAAATGAACTCCAGATACATGTGTCTTTATGTGGGTTCTGGGGGATCGAACTTAGGTACTTTGGCTTTGCAGGCAAGTGCCTTAATTGCTAAGCCATCTCACCAGCCCCACTACTTTAATTTTCATTGTATATACATACACACAAATGTATTATTTACACTGTGTAAATACACAAAATCCTTTACAATGTGGGAATATATACTAATAAATGCACTTGTAATATAGAAGTTCAGGCATTCACCCTCAAAATTCATAAAGGCAAGGAAGTCCATTTTATATTATTGTGACTGGGCTTACATGGGTCCTGGGGAAATCGAGCCTCAAACTGGGGTCCTTAGCCTTTGCAGGCAATCATTTAACCACTAAGTCATCTCTCCAGCCCTGGAAGTTTATTTTAAAGTGTATTTAACTTTTAGTATGTATATATCATAACTTATTTGGAGGGCAAGGTAGTATTAATATTCTTTTTTGAAGATTTATAGCCTATGAGAAAGTTGATGCACATTAGATATTAAATGAATGCAGCCTGCTACATTCTCAAGTGTCACTGTGTTATTTCTGACAAAATTTACTCTGATTTTATAGTGGAAGCCCACCGGGGAATGGGTTTAATTTTGAAGAAATGTTGTTAAAATGTGAAATTAAATACATCAAGCACAAAAATCAGTATAGTAAATATGAAACAAACACTCGGGTATCCATCCTCTAGCTTTGCTGAACATTTTACCTTACAGATTTCTGTAACAAGCAGAGCTGGAATATATTACCCCCTCCCATTTTTCCTCCCTCCCTCTCAGAGGCAAACACTTTCCTGAATCTAATTTTATCATTCCAATTAAAAATTTTAACTTTGTGACATATACCTGGATCCAAAAATAACTTACAGTCTCAACCTACATATTGAAAAACCTTACACAAAGAGCATCATGCTGCAGCCACCATTCTTCAAATGTTTCTCAAGCCATGTTGCTATATACGGTTCTAATGCATACATTTTACTCCTGATGTGGTGTTACTGTGTGAGGGCACTGCCTCTGAGCTAAACATATTCTTGCCAATGAATACTTCTCTATTATAAATATTATGTTCGCCTGCACATTCACTTCTCCATTTCCACCTCAAGTCTTCTGGAACATAGCTACTGGCCTTGTATGGTCCAGTCTCCCCAAACATAGCATCACCCATGTCTTCACATTTCTTCCTCTTCACATTTGGATGATCAAATGTTTTCTGACTGTTCGCTCTTCACCACTCCACCTTTCCCCCTTACTTGTGATACTTCAAATAACTACCACCAGACTGATGACCAACTCAGGCCTCACAGAGGGCAGGCTTGTCTCCTGGCAGACCAATGTCTTTGCATGTATGACACAAGTAAGTGCCTTGTGAGGATTCTCTAAACTATGTCTACCTCTCTCACCAGCCTTGTTTTCCTCCACTAAGTTTTTGAACATAGCAACCTCCTCATGCTGGAAGTAGAAAAAGCCAGACCTATGCTGGTTCTGAGCCTCTACTGTGAAAGGAATTATCTGTCACCTGGGCACCCACAGAATTCCTTCTTTTCCTTGTTTGGGTCAATTTAGAATCAAACTTCCAATGTGATTTGTACTGAGTCCCGGCACTTTCTACATTCCTCTAGCGTTCACAGAGACCCTGTGATATTCTCTAGGCAGAGTGCACTAGTGGATAGACCTGGACCATCTTCACCTTTGTAGTTCTGGGGCCTAGTAAAGCGTATGGGAAAACAGCTGGTACCTAGACTGACTGAACTGAGGAGGGAGGTAAAGAAGGTGGCCAATCCATTAAGTATATTTTATTTTTAGAACAAAGGAGAGCTAGAATATTTAGAGCAAGTTGATTAACTATGAAATGCCTAATAAAACTGATGCTGGTATTTATGCACAAGAACATTAACTGATACAAGCAGCTCTGCAGGTATTTTCTGAATTATTACATTAAATAGGCATTGTCATCTTCACAGTTGTGAGCTACAATTAATCTATCTAACAATCGAATCTCAATTTAATCCTAATCTAATCTAATCTAATCTAATCTAATCTAATCTATTATAGCTGTCAATGCCTTCACAATGTCAGTATGTAAGGGCATAGTCCAGAATGCTTTCAGGATTTCTTCTAGGACAAGATCATAAACTCTACTCACCTGTAACAAGTTCCCTTACTTCTGCATCAATAGATTTTCTCAACAGTCGTAGCAAGGCAGGTATCCCACCAACATTCTTCATTGCTATTTTATTTTCATCTGTAGACTTGCCAAAAACAAGGTTTCGGAGGGCACCACAAGCATTCTTCTGAACTTCCAAAACTCTGTGGTCTAAAAGGTCAACCAGATGCTTGATTCCCCCTAGCCTATATACCTGGAATGAAAAAGTATTAGGTTCCAGGTCTTAGTGACAATTGATTAATCAATGATTAAACAGAAGTCTGTTAAGGACAGATAAAAGGATGTGGCCAATTCCAGATACCTTCTGAAGGTTACTTGTTATTCCAAATAATACATTTGCTGTAAATCCTACACCTACTCTCTTTGATGGTGCTCTTTTCCCGTGTACATGGCCTAGTAACAGATGGGAGACCTGGGAGGATTAGCATCCGTGTGGCTGCATGTTGGTCCTCAGGCTCTCTGAACACAAATAGGGACTGACACTTTCACTCTAGAGTGCAACAGATGCCAGCACAGAGACTGTAGTGGAGAAGGGGGACTGACTAAAGTCACTTCCTTTCTAGAACTGGTTCTCTAAGCTCCTGCCTTATTCTTTCTTTCATTTACTAATTCATTAGTTCACTGATTGCACACTTCTTCACTTCATCTATCTTTGTGTCTTTGGTTGCTTGCTCTGCATATTATAATGATTTATAAAAATTGTATTTCTATATGTCATTGCAGGGGGAAAAGCCTGAGATATTGATAGAATATGTATGCTATAGAACACTTCAATAACCAGTAACTTGGGATCTCCAGCTCTGGAATTCCTTCCTCATGTAAGGAGTCTGTTTCTTTCCACCTCTCTTACTTTCCCTTTAAATAAATTTTGCTTTGCTTTATCTTAAAAAGCAAACAAGCTACTCACCATGTTTCTACAAATAAAAAAAAAAATTGTCTTGACCAGATCTCATAAAATACATTGGTTCACTACCTTACTGAATCTGATAGTTTTTATCTAGAAGAGTCTTCAAACATATTTCTAAAGCTCAAGTTACACTAATTCTTGCTTTATGTTTTATAAATATGCTAATGAAATGGACATGTGATTTGACAAAACTGAAAGCACTTCAGGAAATGTATTCCTCCTAGTTTTCACTGACAGAGATGGGAATGCATAATTAAGAAGTAAACAAGTATTTGGAATCAAACTATCTTGGCAAAAAGAAACTTGGTAATTTCTTTCCCTCCCTTTCTTTTTGGTAGTGCTGGTCCTTGAAAGCACACACAACCGTGTAACCTCCTTAGCTCCTTGTCCTTTCATTTTTTAAAAAAGTTTTTTTTGTTTATTTGAAAGAGTGAGTGAGAGAGAGAGAGAGAAAAACAGAGAATGGGTGCACCAAGGTCTTCAGCTATTTCAAATGAAATCCAGGTGCATGCACTACCTTGTGCAGCTGGCTTATGTGGGTCCTGGGGAATCAAACCTGTATCCTCTGACTTTTTTAAGCAAATGCCTGAACCACTAAGCCATCCTTCAAGCCTATCCCCTAGTCATTTATAAGTAAGGCACAGGTGGTACCTCCATCTTCACTTTGTTGTCCCCAAAGCACAGGTGCTGCAGGTAGGCCGCTGCATTCGCCTGAACGGATGGGAACTGGTGCTGCAGCATGTGGATAACTTCTGGCAACTCAGGATCACGCCATGCAAACTCCCTGAATGACAGAGACATGGCTTCAGAGGGGAAGGCTGGGGCCCAGGCCCACCCAGGCCCACCCAGGCCCAGGCAGCAATGATACTTTGAGCAACACATTTGTTTTAAGAAAATAAATTTATTTAGGAGAAAAAAGCTCAGCTGAGACAGAAATTGGAAGGAACAGAATTCCTAAAATACATATGTAAATAGTTTTTCCCCTCTGATGAACATATGCACAGGTCCAAAAGCTTATGATCTTAAAGAAATCATGACACAAGATGCAGAGGAAAAGATTTAGGAGAAACCAAGAAACTTCTTAATATGGGTAACTTTCCATTCTAATGTTCTTCCTTCTCATTCTAATTTTATGTCTTTCTACCCATGTAAGAATTCTGCAGGTGTGAAGCACAAGTAAACAAGTGCATTTTAGTTAAGTAAGATGTCACGATGGAGGAGAGGAACGCCTGGTGGGAAAGGATTAATCGAGATAAGACAGGCACAGTGATTGTTAAGAAATATTCCCTAGAGCTACTTTTGATTATAAGACAGAAACATGATTATATATATATATTTAACTAGGAACCCTATCACCAGGGAAAACCATTATTGACATTCCTTGGTATATATGGGTATGTAGTATTTTTTCCTAAAGCTAGATTATTATGGAGCACTAAATATATCAGAAACACATACTATGTGTGAAGCACTTTCCTAGGTACTTAGTCTGTCTCCTCTCCTTTCTACCTGTATGGATATATATATCTTTATTTATTCTTATAGAGACCTCCTAGATTTGGAAGTAAGGCAGAGAGGCCGGGGGGCAGGAGGGGGGGTGGTTGGCCACATGGCTAGTGAACAGCACAGCAACACCCGCCATTTGTCTGCGCTTTCCATTCAGCGTGGCCACTGCTTGTTTTTTTGATAATGATTATATATTCATACTATGTATAGACTCTCTAAAAATATATTTAAAAATTAATTTTAATTATCTGAGATAAAGAGGAATATCTGTATCTGTCTGTCTATCTATCTATGGAAAGAGAGAATGAGAATGGGAGTACCAGGGCCTCCAGACACTGCAAATGAATTCCAGATGCATGTGCTACCTTGTGCATCTGGCTACGTGGGTACTGGGAAATTGAACCTGGGTCTTTTGGCTTTGCAGGCAATCACCTTAACCCCTAAGTCATCTCTCCAGCCCTATGTATAGATTCTTTTATACTTTGTTTTTCTTTCAGCTAGCAACCACATTGTCAGAATTTTCTGATATCATGTGACTGGACTATTGTTTGAATCTTTGTTACACATCAACTATATTTATGTGAAGAACAGCTCTTTAGAAAATGGTTCACAGAACCACCAACAGATATGAAGACTCTCACTAAGATATGATGTTAACTGTGAATTAGAATATGAATTACTATGCAGTAAACCTTTAAAATTAATAAATAATTGAGACTTCATTTGGTTAGTTTTTTTTCTTACATGAAGTTCATAACAACTGTATTCATAATAGTGTGTATGGAAATGTCACAAATGTCCACCCAAGGTTAATAAACTGATGTAATTCCACAATGGAATAGTATGCACACATTTTTTTTTTTTTTGAGCAAAAGAAGCCAAATACATACTACAGCACATACATTGTAAGATTCCATTTAAATCAAGTTCATGCAAAGTTAATGTGTAGCAAGAAGAATCTGAGCAGTAACTGCCTCTAGGACAAGGAATGGAGTGGGGTTGACTGGAAATAGTCAGGAGGAAATCATTCAAACAAATATTTAGTGAGTCCTTACTTTGTGGTAAATGCCAACATGAATGCTGAAGGTGTCAATTCAGAGTAAGACATGGTCTTACAGAGCCTTGTATGCCAACTAAGAAGGTTGCCTTTCATGGGAGTTATCACTCCTTGATGTTACGTGCATTAAGTATAGTGTCAAGAACTTTATATTTATTATCTCACTTAGTTTTGCTGCAGCCCCCTGAGATAAGGACTATGAAATATCATCCAGTAAGATAAGGAATGTAGGGTTGGTGTTTAGTTATTTTAGGCAAGGTCTCACTCTAGTCCAAGCTGGCCTGGAACTCACCCCATAACCTATGCTAACACTGAACTCACAGAAATCTTCCTATCTTAGCCTCCTAAGTGCTGGAGTTTCAGGTATGAGCCACCACATCTGGCCCCTTAATGGAGGTTTTGAAGCAGGAGAATATGACAAGCCTACATTTATATAAAAGATAAAACTCTGGTAGTAAAAAAATAGAATGTGGCAGAAATTAGAAAGACTGGTAGCAAGACTATCTACTATGAATACAGTTGTTCAAAACAAAGAGAGACATCTTTGAGTTCTCTCTTTCCCTTCCATCTTCAACTAGTTCACCAGTGGCTCAGCTGTTCCTTCTATCTTTCCTAAGCTGTTCCAAGTCTCCAGTATGTTCTCTGGGCTTCAAGTATCACCCCTTCCCCATTCTTTACTTCTCCAGCAGCCAGATGATCTAAAAATTGAAAATAAGGGAAAGTTGGAGACTTCTGGCTTGAGGGACAGGCTGGACCACCATCAACATTACGAATACAGAAAGTGTTAAGAGGTAGGGTAATAGCAGACAAGACATAGAATTTGGAGTTACGTTGTCTTGGCATAAGTTTTGGGTTCTTCAGTAACTATGTTCATGTGATTTAATCTTTCCTTGAGGACTCATAGTCATTACAAACACAAACTGTTGTCCCATTTAAATGGCACAGTGATGGTTAAGATATCCTGACATCTACAAGTGCCGGGGACCAGATAACAGAATGTAAGCCTCCATCTGGAGCTGGGCCATTGGTGGTATCAACATCGACCTTGACTGGATTTGCTTCATTCAAACTTCAGCCATGACAGGGTAAATGGTATTGCCATAAACTACAAGCCCAAGGTAACTTTTCATAAGGCCTAGATAAAAGTAAACCGAAGAATGAAATCCTCAAGAAGAGAATGCTGAAGGGATCCCCGATGGGCTTTCTGTCTAGGGGCACTTTCTGGAACTTGAGGCAAGAGGCTGAACCCAAGGAGTAAATGATGGATGGGTGAGCCAGGCTATGGGGAATGGAAATTGGTGGTGCCAAAGTAGTTAGAAAGGGCAGGGCAGGGATCTATAGGAAAGAGCTATGCAGAAATGATTCTACATGTCTGTGTGGAGATTACCCTTAATTAAGCAGGGCCTATGCAGGTGCAGAAAACATATACAGGACTGGGGGTAACTGCTGCATGTCTGACTCCTGAATAAATAGTAGGTAATGTGCCCCTAGATTTGTTAGATTGTAGACCATGTGGGCGCCCCTGAAATTAAGTCATAACTTGACAAAGGCCATGCCTGAGTAGCAAGAACCATGCCATAGAATAAGGGTTATATTTTAGGGTTAAAACGAATCTGAAATTGACTTTACAGAGAACAAAACCATTGCAGAATCAACAGGATCTCTTAGAGATCTCCTTATCTGCCACAAGCAAACTCAGCACCCTAGCAGGAGATAATATAATCCAGCTTTTCAACAATGTCTCACCAAAAGCCATCTGCAGAAAACCAGAATCTCAGCAATGACATGAATGAATGAAGCACTGGAAATAGACCCAGAGGTAATTGTAATGTCACTCTTTAGAGAAAGAATTTAACATGCTATTACAAATGTGCTTAAAGATTGGGAGAAAAAAGGCTGGGTATGGTGGACTGTACTTATAATCCTAGCACTCAGGAGGCTGATACAGGAAGACTGAAAGTTAAAGGCTAGCCTGGGCTATATAGGGAGTTCCAAGCCAACTTGAGCTACAGAATTAGAGACACTGTCACAAAAACCAACCAACCAATAATAAGAAAAGTATAATGGATGAATGGTTAAATGGGGAATCTCATCAGAGAAACAGAAACTATACAAAAATAACAAAGACATAAAAAGAACCTAATTCAAGTATTTGAAATAAAAAAAAATCATTAGGCTAAATAGACTTGAGGCTATAGAAGAAAGCATAATAAATTTGAAGATAGATCAATAAAAGATATTCAGTAAGAAGAAAATAGAGAAAAATACAGCACAGAAGAATTTTTTTTTAACTTGTGACATAATGATGTGATTGCATATATATAACTGGAGGGAGAGAGTTTGAGGCAGAAAAGAATATAAAGAAACAAAGACTGAAAATTATCTAATTTTGATAAAATCACCATTTTAAGAATCTCAGTGAGCCTCAAGCAGGTCAAATGCAAAGAGAACTATATTTAAGCTCATTCCAGTAAAACTGCTGAAAGCTGGTAGAAAATTCTTAAAGGAAGCCAGAGAGAAAGCACATTACACAATGAGAAAGATACAAATAATATCCGATTTCTCACCAAAGAACAACAGAGGTCTGAAGATAATGAATAACACCGTTTAAAGTACTGAAAGAAAAAAAATCCACACTTGTAAATCCTGAATTTTATATCTACTGAAATACCCTTAAAAATGAGACAACCATATTCAGAAAGACTAAAGTTTAGATTTCTTTTTGTACATAAATCTGCTACAACACAAGGAATACTAAACAAAATTCTTAAGGCTAAAGGGATGAGACAAGATGGAAACTTGAATTTATAGGAAGAAGAGAACTTAAAATGGGAAACTGATAAGCAAATATTTAAAAATCCTAATGGTTATTTCTCTTCATTTCTTTAAAAGTGACCATTTTTAGGCAAAAGAGAATTATATATTATGGGTTATAAACTACATATGGAAGTAAACTATATGATGATAGCATTAAAGTTGGAAGATAGTAAGTGGAACTATTCTGCTGAATATCACAGACTGGGCCCTGCACCAAAAAGATCTCCTTTATGGTCTTAACCTTAAATCTCATTCTTTAAGTCACTGTACTTTCTACATGTACTACTCTTATGCTATACTTTTTAAAAAAAAAATTATTTGTACAACTAATAAATTTGGCTTCCAAGTTGAGAATAAAAAAGAAAATCTTACAGCCAGGGCTGGTGGTGCACACCTGTAATCCCAGCCTCAGTCTGAGGCTTGGGAATCATTGGTTCTAGGCCAGACTGGACTACACAGCAAGACCCTGTGTCAAAAGACTGAAGACCAAGCAAACACAATAATAAAAACTAAACAAAACCCAACTCTTTGCTTCCCTTTATATAGTAAATAGCAATACCATTCAATCTCACAGAATTTTTTAGGTTAATTGTGTAGCCTAAATTGTAAAGAAAAGTTAGATATGAATAGAAATATTAAAGTTACTATTTTCACAATGGAAGAGTAACAGTTGTCATAAGCTTATGGTTTTGGTTTAATATTCAGACTTCAAATTCACCTAGATTGCAGAGTCATCTGGAGTGAGTGTACCTAATATAGAAGCTAATCTGCTCATCTTATGAAATGCATTATCAGTAAAGTTTCACATAATCAAAGCTAGCTGTAACAGTTTTATGCATTCGACTATGAAATTATCATAGCATGAATAGCTAAAGCATTATTACCATATATGAAATTCTTGTTTATAGTGCTTCAATTCATATTAGAGGTCAAGACTGAAGTCTTCAGGGCATATATTAAACTCACAACTCTAATCATGCTTCATTGCTTTTAATGGCAGCTATTATTTTCTCTGCAAGTCTAGCTCAGGTATGATCTAAATTAGGTAGAATTCAAAATACTACAATTTGTCACCTTTGAAGTCTTAAAAGAATGAAATAATGTAAGGATATTTCTTGACAATGATACAGAAGGTGCCATTAGACCAATTCTTTAAAAAAAAAATTCTTAAGATAACAAAATGTGGCAAATGTCTGCATAAACCTTAAAGAATTTTAGACATAAAGTGAATGTAGAGGAAGGGTCTTTGATAATGTAGTCGGCAGTTGGCTTCCCATTCAGACGCAACGTGCCTTTACTTACTTTTTTGGGGGGAAGGTGGGGGGTAGGGTTTCACTCTAGCCCAGGCTGACCTTCAATTCACTATGTAGTCTCAGGGTAGCCTTGAAGTCACAGTGATCCTCCTATCTCTGCCTCCCAAGTACTATGATTAAAGGTATGTGCCACCACACCCGGATGTACTTCCTGTGTTTTAATGACCAGAAACTCACTGATTTTAATTCATAGTCATAGTCATTGCTAAAATGAATCGATAATAACAATTTTCCAGTGAAAAAAGTATTTGTGGGAGAAGAAAAAAATGAAATCTTGCTAACAATACATTTTTAAGTAACACCAATGTTGCTTAAAATTTTGCAAAAATTTCACCTTTCAGAAATGAAAATCCTTTTAGTTTTGAAACACATTTTTCCCCTGAATGTTTTTAAGTGGCTTTCATTACAGATGAGGCCAGTTTTTAAAGATCAGCCAAGCATTAAATAAATGACTCATGGTTACCTAAGAAAGTGTTGTCTATGTGGCCAAATGAAATAGGAAAAAGAGGAAAACATCTATTATCAGCCAATCATGTTTTGCTTATGAGATGTGAATTGCTTATAAGCTGTCTTTTAAATGGCACAAAGTCTTCAAAGGGCCTAGGCAATAAAAGCTTTACCTAGCAATGACAAATATGATTTCAATTGTACATACACTCACCTTTCCTAGTTTAGAATTAATATATGAATTTTCTCAGTCAGTCAGGCAAAGTGGGGAAATGAGCCTTCAAAGTCTTTTAATTCTGACTACGAGGTTCTCTAAGGCACTTGTCTGAGTAAAGTATCTAAATGATGAATGCTACAGACGTCTCCACAGACCTGTGCATTCTTCAGATTGTAATTAAAGCATGGAAAGAGCAATCTATCTTTTAAGAAACAAACAAAAAACAAAAAAAAAACAAAACAAAATTAGCCTCAATGACCCGCACAGCTGGAATACAACTGGATGAATTAGAGGAAAGGAATTACTAGTATTACAAAAGTGAGACTAGCAGAAGTGGTAAGTAATACTGGAGCATCGTTGAGACTCCTTCCTAGTACTTACCTGGGGTCCTTTTGAATGCTGTCTATTGATGGGGATCTCGTGGTGCCATCGTCAGTTGGCCCTGCATGTTGAAGCCTGTTGTAATTGCACTCTTGTACTCGGTACTGTATTGGCCTGTAGGGCTCGGCATAGGTAGCTGTTGTGTTGAGAGCATAATTATTTCTTTGGTATGTAAGAGTACTTCGTTGGCTGGATGTCCTTTGTAGATTTCCAACACCTACCATGAAGTAAACATTTTCAGAAAGATTAGTGTGTTTTCCAAAGTCACACTTTTAAAAGGTATATTTTTTTAAAATTTTAAGATTTTAATTTTTGACAATTACATAAATTGTTTACTTTTAAAGTTCATAAATCTAATCTAGCTCACAAGTGCTAAAAAAGGTACTTAGGTTTTAGTGTAAACATAATCATATCAGTTTCATTAGCAGGAAAGAGCAAAAATGAAACTATAAATCTGCTAATATGATAGGTCATAATATATTTATTAAGATTCAGTAGCTTAAAATTCCAAGAAAAATATAAGATATTAATCTTATAAATAAGCAATGGCATATATAATTTTATGCTAGTGATAAAAACAAGGTCTTTATTCAGACTTGTAAATAATTTTAGCCATTAAAATTTTAAACATTTAATGTGTAGAACTTACTTCCTTTGACATATACTTTATTTCTATACCTAGGGATCTTGACAACATTGGAAAATCTACTTCAAAAGAAAGATCAATTTTGTTCTATGGCTTCTTCTGGAAATTATCCACTGTCCACTGTATTTAACGTTTTTATCCTAATTATCACTGCACTTATCTTTCCAGTGGTTGTATTCATAGTCTTTCTGCAACTAAAAAGATTATACATTACCTCTTCTTACAGAAATTTCTACTGTAGGCTATTAGAACAAGTGAGTATTTCTTCACTAACATCTATTAAAAATTGGAGCATTCTATTAAAAGGGAAATTCCTCAGTGGACCAAACTGTCAATTTCCCATAAATAACCGAGTAAAAGCTCTCTGGTGGTGCTCTGGAGATCTATCTCCTTGAGGTATGTGTTTGAGGGGTTAGCATGGAACATTAATAAATCTGTAAGATTTTATTCTTTTGAGAATAAAAGGTGCCTCTGGAGACTCTGAGAGCAGCCCTGTGGTGCTGTCTGGCAATGCACACCACCATGGGCCACAGCTTCTGATTTACCAGATCCTGTGGTGTTAAAACATGTGAGGACTGGAGTGCAAAGCTGTGATGCCCCAGCCCCTTGTTTTGATACAACTACTGCATTCAGTCCTGGTTTGACTCAACAAGGGATATCTCTGGCACAATCTGCACATAAGTACTCAGAGGAAGTCTCAACACCTAAAAACAGAATACTGCCAAGTACACTTGGGCTCCATATGTGCTAAATCAAAGACAAGTCAGTCAGTCATATGGATTCTTCCAATAGCTTGGTTCAGGAGACACAAATTAGAAATGCTTCAGCCAGTGTTTTCCTTTTGCTATCTGCTCTACCTCTAGCCCAAGGAGACCCAGATTTACAGCTCCATAAACTTATTCCTAAATCAACAGTAGTCACTACCTTCTTTGATTAGATCACACTGAGGAAAAAATGTATTACCCGTAAATATGTGCTAAATGAACTTCTGTTTTATTGTTTATTGATTAGCTGTCGGAGTTGCTTATCTGACAAGTAAATGGGCAACATGATTTCTTTCTAATGGGGAGCCCAATCTCAATAAAATCCTTCTATTGCTGGGACAGGGAAATCAAGAAAGCGGCTAACAGCACCTACCTGAGCCTGTGCGATAGAGTGCTGTCTGTGATCCCTGGAGCTCCACAGTTCCGTGGTTTGGGCTACGGTACACGGGGCTGTAATAGGTCCTCCCTTCGTATATAGGAGTGATGTGCAAGTCAGGAGACACAGTTGAACGAAGGTCTTGCCCAAGCTGACTGTGCTGACTGGCGTAGGAACTCCTTAAGCCTAGAGGAGGAGCATGTGGCATCAGTAAGAACTGAGAAAGGCATGATGAAGCTGAGAGTTAAATCCCCAACCAACAGGGTAAGTGCTGAGCCTACACAATCAAACTAGTTACGTTTACAAATAGGTGTGTTGGGCATGAAAACACCTCCATATACTGCATATTTTAAAAATAAAATTTTCTTGGCAGCAAAAGAAAAACAAATTTTTAAATGGTTTGATTCGTTGAAATTAATTCCTCAAATGTAGGCTACTTAATTATGGTAACTAAATAGAGGGTGCTCCCCTTCTACTATATGATTAGCATTAAAACATGACACACCTGGGAGCTGCAAATGACATGCTAATCAAGGATGGACCACATAGACCACAGTGCTCCCATGACACATCACATAGTGACATCATAGCCATCTTGGTGTCTGCAAATATACTCTATGATGTTTGCACAAACACAAAATAGATTGATGGTGCTCTCAGAGCATATGCTTGTGTTAAGTGAGCCATTGCTGCACCAACAGTGGTTCTGGCCCCTCTTCTGTTGCCCTGCAGACCTGCCCCGTCTCACTTGCAAGTAGGGCTCACCAAGTCTTGCCCTCCACATCCCGGTGCTTGAGACTTTTCTTATTCAGTATGCTTACTAGCAAAGGTTGATGCTGAAGAACTGTTTGAAAATTTTCTATTAATTTACATTTGTTTCAAAGGAAAATACCAGAAATAATGTTATAAAACTTAAACATTATCAGAAAAATTACTAAGAATAGTATTATTTTACTATTGTCTTACTAGATTTTTCCTTTTGTAAAAAACAAAAAAAAACAAACAATACCCAAACTGTTGTTTTTACATAAACCTACATACCAGATTCTTTTTTACCCTTTTTCTAAGGTAAAAATACATAGCAGTTCATTAACATTACATAATTTAAAATATTGATTCAAATTGCTGAATATAGTTTACACGTGGGATTTATGATAACAAGGAGATCTGAAATAAGATATTTTATTTTTTTGGAGAAAGACACAGAGAGAGGGAGAGGAAAATAGAGATGGGCCCACCAGCAGCCTCTCAGCCACTGCGAACAAACTCCAGATGTGGGCGGCCCCTAGTAGGCAAGTGTGGCATTGCGCCCTTGCGTCACTTTGCATCTGGCTAAACTTGAGACCTGGAGATTGGAACTGATGTTCTTAGGCTTAGCAGGCAGGCCCCTTAACTGCTAAGCCATCTCTCCAGCCCAAGACATTTTATTTTTTAAAGATGAGTATATCCTGTATTGTGATGCTCAGAAGTTTCTGATTTGACACTGTTATTAACTGGAATAGAATGTCAACAAGCATGAGAAGGTGCAAACATCTGAAGTCAGTCAGCAGATATTTGCTTTAAAAAAGATTGAAAACAATACTATAACTAATTATAAAAAGGTCAGATTGTCCCCATCCTATTAGTTCAGTTAATCAAATCACCACCAAAACCAAAAGGGCCTGAATATGTGACAATTATACAGTGCTTAGTGAGGAGTGGCAAGACAGTTATTAAGTACTTCAAGCTTCTACAGTGAATGACTATTACCTACTCTAGAAGCTACCAGAAATGGAAAGAAACAAAATGAATCAATGTGGACCTCAGCACTGTTTCCCACTTGCTAAAATGAACAGCACAGGTCCATATAATCTTTCAACTGGGCTATCAGCTAGCCAAGCCTGCTCATTTCAAAACTGAGAGCCCAAAGGGAAATGTGATTCATTCCCATTAGAGAGCTATTTCCTGGAAGGGCTGGAGGAAACCACAGGTCAGAGTTCTGTCATTATATGTTTAACAATGGATATAGCCAGGCCTCAAGGACTAAAACCATGAACTCCACTGTAACTTCCACAAATATCAGGATAAAGAGTGAGGCTAGTCTTCCATGGAGGGGCCCAGAGAATCTCATTTAATTCTTAAGCTCTGAAGATGATTGTCATTGTAAATCCTGTCTGGGGGGGTGCAAGTTTTCATTTACTGGTCTGGAATGATCGGATGGGATTCTCCATTAGAATCCATGTAATGTGAAAAATGTTACAAACATTCCATGGGACGGAGAGCAAACTGAGCTCTTTACCACTTAAAAATACAAAACAGTCTGCAGATATTTTTGCATTAGATGATTATTATATTGAAATTATAATGTGACAGGTTGTTATGAGAAATAAAAGGCTAGAACTGTAGTAAGATATAGCACTTTCTTGACAGTAAAATCATTCTGAATAAAATGAGTATTATTTTTGTTGTGGGCTCCTGTCTTTACACACCCTCAGTTCTGCATATAAGCATTTACAAAGTTACACAGTAACTCTGGACTAAGCAAAATAAGTATGCATAGATAGCCTTCATAATGTAGCATTACTGAACTGGGACGTAAGTAAGTATATTCTACACTTTGCATTAGAAATAATTCTCCAGAGGCATTCCCACAGATTAACTTTTAATAACTCTACTTCTCTCTCTCAATAATTGAAAGCACAGATACTTTACAATATCATTCATTCAATCAAAAATTTCTATTTGCACTCCAACAAATACATACTAGCTTATCTATTATGGTGATGCAATCTATGTAATACAAAACTTTTATATTTAGGACAATAAAAATAAACAAATATATCTTCCTAACATGAATTCTTTCCCCCAAATTTTCCCAGACATTATATAACTGTACTGAAATGAGGTAAATTTAAGGCCATATATATTTTTCTATGGCAGGAAGCAAGTTTATACACGCATTGTATCATCACTTAAATCACAATGAACAAATATTAAAGTTTTTTGAGTTTATTACAAAGTACTGCTCTAGATGTATCACTAGCAAGTTATTATGACTACAAATAAACTAGGCGTGGTGGTACACACCCTTAATTCAAGCACTCGGGAGCAGAGGTAGGGGGGATTGCTGTGAGTTTAAGGCCAGCCTGAGACAAGATAGTGAATGCTAGAACATGGATGGATCTGGAAAGGATTATACTTAATGAGGTAACCCGGGCCCAGAAAGCCAAACATCACATGTTTTATCTCATATGTGGATCCTAGCTACAAACGATTGGACTTCTATGTGAGTAGGAATAAAACTCAGTAGAAGCCAGTAAGCTAGAAAGGGGATATAAAGGGAATAGAAAGGGAGGGAGGGGAGGGAATTAATAGGATGAAATTGTATATATGTAAGTAGAGGAACAGATTAATGGGGGGGGGGTGAAAGGCCTAAGTGAGGTTAGGGGAAGAGATTGAGTAAAGGAACGGTGGAGGGAGGGCTAATCAAAATCTAAGAGGATATAAATAAGTCATATGGAAACCTACTTTTCTGGACAATGGAACACTCAGAAGCCATAGATTGTTACTAGAAAATTTTCAGTGCCAGGGATGGGATACCTTCCAGCGCGTTGTTGGCCAGGGAGGTCACAGATACACCCAAAACATTATAAGCCATTGCTGAGGCCCTTGGTTTCCCACAAGGAATAGATGGTAAGACCCTATTGCTGAAGACTCCAATACTTGGGCTGCAAGGTCACTGAGAAATCCTGCTGGAGCTGAGCTGAAAGCCTCCTCCATGTGGACCAGCTGCCAGAAAGCTGGAAAAAGCTATGCTACATACAGTTCAATGGGAGAGAGAGAAAACACCAGTGAAGATACTCAACAATGGACACTACAAGCTTTAAATTTGGACAGCCAGGCCAAATGAGACAATGGGTGCAATAGTGGCATGTCTGTTATGGTGGGAACCAACCACTCTCTAATTGGACTGGAGGCCCACTCCATGGGAGGGAATATATCCCTGATACTGAAAACCTTCAACAGGGGTAGTCATGAGCCCTAGGTGTGTAACGCCTGCCTAATGTATATACTATGCTCACCAAACTGCCCAGTAAGCACTTCTCTTAATGTCCACACTCATATATTAATGCTACTCTCACTTTTGGTTACAGAAGCTTCTCTTTTCAGATGGTGGTGACCTTTCAGAAGGCACCATGGCACTAAGAAGAAGGGACAGAGGATTGCTCAGCACTGAAATATCTCTAATACTCCTTCCAATGCTCAGGGTCCATTGCGGAAGAGGTAGCGGAAAGAATGTAAGAGCCAAAGGAAGGGTAGGACTCCTTACAACATGCTCCTCCAGACACAAAATGGCCTGGATATTCATGACCTAGCAGTGCCTGAAACTACCTACACAAGACCATCATAATAAGAGGAAAAGATGATGACATCAAAATGAAAAGAGAGACTGATTGAGAGGGGGAAGGGATATATGGAAAGTGGAGTTTCAAAGGGGAAAGTTGGCGGAGGGAGGGAAGTACCATGGGATATTGTCTACCAGTAAGGAAGTTGTCAATAAAAATAAAATAAAATAAAATAAAATAAAATAAAAATAAAAACTTAAGTGGTTGGGCAGGTATCAGGAAATTAAGCTTCCTGAGAATCTCTGGATGAAACTCTTAGCTTCTTTAGAAAATGACATTTATTTCTAGGAAATTGAGCAATGACAGGATAGGTTTTATATATTCATATATATGAATTATATGATTTTTTTTTTGTTTGAAAGATAAAATTTAATCACTACCTGCAGTGAGAAATAGCATTTTTTGAGTTGAGTCCCCTTAGTATTAAGAATGGAGTCCTGGCTTCTTTTCCTGCGTCTCTACATCACATCCTAGAATCTGGGATTTCTGCAGAGCTGTTCTATATAAGCTCAGTGGGACAACAGAAACTTTCAGAACTATTTATTTTTTCAGCTTCCCAAAGGAGGGAGCATTTCATAAATGATTTCTATATGGCTTTGTTGCTCACATTCTAAAATATCTAAGCCAACCATACTCCTTCCTCTAAGAGCAGAATTTAAAACTTTTTCTGGGTGTGGCAGAGCACAGCTTTAATCCAAGCATTTATATTGGAGGCAGAGGTAGGAGGATCGCTGTGAGTTCAAAGCCAGCCTGGGATTACAGAATGAGTTCTAGATAAGCCTGGGCTAGAATAAGACCCTTCCTTGAAAACAGCAAAATTTAAATAAATTATAGAAATTTCAAAAAGGCCTCACATTTCCTAGAAGTCACAGGAAAAACAGTGTTAATTTTGAGGATGGGGAGATGACTTGGTGGGTGAAGTGCTTGCTGTGCAAGTCTGGTGACCCAAGTTTGGATCCCTAGGACCCATGCAAAACTAGAGACTACCATGAGTGTCTGTACTCCCTGTGTATCTGTGGAAGGAAGGGGAGGGGGTGGAGACGGGAATCCTGAAGCTTATGGATCAGCTACAGGAATACATCAATGGGCAAAAGAGAGCCTGCCTCAAACAAGGTGGAAAATGAGACCCAATACTTGGGGCTGTCTTCTAACATCCATGTGCATGTCGTGGCACAATGTGTGTCTGCATTCACATACCAGACACACTATGCACACAATAAAGAACATTAATTTTACCATACAAAATAATTAAAATATTTAATAAACCTAAAAGAGTATCTGAGCAGTGGATTATAAGGACTTAATTTATTTCCAGTATAAAACACCTTCATATATTATAAGAAGATGAGACCTGAACCTGTGGTATTAAGATAAAATTGCTAATAAACATATGAATTCTTCAGTCTCAGTTATTACCTAAGGAAGGCTTTTTTTTCTTTTTTAAAGAGAGAGACAAAACTCTGCAATCGAATTCCAGAGGCCTGCGCCACCTAGTGGGCATGTATGACCTTGTGCTTGCCTCACCTTTGTGCGTCTGGCTAACATGGGATCTGGAGACTAGAACATGGGTCCTTAGGCTTCGCAGGCAGGTGCCTTAACTACTAAGCCATCTCTCCAGCCCAAAACTGTTTTAAATAATGATGTCCAGCTGCTTACTAAGCAGACTAGCAAAGATGGGAAACCTGGACCATATGCAATACCAGTGAAAGTGAAGGTAGCTAGGTACACAGAAATTACAGGTGAACATACAAGTACATAAACCTTTTTGGAGGGTAAGGTGAATATATGCACATATTTTAATGTCGCAGTTTTGCTTTAAGAAATCCATACCACAATCAACACAATGCTTATATAGATGAATGTGTATTTCATTGCCTCTAGCAGCCAAAAACGATAAACAACCCAAGTGCCTATTAATGGCAGAAATGACAAAAATAAATCATGAATTTAACACACGAATAAAAAGGAGTCATATGCATCTTTGAAGAAAGAGTGCAATCTCTCAGACATAGGAATTAAAAAGTACAAGGCACAGAAGATATACAGAACAGAATCTCATCAGGTCAGAAAAACCACACCACAATATATGTGTGTACTCCAATCTGTCAACATCCGGTTAGACACATGAACTGGTTCAAGTAACTGGGTACAGGAAAGGGAGCTACAGATTTACACTCCTCATTTCAGAGTTTCCTGTATAGTTGTCATTTTCACCATCCTGCACATACATTTAAAAAAAAAAATAATGCTCAGGGCCTTGCACATTGCTACCACCAAGCTACGTTACAACTCCAGCCCTGTATATACTCCTTTAAAGACAAATTTCCTTTTTACTAAAAAGAGTACAGCCTTAGCCAGGCTGTGGTGGCAGATTCCTTTAATCTCAGCACTTGGGAAGCAAAGGTAGGAGGATCACTGTTAGTTAGAGCCCAGCCTGAGACTACAGAGTGAGTTCCAGGTCCACCTGGGCTACAGGGAGACCCTAATTTAATCTAAATAGCATTTAAAGAGAATTCCTAAGAACTCAGTTTGTTTAGCATTGGGATGCCAAAATCAAGTAAAGCAGTAAAGAGTGAAATTCATATTTTAGTCTTTACTATTCAAACATTCTAAAGGAAAATTTAAATAGGTAATCTGGTACCACATTTTAATAATTTGAAGACAGGACAGGTTACTTAAAAATCTTTGCTTAGAACAAACTATCAATAAATGGCACCGAATTCTAAATGATTATTCTAAAATGCCACATAAATACACACACATAAGTACAAAGAAAAAAAATATCTTTACATAAGTTCGGGCAGAGGTAATGTATATAAAACACACATGAAAGGATTAGAACCTGAAATTGACCTGAAGTTTACAGTGTAAAATTTCAGATAAAACATGAACCTTCTCCCAATTCTCAGTATTTCAGTTACAGATGGCCCCTGGGCTTTCCATAGCACTCTCAGCTCTACTTACCCGTCAGGCTATCTGGCCGAGGTGGAACCATCCTCTCATAAATGTCATACTGCTGCTGTCCAAACTGCTCCATGTCATGAACAGTCCTTTGCAGTGAAGGTCCCAGATGCTGTGGTACAGCGGTCATCCCTGAGCGTTTAGGGGATGACGACCCCACCTGGC